>JAEQBH010003181.1:0-633363 GCA_016808115.1 Tetrastigma voinierianum | reverse complement strand
TGTTTGATTAGGTCCTAAAGAAGGTGAGGTTAAATCTCACTCGCTTTAAAACCTCAAGAATGCCTCGTTTGTTGAAGTTGTCTTTCTTTCCTCTATGCCGTGAAATGGAGGTGGTGAGACTAGATCATCATCCTCCCTAGAGAATATGCCTCAGCTCAAATTCTTCTCCGCCTCGATTCTCAACAGCTTGCATGCTGATCAACCTCTTTTCACTTCTATGGCATAAGGCTAACCTCTATCCATTCCTGATCTGTCGATAACTTACCTGCGAATTCCCTTTAGGATTTGGAACCGTTTTGTGATGGAAACCTCCCTTTCTCAGAATTTCTAAGAATCATTGATCTCGTGATCAACGTAGGTTATCAATTTTCCGCTGAGACTGCTCTCAAGCCCATCTATTCTTATTCAAGTTGTACTTTCTATAAAGATTAATCCTCTTTGTTAGCCATGATTGATTCCTTTTTGTTCCTCAACAAAGCCGCCCACCACCTTACCGCCTCCAAATTCAAATGCATTACCTACAGAGATGATATATGGTGGTCATTGAGTCATGAGGGGGAACTAAATCGAGGTTTCCAAGCACTCGGGGTACATATAAATTGTGGGGTCAGTCTCATGCAAGGTTAGTGATTCCTCCCCAATTGGAATTGTAGGTATTACCATATGGAACATCGATTGTTGTAATGGAATTGTCCTTACAACGTTGTTTGCAATATCTGACATCAAATCCTTCACTCCGCAGGCCATGCAGGAACACCGGCTCGCTGGGTATTGTGGATTTGAACAGTAAGAATTGACTGCAGGATTGTCACATCGTATGCACCTCTGAGTCGTCACTAAGCTCCTCTACCTTCCTAGCTAGGGTGGAAATCCTAGCCTCATTTCATTTCTTCAGCAAAGGCATACATCCCACCCCTTCGTCGACCTGGTCTCATCCTATCTAATTTCAGGTTAGGGTTCATCCCAACCTCTTGTAGTTTCAGCCACGTAATTTATAAAATCCATGGCTTCATCAGATGTTTGCTTAAAAGTCTCCCCACACATAGTTTCCAAAGCGTTTCACGGCAGGGACATACCACCAGAAGTGTCTACCAACATCCAAGTGTCAAACTCCATGGTATGACATGCACCGATGGTTTCATAAATCTTCCTAACACTGCAAAATCTCTCACCATCCCGAGCCGCAAAGGTGTAAATTTGTCTTTTCAAATTATTGGTTTTATGAGTAATCGAAAACTTCTTCGTGAATTCCCCGTCAAGTAGCCAAACTTCTTAATTTCTGGTTCTAGCTCCCAACGAGTCGAGCCTTACATTCGACCGTCCCAGAGTCAATGAAATGTGCCTTAGCTTCAACAAATCCATGTCCATCATACCTTAAAGGTAAAAACTCCTCAAAATCCCTAATATGAGTGTATGGATTTCATTTTCCATACCATGATATGTGGGAGTAGAGGTACTAAATAAGGCCTCACCGCTACATCTTCAAAGCAGGAGGAATAATACAGATTTTTAGGCACTAACTCTAGGAGGGTGGATGATCCCTCATGGTTCTATAGGCATTTGATTCATGGGGGTTCCCGTTGACTGCTTGTTCCCGTGCATGGGATCCATGGTATCGCTTGGTACACTAACCTCACTAACTAGGTCAAGTCAGGTACTTATCCTATGCAAGCCTACTCCGATGTGTCTCTATCCCACCGTTGCATAAACACTGCTACAAAAATTGTAGACAACAAAAAGAACTAACAAAGCTCGCAAAGGTTAAGGTTAGCAATAAAAATTAAACTAATCGAATGAAAATCAATGCTGGGTGAAGCATCGCTTAGTGTCAAAACTAGCAGCCTCGCAATCGAAAGTGACAAAAAAAGAGGTAAAAGTATACTCACTGTGGATGTTGATCAAGTACACTTCAACTTACCATTAGTAGTTTGGCACCATCTCAGAACGGCGCCATTTGATTCGTACACAGAGGGTCGAGCTAAAAATCAACAAAATTAAGTATACACCTGTTCCACACGTCAGGTCAAGCTACCGCAGTGATAAAGGGTCTGTGTGGCCGAACACTCAATGGCTTTCATCCTAAAAATGGTTTGCATAAGTGCAATGAATGTAAGGCTTATTTGACTTTTGGAATTGGGTTTCAAAAACAAAGGAATGGTTTGAAACTGATAATTGTAAAAACTGAAAGTAAAAGGTGAAAAAGTTAACTTAAGATTTAGTCACTAACTGCAAGTTAGTAAAACAAGGTCTCTGTTTATCTCGTTATGACATAAACCTATAGTCCATGGCATAACCCGGATCTATATTTAACTAGCAAACCTCACCCATGAAACAACTCCTATTTGAGTCAATACAGGTAGCATGCGCATGGCCCCTTTTATCGTTTAAACCCCACATTTAATATCATCTCGTAGGTTCGCAAAGAACATCTAAAGAATCACAAATTCTAAAGCAGCGAGTATATTGGCCAAATCAATAACATTAAATGCTATGCAACCCTAATTTTAGAAACCTAACATATAAATATCATTTTAGAGGCTCAGAAGACCATCTATAAAGAATCACAAGACTCTCTCACCGAATATAATCGGATTCTGTGCCACTGAGAGTATTGGCCAAATTAATGACATTCAATGTTATGCAAACCAGCTGTTTTGAGAATATAGAGGACAAACATTTTAACGTGCCCCACCACCAAGCTAGCTTCCTTCCTCTTCAAGAAGGAGGTTGAATGCCACCCTTGAGTCACATCCCCCAAGAGGGTGTTCAAGCAGCCTAGAAAGTGGAGAGAAAGAGAGAGAAGAGAGAACAAAACCTAAAATAAGACTCCTTATTTACAAAATGAAAACTACAAAAATATCTTCTCCTCCCTAAATTAAGCTCCTTCAATTGTTCTCCTCCTCCTCTCTTTAGTTCTACAAAACAATAGGGCTTATATAGCTCTCCCCAAGGTATGAAAATACCAAAACCTATGAAATTGGCTAAGTTATAGGACAATTAAGTAATACACCAAGTTTGGAGGCTAGCTTGCATTAATTACAAAGGATAGACGAGGCATCAATTTTCGTTTAGGTCAAGAATTTCCATTAATTAGCGAATCAATGTGTCTAATAAAACAAGAAATTTCGCCAGTGGTGGGCAATTATTAGCTAATGTAAATTTCGTTGTTAGCCAAATTCCTGTGAGAAGGAATCCATTATTTTCGCTAAGGAACAAGCAAGAAGTAAATTTGGAGTGGTCTAGCTTAAATTTACTTCGCTTAGGTTGGCAAATCATGTAAGGTTATAAATTTTCGCAATCTTAGCGAAAATTTTCGAAGCTTGTTTTAAAATTCCCAGACGTTTGATCCTTCACCGTCATCCTACTTCAATCGCATCAATTTTCTTCTACTTTGCCTTGCTTTTCTCATTGATTCGTCAGTCATGGCCGAGACTTGAATTCCAACTTCATGATTCATCCTTTATATTGAGATTGAACTCAAAAGTGTGCAAAGCCTCATACAAAACAACCAAAATACCTCTAAACGGCATAAGTGCTACCAATATCTAGAAATACTTCAATTGGTATAAATGACATGATTAATGCACAAAAAGCACTCAAAACCTATCTAATATAGGGTTCAAAATTGCACTTTTTGGGCATTAATCAATGAACTGAACAAAAAGGTGGATCTCTCAATTGAATCGCACAAGAGTGCTGCATCACAAAGAGAAAGCCAAGGGACAGAGGGAGAATAGAAGTAAGATTCCTTAATTCAGCTCCACAATTGACACTCTCGACTGGATCCCCAGATATCTATACCCTAAAACGTAAAAGAAAAATAAATCATCCATCAAGTTTCAACTACCTCTTTCTATATCGTAGTTTTAAACCGTTGCAAATGAATCCTGCAAATAAAATGAGAAATCTGAATTGAATTGTCAGGTGCGGTTATTCAATTTGTTGTTCAATATCAAGGCCGGAAGATGCATGATTAGGACATTAAAGTAGAAATTAGTCTCCGTAATAAAACCACTATGATGTAATGAACTCAATTCAACGAAGCGCTAGATTAGAAATATTAAAATGTAGAATAAAGGCCAAATAAATACAATTTCGATTTTGAAACACAAAGTGCAAAATTACTTATATCTAACCGATAAGTCCATAATCGAGAAGGTAATATAATAGAAGGAACAAACAATTTTTTTCGAGTTTGTATGAACAATGTATCAAAGAACTTTGGCTGGTACTAATTCATTTAAATACTCATTAACAAAATGAGTCAAGGTACTCCCTATGGTTAGTCACAATCGCTTCAAACCAAATTCTAGAATTTGTTAGATTATCGGTCGAGGCGAAATCCTAGGTGATACAAATAACAAGAGATGATGCATGCCATTTCGACAACTGAGCCATTCTAACTATCCCCACTTATATGCCGATGCATATACCTTAGTTCCGTAAATTGAACCAATGTTTATTTTTTTTCAAAATAACTAATGGAAACCCAACCCATTCTAAGAAAATCAATCCTCCAAAGAAGAACCTATGATTACCTGTGAATCCAAGGAGGGAAGTAAGGAAATGAAGTTCACAGGAGTATATGTTTTCGAGGAACTCAAAAGGGAATGAAAGAAAAGACAAAGAGCAGTAAAATGCAATAGAAAAGAACGCTTATAGTGGATAAGTTTTATCTTCGTGGCCTAACTCTCTTGAACAATTAAGTTCTAGGGTGTTTCAACACCTAGTACCCTAATGCCATCTGTACGGGAGCCACTAACCCAAAGTTCGCCATGAGTGCTAGAAAGCCTAAAAGTTAAAACATTGCACTATCCTTAAATGGTGACAAACAAAGGAAAATCCCCTAAAGGAAAATTACAAGTGAAAAATGGGGCACACGCCTCAACTGAAGAGATCAAAGAGATGTCCCAAACATGAAGCTTAGGGGAGTTTATTAGAGAAACTATAAGAAAGAAAGGGCAGAAGAAGAGAGAAAAGGGTCAGGGTAATCTTAACCTAAAAGTTCCTTCCATCCTACCCATTACCTAAGCCTAACAATATAAGCCCAAAAGACCTGATTGACCTTAAAGGCTGAAATCACCTACATTAGTGGAGATCAATATGAAAAACAAACTTATGGAATTTGGAAATATGGAAACAATCAAAACTGAAGGACTTTAGAGTTAATGATCAAGATGAAAATGAGAAAGTGAAAATAATCTATTGGTCTAACAGATCTAATGATTATGTTGTTTGTAAACAATTTCAATAGTTATATACTATGAAAAGTAGAAACTAACCTTGAATCGGATTTGAAGCTAGATATACAAAAAAATTACGTGATACCTTGTTGTTAATTAAATTGATTGCCACCGTAATTTAATCAGCTTGTAATGTCCTTGCTCGAGACAAACAAATCTTTCTTTTTCACAGGACAAGCAAAACTTTGCCTGGGGAGTTTGATGAGCTTACAAGTCATCTCTTTTAGTACATTTTTCCGTTTTGATTTTCGCTAAAATTGAATAATTAATATACTGCACTATGAAGAAACTCTAATTTATTATTAGCGTGAAGGAAGCAAGAAAGAAGAAAAGAGAAAAATGCAGAAATATGGATAAAATGCAATGAATGGCGTAGCAGAAATGAAAGCAATCGGCTGAGTCACGATGCAAGCCAGGTCTCGAGATGTTCAGCTCAAGTCGCGGATAACAGCGGGTTGAATCGATGCAGGTCGCGACAGGGAACACGCCAGTACCAAGAAGGAGCAGAAATTAAAAGAGTGATGTCGATGTAAACTATTAAGCCGCGACATCATCAACACCATTGCAACCTACATCAAAGATAAGGTCATGTCGCGACAAGAAGACTATGTCGCTACACCAAGAACAACCGGGTCATACGGCGCAGAGACTTAATGTCAAGTCAGACTCAAGAGGAGATCAACTTCAGCGCTCAAACTATGAGGCCGATGTCACGACATCGTGGGACACCCGCTCAAGGAAACAAAGACCACCGGGCGATGTCGACAAGAAAACCGGAGGTCGCTGACATCATGACAACCAATGGAAGGGTGCAGAGACTCGAGCCCATGTCGCGATAAACATCCTCGCCGATGTCGCGACATCGTGGAACAACCATCAAGACCGCAGACTAGAATGATGTTCGCGATAAGGCCATGATATCGCGACATCACAAGCGATCAACTCGAAAACTCCGTAAGGGCATAAGATTGGTGTCGTGATTAAATCGAACGACTGGGCCATAGGAAGCGAACTTTGTCGATGTCGCGATACGAGTTCGATGTCGCTACAAAGCACCGAGGACGCAATTGAGCAAAGAACTGGGCCCGGCTACTCCTGAATCCACAAAGAGTTATATCGGGATTAGGCCCAATCGAAACCCTATAAATATGCGGTAGCTACCTAAAAGTAAAGCAAGTCGAGGCGCATCAAAGGAGAGATCCGCAGCTCAGCTTCACTTTTATTTTCTTTCTTTCTTTTCTTTCTTTCTCTTTCTTTTCTTTTCTTTATTTTGCAGTAGATGCTCGTCTTCGCATTTTTTCAGTTTTATTATTTTTCTCGTGATCCAATGTTACTGCTTTATTGAAGCTGAATGCAGAATCTAAATTCTTTTCAAATTGATATCTATCGCATCAAGTCCGTATAAATCCCCGATTCACTATTCCCGCCGACCAGAAGTATTCTTTTGATCAAGGATGCCAAGCCGTGTGATTCAAAGAATCGAGAACCCAAATTTCCATCTAGTAAACGTCAGAGTCATAATCGATCTTTCATGTAGTAATTTGCAAAGATCTGCTCATTCTTTGCCACGAATTTACTTTATTATGGGTTTATTGATTTCGGATCCTAACATCACATTACATTCAAGTAAGAATCGTGGTCGCATTCGATTTCAAGGAGGTCCTCTCCGAGTGACACAGAAGACAACCCTGGAGAACGTGATACTTTTCAAGGTATACTAACCGCTTATTAGGATCCTTCAAGGCTTTGTAAGTCCACTTCTCAGATAAATCCTCTCTCACTCTTGAAATCAAGAACGAGCCGAATCGACTTTATCTATTTGCTACAGAGATTCTCACCTCACCCTGATATGGTGCCAATCCCTGCAGGTTAGCTAAGATCTAATCAAGGAAAGGTCATCTATTTTGTAATTTCAGGAAGAGCACTGAAGTTGTATATCCTGTCGACCGATAACTTGGGAGCTAAGGTGTACAAATTCCATAAAATGGGCATGAAGTATTGCAAAGAAAAATACCCAAATTTTAAGGATGTTCTGTTAAAAGTAGTTATCTCGCTCGTAACTGAGAGAATCAGTGAAGAAGATCAAAACGCGGAGCGTGGCAGATCCGTACTCGCACCTACAAATGCTCTCGATGATTTTCAAACTCGAGATAATTCAAGAAATTAATTCAAGAGAACTGATGAATTGATCGCTCACTATGACCTGCTTTCTCTTGATGTGTCTTCCTATGATAATCGTTTCAAAGATCTATTTCTTGTAGGAATTTATTTTCCTTCATTCGCTTTCTTTCAGCTTATTCAATGTTCATTTTTCGAACTAGTTGATTTCCTACCTTCATGTCGGGTACCCATATATCAATTCTACGGTCCAAATAAAGGTTAATTTCGAGTAGTCGTGGTAGTTGATGAAAATTCCTTGATCTCGGGATCGAGTATCTGACTTAAGTCCATTTTATTACTTGTTTGACTGCATTTAGTAATTTCTGACCAAAACCAATAAAATAACGCTCTACTCAAGAGAGATTTTCAAGCGCGGATAAGTATGATGTCGTCGTTGATGGCACTGCTAAGCCCCGGGATTAGTTAATATTCGGGTAATAGTGTCATAAATTTGTTTATGTATTTTGGTCACAAATAAGCTTTGATGCATGTATTATTTGATTGCATAATAATTTTCGTATTGTCACAAATTTGTATATATGCTTGATCATTAATAATAACTCAAATTTTCGTAATCATAGCAAAAATCTCCTGGAATCATAGTTCTTCACTAAGCCACCACTTGACTCCCACGCATCCTCCATCTTACTCCGCCATTTCATCATCATCAACTTTGATATATCATGGTCGGAAATAGTTTCAATCTTCATGGTTCAAATGCATCTCTCGATATCAAATTGACTCAGAATGGACGAGGTACACAAAAAACCCACAAAATAAATCCACAAATAACTCCCCGGAATGGTATATGATACTGCGTAGACCCAACACCTTCAATCGTCGACCGATACGATTAGTGCGCAAAAGCACTAAACCTATCTTGAACAGTACCCAAAAAAGCAGCACTATTCAAAATTCAAATCACACTTAACCGACATCGCTAGTCCTTTCAAAGCACGCAAATAATAAAGGTATGCATGCGTGATTTTCTCAAAAAGTTTATGTTCAAAAAGGTATATATATAGACATTACCTTAAATGAACAATTGATACCAAGCTTGCAAACCGAATAAGAGAGAAAGCAAAAACCATATATATTCAATTTTAGGTCAACATCTGATCCACTGTAATCAACCTGGAATTTCCACAAAGATCTAATGGTTCTTAATATAACCGCATCGAGCCGCCAATAAAGTGCAAAATTATTCCCTCCCAACCTGCCACTGCATGGCCTTAAGCCGTTTGAACAATCCAGAGGTGGAAAGCTACACTCTTCTTTCTTTATTGATTACAGATGCAACAAACCTCGACTTCACCAAAGTCCTGTAATCTAAATGGTCCACCGATGACTCTAACCACTACAGCTAGTATCGTCAAAAGGATCACTTGACCAAACTCTAAGGTGCTTTACTCCCGGACCAATAATCTCAGAACTGGCACCACACCACAACCCCACCCATTCACCCGTAACGAATTAAGTCGATGACTCCCAACCAATTAAGGTTTAGTAAGTATCTGGGCTTCAGCTTTCGCCATATAAATTTCCTGACCGCGCTCTGCTCTACAAAGTGTCACGACTTTATTTTTATTTTTCTTCTTTCTTTTTCTTGCTTTTCTTTCTTTTCCTCGAAGACTACATCGTCTTCAAATACGGGTAACACAAACCTATCACATCGCCAACATACCTAAGTACGGCCATGCAGCGAAAGGAGGCAACACTGGCTGCACTTATCGTACAACTGATGTGCGTGTGTGAATTAGCTTCAAAGGGGAAGATTCAACTCACACGCTAGAATCTTAAAATGACCAAAAAACTGAATCATGCATGAGTCGTCGTAACATTAAGGTGCCAAAACAGAGTTTAAATTTTCCATTTAAAGGCAATTCAACTGTCTACTAAAGCAATTCAATCGTTTCAATCAGACAAAATGATTACATAAAAATGGAGGCACAAAAGTAATTTGCAAAAGTGTAAAGAAAATGAAGTCGCATGGAATGCAAACTAATGGATGTAAATGTAACACTAAACATGATGGTCGGAGAAGGGGCATTTCCGTTTGGCTGCGTTACAACATAATGAAAACAAAGGGTCACTGGAACCAAGCAGCAACTCCTGGGATGTGGATCAGAAGACTCAGGAGGGTCCAGCCAGGAAGAATTTCCTCC
Organism: Tetrastigma voinierianum; assembly: GCA_016808115.1. Classification (NCBI taxonomy): domain Eukaryota; kingdom Viridiplantae; phylum Streptophyta; class Magnoliopsida; order Vitales; family Vitaceae; genus Tetrastigma; species Tetrastigma voinierianum. Next base: position 623,795 of record JAEQBH010003181.1, on the reverse strand, counting down.
CGGGATAGTCTCGTCGCCAACAAGGCCTCGGGGCCGCCGGAGCCCAAGAGGCTCAATTCTGAGGAGCCTGACCACTCGCACCCACGCACTCCTGGGGAGTCGATCGCTCAGCCGGGATCGCCAACAAGTGCCTCGCCGCCGAGTCTGCGAACCACTTTCGACGAGCTCGACCACTCGGCACGTGCCACGTATCCTGTGGAAGTCGATCAGCTCAGCCGGATCGCCAACAAGGCCCTCGCCGTGAGCAAATCACTTTGATCGAGCTCGACTACCAGACAGCCACGCAGCACAAAGAGTCGATCAAAGGCCTGATCGCTGGTGCCCTCGGCCGCCCGGAGCTCCAAGAAATTTCACTCGACGAGCTCGACCACTCGCACAGCCACGATCCCAGGAGTCGATCACCGGGCCATATCACAACAAGGCCTCGCCGATTCCGCAGCCTCACTCGACGATCTCGACTACAATGTAACAGCCACGTTGCCTCAGAGTCGATCAAGGCCGATCGCCAACAAGACCCACCCCCGAGCGCCGGGCTTCACTTGACGAGCCCCTCGACCACTCCGCACAGCCACACACCCCAAGAGTCGACCGCACGGCCAGGATCGCGCCAGGCCCGCCCCGGAGCTCCGCAGCCTCACTCAAGGAGCTTGACAACGCCGCACGTGCCACCCAAAGATGTGAGTCACACGCCCAGTCGGTCGCTAAAGGCCACAGTCACCGGAGCCCGCAAGAGCTCACTTTGACTAGCCTGACCACTCCGCACAGCCACGTAGCCTAGGAGTAAGATCACCAGTTGTTACATCACAATCTCACTACCGAGTCTGGCAGAAATTCCCCACTTCGACGATCTCGACTACTTCATGCCACGTACCAGAGTCGATCAACAGAGGATGGATCGCCAAAAGGCCCCACGCCCCAGAGCTCCGGGCAGAAACCCATTTTGACGAGCCTCGACCACTCCGTGACAGCCACTGAAGATAGGAGTAGATCAGCCAAGGCTCGATCGCCAAAAACTTCGATTCAAGAGAATACTGACCAAACAGTACTCCGCACGCCACGCATCCTGGGGAAATGACGCCTCGGGGTCAGATCACCAACAAGACCTCATCGCCTGGATTCCAGTAGCTCACTTTGACGAGCTTGACTACACTGTACAAGCCACGCAACATAGGAGTCAGATCAGCTAAGGATGGATCGCCAAAGTGACCTCAGCGCCCGGAGCTCAGGAGCTCACTTTGACGAGCTCACCACTCGCAAAGGCCACAATGCCCGCGAGTCGACCAAAGACAAGCCGGGATCGCCAGCCAAAGGCCCCAAAGACCCGAGCTCCGTGAGCCAACTTTGATGAGCTGACAACGCCGCACGTGCCACCCAAAGATAGAGTCACGCTCAGCCGGATCGCTCAAAAGGCCAATACGCAGCCCGGAGCCCAAAGAGCTCACTTTGACTAGCCTAACTACTCGCATTGTGCCACGAGCCTGGGGAGTCGATCACCAGTCGGGTCGCCAACAAGGCCTTAGCGCCCGGAGCTCAGAAGCCCACTTTAACGAACTCGACTACTCTGCACAGCCACAGCCTGGGGAGTCGACGCCGTGGACGGATCGCCAAAAGGCCCGGGCCGCCGGAGCCTGGGTGAGCCCACTCTTGACGAAGCTCGACCACCCGCACAAGCCGTGCACGAGTCAAATCAACTCAGCCGGGATCGCTAATAAGGCCTTAGCGCCCGAGCCCGCAGAGCTCACTTTGACGAGCCTGATCACCTCGTACGGTGCCACGCAGCCTCTGTGAGTCGACTGCCGCCGATCGCCAACAAGACCTCAGGCCCTGAGCTCGCAAAGCCACTTCGACGAGCTCGACCATCAGAATGTGCCACAGCTAAGAGTAAGATCAGCTCAGGCTGGATCATAAACAAGGCCTCAACGCCGCTAGCCCAGTAGCTCACTTTGAGGAGCTCGACTACTCGCACAAATTCACTGCACCCAGAGCGATTCGCTGTGCACAAGAAATGCCAAAACGCAAAATTTATATACACCTGTTTCCTACCGCTGCCGTAGCTGCTTTGTTACCGCAAAGATAGTGGTTCAGGGGTCGAACACTGGGATGGGTTTTCATCCTGTAAATGATTTGCATAAGTGCACGCACAGTAAGGCTTTCTATTCGACTCTTTCTGGAATTGTGTTTCAAAACAAAGGGGGGAATGGTCGAAACCGAGAATTGTAAAAACTGAAAGTAAAGGTGAAAAAAGTTAATCAAGATTTAGTCACTAACTCAAGTTAGGGGCAAAAACAAGTGTCCCTGTTTTATCCTCGCTGCTATGACATGCAACCCCATAGTCCATGGCATAACCTGATCTATATTTAACTAGCAACCTCACCCATGAAGCAACTCCTATTTGAGTCATCATTGTAGCATTCAGCTATGGCCCCTTTAAAACCCTAACATTAAATTATCATTTCGTAGGTCAGAAAGACCATCTAAAGAACAACAGCAGCATCTCTCAATTGCACTGTGATCCCCAAAGCATGGAGAGTCACAAAAATAATAATGGGTGAAATGTTATTTAACCCTAATTTGAAGAACCCTAACATGTAAATATTATCTCGTAGGCTCAGAAGACCATCTAAAGAATCACAGATTTCTCTCAATTGACATGTACTGATCCTAAAGCATGGAGAGTATCGCAAATCAATACATTCAATGTTATGCAACCATGTTTTGAGAATATAAGGGCCACAAATACACTACCTGTAGCTTTTAGTACAAGAGGACAACATGCATATGCTCCCACCACTGCTACATTCTTCCTTCCTCTTCAAAGAAGATACTTAAATTTCCAAGCATCTCTGAAATGGCCATCCTCAAGAGGTGTTCAAGCACTGAGAAAGGAGAGAAAAGCAAGGAGAGAAGAGAGAAAAAGAAATAAAAGCAAAACCTAAATAAAAGACTTTATGTACAAAAATAAAACTTACAAAATTATTCTTCCCAAATTGTTCCAAAATTGTTACTTAGGTTACAAAACAAGAGGGGCTTTATATAGCCTCCTCACATGAAAATACCAAAACCCTATAAAATCGGCTACATGTGACAATTAAGCAATACACCAAGCTCAAGCCTGGGCTTGGCACACACTACAAAACATGACGAGGGCATCAATTTTTGCTAGGTCGCAAAATTTCATTAACTAGCGAAATTACTGTGCTAATGTAAAACATGAAATTTCGCTAAGGGATTGGCCACTACTAGTTAGCCGAAATTTCGCTTAGCTAGCGAAATTCTCGTGAGTAGCGAAATCAGTTATTTTCGCGAAGAGTGGTGCCTAGCGAAATTGGGATGGGCCCATTAACTTATAGTTTTGCTTATAATATAAATTCCGCTTAAGGTTACAAATTTTCGCATCTTAGCGAAATTTTCGTGTTTAGCTTAAAATCTACATTATCGATCCTTCACGCTTTTCATCCCGCCTAACCGCATCCAATTTTTCTTCACTTTGCTCGTTTTCATTGATTCTGTGGTCGGGCCGATGGTCGAGACTTGAATCTAACTCATGATTCATCCTTTGTATTGAGATTGAACCCAAGAGTGCACAAATACCTACAAACAAATCCAAAAATACCTCTAAATGGCATATGCTACTAAGAAGACTAGAACACTTCAATTGGTATAATGACATGATTAATGCGCAAAAAGCACCAAACCTATCTAATATAGGGTCTAAAATTGCACTTTTTGGGCACTAATCACACTCTAACCGAACGCTGCTAACAATCCCTTAGCAATGCAAACTTAAAAGGAGATGCCTCAGGGTGATTTTCAAAAAGTTTATGATTCAAAAGGTTTATGTACAAGTAAACAATACCTTAAATCAAAATGGACATCAAAGCAAACCGATATGAAAGAACTAAATCCATACAAGAACAATTCTGTGCCAATCTCGATCCATGATTCTCAACTTGAATTTCCACCTAAGTCTAATGGTTCTTTGCGTAAACAGACGCCTAATGGATCAAAATTTGTCCCTCCCCAACCTAGCACCGACATGGGCTTGCCGCTGAACAACCTAGATAAGGATAGTTACGCACTTCTTTCTTTATCCAACTATAATCGTAGGATGCACGCTTAAAATTCGACTTCACCAAAGTCCGTAATCTGGATTCACCGACGACTCCCAACCAATTAAGGCTTAGGCATCAAGTCAAAAAGGATCAATGACCACTAACTCTAAAGGCTTCACCCCTGACCGAATGACTTCGAAATCAAGCACCTACACTGCTAGACTCTACCTATCCACCCATGTAATCGAACACTAAATCGATGACTCCCAACCAATTAAGGCATAAATAATTGGGGTTTCAAAGGCTACCATACACCCCCTGACTCGTGCTCTGCTTCAAGGCAAACTTCACGACTTTATTCGTCTTTTCTTTCTTTTTCTTTTTCTTTTTCTTTTTGCTTTTTCTTTTTTTTTTCTTTTCGCTGAAGACAACATCGGGTCTTCAAGTACGGGTAACACAAACCTATCCTAGTCACTAACATGCTTAAGGCCTACGGTAAAGGAAGGAGGTATGCACCACACTTATCAAATAATCCTGAGGCAAAGGTGTGAATTGAAGATAAAGGAAATTTCAAGTCGGTATTGCCGAACCGTAAGTGACCAAAAATTGTTTCAAGCATGGGAATTTGTTCTAACATGAGGTGACAAATAGTGATTCAATTTTCAACATGAAGCAATTCAATTGTCCACTGTAGCACCAATTGTTCAATTGAAGTTAAAAACATTTACACCTAGTAAAGGCACAAAACATGATATGTACAAAAGTCAGATATATATAAACTCGAATAGCTTATAGCCAAAATGGCTAATACATGAATATGCTAAACACAAAAATATCACGCCTACTATGGCTAATACATAAATCCTAATCAAGATCAAGAGGCAATGGAGCAAAGCCGAGAATTCATACAAAAACATAAAGAAACCTGCAACCACCTCACCGCCGTGGTGGTGTATATGCCGTGATCCGTCAGCCAGAGGCCGCCAAAGATATCCCACAGGTCGCCGAACCACGGAGCTTAGAAAATGCAGTAGGTTCTGATGCTCCAACCAACCGGCACTAATCCAACCACTATGCTACGCCATATAGGCAATGCCAGGCCTTTGATGTATCGGGCAAACTTATACGAGGCCAATTAATCTCTCTTTAAAGTTCAAAGATGGCATGCAAAATTGATGGGTCAGACTTACCCTGGAGCAGTGTCGGTTTTGATTTTGGCCACTGTGTGTGGGCAAAGATGCACACTCTGGTTAGCCGAGGTACTATAAAGGTCAAGCTTCAGTCACAAAGGGCTTTGGTAGTGAACTGATGGGGCTCTTCCATTTCCTTCCATTTCTTCCTCTCTCCATTACCTCCTCAACAAGATTGGGAGGTTTCTTCTTCCTTTTCCATGGCCCATATTCTACACATAATCGTGGGCACCTGTAGTTCCTCGTGAGGACTCCCCGCCGGGTTCCTCTTCACCCCTCCTCGAGCCGCACCGGTAGCCTGCTCACCCGCCACAGTGTCGGGCCAAGCACTCTTCCTCCGCATTCTCCTCGATGAACAAACTGATCGGGTGAGCTTTAAGATGGATTCCCGCAGAATGTCCAATTTGATCAATTTCACTTTGGAACCCATCCACCTTCTCGTTCATGAGCCTCAACTCCGTCTCGCTCGACGCCCGACAAATACTACCCTTTGCTCCTCTATGAAATTGTCCACTTGTTCGCTTCAAATTCAGGATGGCTTGTTCAACAGGATAAGGGGGCGGTGGTTGTCAGGGTTGAGGAGTCGAGGTAAAATGAGGAAAAGGTGAGGCTATAAGCTGAGGGAACATTATAGACAGGTGCACTCATCCATCGTCTCTATATTCCCCCCATAGACTTATATGGGTTTGATTTCTCTCTACAGTCACGCTTAATCGCCATGGAAGGCTCTCTATAGTCCCTCATCATTACGTAAGCCCCTAGGTTACTCCTCCCGACCGTATTGTTCTCCATAGATTCCATTTTCTCAACAATTTTTCACAGAACCTCGAATCGAATGCTCGCTTCGTAATTTTTTGATCCATCGAAAATGGATTCTGAATAGGTTGTGGCAACCTAAAAACAGCCTCTAAATAACTTTTTTTTTTTTTTTTAAACAAAGGAAATAAAACAAAGAAAAAAATGACCGTATGAAAACAAAACAAAGGCGCTATCGCAAAGTGATATAATCGCGCCATCGCAATCGGGTTACAAAGAGTTAAAATAGTTACTCTACTGCGGATGTTGATCACAAGTACACTTCAACTTACCATTAGTAGTTTGGGCACCATCCCCTGCAAGAATCGCGCCCATTTTGATTCGCGCTGAAAGAGGTTGAGCTAAATCAACAAAAATTTATATACACCTGTTCTACCATCGCCGTAGTCAAGCTACCGCAAAGATAAAGGGTTCAGGGCCTAACACTAGGATGGGTTTTCTCATCCTAGAAATGATTTGTAATAAGTGCACGGGCTGCAAGGCTTATTTGGACTCTTTGGAATTGTGTTTCAAAACAAATGGGAATGGTTTGAACCGAGAATTGTAAAACCGAAAGTAAAAGGTGAAAAGTTAACTTTGAAGATTTAGGTCACTAATCCTGGGCGTTAGTAAACAAGTGTCCTCGTTTTATCTCGCATTATGACATGCAACCTATAGTCCATGGCATAACCGGATCTATATATTTAACTAGCAAACTCAATTCATGAAGCAACTCCTATTTTCCGAGTCAATATGGTGTAGCATGCGCTTACGGCTCTTTAAAACCCTAACATTAAATTATCATTTCAGAGGCTCGGGAAAGAATTATCTAAAGAACAACAGTGCATCTCTCACCTGTGCACTGTATCCTAAAGCATGGAGAGTATTGGCCAAAATAATAACAGTAAATGTTATTTAACCCTAATTTGAAGAACCCTAACATGTAAATATTATCTCAGAGGCTCGTAAAGACCATCTAAAGAATCACAAGATTTCTCTCATCGAATATGTATCGATCCTAAAGTGGAGAGTATTTGGCCAAATCAATAACATCTAAATGTTATGCAACCATGTTTTCGAGAATATAGTGGCCATAAATACATCACTCAGAGCTTTAGTACAAGAGGACAACATGCATATGCCCCACCACTGCTAGCTTCCTTCCTCTTCAAAGAAAGGAGGTTTGTACCTACATCTTCGAGTCACATCCCCAAGAGGTGTTCACAAATGAAAATGAGAGAAAGCAAAGAGAGAGAAGAGAGAAAGAAATAAAAGCAAAACCTAAAATAAAAGACTTATGTACAAAAATAAAAACTTACAAAATTATTCTCCCAAATTGTTCCAAAATCACATTTAGGTTACAAACAGTAGGGGTTTATATAGCCTCCTGCATGAAATACCAAACCCTATAAATTGGCTACATAGACAATTAAGTAATACACCATGTGAGCTCTGGCTTGGCATTAATTACAAAACATGACGAGGCATCAATTTCAGTGTTTAAAATTCGCTTTAACTAGCGAATGACTGTGTCTACGAAACATGAAATTTCGCTTATGGGATGCTAATTTCACATATAATGTAAATTTCGCTAAGCTAGCTAAATTTCGAGAATGAATCGCTTATTTCAAGAGGTGCCTAGCGAACTGGGGATGGGTCTAGCGAATTTGGTGTTTTAAGGTCATAATTTTTATGTCATAAATTTTAATCTTATAAATTTTCATGCTTAGCGAAAATTCATTTGGCTGATCCTTCACCGTTTTCATCCCGCTTCAACTCGCATCCAATTTTCTTCACTTTGCCTTGTTTATTGATTCTAGGGGTGGTCATGGTCGAGACTTGAATTCCAACTTCATGATTCATCCTTTGTATTGAGATCGAACTCCAAGAGTGCACAAATACCTACAAAACAACCAAAATACCCTAAATGGCATAAGTGCTACTAAGAAGACTAACACTTCAATCAGAGTAAATGACATGATTAATGCGCAAAGCACTCAAAACCTATCTAATATGTGGTCTAAAATTGCACTTTTTGGGCACTAATCAAGCGGAGTCGATCACCAGTCGGATCGCCAGCAGCGCCTCAAAGACCCGAGACCAAAGAGTTCACTTGACGAGCCCGACTACTCTCGGGCCCCAGCCACGCGATCCGAGTCAAATCACCAGCTGGATCGCCAACAAGGCCTCGCCCGGGAGCCCGAGCTCACTCGACGAGCCCGACCACCGTCCCAGCCACGGCCTGGGGAGTCGATAAGCCAAGGCCGGATCGCAATCACGCTCAGCGCCCGGAGCCAAGTAGCTCACTTTGACGAGCTCGACTACTTCCGTGACAGCCACGCATCCCAAGTCGATCAGCTCAGCCGATCGCCAACAAGGGCCTCACGCCTCGATCCCATTAGCTCACTTCACAGCCTCACCACACTTCTTGTGCCACGATCCTAGAGTCGACAACTAAGGGCCGGATCGCCATCAAGACCTCGGTGTGGCCTGTGAGCTTAGGAGCTCACTTTGACGAGCTCGACCATTTCAGACAGCCACGCAGACTATGAGCCGATTAGCCCGGGCTGAGCGCCAAGAAGGCTCGAGCGCCTGAGCTCAGAGCTCACTTGGATGAGCTTCATTGGCGCCTGCACGTGCCACCCACCGAGTCGATCACCAGCCGATCGCCAAAAAGACCACAAATACCGGAGTAAAGCAGCTCACTTCGACGAGCTCGACCACTTGATAATGCAAAGCCACGAGCTCAGAGAAGACACTCGCCGATCGCAACAGCGGCCTCACGTCAAGCCCAAGAAATTTCAATCTCGATTTCAACTCGACTACTACACAAAGTGCCACGCACCCAGAGCCGACCGGTCAGCCGGGATTGCCAACAAGGCCTCAGCCGCCGGAGCTCGCAGCCTCACTTTGACGAGCCTCGACCATCGCAGCAGGCCACGCAGCCCTGGGGGACGATCACCACTGATAGCCACCAAGGCCCCGGCTCGAGCCTGGGCAGAAATTTCACTCTCGAGGAGCCTCGACAACTCCTCGCACGCTGTGCCACGCACCCAAAGAGCAAGGATCGCCTAAGGCTGGATCGCCAAAAGGCCCGCCGGAGTCAAAGAGCTCACTTTGACGAGCCTCAACTACTCGCATGCATTCACGCATACAAAGAGTCGACGCCTGGCCGGATCGCCTCAACAAGGCCTGCACCGATCCCAAGCAGCCTGGGCTTCACGAGCCTGACTACACCAGACAGCCACGCCGCCTGGGAGTCGATCAGCTAAGGTCGGATCGCCATCAGCACCCTCAAATACCGAGCTCGGCTCACTTCACGAGCTCGACCATCGCACAGCCACGCAGCCCTAAGAACCGACGCACGTCGGATCGCCAACAAGCACCTCACGCCAGATCTAGTAGCCAAATTTGATGAGCTTGACAACGCCGTGATAGCCACGAAGCCTAGTCGCCGATCAAACAAATGGATCGCCAAAAAGGCCAGCGACTCAGACAAGTGGAACACTGGAAGAGCCCGACTACTCTACACAGCCACGTGAGCCCGTGAGTCGATCACCTCAGTCGATCGCCACAAGGCTCTCGAGATCTAAGCCCGCAGTTTCACTCGACGAACTTGACTACTCATTGTGCCACCGCAGCCAGGAGTCGACGCCAGATGGATCGCCAAAGGCCTCTACCGGAGTCGAATTTACTGACCACTGACTACCGCATGTGCCAGCGTACCTCAAGAGTCAGATCAAACAGTCGATCGCCAACAAGGCCTTAGCTCCTGGAGCCTAGTAGCTCACTTTGACGAGCTCGACCACTCCGCATGTGCCGCACAACCTAGAGTCGATCAACTCGGCCGGATCGCCAACAAGGCCTCAGCCGCCGGTTCAAAGAGTTCACTTCTCTCAGACGATCGACTACTCCCGCACAGCAACGCACTCAAGAGTCGATCAGTCGCCGGATCGCCAACAAGACCTTAAAGATCTGAGCTCAAGAGAGCTCACTGACGAGCTCGGATCGGAACAGCCACGCAGCCTTAGATCGATCGCCAGTTAGATAAATAACAAGGCCTCAAGATCTCGAGCTCCAAGAGTCTACTTCAAAAGCCTCGACCATCGCACGCTTCACGCGTACCTCAGAGTTAGATCAGCCTGCTTGATCGCCAACAAGGCCCCGCCCGGAGCCCACAGCACACTTTGACGAGCCCGACTACTCTTCACGGTGCCACACATCCTGGGAGTCGATCACCTACCGATCGCTAACAAGGCTTCAGCAAGACCAAGCCCAAGAAATTTCAATTCGACAGAGCTCGACAACTCAGAAGGCCAATGCTCTGGGAGTCGATCACTGATACCGGATTCGCAACAAGGCCCTCGGGGCCCCAAGCCCAAGAGGCTCACTTTTAAGAGCTCGACTACTCTGCACAGGCCACGCATACAAGGAGTCAGATCAGCTTAGGTTGTATCGCCAACAAGGCCTAAGCGCCTGGATCCCGCATTCACTTTACCAGCCAGACTACACCGTACAGCCACGCACTAGAGGCCGATCGCCCATACCGAATCGCCATCAAGACCCTTCGGCCCGAGCCTCGGGCTCACTTCGACGAGCCGACCATCTCCTCGCACAGCCACGCAGCCCTAAGAGCCGATCGCCCAGTGTCGGATCGCCCTCGCAAGGCCCGGGCCGCCGCTCCAAAGAGAGCTCACTTTGATGAGCTTGACAACGCTGCACAGGCCACCTAGCCTAAGAGTCGACGCCTTAGGTCAGTCGCAAAAAAGAATACAAATACCAGAAATTCAAGAAATACCTTGACGAGCCAGACAACTACGCACGTGCCAAGTAACCCTGAGTCGACGCCAGTCGATCGCCAACAAGGCCTCAGCCACCGGAGCCGGGCAACCCACTGACGAACTCCGACCACTCCGCATGTGCCACGCAGCCTGGGAGCCGATCGCCTCATGCCGATCACCAATAAGGCCCGCCCAGCCCAAGAGGATTTCAAGAGCTCATTACTCCGCATACCACAAAGATAGAATAAGATCACCAAATGAACGCCTAACCAGGGCCTCAGCGCCTCTATTCAAGAGCTCACTTTGACGAGCTCGATCGGCTTCACAGCCACGCATCTCAGAGTCGATCACCAGTCGATCGCCAACAGTGCCTCGCGCCAGAACCAAGTAGCCAAATTTAACGAGCTCGACAACTCAGACAAAGCCACGCACCTTAGAGTAAGATCACCCAAGGTCGATCGCAAATGCCTCACGCCCGAGCCCGGGGATGTCACTTCAATTACTAATTTACCCGCATGTGCCACGCAGATACTGAGTCGATCACCAGCCGGATCGCCAACAAGGCCTCGGGCCGGATCCCCGTGAATACTGACGAGCGACTACACTGTGACAGCCACGCAGCCTCTAGAGTCGATCACTTAAGGTCGATCGCTAACAAGACCTCAAATGAGATCTGTGAGCTCACTTCGACAAGCCCGACCACGCACAAAGCCACGTGTACCCTAAGAACTGACTCCAGACGTGTCGGATCGCCAACAAGGCCTCGCGCCGAGCCCAAGAGCTCACTTGATGAGTCTGACAACGCCGCATAGGCCTCCTTAGCCTAAGAGTTGATCACCAGCCGGATCGCCAAAAAGCGCCACGAAGACCCAGCCAAGTACTTCACTTCGACGAAATGACTCATCGCACAGCCCAGAGCTCAGGAGTCGATCACCCGTCGATCTCCAAGACCTCAAATACCGTGAGCCCAAGAGCTCACTTCAGGAGCTCGACTACTTCAGACACCCACGCACCTCTAGAGTCGATCGCCGCCGGATCGCCAACAAGGCCTCTACCGAGACTGGGCAAGAGCTCACTTTCACGAGCCGACCACTCCCGTGACAGGCCACGCGATCCCAGAGCCGACCGCCTCAGCCGGATCGCCAATGCGCCATACTCGTGAGCCTAGTAGCTCACTTCGACGAGCCCGACTCACTGCGACAGCCACGATCCTGTGGAGTCGACGTCAGTCGGGATCACAACAAGGCCTCGCCTGATCCCATTAGCTCACTTCGACGAGCTCGACCACACCACAGCCACGCATCCCAGAGTCGATCAATCCACATCGGATCGCCTAACAAGACCCGTCCGGGAGCCTCGTGATTCACTGACGAGCCTCGACCACTCGCACGTGCCACATGTACCAAGAGTCAAGAAGACAAAGATGGATCGCCGCATATTCGCCGGAGCTCAGTGAAATCACTTTGATGAGCTTGACAACGCCAAGAGAGGCCACCCAAATTCTGTGATAGAGCAACAAACAGCTCTGACGCCAAAAAGCGCCACAACACGGAGCAAAGTAAATTTCACTTCGACGAGCTCGACTACTCCTCGCACAGCCACGAGCCCAGGAGAAGATTAGCTCAGTTGGATCGCCATGAGCCTCGGCGCGGTGGTATTTAAGCGAACTGACTACTATACAAGGCCACGCTGACCTAGGTGTGATCGGCTGAGATCGCAATGAACCTCGGCGAGGGCTCGGGGCTCGCGGCGAGCTCGACTCTCGCCTACAGGCCGCGTGCTTCCGTCGGATTAGCCGGTGGATCGCCCGGCCAAGGCCTCGGCGCCCGAGCTCGGTGGCTCACTTTGATGAGCTTGATAGCGTGCACGGCCACCCGGCTGGGGTAGGTCAGGCTGAGTGGATCGCCAAAGGCCCGCGGCGCCGAGACAAAGTAAGCTCACTTTTGAGCTTGACTACTCGCACGGGCCACGTAGCTGGGTTAAGATTAGCTCCAAGGTTGGATCGCCAGCAAGGCCTCAGCGCTGAGGCCCGATGGCAGTTACAGCCGAACTCGACTCTTATCGCAGGCGAAGTAGCCTAGGTGTCGGTCGGTCGGTGGATTACTTGACAAGGCCTCGGCGCTCGGGCTCGAGTAGCTCGCTGGCAGGCGCTCGACTACTATGAACATGCCCGCGACTTAGAGTCGGATCGACTCCACCCATTTGGATCGCCCGAATGAGCCCCTCTCGGCGCCGAGGAGCCTAATGCTTCCTTTGAGGGCTCGACGCTACTGCCTGATCCATATGACCCTAGGTGAGGTCGGCTTCCGAATTTTGGATCGCCCGACAAGACCTTAGCGCCGGGTGATGGCTCACTTTGGCCAGGCTCGGCTACTCTGCCACGGGCTACGCATCTAGGAGTCGTATACGGCTCGAATTTGGATCGTAATGAGCCTCGGCGCCGGGCTTTGGCTGATTTGGCGAGCTCGGCTGACTGCGCCCGGGCCATGCGACTAGGAGTAATATCAGTGGCGGGATCGCCAAAAAAACCTTAGCGCCGGGCCCGGTTGCTCACTTTGTGAGCTCGACTACTCGCACATACCAGCATCTGGTCGGATCGAGCTCGGTTGGATCGCCCGACAAGACTGGCGCCGGGATCTGAGTAGCTCACTTTGTGAGCTCGACCTTTACACTTTACAGGGCCCGCATGACACAGGAATTCGGATCGGCTAAAATTTGGATCGCTAACAAGACCTGGCGAGACTCGGGGCTCACTTTGTGAGCTCGACTACTCACGCACGAACCACGCTGACCTAAGAGTCGGATCGGCCTGAAGCTGGATCGTAAGCAAGCCCTCGGCACCGGGCCAGTGGCTCAGTTTGATGGGCTTGACAGTATTTGGCCACCTGGCCTGAGTAGTCGGATCATTCGAGTTAGATCGCCAAGGCCATAACACCGAGCCCAGGTAACTCACTTTGTGAGCTCGACTACTCTGTGCGGGGCCACGTAGCCAAGGGTTCAGATCATTTCGAGGTTGGATCGCCAACAAGGCCTCGGCGGCGAAGCCTAGTAGCCAGCTGGCCAGACGGCTACTGCGCACGGGCCACTTGAAACAGGTGTCGGATCATTTCGGGATGGATCGCGAAAAAGGCCTCGGCGCTGGAGCTCGGTAACCGCTTTGGCGAGCTCGACTACTCTGCCGCAGGCTGGCGTGAGGAGTCGGTCTCAATTTCGAGGTTGGATCGCTGGCTGAGGCCTCAGCGCCGAGAGCCTGAAGTAGCTCACTTTTTATGGGCTCGACTATATAACACAGACGAGCGACCTAGAGTCGGATCAGCTGTTTGGATGCCTTGACAAGACCTCGGTGCCGGACGATGGCTCACTTTGTGAGATCGACTACTCTACCTGAGGCCACGCGACTGAGGAGCGGTCGGTCGAGCTGGATAGCCAGCGAGACCTCGGCCGGGCCGTTGGCTCTTTGTTGCTTTCGACCTCACGAGAGCAGGCCCACGCGGCTGGTGGATCATCGGCTAGATCGTGCGAGGCCTCGGCTTTGGAGCCCGATGGCTCCACTTTGGAGCTCGACTGCTGCTGCGATCCAGCGACCCCAGTCGGATCATTTCGAAATTTGGATCGCCCAGCCGAGGCCTCGGCGCCGGAGCCTAGTAGCTCACTGGCAGCTCGACTACTGCGCACCGAGGCCCGCATCTAGGAGTCGGATCGGCTCGGTACGGATGCTTGACAAGGCTTCGGGCGCCCCAGCCTAGTAGCTCGATTTGTGAGCTTGACAAGCTCACGTAAAGGCCACACAGCCTAGGAGTCAGATCAGCTAAGGCTGGATCGCCAACAAGGCCTCAGCTCCCGGAACCCAGTAGCTCACTTTGAAGAGCTCGACTACTGCACGGGGCCACGCATAGGAGTCAGTCAGCTCGAGTTGTATCGCCAACAGGCCTCGACACACGGATCACGTAGCTCACTTTTCACGATCTAGACTACCCATGCAGACCCACGCGACTGAGTCGAGATCAATTTAGTGGATCGCTAACAAGACCTCGGCGCCGGGCTCGGGGCTCTTTGTGAGCTCGACTACTGCGCTGATTCGTGCCCACCCAGTAGGCTGAGCTAAAATCAGCAAAATTTATATGTATGGATCTTATCTTAGCATTGATCAGAGCTATGCCGATATAGTGATCTAGGAGTCGAACACGGGGATGGGTTTTCATCTAAAAATGGTTGCATCAGTGCATGAAGGTGGGCTTTCTATTTGGACTCTTTGGAATTGTGTTTCAAAAGCAGTGGGAATGGTTTAGAAAGCTAAAGGAATTGTAAGCGAAAGTAAAAGGTGAAAGTTAACTTTGAGATTTAGGTCACTAACTTGGCATAAATTCAGACAGCTCAAATGTCCTCGGGTTTTATCCTCGCGTTATGACATACAATCCCATAAAGTTCATAGCATAAGCAGGATCTATATTTAACTTCCACCCAAACCTCACCATGAAGCAACTCTGTTGGAGTGATGGGTAGCATCTTAGTTATGTGCTAAACCTAACATTAAGTATCATTTAGAGGCTCGTAAAGACCATCTAAAAGAACAACGATTACATCTCTCACACGTGCTGTATCCTAAAGCATGGAGAGTATTGGCGAAATAATACTTGATAAATGTATTATTTTTAATTTGAAGAACCACACAACATGTAAATATTATCTCGAGGCTCGTAAAGACCATCTAAAGAATCCGCGATTACTTCTCTCACGAATATGTACTTGACCTAAATGATGTGTAAATCAAGTAACATTCAATGTTATGCAACCATGTTTGAGAATATAAGGGCCATAAATACACTACCTGTAACGCCCCAGTACAGGGACCCAACAGCCATGCCCAGCATGAAGCTAGCTTCCTTCCTCTTGAAAAGGAGAGCAGCGAAGCATCTCTTGAGTTGTCATCCTCAAGAGGGTGTTTAACCGAGAAAAGGGAAGAAAGAGAGAGAAGAGAGAAAAGCAAAACCACAACTAAAAATACGAGACTTTATTTACAAAGTGAAAACTAAAAATCTCTCCCACAAGGTGTTCCAAAATTGTTACTTAGGTTACAAAACAAAGAGGGCTTATATAGACCTCCTCAGGTATGAAAATACCAAAAACCCTATAAAATTGGCTAAGTTATAGGACAATTAAGTAATACACCAAGTTTGGAGGCGGTTTGGCATTAATTCTGGCTTGCAATGAGCATCGATTTCGCTAAGTTGCAAAGTTTTCTTAAGCGAGTACAGTCTTAAACATGAAATTCGCTCAGGATGGCCCATTTAAGCTGCTTCATGAGAAATTTCGCTATAGCGAAAATTCTTGTCAATGTAATCGAGTTATTTTTAAGCTAAGAGTGGTGCCTAAGCGAAATTGGGATGGAGTGCAGCGAAATTTGGTGTTTTAGCTAAGGTTGAAATTTTCATTTAAGGTTGCGAAATTTTCGCAATCTTAGCAGTACTATAGCTTAGCGAAAATTCTGCATTATTGATCTTCCTTGCTTTCATCTAACGCATGGCGCATCGGGTCTTCGCTTTGCCTTTGTTTTCTCATTGATTCTTTGGGTAGTTGATGGGCGAGACTTGAATTCAAACCTTCATGATTCATCCGCACATGTTGAATTGAACTCCAAAGTGCACAAATACACCGCAAAACAACCAAAAATACCTGCAGAAATGGCATAAGTGCCTAAGAAGACTGACACTTGATTGGTATAAATGACATGATTAATGCGCAAAAAAGCACCGAAACCTATCTAATATAGTTCAAAATTGCACTTTTGGGCGTAATCATCTACCTGGCTCTTGTGACCTAAAGAGTCGGATCGGCACAAGGTTGGATGCACCGCAGAAGACCTCGATGCGTAGTGACTCACTTTGATGGGCTTGACAGCGGCTGAGCCACCTAGCCTAGGAGTAAGATCGACAGGCTGGATCGCAGGCCACGACGCCGGCTTGGTAACCACTTTGTGAGCTCGACAACTATCTGCAGACCACGTAGCCTAGGAGTAAATTAAACAGGTTGGATCGTGAATAGCCTCGGCGCGGAGCAGTAGCGGCGACGGGCTATGACTACCACAGACCACATGACCCTGGTCGAGATCGCTCATCTTTGGATCGCCAACAAGGCCTCCAGCGGCCAGGAGCCCGTTAGCCCACTTTGGCCAGGCTCGACTACTGCGCACGGGCGAAGCTAAGTCGGATCATTTCGAATTTGGATCTTGGCAAGGCCTCGGCGCCAGCATTGATGCAGCTCACCCCAGTGACCTTGATTACTCTGCACAGACCCACATGACTAGAGTCGGATCGGTCGGTGCATATGACAGACCTCGGCCTTAAGTATTTCCCGATGGCTCACTTTGAGGTCTTTAGACTACTACTGCAGTCAGCATGACCTAGTCAGTTCATTTCGGGGTAGATGTCGACAAGACTGTACTCATTTGGGCGTGCTTCAGCCCAGCGAGCTCATTCACTACCATGATCCACCTTGACCAAGAGGTTAGATCATTTCCGGGCTATGTGTGAGGCCTGGCGCCGGAGCCCGGTGCCTCCTTTGACCCATTTCATTGCTTTGCACAGGCCACCTTGCATTATAGGAGTCGAGGATCCATTTAGGGTGGATCATGACAAGGCCTCGGCGGCTCGGGCCTAGTAGCTCACTTTGGTGACTCGACTACTCTTGAGCCAACGTACTAGGGTCGGATCATTTCAGTTTGGATTGCCAACAAGGCCTCGGCGCCGGATCTGATGGCTCACATTTGTGACTCGACTCGTTAATAAGGCCACCCAGCGACTAGTCGGATCAGGCTAAGGCTGGATCGCTGAGACCTCGGCGCCCGTGGCTCGGGGGCTCCGCTGAGCTGAGCTACTCTGCACAGGCCTGCGGCGTGGGGGTCGGATCAGGGGCCCGGATCGCCGTGAGGCCTCGGCTGCCGAACTGTGGCTCCTTTGATGGGCTTGACCGTGCAGTCCACCTGGCCTAGGGTGGGTCCAATTTCAATTTGGATCGCCAGGAGCCCACGGCGCCGGGCTAGTTGCTCACTGACTGACCGACTACTGCGCACGAGCCCGTAACTAGGAGTCGGATCACTTTCGGGTTGGATCATGTCGAAGGCCTCGGCGCGAACCGATGCGCTGCGAACTGAATACGCACGGGGCCATGCGGTATAGAGTCTCTCGAGGATGGATCGCCAAAAGGCCTCGGCGCCGAAGCCCGGTAGCCCACTTTGAGCTCGACTACTCACGCAAGGCGGGTGAAGGCCTAAGAGCGAGATCAGCTCGAGAATTTGGATCGCCGGCCTCGCTCCGGGCTGGCCGCTCACTTTAGTGAAGCTCGACTACTGCCTGGTGATGACCTGCAGGAGTTAGATCAGCTCGGGGCGGATCGCGACAAGGCCTCGGCGCCGGGCTCGGTAGCTCACTTTGTTGAGCTCGACTAATCTTCACGAGGCCACGCGGCTGAAGGTGGATCGGTCGGTGCTGGATCGGCCCATTGGCCTGAAACACCGGAGCCACGGTAGCTCCGTGACAGGCTGAGCTCTTTGTGACGAGGAGTCACGCGACCTAAATTGGATCGACAGTTTGGATCTCGAAATAAGGCTATAGCGCCCGTGGCTAGTAGCTCACTTTGAGACTCGACTACTCTCCACCGATCCACGACACAGGAGTAAGATAGCTGGGCTGTATCGCGAGCAAGGCTTGTGCCCCAATGGGTAGCTCACTTGTGGCTGTCTCACTCTGCTGAACCCACGCATCCACAGGATTCGGATCGGCTGGACTAGATCGCCAACAAGGCCTCATCATGGGCCC
This sequence comes from Tetrastigma voinierianum, assembly GCA_016808115.1. Lineage (NCBI taxonomy): Eukaryota > Viridiplantae > Streptophyta > Magnoliopsida > Vitales > Vitaceae > Tetrastigma > Tetrastigma voinierianum. The sequence goes on along the minus strand of JAEQBH010003181.1, from coordinate 605,163 downwards.
GGTAAGCTTAATTTGACGTGCTGTGCTCATCCTGAGCCAGCGGCTGAGTGAGATTCAGCTCAAATGATTATGACAAAGTGCTCGGCATTTCAGACGATGCTTCCTTTAGCGAGCTCGACTACTACGCGACCACGCATATAGATGGTCGTCGAAATTTGGATCGCCAATGAGGCCTGGCGCGGATCCCGATGGCTCTTTAGAACCATTACCTTTGTGAACCGCGCTTCCGGGTGAATCGTTAAAGCGGGATCATTAACGAACCTCAACCGGAGCTCAGGGGCGTCTTTGTGGCTTCGACTACTACGCACGAACGCGACCTAGAAATTGGTCGGCTGGCGGATCGCCGGTAGACCGCCGGCGCGTAGCCTAGTAGCTCGCTGATGAGCTTGGCGGTATTTACTGAAGCGCAGCGCCGGTGATCGTCACCATGGATCGCGAAAAACCGCGGCGAACCCGATTAGCTCTTTGTGAGCTCATTATCTCCACACCGGCGTAGCCACAGGAAATTGGTCATTCAGTTGATTAACGGCGAGCCTTAAGCGCCGGGCTGGAAATGGCGCGCGAACTCGACTATACGCACAGAGCCACATGATCCCCAGAGTAAATCAACTTTCAGATGGGATCGCCCAGCAAGTCCTGGCGCTTTCGGGCCCGATGGCTTCCGCTTTGGCAGGAAAGCTCCACGCCACTGCCACCCCGCCGAGGCCGCGGCCTAAGTCGGTGGTCAGGCTGGATCCTGCCAAGACCTCGGCGCGGGCTGGTAGCTCATTAGCGAGGTGACTCACTTTGTGAACAAACCACGCATCCTAGAAGTCATATCATCTCGATTTGGAAACATAGACGGGCCTGGCGCGAGCCAGTAAGCCCCTTTGGCGACTTGACTCTCTGCGCGGGCCGTACGGCCTCGGGGTGGTCATTTCAATTTGGATGCGCTGAAACACCAAACGTCCGGAGCCCAGTAGCTTACTTTGACGAGCTCGACTACTTTAATGCAGACCCGCGCCTTAGAGTCGGATCAGCTCATTTGGATCGCTAACAAGGCCTGGCTGGAGGCCCTGGTAGCTTCCTTTGGCGAGCTCGACTACTGCCTGAGCCCGCATCCTAGGAGTTCGTCGGCTCGGTGCGGATTACGTCGAGGCCTCGTGGCCAGTCCCGATAACTCACTTTAGAAGAGCTCGACTACCTTTGTGCCGAGGCGAAGCGACTGGGAGTCGGATCATGAGAAATTTGGATCGCTCTGAGAGACCTCGGCGCCGGGCTCAGTGGCTCACTTGACTAACTTCGACTACTCTACGGATTCACGCGACTGGGAGTCGGATCGACTGAGGATGGATCGCGAACAAAGGCCTCGGCGCCGGAGCCTAGTAGCTCACTTTGTGAGCTCGACTACTCTGCCCCGCGGGCCACATCCTATGAGTCGGATCAACCGGGCTGAATCGCGATCAAGACTCGGGGCCCGGATCCCAATAGCTCTCTTTGAAGAGCTCGACTGCTATGCGAGGCCACGCGGCTGGGAGTCGGAATCGCCAAGGCTGGATCGCCTACAAGACATCGGCCGAATCGATAGCTCCCTTTGGCGAACTAGACTGCTCATACGGGCCACGTAGCACAGGAGTCGAGATCATTTCAGTGCCGGTGCCAGCCAGACCTCGGTGCGGAGATAAGTAGCTCACTTTGGCAGCGGGGCTGGCCTCTTTTTGCTGAATAGGCCACGCAGCCTAGGAGTCAGATCAGCTCAGGTTGGATTGCCAAAAATGCCTCAGCCCATGGAGCCCAGTAGCCCACATTGAAGAACTCGACTACTCTACACAGGCCATGCGGCCTGGGGTCGGATCATTTCGGGGATGGATCGCCCAGGCCTCGTCGCGGGGCTCGGTAGCCCACTTTGGCCAGGCCTTCGACTACTCACGCACAAACGGGCTGACCTAGGAGTCGGTCGGCTCGGTTGGATCGCCAACAAGGCCTTAGCGCGAAGCCGGTAGCTCACTTTGTGAGCTCGACTTCTCTGCCTGACCCGCAGCGACTGGTGGTCGGCTCGAGGCTCGATCAACCGGCCGGACCTCGGCGCCGGGCTCAGTAGCTCACTTTGACGAGCTCGACTACTGTGAACAGGCCCCTGGCTGATCCAGATCAGCTCAGGGTTTGGATAGCGGGACAAGCCTCGGCGCCGAGCCCGATAGCTAGCCCAGGGAGATGGAGCTACTGCGCACGATCCGTACGACACAGGAGTCGGATCGGCTAAATTTGGATCGCGGCTGAGCCTCGGCGTTCGAGCCCGAGTAGCTCACTTTGACGAACTTCGACTACTACGAATAGGCCATGCATCCCACAAAATTAAGATTAGCTCAGTACGGATTGCTGACAAGAGGCCTCGGCGTCCAGTAGCCCAGTGGCTCACTTTGGCGGGCTGTGACTACGTACGGGCAGCGCGACTAAGTCGGATCGGTGGAAGCGATCGCCCAGGCCCTCGGCCCGTCCGGGCCTATTGGCTAACTTTGCAGGCTTGACTGCTGCGCACGAGGCCACGCATCCTGGGAGTCGGATCAGCTCGGGCTTGATGTGATAACGCCTCGGCGCCGAATCTAGTAGCTCACTTTGGCCGAGCTCGACTACCTTTGTGCAAAGCCCACTGTGACACAAGTCCGTCATTTAAAGAATTTGGATCGCCCAGCGAACTGGCGCCCGTAGCTCGGGGCTCACTTTTGCAGGCTCGACTACTCTTGCTAAGCCACGCGACTAGAGTCATAGCCTGGTGGATGTGTGGTACTCGGCGCCGGAGCCTAGTAGCTCGCTTTGATGAGCTTATGACCCACCGCGGGGCACTGGCACAGGATCGGATCATTTCGGTGCGGATGTAAAATCCGCGGGGCAGTAGCCTAGTGGCTTACTTTGAGCTCGACTACTCTGCCTGAGGCAGCGTAGCCTAAGTCGGTCCATTTCGGGTTGGATCGCCCAATGAGGCCTCGGCGCCGGGGCCGTGTAGCTTTGGCGAACTGACTACTGCACGGGGCCCGCTGACCTGGGGTCGGATCGACTGGGATGGATCGCCAAAGGCCTCGGTGTCGGAACAGTGTCACTTTGTGAGCTCGACTACTCTGCGCGGTAGCGCGACTGAGTCGGATCGATTTCCGGACTGATCCTTGACAAGACACGAGCACCGGGAGCTTAGTAGCTCACTCTTGAGCTGAGCCTGAGCAGGCCATGCAGGCCCTGGGAGTCAGATCAGCTCGGGGATCGCCAACAAGGCCTCGGCTCCGGGTGTTAGCTCACTTTGAGGCTCGACTACTCTACCTGATCCGCAGCGACTGGAGTCAGTCGACTCGGTGGATGCGATAGAGCCTCGGCGCCACGAGCCAGGTATCTGCCCGACGAGCTCGACTACTCTGCGCAGGCCACGCATCCTAGGAATCGGATCTGCTCGTTTGGATCTCAGTAGACCTCGGCGCTCGGGCCATTAGCCCGCTTTGTGAGCTCATTATACGCACGGGCGAGCGACTAGAAGTCGGGTCTGAAGTGCGTGGATCCTTGACAAGGCCTCGGCGCCAGCAGGTGCTGGTAGCTCACTTTGGCCAGGCTCGACTACTCTGCCTCAAGCCATGCGACCAGGAGTAAGATCGGTCGAGTTTGGATCGCAGCGAGACCTCGGTGCGGGCTACTGTAGCTCACTTTGAGCTTGACTACTTTGAGCAGACCCGTGACTGGGTCGGATCGGCTAAGGCTGGATCGCCAACAAGGCCTCGGCGCCCCGCGGCCTAATTAGCTCCTTTGGCGAACTGACTACTCTGCCACGAGACCACGCTGACGAGGAGTAAGATCGTATCGATTTGGATCACCCGACTTGAGCCTCGGTGCCGAGAGACTCTGTGGCTCGCTGACGAGCTTGACTACTCACAGAGCAGGCCCGCAGCTAGGGTAAGATCAGCTCAGGCTGGATCGCCAACAAGGCCTCAGCGCCCGGTGCCTAGTAGCTCACTTTGAGGAGCTCGACTACTCGGCCTGATCCATGCCCGGCTAAGGAATTAAAGGAATCCGGCTGGTGGATCATGGCATGAGGCCTCGGCGCCGGGCTAATAGATCACTTTGTATTTCGACTACTCTACACGGGCCAAGCCTCCTAGAGTCGGATCAATCAGACTAGATGTGCTTGGGACCTCTGCAGGAGCCCCGGTAGCTCACTGACGAGCTCGACTACTCTGTCTGGACATGACCCCGAGAGTCGGATCAAGTGTAGAATTTGGATCGCCAATGAGAAGCCTCGGCGCCGGGCCAGGTGGCTCACTTTGGCCAGGCTTGGCTACTGCACAGGCCACGCAACCAAGAGTCGGATCATTTCAATTTGGATCGCTAACAGGCCTCGGCGCACAGGTGAGTTACTCACTTTGTGAGCTCGACTACTCTGCATAGGCCCTTGTGACCTGGTCGGATCGGCTCGGCGGGATGTGACAAGGCCTTAGGCGCCCGGGCCCTAGTAGCTCCTTTGTGAGCTCGACTATTCTGCATAGACCATATGCCTAGAAGGTCGGATCATTTCGGGAATTTGGATCGCCAATAAGGCCTCGGCGCCCGAGGCCAGTGGCTGAGCTCATTTCTTATTCACAGACCCGCCTTGACTGAGGTTAGATCGGCTCATCTTTGGATCGCCCGAGCAAGAACTCAAGCCGAATTTGGGAACTCATTTGGCCAGGCTCGACTACTATGCAGGCCCGCAGCGACTTTAAGAGTCATGTCGACTGTTGGATGCGCCAACAAGACCTCGGGCGCTCACGAGCCCAGGTGGCTCATTTGATGACTCGTACTGCGCGAGGCCACCGACTGGGGTCGAGGATCACTGGGATTTGGATGGCCAGAAGATCGGCGGGCCCGAGTAGCTCACTTTGACGAATTTCGACTACTCTTGTCTGAGGGCCACCTAGCCTAGGGTCGGATCGTTGACTCGAGGTGGAGCATGTGAGGCCTCCTTGGCCGGGCCCTAGTAGCTCCTTTGGCCCAGGCTCGGCCTCTTGTGACCAGGCGACTGGGAGTCAGATGAGCCCAGGGTGGATCGCCAACAAGGCCTCAGCGCCCGAAGCCCAATAGCCCACTTTGACGAGCTCGACTACTCTGCACAGGCCACGCAGTCTAGGCATCGAGATCATTTCGAGTGCGGATTGCGAAGGCCCTCGATGACCAGTGCCCGACTTTGTGAGCTCGACGCTACTCTACGAGGCCGCACCCTAGAATTCAGTCAGCTGTTTGGATCGCCAACAAGACCTCAACGCCGGGAGCCCGGTGGCTCACGTTGATGAGCTCGACTATCTGCTTGAGCCACGAGCATGGTTAATCGGATCACTGGGTTGGATCTTGACGAGGCCACCGGCGCCGGGCCTAGTAACTTCTTAGAGCGAACATTTACTTTGTACGGGCGAAGTAGCCTAGAGTCGGATCATCTCGGGGCTGGAGCATAAAACAAGGCCTCGGCGCGGGGCCCTGGTTGCTCACTTTGAGCTCGACTGCCACACGGGCGGGCGACTGGAGTTAGATCATTTCGGTTGGATCGCCCAGCAAAGGACTTAAGCGCCCATGACCCGGTGGCTACTTTGGCCCAGGCTCGGCTACTGCGCGCGATTACGCAGCCTTGGAGTAAAATCGACCGGATGGATCGCGGCCAAACCTGGCGCGTAGCCTGGTAGCTCACTTTGTGGGCTCATTTGCTCTTCATAGGCCCGCGCTTGGCCCTAGGAGTTCGATCGACTCAGCTCGATCACCAACAAGACCACGGCGCCGGGCTCGGTGGCTCACTTTGGCCGAGCTCGACTACTGCGCACAAGCCCGTAGCCTAGAGTCGGACCATTTCGGTACGGATCGCCAAGACCTCGGCGCCGAGCCCGATAAGCTCCACTTTGAGCTCGACTACTCTGCAAAGTAGTGCGACTGGGCTGAATCATTTCAGGTTGGATCGCCAGCAAGGCTTCGGCGCCGCGGTGATGTGCTATGAACTTCGGCTACTGCGCACGGGCCACGTAGCCTAGGAGTCGGATCGGCTCGGGATGGATGGCAAAGGCCTCCTGCCGGGCCCGATGTAGCTGTGAGCTCATTCTGCGCACGGAGCCGAGCGACCTAGAGTCGGTCATTTCGGTGGATCATGACAAGACTCGGCGCCCGAGTCCGATTAGCTCACTTTGGCCAGACTCGACTACTGCGCACGAGGTTGCTGACCTAGAGGTTCGGTCGGTCGGTGGATCGCGAAACAAGACCTCGGGCGCCGGGCTTAGTAGCTCACTTTGGCCGAGCTTTCGACTATTGTGAAAGCCACGCCCAGCCTAAAGTCGGATCAGCTCGAGGCTGGATCGCGACAGACCTCAGGCCGGGCTGATGTAGCTCACTTTGAGGGCTCGACTACTACTTGCGGAGTCCGCGCGACCTTGGAGTCGGATACGACTCGGGATGGATCGCGAAAAAGCCCCTCGCGCCGGGCCAGTAGCTACTTTGAGCTCGACTACTGCACGGGCCACATGACTAGGAGTCGGTCGGCTAAGGCTGGATCACAAGCAAGACCTCGGCGCCCGGGCCTAGTAAGCTCCTTTGCGACTCGACTATTCTGCCTGAGCCGTATGGCCTAGGAGTCAGATAATCTAAGGCTTAAAAGCCCAGTAGCTCACTATGACGAGCTTGACTACTCTGCACAAGCCACGCGGCCTAGAGTCGGATCATCCCATTTGGATCGCCAAAGACCTCGGTGCTGGGGTGGAGACTCACTTTGACGAGATCGACTGCTCTACCTTTGCCACCATGACTGGGAGTAAATGACTCAGTGGATCGCCGCTGAACCTCGGCGCCGAAGTAGCCCGGTAGCTCACTTTGGCGAGCACGACTACTGCGCAAGACCCTGACCTAAGAGTCAGATCAGCTCAGGTTGGATCGCCAACAAGGCCTCAGCGCCAGGGAGCCCGATGTACTTTGGCCGAACTGACTACTCTGTGCGAGCGTCTGAAGGCCGGTCGGATCGACAGGATGGATCGCTAAAAGCCTCAGCCCGGGCTAAGTAGCTCACTTTGTGAGCTCGACTCGTGAGCAGAGCCACTTGTGACCTAGGAGTCAGATCAGCTCAGGCTGGATCGCCAACAAGGCCTCAACGCCCGAATGTGATCGCTCACTTTGAGGGCTCGACAACTCTGCAGATCCGCGCTGACCTAGGAGTCGGATCGGCTCGGGTTGGATCGCCCAGCCAGAGGCCTCGGCGCCGAGGGCCCAGCTAGCCGATTTGATGAGCTCGACTACTGCGCACCTGCCGGGCATCCTAGAGTCGGATCAGCTCGGTGTGTCGCCAAGTATTCCTCAAACGCCCGAGGGCCCAGTGGTTCACTTTGTGAGCTTCACTCTCATGCAGGCCCGCGCGACTAGGGTCGGATCGGCTAAAGGAATTTGGATAGCCAAACAAGGCCTTAGCGCCCGGACTGTGCTCGGCTTTGGCCAGGCTAGACTACTGCTGCCACAGACCCGCAACCCAATTCGGATCGGCTCGAATTTGGACCGCTGACAAAGGCCTGGCCGAGACCCGATGCTTCCTTTGTGAGCTCACATTTACTCTTCACGGCGGCCAGCGACCTGGGAGTCGGATCGGCAGGCTAGATCGCAAACAAGACCTCGTGGCCGGGCCTAGTAAGCTCCTTTAACGAGCTCGACTTCTTGCAGACCATGTAGCCTGGTCGGATAATCCCCTAAGGCTAGAAGCTGTGGCTCACTTTGGCCCAGGCTTGACTACTGCGCCGCAAACCCACCCTTTGACTGGGAGTCGAATCGACTCACATTTGGATTGCCAAAGACCTCGAGGCGCTGGAAGTCGGGAGCTCACTTTGTGAATCGACTACTCTACACGCCTTGACCTAAGAGTCATATCATTTCAATTGGATCGCCATGAGACCTCGGCGCCGAGTAGCCCGGTGGCGCTCGCACTTTGATGAGCTCGACGCTACTCTGCCTGGGGCCACGTGAGGAGTCGGATCACTGGGAATTTGGATAGCGAAGGCCACGGCCGAGACTGTGGCTCCTTTGGCCAGGCTCGACTACTACATGGGCCACGTAGCCTAGAATTCGAATAATCTCGGGCTTAATTGCCAGCGGAGCCTCTCGGCGCCCGAGCTGGTGCTCACTGGCGAGCTGGTGCACGCACGAACCAGGCGGCCCTAGGAGTTAGATCGGCTTCCGGCTGGATCGCGGCGCAAGGCCTCGGCAGAGCCCGATAGCCCGCGGCGGGCGCCGACTACTGCGCGGCCCACGCGGCCTAGGAGTCGGATCAGCTCGGTACGGATCGCTAATAAGTCCTCGGCGCGCGGCCCGTTTACTTTGGCGAGCTCGGCCCTACTCTGCCGCAGGCCACGACCTTGGGGTGGGATATTTCGAGGCTGGATCGCAAACAAGGCCTCAGCGCCCGGAGCCCAATAGCTCACTTTCACGAGCTCGACTACTCTACACAGGCCCTGCATACCAAATTCAGTCCTTCGGTACGGATCACCAGTGGAGCCTCGGCGCTAACGATGATAGCCACGTTCGCGAGCTCGACTACTCTGCATAGGCCGCGCCTGGCCTAGAGTGGATCACCTCGGTTGGATCATGAAACAAGGCCTCGGCGGCCGAAGCCCAATAGCTCACTTTGTGACTCGACTACTCTTCATAGCGTGCGACTGAGGAGTTAGATCGGCTGAGGCTGGATCTGACAAGACCTCGGCGCTTCGGGAGCTCGATGCTTCGCTTTGTGAGCTCGACTACTCTGCCTGACCACGTAGCACAGAATTCGGTCCATTTCGGTACGGATCGCCAACAAGGCGTCGGCGCGGGCCAATAGCTCACTTTGACGAGCCACGACTACTCTGCAGACCCTGTGACCTAAGAGTCGAGATCGGCTTAGGTTGGATCGCCCGATAAGGCCTCGGCGCCGGGCCCGATGGCCCCACTTTGGCGAACTTCGACTACTGTACGAACGCAGCGACCTAGGGTCGAGGACTCATTTCGGGATGGATCGCCAAAGGCCTGGCGCTGAAACCTATTAGCCCACTTTGACCAGCTGTTCTGCGCACGGGCGAGGCGGCTAGGGGAGTCGGATCACTAAGGCTGGATAGCCCAGCGGAGCCCGGCAGGAGCTAGTAGCTCACTTTGACGAGCTCGACTACTCTGTACAGGCCACGTAGCCTAGGAGTCAGATAATCTCAGGCTTAAACGCCAACAAGGCCTCAGCGCCCGGAGCCTAGTTGCTTACTTTGACGAGCTCGACTACTCTGCACAGACCAAAGAACTTGTTGACAGACCAAAGAACACCTATAAATTTACGACGTTATTACCAAAGGACTATTGTCTAATCCTCGGCAACGGCGCCATAAAACTTGTTGATAGACCAAAGAACACCTACAAATTTATGTCACTATTACCAAGGACTATTGTCTAATCCGTAGTATGTAAACATTGATCTTATATTATATAAACCACCCGATCTCTTAGAGTAAATCATTTTGAAAGTTTGGTTTGAGTCGATGTGCAGTGCAATTAGACAAAGTAATAAAATGGATTTAAGAATCAGATATCGATCCCACGAGAGATCTGAGAATTTTTTAAAATCAACTACCACGACTTCCTCGATTTCCATACTATTTGGACCACAAAATGATAATAGGATCCGACGCTGAAGGTCTTCCGGAAAATTAAACGAACAAAAGGAAAATAAGCGAACTATCGACTTATGCGAAAGATAAAGAATAAGAATAATGAATTTCTAATAAGAGAACTGAATACTGAACAGTTATCCTCAGAAGACACATTAATAAAAACGGTTATAATGAAGCTATCAATTCACGTAGTTAATTGATAAAATTTCTTGATTATCTCGAGTTTCAAAATACGTCGGCGTTGTAGATGCGGTGGATCTCTCCACACTCCACATTTCATTATCTAATTTATGACTGATTCTCGAATGCGGGAATTAGATAACTACTTTTAAAGGGACTTCCTTAATCTGGGTATTTTCTTTGCAATACTTAGCACCCGTTTATGAATTTGTAAACCTTAGCTCCCAAGTTATCGATCAACGAGGATATCCTGACTTCCAGTTGCTCCTCTCGAAATTAGAATAGATCGACCTTTCCTTGATTGAATCCACGGCTAACGGGATTGGTCTCACTATCGAATTGAGGTGAACTCTTTGCTTGTTTAAATAGATAACTCATTCGACTTCGTTCTTGATTTCAAGTGAAGAGGATTTATCTAAGTGAACTTACAAAGCTGAAAAGATCCCCTAATAGCGAGGTTAGTATACCTTGAAAAGTGTACATTACTCTCGGGAATGTCTTCCCATGTCCTCGGAGGACCTCCTTGAAATCGAGCAACGGCCTTAATCTTACTTGGGTATAAGCGTGTTGAATCCCAGGCAAATAAACCCCGAGCAGTAAATTCATTAAGCGCAGGAATTAACAATTCTTGGAAGCGACTACGGGAAAGATAAATTCGGCTATAACGTTCACTTAATGGAAGGCTGGATTCCTTGATTCTTGAATTACACGATACAACATTCCTCGATCATAAGAATAGCGCAATTTGGCAAAAACAATCGAATTCCACGGTATGCGGAACTTCAAACATTTCAGGTAGTAATTTGAAAATAAATTGAAATATGCATTCAACTCCAGCTCAACGATAACATCCAGATTCAGAAAATACAACGAAAATAAAAATACGAGGCATAATGCTCTAAAGCAGCGAAATAAAATTAAGAAAAAATAAAAGAAAAGAAAAGAAAAATAAAGAAAAATGAGCTTTCGATATCCGGACCTCTCGTGCGTAGGCGTATTTGCTTTCATGAGTTGGATAGGCTGCGTGTTTATGGGGTTCCTCAATTGGGCCTAATCCCAATGTAACTGCTTGTGGATTTAGGTATCAAGGCCCGAGTCGCTGTTAGTCGCGACTGGTTTCCTTAATAAGTGACATCAACGATGTTAGCGACATCGATTCACGTCGCGACCTCGACGCTTCTGTGTGGCGGTTGGTCATTCTTGATGGCGCGACATCACCCATCTTGTCGGAAACATCTTCTCACGTCTTAGCGAGGTTTGATTGTTCTCTCACGATGTCGCGACGTCGGTATCTTGTCGCGACCTCATTTCAGAGTCATATCTGAGTCTTCAAGCGTGAATGCGGATGTCGCGACATCGAATCTCTTGTAGCGGCCTCATCTTATATTGTAGGCTTCAAGCCCGGTCGCTCTTAATGTCAGCGGCGTCAATATCTTAATCGCGACATCGCTTCACGTCTTTGCGGCTTTGATCTGAGTCGTTCACGATGTCCACGACCTTCGATATCTTGTGAAACGACCTCACTTCATGAAGCTTCACCCTTCAAGCGAAGCGGTGCGGTCGTGCGACTTGATCTCATGTCGCGACATCGACATGGCTTGCGATCTTCTCTTGATGGTTCTTGATGCCATTGACCCCGGCCTCTTGTCGTGACATCATTGATGTCGCGACATCAATCTCACGTCGCTGACATCAACTTAGTTCTGCAGGGGCTTTATTTGGTTGCTCTTGATGTCGCGACTTCACTCTCACGCGTCAGCGATGTCGACTCATTTCCTTCTGGCTTTCTCAAGAAGCGGAGTCTGGTCGTGACCTCAATATTTTGTTATCAATATCGCGACTGAATCGAATTTCCTTGATTTCCTGATGTCGCGACCTCGCCAACTGGTATGTAAACTAGCTTGCATCGTTTCTGGCCGATTAACTTTCATTTCTGCTCTGCCATTCGTATCTTCCTCCACTTATTCTTGTATTTTCTACTTTCTTTCTCTTTTCCTGCTAATAACAATTTAGTGAGTTTCTTCATATTTCTGTATATTAATTATTCATTTCTAAATGAAAATCAAACAGAAAAATGGACTAAAAATAGATGACTTTTAAGCTCATCAAACTCCCCCAAACTTAAAATTTTGCTTGTCCTCAAGCAAAGAAAAAAAAAGAATTGTTTGTCCTCAAACAAGAAGGACATTTTTAATGATTTGTTAACGAGTATCATTCAATTTGTATTCTGATACAAGGTATCTGAAATTTACGTACATCTAGCTTGAGTCCGAGTTCAAGTTTGAATTATCTACTCTTTATGCTATGCGAACTAACAATTTAAATTGTTTACAAACAATATACTCATTGGATCTGTTGAATAATCAATTGTTTTCCTTTCTCATTTTATTCTTTGAGTCATTTAACTCCCTAAGTTCTTCTAATTTTGATTGTTTATTTCTTCCAATTCTATGAACTGTTTTCATATTGATGCTCCCACTAATGTAGGTGGTCGACCTTCAGTCGTGGTCTTTTGGGCTTATGTTGTGAGGGCTTGGGTACAATGGGTAGGATGGAAGGAATTTTTAGGTTAAGATTACCCTGAACATTTTCTCTTCTCTTCTACCCTTTTTTTTCTTATAGTCTCTCAATAAACTCCTAAACTTCATGTTGGGGAGATCTCTTTGATTTTTCGTTTGACTGTATTCCCCTATTTTACACTTATAATTTCAACTGGGAATTTGCCAAGTTTTGCTACCACTAAGGGATAGTGCAATGTTTTAACTTTTTAGGCTTTCTAACACTCTTAGCGAACTTTGGGTTAGTAACTCCCATACCAGATGGCATTAGGGTACTAGGTGTTGAAACACCCCTAAGAACTTAATTGTTCAAGAGAGTTAGGCCACAAGATAAAACATCCCCTAAAGGCATGCTTTCTGCTCTTTGCCTTTTCTTTTCATTCCCTTTTTGAGTTCATAAAATATATACTCCAAACTGTTTCTTTCTTATCTTTGAATTCTACAGGTAATCATAGGTTCTTTACTGAAGGATTGATGTCTTAGGATGAGTTGGGGTTTCCATTGGTCTATTTTTGAAAAATAGGCTTGTTGGCTCAATTTCTGGAACTACTGTATATGCATCAACATATGAATAGGGATGGCTAGAATGGCTCAGTATCGAATAGCTGCATCATCTCTTGTCAATTTGTATCACTAGGTTCGCTTCAATCAATAATCCTAACAAATTCTAGAATGCAGTTTAGCAATTTGTGACTAACTATAAGGAGTATCTTGACTCATTTTTATTTATGAGTAGTTAAGTTAATTGATATTCAACAGGTTCCTTGACTTACTGTTCATACCACAAACTCAAAAGTATGTTTGTTCCATCACATTGTATTACCTCTAATCTTGGACTTATCGGTTAAATATAAGTAATTTTTGCACCTTGTGTTTCAATTAAACTATATGCATTTTGTCCTTGTGCTGTTTTTCCTCATTTCGACTTACTCCTACTATAGCTTGCTTCATTCAATTAGATAATGTCCTCTCGGCAGTTTTATTCTTGAACTATTTCCTACCTTGATTTCCCTAATCATGCAACCCGCAACAACATAACATTTAATAATCAAATGCAAATAGCACACAACAACTCAATTACAAAAAAAAAATTTTATTTTATTTACGATTCATTTGCAGCTTGTTGGATACGGTATGGGAGAAGGATAGTAAGAATGGTTAGAGCGAGGAGAAGGTCTTTTTCTTTTGGAAGAGGTGGCAAATATCAAGGGATCCAAGGTCTAAAGTGTTCAAATGAGGCTAGGAATGAAGGAATTTCATTTCCTTCTTTCCTTTCTCTTCTTAGTTTCCCCTCTCAAACTGTTCTTATTGACAATCTCATTAGAGAATCAGCTTTCTTGTTCGAGTTCTATCTGCCTCTTCCCAAGCCATTCATTGTGCTCTCCATTTGATCATGACTTCGAATTTAGAAGATTGTTTGTTAATCAAATCTAAATTTTCCAGCCATTCATACACTTTTGTAGGCTTGACCTCACCATTGCTTTGTCTCTATCGTTGATTTGTTTTCCGACTCCCTCTGTAGAGATTTGTATAGTAACTTGGGAAACCCTTTATCATACCCCAATTTGGTGTCATGCTCTTTATCTCTTTTCTCTAACAATGCTAGGAGTTGAGCATCTCGATCAAACTGCTTGTTATAGAAAGCTTCATGACTCAGTTTGAGTTTCAGTAACAAATCTTGATCTCTTTCCTTCATTTCTTTCTTGAACTCTTCTCCTTCTGTTTCAACATTTTTCCCATCTGTTCCTCTTTTGTTGAGGTTCACTTCTTTCCTTTGTTGTTTCTCTTCTTTGGATCTCTCCCTTCATGCTCATTTCTTTTCTATTTAGCTCTTGCTCCCATTGTTGGTCTCTTCTCTTCAATTCTTTCACCACTTCACTTTTGAATTCTGCTTGTAATTTCCAATCCTTTTCTCTTTCATCTATTCTCGCCACGAACATGGAGGCTTCGATCTTACATTTGTTCTCTTGTGCTCCCTTTGAACTTTCTCCGGGTTGGAAATTTACATTTTTGTACGGAGGAGAAGCGGCCAAGGGATGGAGAAGTCCCTAATGAAGTGTCTTCATCACGCCTTTCATTATCTGCAAACAGCTGTAATCATTGTGGTCGGGTGATGTCCTTTGGGTGCTCTGCTCCTTAGTGGTGGCCCTCTGGGTCTCCTTTTCTTGTCCTTCGGCAGGCTTCACCTACATTCTCTACGGCCTCCCTTTTCCTCTGATTTGCGGCCCCTTGCTAACTCACAGCCGAAGGAGTGGTGAAGCTCACGAGACTTCCTTCAGCTCCCAAATTCCTTTCCTCCGACCTTCAAGCATAGAGCGTGATTGTTGTGGCTGGGTGGGAAAGAACCTCTTTGTTCACTTCATGATACCTCATGATAGAGTTCTCTATATTATCTATATTGATCTTGTACCCACCCAGGTATGGCTACAAGCCAGTCAGAACTGCCATTCTCTCGCATTGCATAAATGTTTTGTTACTTGGAACCAACACAGGGTATGAGAGTAAAACCATACCTTCGCTTCCTGAGTAGAGGCTTCCCACAGTCGAGTTCTTGGCTTTCTTCTCCTTGGTCTAAGCGCCACACTTCCATCGGTGAGCTTCTCTGTGATCTTTCTAAAATTCGGTTTTTCCAAATTTTCTTGAATTTGGAACTACATGCTTGTGTATTGTCATCCCATAGGCCTCATTGATGGCCTTGTGGCTTCGTGAGACCCGGACTCCTCTAGCATATGGCTCCATCCTTCCTTCCTACCATATTGGAATAAAACTCTCACCGATCTTTGTATACCTGCTTTTGGTGTGTGAGACTCTCCCATACTCTACACTCCTATCATCTCCTTGAAAGGAGTCACGGGGTTTTGAATCTCCTTTACGTAACAAAACCTTTGTTAGCATAGTACTTCTTCAGGAATAGCTTCATCGGATGAAATCTTACTTCTTCTTAACCTCTCCTCTTTCCCTTTTCCCTTTCTGCTCTGTCTTGAGAAGTTGTGAACTTAAATTGTTTTTAATTATGGCATCTCTCACCTTTCGCTCTTCTCGTGAATCTCATCTAACTGATGTGGCATTCTCACTTAGCAAGTTTCTTCTTACTTCCACGATTATTCGTGTTCCTCATAATCTCGTCTAGGTTAGGGACCGGGTGAATTCAATACCATCGGAGAAAGGAGCTTTTCGAGAAAGTTTGGAATACTAGGGTTTGGAGGTTGAGATTGGGGGGGAAGAAAGACGAAGATTGACTGGTTATGTGGGTTGGAGTGAATGAAATAGTTTCCAACTATTGCAATTCAATCAATGTTTAATGAAGTACAATTAATGCTTCACTTAAGAATTGTCGCGACTTCAATTCGCCACTTTTTGATAGGGTCATTAAATTTAGGGCTTTTTGAAGTGAGTGGTTGGCACATGTCACACTTTGTCGCCATGACAATGTCTGCTTCCTCCATACTCTACTAATTGTTCTTTCTTTCTTTAGTCCCACGACATCAATGTTTGTAGAGCAACTGACTTTGTCAAACATAACTGCTGTCGTGACCAAGCCTAATTGATGATTTCAAGACCTTGAATTCTCTTATTGTTCCTAACCAGTTTAGACATCTCTTCGAGGGCATATTTTAAGCAAAGATTTAACAATTAATTCAAGATATCTACAGATTGAGTTGGGGAGAAGTTACTCCCCCTTTTTCTCATGTCGACTCCTCTGCAGGATTCTTGGAATTACTCTTGTAGTTGCCTTGCATTCATATCTTTAACATAGTTAGAAGATCCTTGCAATATTCAAGAGAATTCTAATTAAACTATAATTTATTTCTAAAAATTAAATCTATCCTTCTAGAAAACAAATCTGACCTAATTTATCAGCAACTAAAAGAAAAGAAATATTTAAAAATTTAAATTCAGAATTTAAATTCTCATGGGTTACTCCCATTAGTACTGAGTTTGGAGTCATATTTTGAACTTCTTTGTGTGGTTCATCTTCTTTCCTATAGAACCAGTTGGAGTTCTTCACTTTCCTCTTCCATGTTGAGATAATGCTTTAACCTTTGTCCATTGACCTTGAATTCTTCCCCCATTATCGGTCTTGATTATTCTTGCTCCAAATGTAGTACTTGACTGCTTGTGTATGGCCCACTCAATGGGATTTTACCAATTTCCACGGAAACAACTTTAGTCTATAATTAAGCGGCACTGTTCGCACATTGCAGAACTCTTTCCTCAGGATTTTCTGATCATGCCATTTCTTTGTCTTTTCTTTGTATATTCTAGCATTATCATAGGCTTCATTTCTCAGTTCTTCCAATTCAGACAGTTGGAGCAATCTTTCTTCCCTTGCAGCCTTGAAATCGAAGTTTAACTTTTAATGGCCCACATTGCCTTGTATTCTAATTCAAGAGGTAGATGACATGGTTTGCCAAAAACAACTCTGTATGGGGACATTCCAATGGGGGTCTTGTATGCAGTCCTGTAAGCCCAAAGTGCATCATCAAGTTTGGAAGACCAGTCCTTCCTGCTTGAGCTCACAGTCTTTTCAAGTATTCTTTTGATCTCTCTGTTGGAAATTTCTGCTTGTCCATTGGTCTGGGGATGATAGGCTAAACTCATTACATGCTTGATCCCATACCTGCTCATGAGTTTTGCAAATATTTTGTTTGCAAAATGAGTTCCCCCATCACTAATGATGGTTCTGGGGGTTCCAAACCTGCTCAAAATATTCTTTTGCAAGAAACTCACAACTGTATTAGTATCATTCCTTGGAATGAACAACCTTCCACCATTTGGAGGCGTAAATCTCACGCTAGCGGTATGTATGGGTTCCAAATGATGGTGGAAAGGTCCCATAAATCTATTCCCCCGAACATCAGAATTTGTATCACCATAATACACTTTTAGAAATTCCTGCTGGCATTTCCAATCCTTTGGCATCGATCGCACAATTTCACCCGCTCTGCTGATCTGCGAAGATAGTGGGCCAATAAAACCACGATTGGAGTATCTTGTGGTTTGTTCTTTCACGGAAAAATGTCCTCTTATATGGTGATGCATGGCATTCATTTAAAAATGTTGCCTTGTTCTGGCACACATCTTCTTATTATCATGTCAGCGCCTCTCTTGAATAATAGTGGGTCATCCCAGTATAATATCTGGCTGTCGGGTTAAAGTTTCCTCCTTACATTTGGTATTTGAGTTACGAAGGCATTACTCCCTGGCTTGAGATAATTCACAATATCTGATACCATGGAAGTTGGAAGAGCAGCGAATAATTGCTCATGCAGGAGTTCTCTGTGCTTGCACATTTTCTTCTTAAATCATTACTTCTTTCTACTCTTGACAAAGTGGTCGGCTATCACATTGTCACATCCTTTTTGTCCTTTATTTCCAAATCAAACTCTTGCAACGGCACCACCTTATCGATCTTGGCTTAGCTTCCTTTTTTTGACATCGGTGCCAGTTGGCATGATCGGTGTGAATTACCACATGGGATCCTAAAATGTATTGTCTAAATTTTCACAAGCAAATACTATATTTATCTCCTTTTCAGTTGTTGAGTAGTTCTCTTGTGCTTCATTGAAGGTCTTATAGCATAGTATATGGCCTGAATACTTTCTCTTTTCTTTGCCCAACCGACTCCATAGCAAAATCAGCGGCATCACGTGTACAAATCCACAGTCCCATTACAGTCACGGCAATTATAGGTGCACATGTACCAATTTGAGCTTGATTTCGTCAAAAGCATTCTTGCAGGAGTCATCAAAATTGAACCTTGTATCTTTTTCGATGTCACACCCAATTAGTGCAATTTATTTTGAAAATCTTTGATAAATCTCTGTCGTGACATGCCCCAGCTTCCTCCTTTAAGCGTAGTAGGTGGTGCGAGAGTTTTGATAATGGTCTTTGGGTGGATCAACTTCTAATCCCGATGGCAGAAATTTTATGCCCAAGAACAATACATACATTTACCATAAAATGGCATTTTTCCCAATTTAGTACTTTATTTGTTTGTCTTGGCATCTTTGGCTCTTGTTTCAGTTGTTTAAACATTGATCAAAAAATTTGGATCATACGGTAAAATCATCCATGAAAATTTCCATCATTTTCAACCAAATCTGAGAATAGACATCATGCACCTCACGGAATGTGGGTACGGAGCATTACATAACCCCTGACGGCATCCTTACGAGAAGGCAAGGTGCCGTAAGGGCATGTGAACATGGTCTTCTCTTGATCCTCTGGTGCAATAGCAATCTGATTATATCCTGAGTACCCATCCAGAAAACAAAAGTGAGGGTGTCCTGCTAATCTATCCAACAGCTGATCAATGAAAGGCAAAGGAAAATGATCTTTAAGTTTCTTATTCAATTCTGTAATCAATACGCACACCCTCCATCACATCCTTGTTACATTGGAATCAATTCATTTTTCATTTTACGATCCACAGTAAACCCCACTCTTTGGAACCCATGGCTGGAGATACGGGAGCGTCGAGATAGCATAGATAAAACCGGCATTTAACAATTTGAGCACCTCCTTCGACTACTTCCTTCATCAACTGGATTTCAAGCCTCCTGCAGTGTTCACGGATGGTTTGAAGTCTCTTCATGAATCTTATGCATGCAGGTGATGGTGATACCACTTCGGCTCTTGATGGACCAAGCTAGCGATTCCTTATGCTTCACTTAATATTTCCGGCCAATCTTTGTTCCTCATTCTCACTTAATGGTAAATGATCCTTTGGTTTTTCTTTAGTAATTCTAAGTAGGCATACTTTAAATGACATGGCAACTCTTTCAAAACTAGACCTTCTGTGGTCTCTTGATGAATTTCCTCTTTTTCACTATCTTCCCCATTATCTTTTCTGTTTTGCTTTAAGCTCAACACAGTTTCTAAAGCATGAAAGCTATTTGCATGGAAATTCGAATAGACATCTTCGATTATCTTTGAGAATTCATCTCTTTTTCATTGATAAAAACTGGAGTGTTACAATCATTGTTAACATCAGGGTTGGGAATAGAGACAAAATCAGCTACATTGTAGCCTTCCTTTTCTCTGTCTATATTTTGCATACTTTTAATCAAGTTAAACACAGCAGCTTCTTCTCCAACCCTTAAGATGAGAACTCCTTTTTGCATGTCAATCAAGGTACGCTCCATTCGCTATGAATGGTCTTCCCTAATAATAGGGGTATGTGAATCTTCTTCCATGTCCAGAATGATGAAGTCTACTGGGAATACAAACTTCCCAACAGTGACCAACACATCTTCAATGACCCCTTCAGGTTTCACCATCGATCTGTCTGCCATTTGAAGAGTAACAGTTGTGGGAATAAGCTCCCCCAAACTTAATTTCTTGGCTTGCGAAGAGGCATCAGTTGATACTAGCTCACAAGGTCACATAGAGCTTCATGGAATTCCATTCCTCCAACAATACAAAGGAATTGTGAAACTTCACAGGTCCTTAAGTCTTTACTGGTAGTTCCTTTCGATTCTGCGCAAGTGGCGATTAAATTCACTATTCCTTCTACTATTTTTTCTTTTCTTGCTTTCGGTGTGTCCTTGACTTTGCATAAAGTGGCATACGAGTCACCGCCGATCAAAGGCATGCGATCTCCGGCACGAAAGTTTCAAACCTTGCAAACTGCTCCTCCATCTTTGATTTCTGCAGTCTTTGTGGAAATGGGACTGCAGGCTTTGTTCCTTGGATGTTCTTCTTTTCTACTCCTTCTTTGTCATTCTCCAGTGTCTCTTCCTTTTCTGGTCTTGCTACTTGATTCTTTGTCACCTTTTTCTTTCTTCTCTTCTAACTCATTCCATCCTCGGTACCCACTGACCATGCGATCTTTAGGTTCTTCTTGTGTCACTTGGGAAGGTATCTTTCCTCGACTTTGCGGTTAGGGCCGGTACTTATTTACTTGTGTCTCCGAGGTTCTTTAGGGATGCATTGGTAGTGTTACGAAAAATTTGAGAATTGGTAGCGGCTTGTTTAATTCTCGAACTTTTGTTATGGAGGTTCAACGACTTTTGTATCCCCCGTAAGCTGACATCACGTTCTCGAAAAGATGGGGCTGCTCCTCGACCACGATATTCGTTTACGTGCTCATTTCCCCTTCCTTGTTAACATACTGGAACCTTGGTGAGTGGCGATACCCTTGTTGAGGTGTCACTTACTGGCCTTAGAAGCCCCTCCATATCTGAGAAGTTCCATGGTTCTGAGTCTTTGGGTGATAATGTCTTTGGAAGGTTAGGATTGGGTTTGAAATGGTAAGCTCTTGGCTCACTCAAATAATTACTTCTTCGGCATCATAAGTCCTTAGGTTACTCTTTCGGCCACTTCCAACCAATTCGCTCCCTTTCCAGTTATCTATTCATGAGCGGTGTGTCTTTGCTCTTGCTTGTCTAACACAGTGCATAATGGCATCAACTTGGCCTCCATGGGTGTCATCTTGCTCGACTCCATGAATCCACTCCTCTGCTGTTTCCTCTTGAAGCTCGAAGGGTTTCATGTTACATTTAGCCAGGATCTTCAGTCGGCTCTTTTCTTATAACCCCGGCACTTTTAGTTTGAATGCTCCTGACATGAAGCATCAATGATCCTTTTGATATATCATTTATGGCATGATATCTGATATCCATCCCGAGTCTTCGGATCTATCCCATTCATTGGACATCTTCGGCCTTGGATTTGAATCTTTCCCAAGGCTCATTACAGACTTTCATCTTCCCTGTGGAGACGGAATGATTTCCCTCCTTCTTTTCACGTAGTGAGGGTTTGGGGAAGAATCTACCTAAGTAGGCCTCTATAATTCTATTGAGTGTCAACGAAGCCATATGGTAAAGATTCATACCATGTAGCTGCTGTATCTCTTAGAGAGAATGGAGATAGATGCGGAGTTTATGACTTACGGTCTCACCCGTTCGACACGGTATTGGCCATCTGAGGAATCTTCCCGGGTGCTTTCGTTTGGATCTTCGGTGGGATGACCCGATGGCCCGATGTTCTTCGGACCATTGTAATTAGTCGGCTTTAATTCAAAGTATTAGCATCTCTTGCGGGTTGTCACGATCGGTAGTATTCTTCTATATTTGGTCTCGAAATCCTCCATTGTCGATTAATTTTGGAGGCACTTCTAAGCTTTCTATATGTATTTCCAGCACGATCCACGCGCTTTCATACGCCATGGTTGAGTTTTTACGCCTTCTTGGTCTTTCGAAGCTTAGCGTCTTTCTATTTAAAGTGTCATTGGAATCGGATAAGTGTTCTGTTTCCTATGCATGAAGTTTTTACAGCAAAACATACTCCCGTTAATAGGATTAGTCAAATCATAAAATATATTCAATATGGGTTGTTAAAGGTCGGTGGCTCTGAGAGTCCATTTGCTTGAAATATTGTTTTTGTTCTTTTTCTTTTTAAGTTGTCCAATTATAGTATTTTCTTCTTTCATGAATATTGGTTATAAAATTATTTGATCCCCGACAGCGGCGCCATAAACGTTGTGAGACGAAGAACACACAAATTCTGACGTTATTACCAAAGGACTATTGTCTAATCCATTAGCGGCGCTATAAAACTTGTTGATAGACAGAACACCTGAGGTATGTCACTATTACCAAAGGACTGTGTCTAATCCTCGGCAACGTATGTAAAACTTGTTGATCTTATACTATATAAACCACCAATCTCTTAGAGTAAATCATTTTCAAAGTTTGGTTTTGGTCGATGTGCAAGTGCACGAGTCGACAAATGACCGATAGTTTAAGTCGAGATATATCGATCCCACGAGATCTCGAGAATTTTAAATCAACTACGACTACTCAATTTCCATACTATTTGGACCATGAAAATGATAATAGGATCCGACATGAAGGTCTTGGAAGAATTAAACGAACCAAAAAGGAAAATAAATGAACATCAACATACTTAAAGATAAAGAATAAAAAGAATAATGAATTTCTAATAAAAGAACTGAATAATGAGCAGTTATCCTCGAGAGAAGACACATATTAATAAGAAAGCAGTTATAGTGAACTATCAATTCCTGTGTTAGATTAGATAAAATTTCTTGAATTAATCTCAGAGTTCAAAATCTGTCCAGGCGTTGTAGTGCGGTGGATCTCTCCACACTCCACATTTCATTATCGGTATGACTGATTCTCTCGAATCGGGAATTAGATAATACTTTTAAGGGACTTCCTTGTCTGAATTACATTTTTCTTTTGCAATACTTCGCATACCCATTTTATGGAATTTGTAAACCTTAGCTCCCAGTTATCGGTCGAGCAGGATATACAAGCTTCCATATTGCTCCTCCTGAAGTGAATAGATCAAGCCTTTCCTTGATTAGTCGCGGCTAACAAAGTTGGTCTCTCATCCAGGAATTAGGAGTGAACTCTTGTATTTAAATAGATAACTCATTGACTCGTTCTTGATTTCCAAGTGAGAGGGTTTATCTAAGTGAACTTACAAAGCTCAGATCCCTAATAACGAGTTAGTATACCTTCAAAGAAATGTACATTACTCTGGGAATGTCTTCCTGTGTCCTCGGAGGACCTCCTTGAAATCGAACAACGGCAGCAAATCTTACTTGGGGTATAAAGAAACTGATGTTCGGATCCCAGAGACAATAAACCCAAAACCGGGGAAGTAAATTCATTAGCGAAATTAACAAGGCTGCTGAAACGACTACGGGAAGATAAATTCGACTATAAAACGTTCACTTAATGGAAGGTAGATTCCTTGATTCTTGAATTACACGACTGCAACATTCCTCTGATCCTTAAGAATAAGCGCAATTTGAAGCGGAAACAACGTCGAATTCAAATTTATCGAACTTCAAGCATTCCGGTGTGGTGAAAATAAGTGAAATATGCGAACAAACTCAGAAACTCAAGCGATAACATCCAGTTGAGAGAAAATACAGCGAAAATAAAATCCAGGCATAATGCATAAGCAGCGGAAATCAAAATTAAGAAAAATAAAAGAAAAGAAAGAAAAATAAAGAAAATGAGCTTTATTATCCGGACCTCTAAATACGTAGCCTTGAATTTGCTTTCATGAGTTGGATAGCTGCGTATTTATAGGGTTCCTCAATTGGGCCATAATCCCAATGTAAGCCTCTTTGTGGTTTGAAGTATCAAGGCCCGAGTCAACACATTCAAGTCTCGCGACGGTTTCCTTGTCGTGACGTAAGCGATGCTCGAACATCAATTCACGTCAGCGACCTCGGCGCTCTGTAGCCTTGATTTGGTCATTAGCGATGGCGACATCACCATCAGCCAGACATCTTCTCGTCTTGGCGAGGTTCGATTGTTCTCTCACGATGTCGCGGCGTCGATATCTTGCTCGCGACCTCAGCTCAAGTCATATCTGGTCTTCAAGCGATGTCGCCAGATGACATGATCTCTTATCATGACCTCATGCTTATGGGCGCGAAGCTGGTTGGTACTGCTCTTGATGTGCGTCGATATCTTGTCGCGACTTGCAGCTCTCTTCACGTCTTTGCGCGACTTTGATGCAGTGCGTTCGATGTCGCGACGCCGATATCTTATCGTGACCTCACTTCATGAAGCTTCACCCTTCCAAGCGGCAGTGCAGTGCGACGCCGATCTCGTAATCGCGACATCGACTTATAACTGCGATCTTCTCTTGATGGTTCTTGATAGCCATTGACTTGACCTCTTGTCGTGACATCATTGATGTCGCGACTATCAATCTCACGTCGCGACATCAACTTGGATTCTGGGAGCTTCGGCCAGTTTGCTCTTGATCATCCGCGACTTCACTCTCACGTCGCGATGTCAGCTCATTTCCTTGCAGCTTTCTCAAGAGCAGTCTCAAGTCGTGACCTCAATATTTTGTTATCCATGTCGCGACCTGAATCAGATTTCCTTCAATTTCCTGATGTCGCGACCTCATATTTAATTGTGTAAACCCCAGCGCATCAATATTCGGCCCGGTTCTTTTCATTTACTGCTACGCCATTCGGCGCATCTCCTCCACTTATTGTTTGTATTTTCTACTTTCTTTCTCTTTTCTGCTAATAACAATTTAGTGAGTTTCTTACGTATTTACGTATATTAATTATTCATTTCTAAGTAGAAAATCAAACGAGAAAAATGGACTAAAATAGATGACTTTTCAGCTCATCGGTAACTGAGTCGGTCATTTCGAATTTGGATAGCCAGTGGGCCTCGGCGCCCACAGCCCGAGTAGCCCTCTTTGATGGGCTCGACTACTCTGCACGAGGCCACCTTGACCTTGGAGTGGATCGACTGTTTGGATCTCAAGCAGGCCTCTCGGCGCCGGAGCCTAATAGTCACTTGGGCCAATTCGACTACTCTTCGCCGACGCGGCCTAGGAGT
This sequence comes from Tetrastigma voinierianum, assembly GCA_016808115.1. NCBI lineage: Eukaryota > Viridiplantae > Streptophyta > Magnoliopsida > Vitales > Vitaceae > Tetrastigma > Tetrastigma voinierianum. Next base: position 580,437 of record JAEQBH010003181.1, on the reverse strand, counting down.
TCGATCGGCTCGGTACCGGATGCCAACAAGACCTTAGCGCCCGAAGCTCAGTAGCTCACTTTGGCAGGCTGACTACGCACAAGCGTAGCCTAGGAGTAAAGATCAGCTGGTGGATCGCCCGACAAGGTGTCAGCACAGACTGATAGCTCACTTTGGCGAGAATGCGACTACTCTGCAAGGCCACGCGACCTAAAGTCGGTCGGCTCGGGTTGGATAGCAACAAGGCCTCGGCGCGAGCCCATTGTTGCCGCCCAGCGAACTACGACTACTGCAGTACGAGGCAATGCGGCCTAGAGTCGGATCATTTCCCGGGATGGATCGGTAAAAGGCCTCGGCGCTGGAGCCCGATAGCTACTTTGGCAGACGGCCTACTGCGCACGGGCCGGAGGCGACCTAAGTCGGATCAGCTGAATTTGGATCGCCAACAAGGCCTCGGCGCCCGGAACTTGAGAAGGTCACTTTGGCGGAGCTCACTATACGGGACGCCCAGCCCTAGGGTCGGATTAGGTCGGGGTACGGATCACCGATGAGACCTCGGCGCCGGGCTAAGTAGCTCACTTTGGCCCGAGCTCTGCGTGGGCGGGGCCACGCGGCTGGGAGTCGGATCAGGTCGGAGTTGGATCACCAACAAGGCCTCGGCGCCCGGAGACGATGGCTCACTGAGGAGCTCGACTACTGCACGCACGAATCCACCATGACCTAAGTCGGATCATTTCGAGTGCGGATCGCCCGATAAGGCCTCGGCGCCGAGAAGCCCGATGCTTCCTTTGTGAGCTCGACTACACGGGCCGGGCATCCTGGGGTCGGATCAGCTCGGGGGCGTATCGCCAGCAATTCCTCAGAGCGCGACCCGATCAGCTCACTTTGAGCTTCACTACTGCGTACGAGCCCGCAGCGACTGGTCGGGTCGGCTAAGGCCCGGAGAGCCATGAAAGCCTTAGCGCGGGCCTAGTATCCCACTTTGACAAGATCGACGTACTCTGCCACAGACCCGCATGACCAAGGAGTCCAGATCCTTCGAAATTTGGACCGCCAACAAGGCCTCAGCGCGAAGCCCGGTAGCTCACTTTGTGAGCTTGACTACTCTGCCGCGAGCTTCCGCAGCGACTGAAGTCGGATCGACTCCTGTTGGATCGCCCAGACCATCGGCGCTGGCGTCAGAGGGCTCTTTTGTGGTCAGCTATTCTGCGCCTGTGACCTAAGAGTCATATCGGCTCAATTTGGATGTGACAAAGACTACTCATTGCCCGAAGTGACGTGTCGCTGATGAGCTCATTACTCTGCCGCAGGGACACCTAGCCGAGGTCGGATCACTGGGAGTTGGATAGCCCAGCGGGGCCACGGCAAGGAGCCCTGGCTGGCTCACTCTGACTAGCTTCGACTACTCTTATGCAGTGCGTAGCCTAGGGTAAGATAATCTCGGGCTTAAAAAGCTGACAAGGCCCTCGGCGCCGGAGCCCCGTTGCTCGTGTGAGCTCGATTACTCTGCCGCGGACCGAGGTGACTGGGAGTTAGATCGACTTTCGAGTGCGGATCGCGAGCCAGGCCTCAACTCCGGGGCCCAATAGCCCACTTTAGCCGAGCTCGTACTCTGCGCGCCCTGTGACTGGGAGTCGGATCATTTCAGGTGGATCGACAAGTCCTCTCAGTGCCGCGATGATAGCCTTCTTTATTGAGCTAGACTACTCTGCCCGGGCCACGCGACCTTGGATTCGGTCATTTCGAATTTTGGATCGCAAGCAAAGCCTCGGCGCCCGCCTTAATAAGCTCACTGCGAGCTTGACGCTTCTCTACGAGGCCACCGGCCTTGGAGTCGGTCGGCTCGGGCTGGTCGCGGTCGGCCTCGGCGCCGCGGTGATGTAGCCAGCACGATGGGCTCGACTGCTGCTGCCGCAGACCACGCGGCCTAGGAGTCGATTCGGCTCGAGCTCGTCGCAAACGAAGGCCTTAGCGCGGGCCAATAGCTCGCGTGAGCTCGGCCTCTTCGCAAACCTTGTAGCTAGGAGTTAGATCGACTCGGTGGATCGCAACCAGACCTCAGCGCGGAGCTCGGTAGCTCGCTTTGTGACTCGGTACTACTGCACAAACCCACGTGGCCTAAGTCGGATCATTTCGATTTGGATGCGTAACAAGGCGTCGGTAGCCGAGCGATAGCTCACTTTGTGAGCCACGACTGCTGCGCCAAGACCGCGTGACTAAATTCGGATCGGCAGGTTAGATCGCCCGATAAGGCCTCGGCGCCGGGCGATGGCCAGCTGACGAACTCGACTACTCTGTGCAGACAGCGCGACTGGGGTGGTCGGTACCGGGATGGATCGCGAGGCCTCGGCGCACGGAACCTGTGTAGCCCACTTTGGCGGGCTGAAGCTACTGCGCACGGGCCGGGCAACTGGGGTCAGATCATCCCAGGATGGATAGCCCGACGAGGCCGCGTGGCAGAACTAGTTAACAACTTGGGCGAGCTGACTACTACCATGCGAGGCCACGTGGCCTAGAGTGGAATAATCGCCAAAAACGCGCCAACAAAGGCCCTCGGTAGCCGGAACTGGTTGCTTGCTTTTGTGAGCTCGGCTACTCTGCGCGAGACCGGGCGACTGGGGTTGATCATTTCAGATGGATATCGAAAAGGCCTCGGCGCACGGGCTATTAGCCCACGGCGAGCTCGACTACCCTTCAAGGCAACGCTGACCTAGGTCGAGATCAGCTCGGTGGATGCATGACAGGCCTGGCGCCGAACCCGTGGCTCACTTTGAGGAGCTCGACTACTCACGCCCGCAGACCCGCGGCCTAGAGTCGGATCAGCTGGTACGGATCTCGAAACGAGGCCTCTCGGCGCCGGAGCCCGATAGCTCACTTTGGCCAGGCTACGACTACTCTTCATAGAAGCAATGGCGCCTAGGAGTTAGATCGGCTCGAGTGGATCGCCAACAAGACCTTAGTGCCGAGACTCGGTAGCTCACTGCAGCCCAGGCTCGACTACTCTGCACAAACCACGTAGCTGGGAGTCGGATCATTTCAATTTGGATCGCGGCATAGTGTCAGCACGGAGCCCAATAGCTCACTTTTACTAGTACGACTACTCTGCAAAGGCCGCAGGCTAAGAGTCGAGATCCTTTCGGGTTGGATCGCCCGACAAGACCTCGGTAGCGAGAAGCCAGTAGCCCTTTGTGAACTTCGACTACTCTGTCACGGGCAATCACGGCCTAGGAGTCAGATCAGCTCAGGATGGATCGCTAAAAAGGCCTCACCCGGCAGACGTTAGGCCACTTTGGCGAATAACTGCTGCGCATAGGCCGGAGGCGGCTGGGAGGCGAGATCGGCTCGAGTGGATCGCCAATGAGGCCTCGGCGCCGGAGCCCGGTAGGTCACTGACCGAGCTCCGCTCCTCTTACCGCGGGACCGCGACTGAGGTCGGATCGGTCGATTTGGATCTGACAAGACCTCGGTGGCGGTAAGTGGCTCACTTTGGCGAGCTCTGCGTGAGCGGACCCTTGCTGACCTAGAGGTCGGATCGACTCGAGTTTGGATCGTAACAAGACCTCACCGCCCGGAGGCGATTAGCTCACTGAGGAGCTTTCGACTACTCTGCCACGATCCACGCGACTGGGAGTCGGGTCATTTCGAGGCTGGGATCGCCCGACAACGCCAAGGCCTCGAGGCCTGGGTAGAGTAGCTCCTTTGAGGCTCGACTACTCTGCCTGGACCCGGGCATCCTAGGAGTCGAATCATTTCGAGTACAGTATCGCGACAATTCCTCGGCGCCGGAGCTGTTAGCTCGCTGGCCCGAGCTTCACTGCTGCTGTACAGGCCACGCGACTGGGGTCGAGTTCGGTATTTAAATTTGGATAGCCCAGTGACAAAGCCCCTTAGCGCCCGGAGCCCAGTAGCTCACTTTGACAAGCTCGACTACTCTGCACAGGCCATGCAACCAAGGAGTCAGATCAGCTCGAGTTTGGACCTGACAAGGCCTCGGCGCCGGGTGTTAGCTCACTTGGCCCGAGAGCTTGACCACTGCGCACGAGCCACGGCCCTAGGTCGGATCAGCTCCCGTGGATCGCCCAGACCTCAGTGCTTTGAAGATCGGGGAGCTCGCTGGCAGTCGACTACTCTACCTTGCCCGCATTAGCCCTAAGGTCATATCGGCTCATCTTTGGATCGTGACAAGACCTCGGCGCCGGCAACCCGGGTAGCTCACTGATGAGCTGACTACTGCTGCCACGAACCGCTAATGAGAATTCGAGATCACCTAGGCTGGATAGCCAGCGAGGCGCGACAGGTCTAGTAGCTCGCTTGTGACCGACTGCACTGCGTACGAACCCGCGTGGCCTAGGGTAAGATCTCGGGCTTAGCCTTGACAAGGCCTCAGCGCCCGGAGCCTAGTTGCTCACATTGACGAGCTCGATTACTCACGCCTGCGGACAGGCGACTAGAGTTCGTCGACTGAAGTGGATGCCAATGAGCTATGCTCCGGGGGCGATGGCCCACTTTGGCGAGCTCGACACCTGCGCGCGCTGACCCGCAGCTGACTGGGGTAGGATCATTTCGGTTGGATCGCCCGACAAGTCTGACGCCCAGCGACCCGGTAGCCTTCTTTGGCGAGCTCATTCACTCCCACGAACCCGCAGCGACCTTGGAGTCGGATCATTTCGAAATTTGGATCTCGCCAACAAGTCTCGGCGCGCGATGATAGCCTTCTTTGACCAGGCTCTACTACTCTCCACAGGGCCAGCTGTGACCTTAGAGTCATATCATTTCAAATTTGGATCGTATTGAGGCCTCGGCGCCGAGAGACGATAGCTCGGCACGAGGCTTCGACTACTGCGCACCGGGCCCGCAGCGACCTAGGAGTCCCGGTCGGTATTTCGGGCTCGATCGCAAACAAGGCCCCTCGGCTCCGAGACGATAGCTCACTTTGACGAGCTCGACTACTCTTCATAGGCAACGCCGCCTAGGAGTTAGATCATTTCGGTGCGGATCTATGAACCTCGGCCGGTTGGTAGCTCGCTGTGAGCTGACTACTCTGCACAAGCCACGTAGCCTAGGTCGGATCGCTCGGGCTGGATCGCGGTGAAAGCGTCGGCCTTACGAGCCGATAGCTCACTTTTGTGAGCCGCATTGCTACGCAAAGGCCCGCGCTGACCTAGGGTCGGTCGGCTTAGGTTGGATCATGACAAAGACCTCGGCGCCGGAGGCCCGAGTAGCCCACTTTAATGAACTCGACTACTGCAATACGAACAGCGCGACCTAGGAGTCGAATCATTTCAGGATGGATCGCCCGAAAGGCCTCGGCGCACGGAGCCTATTAGCCCTTTGACGAGGCTCGACTGCTCTGCGTAGGCGGGCGCTGGGGTCGGATCCCAAATTTGGATAGCCGACGAGACCTGGCGCGGAGCCCTAGTTGCTCACTTTGACGAGGCTCGACTACTGCGTACGAGGCCACGCCTAAGAGTGGGCAATCTTAGGCTTAGCATGACAAGGCCTCGGCTCGGAGCCTAGTTGCTTGCTTTGGCAGAGCTCGACTACTCTGCGAGACCGGGGCGACCTAGGAGGTTAGATCATTTCGGGATGGATCGCGAAAGGCCTCGGCGCACGGGCTGATAGCCCACTTTGACGAGCTCGACTACTCTGGCGGTCGTGCCCAGTGCGATTTTGAACCACATATTAGATAGGTTTTAGTGCTGTTGCACTAATCATGTCATTAATTCCAATTGGAAGTGTTGAGTCTTCTTAGTACCACTTAGCCATTTAGAGGTATTTTGGTTGTTTTGCGGTGTTTGCGCACTCTTGGAGTTCAATTTAGTCAAATGATGAATCATGAAGATTGATTCCAATGTTCGGTCATCAACCATCCCGAGAATCAATGAGAAAACCAAGAAATGAAAGTGAAGAAAATTGGATGCGTTAGAAGACGGGAGTGAAGATCAACAAAGCGAGGGAATTTTCTCTAGAGTTGCGAAAATTTTATTAAGTTACGAAATTTGCAACCTTAGAAAATTTCGCAACCTTAGCGAAATCTCAAATTTCGCTGGGTCGCTCCAGTTTAAGCTAGGCAACGTTCTTAGCGAAAATTCTATTTCGCTACTCCGCGAGAATTTAACTAAGTGGCGATTTAAGCTAATAAGCGAATTACGGCCTTAGCGGGAATTTCCCATTCGTAGGCCTTGTGATTTCGCTACCTAGCGAAATTCTTGACCCTAGCGAGGAAATGCTGCTACCTAAATCATGTTTTTGTATTTAATGCTAACCGACTCCAAACTTGGTGTATTACTCTCTTGTCCTTTAACTTAGCCAAGTTAGGAGGTTTTTTGGTATTTTCATGTATTGAGGTGGCCTATATAAACCCCTCTCTTTTTGTAATAAATATAGAGAATTTTGGGGGAGAAACGATGGGAAGGAGAGAAGAATTTGTAAGTTTTCATTTTGTGGTAAAGTCTCGTATTTTTTTAGTAGGTTTTGCTTTTTCTCCCGCTTCTCTGCCATAACTGCTCTTACTTTCTTGGGCGCAAACACCCCTCTTGAGGATGACAACTGAGAGATGCTTGGCTAAGCCTCCTTTCTTTGAAGAGGAAGGAAGCTAGCTTGGTGGTGGGGCCTTGCCATGTTGTCCTCTTGTATTAAAGCCATAGGTACTGTGTTTATGACCCCGTCTTCTCAAATTAGGGTTGAATAGATTGAATGTTATTAATTTTGGCCAATACTCTCCATGCTTTAGGATGCAGTGCATACTTAATGCTAGATGCACTTGTGGTTCTTTAGATGGTCTTCTGAGCCTCTGAAATGATATTTAAATGCTAGGTTTCAAACGGTAAAGGAGCCGTAGATGCATGTTACTTGTGTTGACTCAAATAGGAGTTGATTTCAAGGGTGAGGTTTGCTAGTTAAACATAGATCCGGTTATGCCTTGGACTATAGGTTGCATGTCATAGAGATAAAACTCGAGGACACTTGTTTCTTTAACACCAAGTTGGTGACCACAAATCTTCAAAGTTAACTTTCTCACCTTTAACTTTCGAGTTTTACAATTCTCGGTTCAAACCATTCCCGCATTTTTTGAAACACAAATTCAAGAGTCCCGAATAAAATCCTTACCTTCATGCGCTGATGCAGACCATTTTTGGATGAAAACCCATCCCGAGTGTTGTTATGGAGCCACTTATGCTGCGGTAGCTTGACTACGGCGGTGGGAGAACAGGTATATAGAATTTTGGTGATTTTAAGTAAGCCTCTTGTGGCCTGAATCATACGCCGCCAGGCCGGGCAGCCTAGAGTCGAATCCGCAAAGTTTGGATAGCGAGAGCCACGCGTCGGAGCCTATTAGCTCACTTTGACAAGCTCGACTACTCTGTACAGGCCACGTAGCCTAGGAGTCAGATAATCGAGGGCTTAAGCGCCCGGCAAGGCCTCGGTGCCGGAGCCTAGTTGCCTTTGGCGGCTCGACTACTTTGCAGAACCCGAGGCTGACCTAGGAGTTAGATCGGCTCGGGCTAGATCGCCAGCAAGGCCTCGGCGCCCGGCCCAATAGCCCACTTTGGCTTGAGCTCGACTACTGCGCACGGGCCCGCGGCCTAGGGTCAAGATCGGCCCCCGGTGGATCGCGAGCAAGACCCGCGGCGCCCCGCACCCCGGTGGCCGGCTGTGAGGCTGGGCTGCTGCGCACGGGCCACCACGGCCTTGGAGTCAGATCAGCTCAGGCTGGATCGCAAACAAGGCCTCAGCGCTTGGAGCCCAATAGCTCACTTTGACGAGCTCGACTACTCTACACAGGCCACGCAGCCTAGGAACCAGATCAGCTCAGGCTGGATAGCCAATTAGACCTCAGCGCCCACAGCCCAGTAGCCCTCTTTGATGAGTTCGTCTACTCTGCATAGGCCACGCAGCCTTGGAGTCAGATCAGCTTAGGCTGGCTCTCAAACAAGACTACCTGGCGCCGAGACGATAACTCGCCGGCGGGCTGTTACTCTTGAAAGCGGCGCGACTGGGAGTCGGTCGACTCGTTTGTGGATCGCCGGCATAAGGCCTCGGCGCCCGGAGGCGGTGGCTCACTTTGAGGCTCGACTACTGCGCAGACCGCGACCCTAGAGTCCAGTCATTTCGGTGGATCGCCAACAAGGCCTCGGCGCACGAAGCCCGATAGCCGGCACGGCAGGCTCGACTACTCACGCCCGCGGCCACGCGGCCTAAGTCGGATCGGCTCGGGTTGGATCGCTGACAAGGCCTCGGCGCCCGCTCCAGTGCCCACTTTGAGCTCGACTACTTCTGCCTTGTACCACGGTGCCCAGGTCGGATCGGCTCGGGCTGGATCGCGAGCAAGGCCTCGGCGTGGGCCCGATGGCTCACTTTGGCCAGAGCTACGACTGCTGCGCACAGTGCTGACCTAGAACCCGGTCGGCTGGTGAATGTAATTAGGCCTCGAGGCGCCAGCATTCGATTAGCCACTCTTTGATGAGTTCGTCTACTTTGCCACGGGCAGCGCGACGCGGAGTCGGATCGACGAAATTTGGCTCCAACGAGCCTCGGCCGAGACCCGATAGCTCGCTTTGGCCAGGCTCATTTGCTCTTCAAGGCAACGCGGCTAGGAGTTAGATCATTTCGAGTACGGATCCTGAAATAAGACCTTAGGAATGGGGCTGGTGGCGCTCACTTTGAGCTTCGACTAGCTGCCTGAAACGCGTAGCTAGAGGGAGTCGGATCACCTGAATTTGGATCCTTGACAAAGGCGTCGGCGCCGGGTGAGTGCTCACTTTGGCGAGCACGACTACTGCAAAGGCCCGCTGACCCTAATAGTCGGATCATTTCGGGTTGGATCGCCAACAAAGGCCCCTCGTCGCTCAGGCCAGGTAGCTACTTTGGCGAACTCGACTACTGCGTACAGGGCAATGCGACTAGGGTCGGATCATTTCGGGATGGATCGTATAAAGGCCTCGGCGCGCGGAGCCCGATGGCCTACTTTGACGGGCGTTCTACTGCGCGCGGGCGAGGCGACTGGGGTCGGATCATTTCGGTGGATCGCCCGACAAGACCTCGATGCGGGAGCCTAGTAGGTCGCTGACGAGCTCCACTACTCTACACGGGACACAGCGACGCCAGAATTCGGATCGGTCGAGTTTGGATCACCCTGACAATACCTCAGCGCGAACTCTGTAGCTCACTTTGGCGAGTTCGACTGCGTGAGCGGACCCGCAGCGGCCTGGTCCGGATCATTTCGGTGGATCGCCCGACAAGACCTCGGCGCCCGGACGGTAGCTCACTTTGAGGAGCTCGACTTCTCTGCCTGACCCGCCTTTGACCTAGAATTCGGGTCCATTTCGAGAATTTGGATCGCCAACAAGGCCTGGCGCCAGACTGATGCTTCAGCTGGCGGGCTCGACGCTACTCTTCATAGGCCAGACCTAGGAGTCGGTCGGCTGGGCTAGATGCAAACAAGGCCTCGGCGCCGGGCCTGATGGCTTCCTTTACTTGAGCTCATTGATACGCGGCCATGTAGCCTAGGAGTCAGATAATCTAAGCCTTAAAAGCCCAGGTATGGCTCGCTTTGGCAGGCTTGACTACTCTGCACAAACCCGCGCTGACCTAGGAGTAAGATCGACTCGCATTTGGATCGCAAAGACCTCGGCTCACGGAGATCGAGGGCTCACTTTGATGAGCTCGACGCTACTCTGCACGAGGCCACCCCGAGCGAAGGAGTCGGATCACCCCAGAAATTTCTGGATATGCGAGGCCCACGGCACGGAGCACTATTAGCTCGCTGATGAGCTCGACTACTCTGTCACGGGCCACGTGGCCTAGGGTCGAGATAATCTAGGGCTTCGCGCCAGCAAGGCCTGCGTCGTAGGAACTGGTTGCTCACTTTGGCGAGCTGGGGTGCTGCGCACAAACCGGGCAGCTTAGGAGTTAGATCGACTCGGTGGATCGTGAGGCCTGAAGCCGGGAGCCCGATAGCCCACTTTTGTGACTCGACTTCTCTGTAGTTGGCCACATGACTAGAAGTCGGATGTTTCAGGCCTGGGATCGTGACAAGTCCTCGGCGCCGCGGCCAGTGCTACTTTGGCGAGCTCATTGCTCTTGCCTGAGGCCCGCGGCCTTGGAGTCGGATCGGCTGGGCTGGATCGAAAACAAGGCTTCAGCGCCCGGAGCCCAATAGCTCACTTTCCGCAGGCTCGACTACTCTACGGACCACACGACCTAAGAGTCCATCGGCTTTCGAGTGGATCGCGGTCAGGCCTCGGCGCCAGCGACGATGTAGCCAGCACGTGAGGCTCGGCTACTGCGCACGGGCCAGCGACTAGGAGTCGGTCGGCGAGAGTGGATCGCAAACAAGGCCTCGGCGCGTAGCGATAGCTCGCTTTGAGCTCGGCTACTCTTCGCAAGCGGCGCGACTGGGGTTAGATCATTTCGGGGTGGATCACGACAAGACCTCGGCGCCGGAGCTCGGTGCTTCGCTTTGACAGAGGCTCTGCTACTGCTGCACAAACCACGTAGCCTAGGTCGGATCATTTCGGTGAGATCGTAGCAGGCGTCGACTCGAGCGATAGCTCACTTTGGCCGAACCGCGACTACTCTGTAAGGCCCGCAGCGGCCTAAAGTCGGATCGACAGGTTGGATCGCCCGACAAGGCCTCGACACCAGACCCAGTTGCTCACTTTGATCCTTTCGACTACTCATGAACAGCGCCAACCTAAGTCGGATCATTTCCGGGATGGATCGCAAAAGGCCTCGGCGCACGGAGCTATTAGCGCTTTGTGAGCTCGACTACTCTGCACAGGCCAGGCAACCTAAGAGTAAGATCACCTAAGAATTTGGATAGCAGCGAGGGCCACGGCGTCGAGCCCTAGTAGCTCACTTTGGCAGGCTCGACTACTGCGAAATGAGGCCACGTAGCCTAAGTCGTGTAATCTCAGGCTTAAACTCAATGAGGCCACCTCGGTGCGGGCCTAGTTGCTTGCACTGATGAGCTCGACTACTCTGCGGACCGGGGCGGCCTAGGAGTTAGATCATTTCGGGCTGGATGTGACAAGGCCTCGGCGCCGCGGCCAGTGGCCCGCGGCGAGCTCGACTGCTGCGCACGGGCCGCGCGACCTTGGAGTCGGATCATTTCGGTACCGGATCATGAAACAAGGCCTCCGTTCTCGAGACTGATAGCACTACGCACGGGTTCGCGGCCTAGGAGTCAGATCATTTCGATTTGGATATGTGATTAGGCCTCGGCGCCGCGTGATAGCCTTCTTTGATGAGCTCGACTACTCTGCACCGGCCATGCTGCCTTGGAGTTAGATCATTTCGGTGGATCTCAGGCCTCGGCGCGGGCCAGCTCACTTTGTGGCCAGGCTGACTGCTCTTCATAGGCAACGCTGCCTAGGAGTTAGATCAGCTCAGGCTGGATCACCAACAAGACCTTAGCGCCGAACCGGTGGCTCACTTTGACGAGCTCGACCTATTACGCCTGACCCGTGGCTGGGGTCGGATCATTTCCCGAATTTGGATCGCCCGACAAGGAGTCGGCCCGGGCCAGTACCTCCTTTTGTGAGCACGACTACTCTGCAAAAGACCTGACCTAAGAGTCGGATCGGCTGAGGTTGGATCATGACAAGGCCTCAGCTTAGTAGCCCATTAGGCCACTTTGAGTTCGACTACTCTGTGCGAGCGATGCGACTGGGGAGTTAGATTAGCTTTGGGATGGATCGCTAAAGGCCTCGATGCGGAGCCTAGTAGCCCACTTTGGCGAGGCCATCCTGCCTTGCAGGCCGAGGCGACTGAAGTCGGATCATTTCGGTTGGACTCGCCCAGTGAGGCCTGTGCCCGGGCTGGTAGGTCACTTTGGCGAGCTCCGGCTACTCTACCTTGAGGACAACAACAAGACCTCGGCGGGATCACCAGCAAGACCTCGGCGCACGAACCGGTAGCTCACTTTGGCCAGGCTCGACCCCTACGTGAGCAGATACACAGCGACCTAGAGTCAAATCAACGCAGCATGGTTGGATCGCCAGCAAGGCCTCGGCGCCGAGGTGACTCCTTTGTGAGGGCTCGACTACTATGCACACAGGTCCACGCGGCCCTAGGAGTCGGATCTTTCGGTGGATCGCCCGACAAGGCCTCGGGCCGGGCCCAGTGGCTCACTTTGATGAGCTCGACTACTCTGCACAGGCCAGGCATCCTAGGAGTCGGATCAGCTCGGTATGTCATGACAGTTCCTCGGCGCCGGGCCCGGTGGCTCGCTTTTGTGAGCTTGACTACTCTGTCTGAACCCTTGTGACCGTGGAGTCGGATCGGTAAGAATTTGGATAGCCAACAAGACCTTGGGCGCCCGAGCCTAGTAGCTCACTTTGACGGGCTCGACTTCTCTTGCACAGACCCTGTGACCCGGAGTCGGATCATTTCAATTTGGACCTCCGTGAGGCCTCGGCCGGGCCCGATGGCTCACTTGTGAGCTCGACTACGCACTCACCGGGCCGCACCACCAGGGTCGGATCATCTCGGGGATCATGACAAGACCTCGGCGCCCATAGCCAGTAGCTCCCTTTAAAGGCTCGGCCCAGTCGACAAAGGGCTATTTGGCACGGGGTGGGAATCATTCATTTGGATCGCCCGATAGGCCTCGGCGCTAGAAGACGATTACCTCACTTTGGCGGGCTGACTAACGCACGAATACGCGGCCTAGGAGTCATATCAGCTCTTGGATGTGACAAGACCTCTCGGCGCCGGAACTCGGGCTCACTTTGTGAGCTTCGACTACTGCCACGGGCGCTGACCTAGAAGTCATATCATTTCGAGCTAGATCGCCCAGCCAGGCCTCGGCGCCGAGCCCGGTAAGCTCACTTTGGTGGGCTCGACTTCTCTGCCTGAGCCACCCGGCCCACCCAGGAGTCGGATCACCAAAAATTTGGATAGCGAGCCCCGAGGCCCACGGCGCCGGAGCCTGAAGCTAGCTCCTTTGTGATACTGCTCTGGACGGGGCCACGTCGCCTAGGAGTCGGTCATTTCGGTACGGAGCGTAACAAGACCTGGTGGCAGGCTTCAGTAGCTCACTGGCGGGCTCATTCTGTTGCCTGGACCGGTGACTAAGTCGGATATTTCATTGGATCGTGACGAGACCTCGGCGCCGGGTGATATCAGCTGTGAGCTCGACTACTCTGCATAGAGTACGGCTAGAGTCGGATCATTTCGAGTTGGATCATGATAATGCCTCGGTGCCGCGACGAAGCTACTTTGTGAGCTTATTTGCTCTGCGGGCGCGACTGGAGTCGGATCAGCTCGAGTAGATCATGACATGGCCTTAGGCGCCGGAATTGATGGCTCGCACAATGAGTCGACTACTCTTCATGAGCCGCAGCGGGCTGGGAGTTAGATGGCGGGTGGATCACAGCCGAGACCTCGGCGCGAGATCGGTAGCTCACTTTGTGGACTCGGCTACTGCGCAAACCACGTGGCGTGGAGTTAGATCGACTCGGCTGGAGCCTTGAGCAAGGCCTCGGTGCACAGAGCCCGATGGCTCACTTTGACGAGGCTCGACTACTGAGGCCACGCGGCTGATGAACTTAAAGTCATCTATTTTCAGTCCATTTTCTGATTTATTTTATATAAGGCGGTTATATGCAAGAATATGGAATAAACTTCACCTAGCTGGCGTACGACCGCGAATTCAAAAGCGAGAATTTGCGATAAAGGAAGAATGTGGGCGGCGGTGCAGTATAATTAGGTGAAGGAAGTTTACCCAACGGGAAAGCGAGGATTAAAGAATTTGATGTCATGAAGCCTTTACGAAATCAAAATGCATATGGTTAACTACAAAACTCCGATCGCAAATGAAGGCGTAGTGAAAATAGCAATTTGGCGTGAAAGAAACTCAAAATTCAACTGACGAGAAATTGATGAAGAGAGCGACATAATGTATCTTCCATCAACGAGTCGCGACCGAAGATAAACAATGGGCCGAACAAGTATGTCACCGACATCACGGATGTGGTCGGCGACATCGACCTTTGAATCGAAGCGGTCGCGACATCGACTGAAGGAAACTAAGGTCGTGACAACGGCGATAAAGAGAGATGGTCACGACCTCAACTACGAAGAAGTCGTGACATCATTCAGCGATGCGACAAGCGAGTTGTGGGAAAGAATTGCGACAACACGGTTGTCAGCGACATCAAATAAAGACTTGAGGTCCGCGACATGAAGATGTCGCGTTTATCCGTGCAGACGAGGGTCGCGACAGCCTTATAGAAGAAGGAATTCGACAACATTTAGTTGGCCGCGACATCCATCACACCGCAGTTAAGGTCGCGGCGTCCTTAAGGTACATCGCGCGACATATTTACCAAAGACGCGTCGCGATAAGCGAGACTCTGAGCATATTTGAAGACGCGGTCGCGGCAAATTGATGTCGCGACATCAATAACAGCTTGGAGCCATTTTAAGCTAGCGGAGTCAAAGAAGTGCATCGAAGTGGGGCCCAACTTCCAGAACCTAAATCTGGCTGCCCTCTGCAGAATGAGCGCGACTCTTAGCGTGAAGAATGCGGGTTCTTGAAGGCTCTGTATTTTAATTTTCTTTCTTTTCTTTTCTTCGTTTTTTATTTTTTAGATTAGTTTGTATTTCATTCAAATTTGGATGCGAACTTTCAACGGTAAAGTTAAAGGCGAGATGCGATTCATATTTCTTCAAATTACTTATGCGGTTGTTTGAATTCGGACAAATTCTGGTCGGGTTCCGAGTTAGATTCTGATGCTTCATTGATCGGTAAGCGATGTCCCCAGTGATTTATAAACCTAGCTTTCGCTGAATTGAAGCTATCGTCGGTATCTTTCTGCATAAATTTTATTCAGTGTTGTTGAACTCCAGTTTAAGCTATGGCGGTCTTATGTATTTTACATTCTTGATCCCGATATGTCGGTGTCTCATACTAGTAAATAGAATTGTCTCGAAGCTCTGATTTCGGAGGCCCTCACGAGTGACCGCAGAGAAGGAATTCACGAGTAATGAACAATTTCTGAGTATGAGAACCTAACAATGGTGATCTAATGTGCTCTATGTAGTGTCGATAAATCTAATATGCTTTCGCTTGAGCGAGCAGGTGGGCTTGATTTATCAGGCCCCAGGCACCGCGGAGAGTTCACCTGCGGTCGATTAGTAAAATCCAATCCCGTGTTAGCGAAGTCTAATCAAGGAAAGGATGAAACATTCTAATTTGGAGGAAGAGAAACCAGTATAGTATAGATCTGTCTGATATGGTATATCTTAGGAGCTCGATTCCCCAGGTCCGGTATCGTGGGTATGAAGTATTGAAAGAAAAGTACGAGCAAGGCAACCTAGATTAAAAATAGTTATCTAATACTCTACGTCTTCGAGAGAAACGACATGAAGTTTAGATATTGGTGTAAAGTTTGGAGATCTAGCACTATTATATTCCTTGGACTAGTTTTAAATGCGTGGTTCAATAAGCAAAGATCGATTGCATTAAATTTGATGTTTCACGGTAGCATTCCTTTTAATGTCTTTTACGGAAGGCTGTTCGGTCTTAATTTGTTATTTTTGTATTTCAATATTCAATTCATTTATTATTAATTGATTTTCTTAAGTTTATTATTTTTAAGCTGTCAAAGCTAATTCCAATTGACTCTATCGAGTCGAAGATAGTGTAGATTTTGAGTAGTCGGGGTAGTTGATTGAGAATTCTTGAGATCTCTGGGATCGATATACGGACTTAAATCGATTTTCACTTGTTCGACCTATGCACTTGCGGCATAACGGATCCAAAACCACTTAGTAAACAATTTACTCCAATTGAAACAATCTTTGAACCTAATCAAATAGCTAAGACATATACGAGTCGACAAGTTTTTATGGCGCGGATTCTTAGAAGATTAGATAATAATCTTTTTAGCGATAGTGTTATAAATTTGTACATGTCTTTTGAATTAGGTCAGCAAAGTTTTATGGCGTAGTTGTCGGGATCAGAAAAAATTTGGTAGATCAATATTCTGTGAATGCTAATTTGGACATTTAAAGAAAAAAAAGAAACAAAATAGTTTTTCATGGCAGTGGTTATTTTTAGCCACTAACTTTTAACAAGCCATATTGAAAATATTTGTTGGCTTGACTAATCCTATTAATGTAAGTGTGTTTTGATTTCAGGAAAACTTTAATGCATAGGAAACGAGAACAGCGATCGATTCCGGCGGATGAGCTAGAAAGAACACTGAAGCTTGAGAAGGCGAAAGTCGAAAACTTCGGTATGGCGAGTGAAGACGAACCCGGAGGCGAAGGGCCAGTGAACGGCGACGAGAAGGCCTCCAATCAACGATACAATGGAGGGACTTTTGGAGACCTGACCGGGATGAATACTGCGCAATCGAGATAGCCTTTGCAGAGTTGATGCAAATAATTTTGAACTAAAGTAAACCGCGATTCTGATGGTTCGGCAACAACGGTTTACGGGTATCCTGAAAGACCGAATGAGCATCTGGGAAGGTTTTCTACGAGATGGCAAACCTGATAAGGATTGAATGGGGTGAGACCAGAGGTCATTCATGCATTTATTTCCATTTTCTCTAAGAGATACAGCCACATGGTATGAATCTACCGTATGGTTGTTGATGGGAGGAGCTTGTGGAAGCCTACTTGGGTAGATTCTTCCCCATCACTCACCTCAGAGAGACGGAGGGAGATAATTGTGTTCCAACAGGGGGAAGATGAGAGCCTTTATGCTTAAGCATGGGAGAGATTCAAAGGTTGCTGAAAAAGATGTGTCCGATGCATGGGATAGACTTGAAGACCCGGATGGACATGGTGTATCATGCCTTGAATGATACATCTAGGGCATTATTGATGCTTCATCAGCGTAGACATTCAAGCGTAAAAGTCTTTGAAGAGGCAAGAGATCCCGATTGAGGACACGACTAAATGCAATGAAAGCAACATGGAGTTTTCAAGAGTAATTAGGAAGAGGAGTCATGGGCTGACCAGATGACAACCATGGAGGCAAGTTAGATGCCATCATGCATAGAATGGACAAGCAAGAGAGGAAGATGCACCTTTGTTCATGAAATAGGAGCGGAGTTGAGAGGAACTATTGAGAGGAAGTCTTTGAAGTACCCGAAGAAGCGTTTTATGATCTTGAGGAGGTTAGAAAAAAGTACTTGGGAAACGAGTTATCAATTCAAACCAAATCTAACATGCCCGGCCTGTATCATCCAGCCATTTGAGGAACCATGAAAATTTTCATATGGTGGAGGGGCCTCCGCAGGCCAAGGCATGAGTGACATCCTCGGCAAGGATGCTCGTGACCGCAAGGTTCCCTTGATGTAGTAAGGAGGAGGAGGCGAGAAATGAATATCGGTCGAAGGAAGTTCCGCCATTTGAATCAAATGCACTTCATAAGAGACCAACCAAAGTTGTTGAAACCTCCATGAACAAAAGTTTGCAGTGGAAGCCTCAAAAGCCAATTCTCAAATTTTGAGAACACCACTAATGCTTCTCGAGACACGGAACCTGAGATAGAGCGTGGCCCACTAAGCACAAAATCAAATGAAAGATGCCTTTCCCGGTGACCTGAGAAGAATCCAAGGCGTATGGCGGTGCGTTTCGAAGTGGGAAAGGGCTTGGAGGACGAGAAAAGATGAAAGCAACAAGGGGAGGCGAAAGCCCGGACAATGCGAAACAACGGAGAAAGAAAGAAGAAGAGCGACTGTCCAGGAGAAAGGAAGTAAGATGGAACCCGAACAACTTTGCACAGGTCCATTTCACGGAGGCTGCGAAATCAAAGATAGAGGAGCAGTTTGCAAGGATTGAAAACCTTTCGAAGCTAGAGATCAGCATGCCTTTCACAGAAGTGGTTACTCGAGATGCACTTTATGCAAGGTTGAAGACATGCGACAAAAGAGGAAGGTGTTGAAGAATTGTGAACTTTGTGCAACTTGCAATACTATGATCAGAGGGGCTTACCAGAAAAGATGAAGGATCTAGGGAGCTTCACCATTCCCTGCACCATTGGAGTTTGGGTTTGAGCTCTACGTGACTCAAGTGCCGATTATCGATTTAATGCCACGATGCATGCGAAGTTAAGTTTGGGAGCTTACTCAGCTGATTTTCTCTAAATAGCGAGATAGAACCACAAACTTGAAGAGAATCATAGAAGATGTCTTGGTAGAATTAGGGAACTTTATTTTCAATTAGACTTCATCGTCTTGGATGGAGGAAGATTCACAAGTCCCTGCACACTCTTTGGGAGGCCATTCCTTGCCTGTGGAGCGACTCTGTCCCGATATGCGAAGGGGTATACGAGTTGGAGAAGAGAAAGCTGACTTCAATTTAATCAGAAGTTTGAGGAGTTTAGACATAGAGGGGAAGATCTTGAGTCAATAGAAGATGTATCCAGCAACTCTGAATTTTACTGGGTGCATTGCCCAAATTACCATTCGATGAAAGAGATGAATTCCCGATTATCTTGAAGATTTTGATTTGATTTTACGCACCTCGGTTACATTCTATTGAGAAAGTGATGAGTCTTGAGTGGCCCGAGGTGAAAAAGAAGACCAAATTGAAAAAGAATTTCATCGAAACCGGTGAAGAAGAACAGTTTTAAAGGTGTTGCGAGTCGTTTAAAATATGCTTACTGTTTGCCAAAGTAAACCGGTAATAATTCTGTTCAGACTTAGTGATCTTGAGGAGCGAAGGTTGTTGGAAATTTTGAGAAATCATAAGGAGTCCTATAGCTTTGGTATTGAAGAGTTAAGATGTCAGTCCATCAATATGCATGCCTGAAAATACTTCTAGAAGAAAATGCAAGGCCAAGCTGAACATCAAAGGGAGACTTATCCGGTAATGAAAGAAGTAGTCGAGGAAGGAGAATTACTCAAATGGTTAAATCTTTGGTTTTTATCTATGCAATTTCAGATAGTCGCAAGTTAGCCAGTCCATGTGGTTCCAAAGAAGGGTGGATTCTTATGTCCATGATAGAAGAAAGAAATGAATTAATTCCAACAAGACGGTAGCAGGATCGAGTATGCGTGATTACGGGAAAGTTTGAACACGACAACCGGGAAAGATCACTTCCCTTTGCCTTCATTGATTAGATGTTGAATGGATTGTAGGGCAAATTACCTCATTTTATTTCTTGGATGGGTGATGGCTACAACCGAGATTACAATTACTTTGAGGACCAAGAAAACCACATTCACATTGCCCTATAGCTTTGCCTTCGAGAAGGATGCCATTTGGGGGCATCTTGATACTCTGCTACTCGGAGATGTATGATGTCAATGTTCTCAGATTTGGTAGAAGAAGTTATGGAAATTTTTATGGATGACTTCACAGTGTATGGGTCCAGTTTTGAACAATGTTTGAACAACCTGGAAACAGTACTTCAAAGATGCAAGGACAATGACTAGCTAAATTGGGAAAAATGCCATTTCATGATAACGGAAAGACATGTTCTTGATCATCAAGGTATTTATCTTCTGGGGCTGAAGTGGACGATCAATTTCTATTATAAAACCCTTGCACCTCCACCACGAGTAAAAGGAGGATAAGAGGTTTCTTGGGGCATCTTTGGATTTTACGGGAGATTCATCAGACTTCTCAAAATAGCCAGGACCCGATATACGGTGCGGAGAAAGACTGAGAATTTAATTTTGATGATTCTGTAATCTTTGCCTTTGAAGAAATTAAAGATCATATTGGTTCAGCACATCATAGGCGCACGAGAATGGGGATCGGGAGGTGAGTAATGTGTGATGCCGGGTGATTTATGATAGTTTGTTTTGGGAGAAAATATTGAGAGCCATATATATGCTGCGAACCTTCAATGAAGCCTGAAAACTATTCCTGAGCGAAGGAGATGCTGGCAATAGTGTTTTGCTGGCAGAAAATTCAGGCCATACGATGCGGGATCTCATGTTATAATAGTTCACCCGCGAGACCGTGCGACTATCGAATATCTTATGTCAAAAAAAGGGAAGCTAAGCGAGAGGCGATAAGGTGGGTGCTACTCGCAAAGAGTTTGATATGGAAATTCGCAGAGATAAAAGGGATGTGACAATGTGATAGCTGATCACTTGTCCGAGAATAGAAAGAAATCAAGCGAAGGAGGAGATAAGATTAGAGAGAGCTTCCCGGATGAACTAGCAATTTCGGTGTCATTCGAATGCCATGGTATGCTGATATTGTGGATGCTGCTTGTGGAGTAGTTCATACGGTCGACCACCCGACGAGAAAAGCTCGGGGTAGCGGCGGGTATTATATTTTTGGATGACCACTATTATTTAGGGAGGCGATGCTGATTATAAGAAGATGTGTGCAGGAGGGTGAGACGAAGAAAAATTATGAATGAATGCCATGCATCGTATATGGGGCATTTTACGGAGAAAGAGCGACTTATAAGATACTCGATCAAGTTTTATTGGCCAGTTGTTTTTCGGGGTACATCTTGAATCGGTCGAATTATGTGATAGATGCCAAAAAGATTGGAAATATCGGCATAAAATGAAATGCCTACGAGGCATATTGGTGGTGCAAATTTTTGATGTATGGGGATAGATTTTATGGGACCCTTTCCCACGATCATTTGGAAACACTGTATATCACGCTGCGGTGGATTATGTTTCAAATGGGTGGAAGCAATAGCTTACTTGAGGAATGATGGCATCGATTGTAGCGAGTTTCCTGAAAAGAACATATTGAAGCCGATTTGGAACACCCGGGACTATTATCGAGTGATGAGAAGCCACTTTGCAAACAAAATTTTTCGCAGCTCATGAAGCGGATATGGGATCGAGCATATAATGGCTGGCTTATCATCCCGAGACAAATGGAAATGACGAAATTTCCAGCAGAGAGGTTAAAAGGATCCTAGAAAAGGCGTAAGTTCAAGCGGAGAGTTGGTCTTCCAAACTTGATGATGCACTTTAAGCTCTGGGTGCATTAGAAACTCCCATTGGGATGTCCCCATACGGTGGTATTTGTGAAGCCATGTCACCTCCCCTCTTAGTTGGAATCTGAGGTATGTGGGCCATCGAGAAGCTGAATAAAATTTCAAAATGGAAAAGGAAGAGAGATTCTTTACTTGGTAGATATGAGCTGAAGAAGCGAGAAATGAAGCCTATGATAATGTTAAGATCTGAACAAAACCGAAAAGAAATGGCATGATCAAAGGATTCATAGGAAAGAGTTCAGAGAAGGGGATCAAGTTCTATTATTTAACTCCAGATTAAGATTGTTCCCAGGAAAATTGAAATCAAGGTGGAGTGGACCATATACAGTGGTGTCGAGCACTACTTTTGGAGCAGTAACACTCGAGGCGTGGGGAGGAATTTAGTCAATGATGGCTAAAGCGATATCGAAACGAGGAGGAGGAAAGAAAGAAGAGCTACAGTAAGTTCATTGAGAAAGAAAATCAAACTTAGCAAGTCCATTAAGGACTCAAAGCGGCGATTGATTAGAACTAGCCACATAGAGACTTTAATTTACTGCTTTTAGACTTTGAATATTTTTTAAATTAACCTTGATTTTGTTTTTCTCAAGTTATTATAATGATTAGTTAGTACTTAAGAAGTTAATTTTTGTTAATTGATCCTTCTTGTAAATGTTACGATACTTATGCGAAATGGCTGAGCGAGAAGGAATAAACTCGATCAAACTCGAAGCCTTTGAAGCAGCCGAGGAAAAAGGGAGCATTCCTTTACATATAAATTATGTGAAATTTGAATAGAATACATTCTTGAATTCTTTATTAATGAAATGGTTTGTTTTGATGGTAGTCTGTTAATTGATCAAGAGTGAAAAATGTTGTTCTAAGTAAATTTGAGGAAAGCGAAATTGGAACTACGTTCTGACTGAAACTATGTCGTGGCAGGCTAATCTACAAACAAAAGTTGATGTCGTGACTTAGTCAGCGAGAAGGAGGAGAACAAGTGAAGTCGCGACCAAAAGTTACGTTGAAAGAAATTGAGTCACGGCGAAATTTTCGACCGCGGCAGAATAATCAGCGAGAGAAGAGTGGTGGCGACAACTTAACAATGCGAGATGCGTGTCGCGTGCCGGAGGACTTGTGCTCCCACGATTAATTGTGTCGCGACAAAAAAGCGATATGTCGTGGCCGAAGGGTAAATTACTTGGTACAGAGGCGAGTTTTCAATTTTGCCCTAAATTTAATGTGATCTGAAATTCTCAACT
The DNA here is from genome assembly GCA_016808115.1 of Tetrastigma voinierianum. Lineage (NCBI taxonomy): Eukaryota > Viridiplantae > Streptophyta > Magnoliopsida > Vitales > Vitaceae > Tetrastigma > Tetrastigma voinierianum. The sequence goes on along the minus strand of JAEQBH010003181.1, from coordinate 558,273 downwards.
TTACGAAGTTAGGGCGAAGACGGCGGGTCGCGAGTAATAAATAGTGATTAATCACGAGAAGCGATAAATTCTAATTGAACCAATGTATTGAATCGTAGTTCGGGGGAATAATCAGGAAATTAATAAGTTCAAAAAAACTTTCAAAATTCTCTATCAAAAACCACCGAACCTCTTTGTTGGAATTACGGAAAAGCAGGTTTGAGAATCTGTAATCCACTCATTATAAATATAAAAAAGGAATAAATGGTTGTTCCTCCCAACTGAAAAGCACTATAAAGGATGGGAGAACAACGGAAGAAAAAAACGAACAAAGAAAATGGAGAGAAGGGAGAATGAGAGAAAAGAAGAGCTTCAAGGGTTTGAACACGAGGTTTTTATGGAATAGATGGAGTCGGAGAAAACAAATAAATTCCATTAGTTATTCCATAAAACTGCATTGTAATAAGAGCATGGTTGATGGAGGAGATATGGATTAATTAAGTCCATCAGCCAAGAAGCTCCAAGAAAAGGAGCTGACGATTTGTTGCCTGACATGTTAGAGCGAATCACTCTTAGAAGCTCAGGTCTAGTGGACAAATTTTGAAGCGGGGTACTGTATACAGAAGAATATATAGGGATTTAGATCGAGAAATAAGGGTTTTCTCGAACTTAGATCTGATTAATAGCGTAAGAAAGCAGTGTAATAGATCGGGAAATGTTTTGATATTTGAATAAATTTCCTTATGATTTGTAAATTGATTCATAATATATGAATTTTATTTCTGTTTCATTTTAGTTTCTGATTTGGGAATCAATTTAATAATTCTATTCAATGCGGGGCAGAGCAAAATAGCCAGACAATTTAATTGAACATAAATTGCGAATTTAGTTTGAATTTTCTTGATAAGTCGGGATAAGGAAGGTTATACAGTGAAGAACGAACAATTTTCTTGATTTGTTCTTATAGCAGTGAGTTAAGAACTTTGTTGATAACATCATCTAAATTCGTCATGAAGTATAGTCAAAGAAAATTCTTGAGTTGTCAGAGTTAATCAACTTGATTTCTAGGAACTTGTTAGATTAGTGATCAGGCGAAATCCTAGGTGATACAATCAGCGAGGGGAAATGATGCGGAGCCATCATGGAGTTTGAGTATTTCTAGCCATCCCTATTCCTTGTGCTATTTATACACTTCAGTTCAGGTGAGCTAAACAAGCCACATTTTCAAAATAAACCAATGGAGACCACAACCCGTCTACAAAGAATCAATCTCCAAGAAGAACACATGATTGCAAAGAATTCAAAGAGAGGAAGAAATGAAGTTTGAGGAGTGTAAGTTTTGAGGAACTCAAGGGAAAAATACAGAAAAAAAGGGAATGAAGAAAAAGATCTACATCGGAAAATCTTATTTGGAAAAAGAAAACTGAGAATAGGTTTTTGTCTTGTGGCACGACTCTCTTGAGCAAATTAAGTTAAGGGGTGTTTCAGCACCTAGTACTAATGCCATCTGGTATGGGGTTACTAACCAAAAGTTCGTACAAGAGGTGTTAGAAAGCCTAATAAGACAAAACATTACTGTTGAATGGTGACCAGAAAAGAAAATCCCAGTTTGGATTATAGATGAGAAATGGGAGCATACGATTTTGAATAGAAGAAAATCAAGGTGGTAATCTGACACAAAAAGTTTAGGGAGTTGTCAGAAATTACAAGGAGGAAAAGGGACGACAGATGAGTAAGAAAGGAAAAGAATTATTGGTAATCTTAACTAAAAGTTCATCCATCCACCCATACCCCAAACCTAACATTACAAGCCCAGCACAGTTGATCTTGAAGGTTGTAATCACCTACATTAGTGGAGATCAATATGAATAACAAGCCTATGGAATTTGGAAAATCAGGAAAAGATCAAAACTGTGAACATCCTCTAAGGGTTAATTGACTCATTAAGAAAATGAGAAAGAAAACCAACTTACATTCGAGCGGAATCAGTAACTATAATGTTTGTAAACAAATTCAACAATTTCGTTATGTACACACGATTGGTAAAAACTAACCTTTATCTGGACTTGAAGCTGAATACGAGAAGCTTGAATCGTTTAGTCTTCCGATTAAATTGGTTACAAATGCAAAGCGAGCAGAAAAATGTCCTTTTGTTTGAGACAAACTTCAAAATCTTTCACTCTTTGTAGGGTTCATGAAATTTTAATTTAAGGGGAGTTTAATGAGCTTAAAAATCATCTATTTTCGAGTCCATTTTTAAGTTTGATTTTTATAGTAAAAAGACTGGATTTATATGCAAGAATATGGAATAAACTTCTGGCTTCTTTGTGTGTGGTCTAGCGAATTTGCGATAAGGGCCAGTGTGGCGACGGTACTGATATAATTGGCTGAAGGAAGTTGCAACAGGAGAAGCACAAAAGGATTAAAGAATTTGATGTCATGAAGCCTTTAAAGAAATCAAAATGCATATTCGATTGCAAGCTAAAACTCCGGTCGCGAATAGGCGTGGTGAAGACAAAGCGAGCTGGGCGTGAAAGAAACTCAAAGTCAACAACGAAATGGTGAAGAAGACATAATGTCACTACATCCAGCAGAGGTGTGACGGAAGATAAACAATGTTTGAACAGAGTAGCCAGCGACATGCGGATGTGGTCGTGACATTAGCCTTTGAATCGGAAGTAATCGCGACATCGACTTACGAGGAAACTAAGGTCGTGACAACGGCGCGGCTAAAGAGAGATGGTCACGACATCAACTACACGAGAAAGGAAGTGCGACATCATTGGCGATTGCGACAACGGTTGTGAAGAAAGAAAGGTCGCGACAACGCACGGATTTGTCGACATCAATATGAGACTTAAGGTCACGACATCGAAGATGTTGCGACATCCGTACCAGACGGTCGCGGCGGTAGCTACGAGAGAAGGAGGTGGCGACAGCATTTAGTTATTCGCGACATCAAATACGATTAAAAGATCGCGGCGTCCTTAAGTTGTGCGACGCTCGGCTACCGCAAAGACGCGTCAGCGACCAAACAAAGACTGCGGCGTGGCGAGAGGCAATGGTCGCGGCAATTGATGTCGCGACATCAATATTGTAGCGGGCCATTTTAAAGCTGCCGGTCAAAAAGAAGTGCATCGAAATTAGGCCCAACTTGGTACTGTATTTTTCATCTGAAAACTCAGAATGAGCCGGCTCTTGGCGGTGAAAGAGATGCAGGTTCTTTGAAGGCTCCTGTATTTTAATTTTCTTTTCTTTCTTTTCTTACCGTTTTTTTATTTTTTTAGATTGGTTGTATTTCATTAATTGGATCTGAGTTCATTGTTGAGATTTAGTGAATGCGATTCATATTTCTTCAAATTACTTGTGCAGTTGTTTGAATTCCGAGACAAATTCTAGGAAACCGGGTTCAGGTTGCCGATTCTGATGCTTCATTGATCAGCAAGCCAATGTATGGTGTAATCTAGTGATTTATAAACCCATCTTTCATTGAATTGACGCTATCGTCATAAATTATCTTTCACCATAAATTTTATTCGTGCTATTTGAACTCTCAGGTTGCAAAGCTACTTATTTGGTCTTGTGTATTTACATTCACGAATCCCAATGTCAGGTGTCTCATACTACGTAAATAGAATTGTCTCTTTCTACGATTTCGGGAGGCCCTCACGAGTGACATGAAGGAATTCCTGAGAGTAATGAACAATTTTTGAAAGGTATGAGAACCTAACAATGGTGATCTAATGTGCTCTATGTAATTAAATCGATAAATCTCTGCTCACTTGGAGACGAGAACGAGTAGAGCAATTTATCAATCTAGGCACACAGAGAGTTCACCTCGATTCGATTAGTAAATCTTATCGTGTTAGCGAATCTAATCAAAGGAAGGATGAGATACATTCTAATTTGGAGGAAGAAGAACCGATTATAGTGTAGATCGTGCAATGACTATATCTTAGGAGCTCAGTTCTGAGTCCATGTCGTGGGTGTGAAGTATTAAAAGAAAAATACCCCGAACAAGGCAGTGATTAAAATTAGTTATCTAGCACTGCATCTTGGGAGAAACGGTGAAGTTTAGATAAAGAATTGTGGGTTGGAGAGATCCGGCTATATTATATTCCTTGGACTAGTTTAAATCGTGGTTCAATAAGAAAAAAGATCGATTGCGATGCTAGAGATTGATGTTTCTGTTAGCATTCCTTTCAATGTCTTTTGCGGAAGAGCCCCATTCGGAGTCTTAATTTGTTATTTTTGTATTTCAATATTCAATTCATTTATTGATAGTGTGATTTTCTTAGGTATTATTTTAATTGTCAAGCTAATTCCAAGTGTCTATCAAAGTCAAAATGGTGTAGATTTTGAGTAGTCGGGAGTAGTTGATTGAGAATTCTTGAGATCTCTGTGGGATCGATATGCGGACTTAAATCGATTTACTGCTTGTTAGGCACATGCACTTGCGACATAGCGGATCAAAACCACTCGGTAAACAATTTACTCCAATTGAAAAAATCTTTGAATAATCAAATAGCTAAGACATATCACGATTCGACAAGTTACTACGCGAAGCCCGTAACTGAGATTCGAATCATTTCAGGTGGATTGCAGCCAGGCCTTAGCGCGGAGACTAAAGCTCGCTGGCGAGCTCGACTACTGCGCGGCCACAGCTAAAAGTCGGATCAGCTCATTTACGGATCGCCAAGCGGGCCTCGGCGCCGGGCCCAGCGACTCACTTTGACAAGCTTCGACTACTTTCATAGGCGCGCGGCTAGGAGTCGGTCGGCTCGAGGCTTGATCGCGACAAGACCTCGGCGCCGGGCTCGGTAGCTCGCGGGAGCTTCGACTACTCTGCCGCAGACCACGCAGCCTGGGTCGGTCATTTCGAGCGCATCGCCAGCAAGGCCTCGGCGCGGCCCGGTAGCCCACTTTGGCGATCTCGACTACTGCGCGAGCGTTGACCTGGAGTCACATCAGCGCAGGGCTACTGGATCTCCAACAAGGCCCGCGGCGCTGGAGCCCGATATATGTCACTTTAATGACTGACTACTCTTCATAGGCCAGTAGCCTAGAGGTTAGATCATTGAAATTTGGATCGCCAGCAAAGGCCTCGGCGCCGGGAGCCGAGTGGCTCGCGGCGAGCTCGTGCTCTGCGCCGGACCATGTAGCACGGGAATTCGAATCGACAAGTTTGGATGTGACCAAGCCTCAGTGGCAGGGCCCGATGCTCATTTTGATGAGCTATACTACTCTTCACAAGCCACGCGACTGGGGTCGGATCGGCAGGGTGCATCGCCCACTGAGGCCTCGGCCTTGGGAGCCAGTGGCTCGCTTTGATGGGCTCGACTACTACTACACAGGCTTCTGACCTAGGAGTCGGATGAGCTAAGAATTTGGATAAGCCAACAAGGCCACATCGCGAGCCTTGTAGCTCACTGTGACTGACTACTCTGCAGACCCACGTGGCAGTCGAATCGGCCTTTCAGTGGAAACGTAAATAGGCCTCAGCCGGAGCCACAGTTGCTTTCGCTTTGGCGGCTCGACTACTGCGGGCGGGCATCTGGGAGTCGGATCAGCTCATGATGGATCGCCAACAAGGCCTCAGCGCCCGGGCCCAATAGCCCACTTTTGGCCAGGCTCGACTACTGCACGGGCCTTGCTGACCTAGAGTCAGTCGGCTCAGTGGATCGCAGCCTCAGCGCCGCGGCCAGTGCTTTACTGTGAGCTCGACTACTACGCCCAGACCACGCGACTGGTCGGATCCATTTCGGGCTTGATGGCCAACAAGGCGCCTCGGTGCCGGGCCATTAACTCACTTTGGCCGAGCTCATTACTATTCATAGGCCCACGCGGCCTAGGAGATCGTCGGCTACGGCTGGATCACCAACAAGACCTCGGCGCCGGGCTCGTTAAAGCTCCCCTTTGTGAGCTCGACTTCTCCCCCCCAAACCCATTAGCCTAGGTCGGATCATTTCGAGTGGATCGTAACAAGACACCGGCGCCGTGTGATGGCTCACTTTGACGCGCGGCTCTGCGCACGAGACCCACTGTGACCTAAAGAGTCGAGTCATTTCAATTTGGATCACGATAAGACACCGGTGCGGGCTGTTAGCTCCGCTGGCGGAAGCTGGGCTACTGCCTGCTGACCTCATTAGCCTAGAGTAAGATCAGCTCGAGTTTGGATCGCCAACAAGGCCTCAGCGGCTTCAGTGGCTCACTTTGGCGAGCTCGACTACGCACGAGGGCCAGCAACCTGGGAGTCGGTGGCTGTTTGGATCATGAAACAAGACCTCAGCGCCCGGAGATCAGTAGCTCACTTTGACGAGCTCGACTACTCTTCACAAGCCACGTAGCCTAGGAGTCGGATCCCGGCTCGGTACCGGATCGCCAGTGAGCCTCACTTGGCCGAGACCCGGGTGGCTCGATTTGAGCGAGCTTGACTGCATGCACGGGCCGCGCAGCTCAAGTGCAGTGGCTCGGTACGGATCGTGATAAAACCTCGGCCGGGAGCCTAGTATCTAACTGACGGGCTTCGAGTACTCTTCACGGTCCCGCGACCTAGAGTCACGATCGAAACCCCATCTTCGGATCGCCCGACAAAGGTCTTGGCGCCCCGTGCCGGTCAGCTCTTTGACAAGCTCGACTACTCTGCCGGGCCGCGCGTAGCTGGTCGGATGACTGGTGGATCGTGATAAGGCCTCAGCGCCGTAGCCGATGGCTCACTTTGATGAGCTCGACGCTACTCTACGAGCCACCCGACCTAGGGTGGATCGGTTAAATTTGGATCGCATGACGAGCCTGGCGCTCGAACTATTAGCTCACTTTGAGCTCGACTACTCTACAGTCCGCATGACCTAGGAGTCATAGGCTGGTGGATCGCCCAGGCCTGGCGACCGGGCCTAGTAGCTCATGGCGAGCTTTGAATACTCTTGCACATGCCCGAGGCTGGGTCGGATCGGCAGGCTGGATCGCGTGAGGCCTTGCACCGGAGCCTAGTAGCTCCGCTGAAGAGCTGGGACTACTTTCATGCCACGCGGCCTAGGAGTCGGATCAGCTTAGAATTTGGATCGTGGCAAGACCTCAGCCGGGCTTAGGGCTCACATTGATGGGCTCGAGCTACTGCTGCCTGGTGCTGGCTGAGTCGGATCAGCTCGAGCGGATCGCGACAAGGCCTCTCGGCGCGTAGCCTAGTAGCTCACTTTGATGTGCTCGACTACTCTACAGAGTGATTCGTGCCGGTGAGCTGACTAAAATCAACAAAATTTATATACACCTAAGTTCCCTCTTCTTTGCTTTGGTAGTCAAACTCTTTATGATATAGTGGTCCAGGGTCGAACAGGGATGAGTTTTCATCCTAAAAATGATTTGCATAAATGCGAGAAGGTAAGACTCTATTTGGACTTTTTGGTTTGTTTCAAAAAAGCAGTGTGATGAGTTTAAAGCGAGTGTATAAAAAAACTGAAAATGAAGTGTGAAAAGTTAACTTTGAAGATTTAGGTCACTAACTTGGTAAAGTTAGGGCCAAGCAAAGTCCTCGGGTTTTATCCTCGCGTTATGACAAGCAACCTATAGTCAGGCATAACTTAGGATCTATATTTAACTAGCAAACCTCACCCTAAAATCAACTCCTATTTGAGTCAACACGGGTAATATGCATCTGGCCTCTTTTCGGTTTGAAACCTAACATTAAATATCATCTCGGAGGCTGCGTAAAGGCCATCTAATGAACCCGCAGTGCATCTACTTGATAAGTATGCCTTTGTATCTGACTTATGAGTAAGTATTGGCGAATTAATAATATTCAATGCTATTCGACCCGTATTTTGAGAAGATAGGGGTCATAAACCACACGATTACACTGTGTGCAATACAAAAGGACAACATGCATATGCCCCTTTGCCAAGCTAGCTTCATATCTTCAAAGAAAAGAGCAGCCAGTATCTCTTGAGTTGTCCATCCTCAGAGGGGTGTTTGGCAGCCACGAAATAAGACGAAGAAAGGAGAGAGAAAGAGAGAGAAAAAACAAAACCTAACTAAACTACGAGACTTTGTTACAAAATTCAAAACTTGCAAAATTGCTTCCTCAATTTGTTGCCTAGGGTTACAAAATGGGAGGTGTATATAGGCCACCTAATGTATGAAAATATAAAGCCCTATGATTTGTAAATTTGGGGACAAAGGAGTAATACACAAGAGTGAAGTCGGTTGCATTAATTACAAAAGCCTGACAAGGCGGTGAATTTGTAAGGCGAGGAACAATTTCGCTAGACGGTAATTTAAGCTAAGCAGCGAAAATTGCGTAGCTAGCGAAATCACGAAGATAGCGAAAATGCAAAGGAATTTCATTTGGCGTCAGTGATTTCGCTAGCTAAATTAACATGGGGGTATCGATGGCGAAAACGTAGCCCGCTAGGAGCGGTGCTGCGAAAACCACCAGTGTCTAGCGAAAATTGGTAATTTCGCTAAGGTTGCGGAAATTTTCGCTAAGATTCTTGAATTTTCGCCAATCCAGTGAAGGCCACCCATGACTCTGTACGAAATTCACGGGTTTCTTGATCTTCCTTTGCATTGCTTCTGTCCTCTTGCATCGATTTCCATCGCTTTGCCTTCATTCTTTCTTTGATTTTTAGTCGATTGATGCGACAATTGGGATCGATATTGTGATTCATCATTTGACTCGATATTGAACTCCCGAGATGCGCAAAAACACGCAAAACAATAAAAAATGACCTCTAACGGCATAAGTGATACTAAGAAGACTTGAACACTTCAATTGGCATAAATGACATGATTAGTGCGCAAAAAAGCACTCAAAACCTATCTAATGTAGGGTTGAAATAGCATGGAGTCGCAATCACGGGCCACCTAGCTGGGAGTCGGGGATCATTCGAGTTTGGATCGCGACAAGGCCCGGCACACCGGACCCCAATGGCTCACTTTGGCCAGGCACAAACCAGACGCTGCACGGGCCGCGCGGCCTAGTGATCACGATCATTTCGGGTTGGATCGCCAAGAAAAGGCCTCGTGCTGGAGCCCAGCAGCTCGCTGAGCTTGGTTACTCTGCCTTGCACGGTCGCGTAGCTAGAGTCGGATCATTTCGGGCTGTGGATCAGCCAACAAGGCCTCGGCGCCCATAGCCAGTGGCTCACTTTGATGGGCTTGACTACTCTGCACGGGCCACCCAGGCCTAGGAGTCGGATCGGCTAAGGGTTTGGATCGCCTTGACGAACCCACAGGCGCCCGGAGCACAGTAGCTCACTTTGTGATCTCGAGCTACTCTACACAATCCCACGTGCTTTAGGAGGTCATATAAGCTCGGGCTGGATGGCCAACTGGGACCTCGATTACTTGAGCCCAATAGCCCACTTTGTGACTCGAATACTTTGTACCTCAGAAGCAACTTGTTGATCTTGGTGATTGAATCTGTAGGTTGTCAATTTCGGTTGGTGCTCTCAAGCCCATCTATTATTTTTGATGTATTCTCTACGGTGTTTATCAATTCTTTGTGCAAGTTGCACATTGATTCCCTTTTGTTCCTCAACAAAGTTGCCTACCACCTTACTCAAATTCAAAATGGCATGCTCCACATGAGATGAGGATGGTGGTTGCTTGAGTGGTGTGAGGGGGCAGGCTGAGGCTTGGCACTGAGTGCAGTAGAGGCGGGGGTTGGGTCTCCATGAAGAGGTTAGGGTGATTCTCAGATTGGGTGTAAGTATTACCATATGGAGCATTGGATTGTTGTGGCTTGAATTGTCTACGGTGTTTGCACATTCGAGCATCAAATCCTTCCTTTGTAGGGGCCATGCCCACGTAGTTCCTGCTGGATGCCTGAGGATTGAAAGTGGTGCAAGGATTGGGTGAAGCGGGATTTTCGATCCTGCATGCACCTACTGGAGATTTGTTTGCCTTCAAGCTCCTCTACTTTCTAGCTAGGGTTGAAATCTAGCTCTCATCTCTATTTCTTGATGGTGCATACATCCCGCGCTGATTATTTGGTGGTCTCATCGCATCGATTCTGCAGGGTTAGGTTCATCCCGACCCTTAGAAGTTTCAGCAGTAATTTAAAAATCCATGGCTTCATCGGGATGTTTGCTTAAAAGTCTCCCCACACTGGTTTCCAGGCGCCTCATGGCGGAGACGCCTACACTATAGAAGTGGTTCACCCAGCATCAGTATCGAACCCGTGATGTGGGCATGCCGCGATGGTTTCCATAAATCTTTCGACAACGGTAAAATCTCTCCCACCATCATGAAATTTTGTAAAAGTGTAGATTGTCTTTTCAAATTATTTGTTTTATGAGCCTTGAAAAACTTTTCGAACCGACTGCGACTCGGCCCAATTTCTAATGGTTACAGGCTCAGTAGGTTGAGCCATATCTTGCCTTAATCCTTTAGAGTCAATGGAAATGCCTTTAGCCCAGTAGTCCATATCGATCATACCTTCCTTGAAGGTAGTCTGAGACCTCCTCAAAATCCCTATGAGTGTATGGATTTTCATTTTCCATACCCGTGATATGTGGGGAGTAGAGGTACGAATAAGGTCTCACTACTACATCTTCAGCGGGGTATGATGCGGGATGGGGCAAGACTCTAGGAGGGTGGATGTGATCCCTCATGGTTCTATAAGCATTTGGATTCATGGGGGTTCTGGTTGACTACATTGCCGGGTATGGGATCCATGGTATCGGTTGGTACACTAACCTCACTATTGGGTGAGTTGTGTACCTATCCTATACAAATCTACACGATGTGTCTCTATCCCAGCATTGCATAAACACTGTTACATAATTTAGAGACAACAAGAGAAACTCTGAGCTTGCAAAAGATTAAAATTAAATAACAAAAATTAAAACTAAGCGAATGAAAAAGCGAAATAAATCTGATTACTGCTAGTGCTAAAACACGGCGATTCACGCAGGCAGCTTTACCAAAGAGGTAAAAGGTTACCTTCACTTGTGATGTTGATCTGAAGTACACTTCAACACCATTAGTAGTTTGGCACCATCCTTATGAGCGCCATTTGATTAAGTGCCACGGTGGTGACTAAAATCAACAAAATTTATATACACCTAAGTTCCTACTAACCGTGGTCAAGCTCTTTGCTTGATATAATTAGTCTGGGTCGAACACGGGGATGGGTTTTCATCCTAAAAATGATTTGCATAAGTGCACGAAGATAAGGCTTTCTATTTGGACTCTTTTGGATGTGTGTTTCAAAAACAGTGGGAATGGTTTTGCGAGAATTGTAAACTGAAAGTAAAAAGGTGAAAAGTTAACTTTGAAGAATTGGGGTCACTAACTTGGCAAGTTAGGGCAAACAAGTGTCCTCGGGTTTTATCCTCGGCGTTATGACTACAGCCTATAGTCCATGGCATAACGGATCTACATGTTAATAAACCTCACCCATGAAACAACTCCTATTTAATTAATCTGAGGTAGCATGCGGTTATATTTTTCTTTAATTTGAAACCCTAGCATTGATATCATCTCGGAAGGCTCGTAAAGACCATCTAAGAACAACGGTACATCTATCACTAATTGTGCCTTTGTATTCTAAAGCTATGGAGAGTATTGGCCAAATCAATAACATTAAATGCTATCATGACCTAATTTGAGAAACCCAACATATAAATATCATTTTAAAGACTTGTAAAGACCATCTAAAGAATCACAGTACCTCTCTCACTGAATATGCACTGGATCCTAAAGCATGGAGAGTATTGGCCACATTAATGACATTCAATGTTATGCAACCATGTTTTGAGAATATAAGGGCCATAAATACACTACCTGTAGCTTTTAGTACAAGAGGACAGCATGCATATGCCCTACCACCAAGCTAGCTCCTTCCTCTTCAAAGAAAGGAGGCTTAGCCAAGCATCTCTTGAGTTGTCATCCTCAAGAGGGTGTTTGGCGGTAGGGAAAGTAGAAGAGGAGAGAGATAATAAGCAAATGTGATTATTTACAAATGAGCTTATAATATCTTCCTCTCTAAATGTTAAATGTCTATTATATTAAGTTATAGATATATAATAATATAAAAATAAATGATAAGTTATAGTTATTAATGCATAAATTGGGTTTGTTAAAAGCGGTGAGTTTCAACTCTCATTGAAATTTATTAGTAAATCAGCGATCTAACGAGTAAGATTTATCAGGTGCATTTATGAGTACTAACTAGCGAAATTCTTGTGAAGAATCAATTATTTTAAGCTAAGGAAGACAGTGCTAGCGAAATTTGGAATTAGTCTAAGCGAAATTTGGCATTTTTAAACAGGTTTGCGAAATTTATTTAAGGTTCTTGAAATTTTACCGCAATCCTAGTGAATTTTGTAGCCTCTGCGAAAAATTCGGCTTTTTGTTGATCTTCCTCCTTTCTTCTCTGCATCAATTTTCTTCACTTTGCCTTGATTTTCTCATTGATTCTAGAAATTTGGTTAATGTGAGACTTGGGTCAAACATGATTCATCCTTTGTATTGAAATTGAACTCCAAAGTGTGCAAAAGCCTGAAACAACCAAAGAAATACCCTCACAAATGGCATAAGTGTTACTAAGAAGACTAGAACACTTCAATTGGCATAAATGACATGATTAGTGCACAAAAGCACTCAAAGCCTATCTAATAGGGTTGAAATAGCACTTTTTGAGCCTTGTCACTGACCGAAGCGTTGCTAGTCCTTAGCGATGCAAAACAAAAGAAGATGCATGTGGTGATTTTCAAAGGTTATGATTCAAAAGGTATATGTACATATAAACAATACGCTAAAGCGAGAGAAATTGAAATCAAAGAAGTTGTAAGCGATATGAAAAGAATCAAAAACCATACAAAGAACAATTCTAGACGATATTGGATCCATAATTCTCAACTTGAATTTCCACAAGTCTAATGATTCTTTATGTAGCAGATTAATAATAAAGCGCAAAATTGCCACACTCCCCCAACCTAGCACTTGTATGGCCTTAAGTTGTTGAACAACCTAGATAGAAGTAGTTACACTTTTCTTTCTTTTCAATTATAATGTAGGATGCAATGCTTAAAATTCGACTTCACAGAAATTAAAAGATTGTAGCGAGGTCCACCGATGACTCCGACCACTCAAGGTTTAGGGCATCAAGCCAAGGTCAATGACCACTAACTCTAAGGAAACTACCCGGACTCAAATGACTTGAAAATCAAGCACCTACTATTCGTTAGACTCTGCCTATCCACCCGTGCGAACACAAAATCGATGACTCCCGGCCAATTGGGCTTGGGCATCGGGTTCAAAGGCTTCGCCATACACCCCTAGGACCGTGCTTTCGGGTTTCAAGGCAAAACTTCACGACTTTATTTTTTCTTTTTTCTTATTTTCTTTTCTTTCTTTTTTGCTTTTTCTTTTGCTTTTTCGTTTCTTTCCTTTTGGAAAATGACATTGGTGTGGCTGTAGGTAACACAAACCTATCTAGGTTACTTGACATACCTAAAGTAGGCTTTGCAAGCGAAAGAAGGCACACAATTTCCGCGACTGTTGAGCCGATGCGGAATTTGTCCTAGCATAAAGTGACAAACAATGATTCAATTATCAACAAAAGCAATTCAATTGTCAATTGTAGCAATTGATTGTCGGTGTAGCAATTCGATTGTCGATTGAGCGATTCATTAATCGGTGCGATTCAATTGTTCAATTGAAAAGAAAAACATTTACATGGAAATCACAAAACATGATATACAAAAGTCACGTATATATATCTTGAATAGCTTTTGATATAGCCAAAGTGGCTAATACATGAATACAAAAATTTAAGCATAAAAAGTATCACTTTATGGCTAATACATAAATCTAAACAAAATTAGTAATGATTGATAAGTGATAAATATGCAAAAATTGTAAAGAAACTAACCACCTCCTTTGCTTTATTGTGGTGGTGGGTAGATTCTATGCTTCTTCTTGCAACGGAAGCATCAATGAAGGCTGCATCGGTGGTGGGCTCCTCTCGTGACCGAGACATGAGGGCAGACTAGATGGGTCATAATCCCGGTCGGCATAGAGATGGCCTTGAGCTTGACCTGCGATCTACAGGCGACTGTGTAGGTACGCAAGTGAAGCGAGATGGCATCCATCACCGGCTATCTCTCGAGGCTATGGATGTACTCAGTTGAATGATGTCTTCCCAGACCCAGGAAGGCCGGAATTATCTGCTGTTTCTTGATGTAGTATGTGGAGGATGGAGGTGAAGCAGTTGTCATGGGAGTCCTGTACCTCGGGCTCGGGCGGAGTATATGTCTATGTGGTGGTCGCGACCTCTGACCGGGTACCTCCTCACAGTCTGTGGTCGTATATATGGGATAAGGCGGGCATAGTCATAACATTCTTGGCGCTCACATGTAGGCATCTGGCTCGTCTACAGCGCAGGCTCCTGCGGGAATCCCATGCAACCGAGAACATAATAGAGGAGTCCGGCATCGATGGCGGGATGCTCTCAGCTCGGGCGGAGTCGCCAGATGGACCTTCTCCTCAGCCTGTAGAGGGTCATCACTAGCTCGGAGAAATTTGAACCAAATCCTCGAGATCCGGTGAAGCCTCGATATGGCTCCCCTCCTCACGCACATAATGCTGCAGAGGAACAAGATAGATGCGTATAAGATGGTCGATGGCGGCATCGAGGCGAAGTGCCTCGGTAAAAATCTTTGGACCAGTGCTTAGCATCTGCGGCGGTCTCGAACCATCTCTACGTGTCTGATAGGTAGACTGAAACTCTTGTAACCCTACGAGTTCTTGGCCACGGTATACGCCAAATCAAATCTTCTTGAAATATAGGTTGAATGCAGTACACCCGGGCGGTCATCTATCTTGGCCCAGATCTCTAGTGGACCGTCTGTGTCACCAGGATGTATCATGGAGTGGTAGAGCTAACGATTACCACTCTTGGAGTATCACTTGTCGCGGGTCGTGAAGGGTAAGGGTGAATACTCCTCGATCAATCTCAGACTCCGGTATGCGGGGTCGACCCTCAATGCGAGGATGTCATAAAATGACTCCTGATGAAACTCTCTGCGGTGGTCGCACATTCCCCGGAATGGGGTTCCCTACAAACATGGGCCTCCTGATCCTCGTCTTTGGCGGCAATTTGAGGTGATGAAGTCGCCTCCATGACTGAAATGCTTGGAGATGGTGGGGCACGGTGGAAGATGACTCTTTGGGCCCGATGTGCGAGCCGGCAGAGCCTGGCCCTCCTAACTCTCCTCAGAGTACGGGTGATGGGGCCGGGGTCCCATCAGGTGTGCGATCTTGTCGGAATCCACGGGCTCTCGAGTTCACTGGGATTGGTGATGGTACGGGAGGCTGGGGCCCGGGCCCCAGGGCCGCTCTCTCGGGCGTCTTGAGCTCCACGGAGTCGAGCGGGACCCACCCCGAGTACGAACCATACTCAAATATGACTAAAACTCCGGAAGAAAGCTGATCACGAAAATATCTTCTTGCCTTGTAGTGCCCAGACGAGCTCACGGAGCTCTTGAACCACCACGAAGCGAAGCAAAGCGAACGAGGCTCAGTATTTGAAATATTACTGAACTAACCAAACAAGGCTCGATGGCGATCTTTCTTGGGACGGGGCGCAAGAAGGCTGAGGCAGGGACACGGGTATCTGGCGGTGGAGCTGTTTGAGCGATGAACAATCGGGGCTCGTCTGCGGCAGCGTAGTGGAGCTCAGAGGCTCGGTGGGGCGGGTGTGTGCGTGACCGAGGATGGCTATACTAGAAACTCGGTCGGGGCAAGGGGCGGGGTCACGGGGGTGCGGCTCGGTCTTGCCCGGACACGAACTGACTGATGGGAGGCTCGGAGGAGGGTCGGCGGCCGATAACCGATCGGCGACGGGGCGGGACTCGAGAGCCATTTGGGAGCTGGAGACAGGCGGGAGGGAATGTGAAGTGGCATTCTAAACCAGCCCCTCCCTGTTTATATAAACATGGCAGCGGTAGAGATGGTCCTTCACCGCAATTTTCGCTATTTTAGCGAATTGGGCTCCTACTGTCTACGCCCTGTGATTCGAATTTTCGGGTTAAAATGAAAGTGTATATTACTAAAAGTAAAAATTAAAATTAAAATTAGGAAATAGAATATATCTAATAATTTAATATAGATAATATAAAATACTTCACCAACTTGCTAAAAATGGAAAGGTACATAGAATTAGAAACATACTAAAAATAGCTAAAAATGAAATTGACTAAATTAAAATAAAAAAACAAAAATTGTTGAGCGCAATTTGGTTTTGAGAACACCAAACAGGTTCAATATGCCAAAAAATTACTCAAGGAGGGTCAAGGAGGATGATCTCTCGACCTACTTGATTCTTTGGGCTAATTCCATGGTTTTTGGGTGCCAGTTGTTGATGTGGTCCTTCTTGTTGGCTTTGGGTTGATCAATTGGCTTGCGGTTGGTGTTGTTAGCAAGACCAATATTTTTCATCTTCTTGTTTGATTACTCCCTTGCACTTCACAGGTACTTTGTTTCCCTACTTCTTGACCAATTAAAACACTTTCATTAGTTCTTTGATTTTCAATTTCTAGCAACTCATGTTTGTTGTTCAAATGAAAGATGTTCAACTCATGGTCATGTTACCAAAAATTTAATTGCATGACTCCATTAAAATTTATTGTGCATTAGCGTGGCGAAATAGTCTTCCTAAGATGATTGGTACATGATTGGGTTCACTAACCCAATTGGCTCCGTGTCAGTACCCGCAAAAATCTTGGGTAGTAAATTTGTCTCTTCACTAAGACATCCTCAGTATCCCTTAGGGATTTCCCTTTGATCTATCATTGATGAGAGTGTGATGTTGGTAGGTTTAAGTTCACCTAGACCTGGCCCAGCAGCTATGCGAATGCGACGTGGGGTTCACTGCGGCTCCCATCGAAGCAAGGACTTTTCATCTGATTCCATGTGTTGAGAGTGGCGGAGATCCGGGATCTTTGTATTTGACGAGGGTATTTGCTTTGGATTATGGCACGATAATGTTCGGTGAAATGCTTTCTTCTCCATGCCTAATCCCTTCTTGATTGTGCAAGATCTTTCAAAATTTTGCATAGCGGACTTGTTTGATTAGGTCCAGTAAAGGTATGTTAACCTTTACTTGCCTTAAGACCTCTAAAATGCCTACTTGCTGAGATGCCTTCTTCTTTCCTCTAAGTGCTTGTGGAAATGGAGGTGGTATGCGGTATTTGATTGAATCCTCCTTTAGGAGAATATGCTTTCGGTACAATTCTTCTCACAGCTGGATTCTTCAACAGGACTTTGGCATGGGGTTGATCAACCTCTTTTCCACTTCTCGGGGTGATTATGGCCTTAACCTCGTCCATTCTGGGTGTTGGATAATCCTACCTCATGAATTCCTTTAGGGTTTGGAACTGTTTGTGAAGGGAACCTCCCTCTTTCTTGTACCTCTAACAACTTGTTGATCTTGGTGATTGAATACTGTAGGTTGTCAATTTTATGGTTGAGATTGCTCTCAAGCCCATCTATTCTTTTGTTCAATGTATTCTCTACAGTATCAATTCTTTGTGCCAGTTGCACATTGATTCCTTTTTGTTCCTCAACAAAGTTGCCTACCACCTTACTCAAATTCAAAATGGCTTGCTCCACAGGAGATAAGGATGGTGGTTGTAGTGGTTGTGAGGGGAACAAGCGAGGCTTGGCACTGAGGTACATAGGCGGGGGGTTGGGATCTCGTAGGGAGGGTTAGGGTGATTCTCGATTGGTGTAAGTATTACCATATGGAGCATTAGTTGTTGTGGCAGATTGTCTACGGTGTTTGCACATTCGACATCAAATCCTTGCTAGCCAGGGCCATAGCACATGGTTCTCTTGGATGCACGAGGGGATTGGAAATTGGTGCAGAAGTTGGGTGAGCGGGGATTTTCGGTCTTGCATGCGCCTCTTGGGTTGTTGCCTTGAGCTCCTCTACTTTCCCCAGCTAGGGTTGAAATCTAGCTCTCATCTCCTATTTCTTGAGGGCGGTGCATGCATCCCACCCTTTGATTGGCGGTGGTCTCATCCTATCCAATTCTCTAGGGTTAGGTTCATCCCGACCCTTAGAAGTTCAAACCCGCGTAATTTAAAAAAACCATGGCTTCATCGGGATGTTTGCTTAAGGTCTCCCCACACATGGTTTCAGAAGGCTGCTCATGGCGGAGACATCTACACATGAAGTGGTTCACCAACATCAGTATCAAACCCACGTGATGTGAAATGCAGCGATGGTTTCCATAAATCTTTTCAACCTTTGGTAAATCTCTCACCATCATGAAATTTGCAAAAGTGTAGTTGTCTTTTCAAATTATTGGTTTTATGAGCGAAAAACTTTTGGGGAACTCGACTGACTCGGCCAGTCCCCTAATGGTTCTAGGCCTCGATAGGTTGAGCCATATCTTGGCCTTGTCCTTTAGAGTCAATGGAAATGCCTTTAGCCCCGACCAAATCCATGTCGATCATACCTTCCTTGAAGGTAGTGCGGGACCTCCTCAAAATCCTAATATGAGTGTATGGATTTTCATTTTCCATACCATGATATGTGGGAGTAGAGTGCCGAAATAAGGCCTCTTGCTACATCTTCAGCGGGAGGTATGATGCAGGATGGGAGCCTTGACTCTAGGAGGTGGATGTGATCCCTCATGGTTCTATAGCATTTTGGATTCATGGGGTTTAAGTTATTTCTGTTGTTCCTCGGGTATGGGATCATGGTATCGGTTGGTACACTAACCTCACTAGGTAGGTCGAGTTGTGTGCACATCCTGTCTGATCTGCAGGAAGTGTCTCTATCCCAGCATTGCGTAAACACACAATTACATAGTTAGAGACAACAAAGAGCAACTCTGAGCTTGCAAAAGATTAAATTAAATAACAAAAATTAAAACTAATGGATCAGAAAAGTGAGCAGTACGGATTCTTTTGCTAAGTCTTTGAAACACAGCGATTCACCATAGTAGCTTTACAAAAAGAGTAAGTTACCTTCACTTGTGATGTTGATCACAAGTACACTTCAACACCATTAGTAGTTTGGCACCATCCCCAGACAACGACCTTAAATTTGATTCGTGCCACGGTGGTGAGCTAAAATCAGCAAAATTTATATACACCTAAGTTCCTACTCTTTGCTAGTAGTCAAAAAAGCTCACTGCAGTATAGTGAATCTAAGAGGTCGAACACGGGGATGGGTTTTCATCCACAAAATGATTTGCATAAGTGCACGAAGATAAGGCTTTCTATTTGGACTCTTTGGATGTGTGTTTCCAAAACGATGGGAATGGTTTGGCCAGGAATTGTAAAGCGAAGTAAAGGTGAAAAAGTTAGCTTTGAAGAATTGGGTCACTAACTTGGCAAGTTAAGAGACAGCAGTGTCTCGGGTTTATCCTCGCGTTATGACGTGCAACCTATAGTCATGGCATAACCGGATCTATATTTAACTAACAAACCTCACCCTTAGGGCAACTCTATTTGAGTCAATACGGGTAGCATGCGATTATGGCCCCTTTCTTGTTGAAACCACAACATTCAATAATATCATCTCGAGGCTCGTAAGACCATCTAAAGAACAACGTACATACATCACTAATTATGCCTTGTATTCTAAAGCATGGAAGTATTGGCCAAATCAATAACATTAAATTCTATACAGCCTAATTTGAGAAACCCGACATATAAATATCATTTTAAAGGCTGTTAAAGACCATCTAAAGAATCCACCCAATTACCTCTCACTTGAATATGCAGGATCCTAAAGCATGGAGAGTATTGGCCACATTAATGACATTCAATGTTATACAGCCATGTTTTGAGAATATAAGGACATAAATACACTACCTGTAGCTTTTTAGTACAAGAGGACAACATGCATATGCCCGCTACCAAACTAGCTCCTTATACTTCAAAGGAGGCAGCCAAGCATCTCTTGAGTTGTCATCCTCGAGAGGGGGTGTTTAGCGTAGGGAAAGTAAGAAGAAAGAGGAGAGAGAAGAGAAAAACAAAACCTAAATAAAAATACGAGACTATATTTACAAATGAAAACTTACAAAATATCTTCTCCTCCTCCAAATTGTTCAAAATTTATTTACTTAGGTTACAACAAGAGGGGCTTATAGGCCACCTCGAGGCATGAAAATACCAAAAAACCTATGAAATTGGCTAAATTATAGGACAATTAAGTAATACACACCAAGTTTGGAGGCGGTTTGGCATTAATTACAAAGCATGATGAGGCATCAATTTTCGCTAGGCTGAAGAATTTCGCTAATTAGCGAAATCAACAGGTCTAGCGAAAACAAGAAATTTCGCTAAGGGTGGGCAATTTCGCTAGCTAGCGAAATTTCGCTAAGCTAGCGAAATTCTTGTGAGAAGCGAAATCAATTATTTTCGCTTAAGCGAACAACATGTAAATTATGGTCTACTTAAATTTGGCATTTTCAAGTAGGGTCATAAATTTTCTAAGGTTGTGAAATTTGATAATCTGAAGGAAAATTTTCGCAACTCTAGCTTAAAATCTAAACTTGTTGATCTTCACCTTTCTTCTATCAGAGATCCAATTTTCTACTTTGCCTTGATTTTCTCATTGGATTCTAGGGTCGGAGCACGTCGAGACTTGAATTCCAACTTCATGATTCATCCTTGTATTGAAATTGAACTCCAAAAAAGTGTGCAAAAGCCTACAAAACAACCAAAAATACCCTCTCAATGGCATAAGTGTTACTAAGAAGACTTAGAACACTTCAATTGGCATAATGACATGATTAGTGCACAAAAAGCACTCAAACCTATCTAATATGTGGTTCAAAATAGCACTTTTTCAAAGGCACTAATCACACCCCCAACCGAAACGCTATAGTCCTTAGCAATGCAAACCAAAAGAAGCATTTATGTGGTGATTTTGAAAAGGTTATGATTCAAAAGGTATATGTATATAAACAATAATTTTAAACCGAGAAATTGAAATCAAAGTTAAACCGATATGAAAGAATCAAAACCATATTAAGAACAATTCTAGGCCAATATTGATCCATAATTCAACTCAATTTCCACCTAAGTCTAATGATTCTTTATGTAAATCCGTATTAACCTAATAAATCTAAAATTGCCACCTCCCCCAACCTAGCACTAAAATGGCCTTAAGTCGCTGGAACAACTCCAGATAGGGCTAGTTACACTTTTCTTCTTTTTCAATTATAATGTAGATGCAATGCTTAAAATCTGACTTCACCAAAGTCCGTAACGGGGTCCACCGATTTAATTCCCAACCACTCAAGGTTTAGGGGCATCAAGCCAAAAGGATCAATGACCACTAACTCTAAAGGCTTCACCTGACCTAAATGACTTCGAAAAATCAAGCACCTACTATTCGCTGGGGACTCTACCTATCCACCCATGTAACGAACACAAATCGATGACTCCCAAATTAATTAAGGCTTAGGGCATCGGGTTTCAAAGGCTTTCGCCATACACCCCTCGGATCAAAGCTCAAGCCTCAAGGCAAAACTTCACGACTTATTTTTCTTTTCTTATTTTCTTTTTCTTTTTCTTTTGCTTTTCTTTTTGTTTTTCTTTTTCTTTTCCTTTGGAAGACAACATCGGGTCTTCAACTGTAGGTACACAACCTTATCCTAGGTTGCCAACATTACCTAAGGCCGGCTTGCAAAGTTTAAAGAAGGCACACATTTCACAGCCTATTGGAACAATCCGAGGCAGAATTAGCACACAGGGGAAGGCTTCAAGTCGAGCATGCTGAACTTCAACCGACCATAAATCACGTCTCAAGCATGGAATTTGTCCAGCATGTGCGACAACAATGATTCAATTATCCAACAGCAACAATTGTCCAATTGTAGCAATTCAATTGTCCAATTGAAGCAATTCAATTGTCCAATTGTAGCAATTCAATTGTTCAATTGAAAAGAAAAACATTTACACATGGCAAAGCACAAAACATGATATACAAAAGTCTGTATATATATATACTGAATAGCTTTTGATATAGCCAAAGTGGCTAATACATGAATACAAAGCTAAACGCAAAAGTATCACTGCCTACTATGGCTAATACATAAATCCTAAACAAAATTATGAGGCGTCAGATAAAGTCGGGTAAATATGCAAAAATTGTAAAGAAACCCAACCACCCACCGCCGTGGTGGTGGTGGGTCCGAACCGGCCGTCGCCGCAGCCGTAACATCCAATGAAGTCGCGATCGCTGCGGGCTCCTCTCGCTACTGTGAACATGAGGAAGACCTAGATGGGTCATAACTGGTCAAGATAGAACGGCACCGGGCCAACCTCGATCCCGGGCAGCCCGTAGCCGTTAGTGAGCAGATGGCATCCATCACACCGATTTATCTCTCTCGGCTAGCATGGATGTACTCCAAGAATGATGTGCTGAATAGGAAGGCCCGAGTATCTCCCCAGCCGCAGCCGAATACGCGAGTACGGAGGAGACGGAGGTGAACGATTGACACGTGGAGTCCTCTCGCACTGCGGTCAGGCGTATATCATCTACGTGGTGGTCCGTTGCCTCCGACCCACTCTCCCGGGTCCCGGGTCGATAGCGGAATGAGACTCCGCATAGTCATAACCCGGCCCATCGACACCGCATGTGCGACCCAGCTCTCATCTCTGTACTCGGGCTCTTCTCGGGAATCCCATCTGCTCGAGAACATACTGAGAGGAGTCTCGCACGTAGCGTGGATGCCTCCCGCCGAGCCAGTCCTTCCGATGACCTTCTCCTCAACCGCAACAGAGGTCATCACTAGCTCGGGCTGAACCAAAACCCTCCGATCCAGAAGAGCCTCCAATATTGTGCCCCCTCCTCCTCGCACATAATGCCGCGTAGGGAACAAGCCGGGTACGCATAAGATGGTCGCTGGAGCAAGACTGAGGCGGGTCGCCCGGCAAAACACCGACCACCAGAGCATCTCCTCGCCGCCGAACCATCTCTCTGTATGCGGGTGGGCCTGCTCAGAATCCCTCTCGAGTCATACACGCAGACAAGAATCCCAATGCCGTTGAAATATAGGCTGGCCCAGTACACCAGGCGGCCATCTATACTGAATCGACCCTAGTGGACCGCCTGGTCTCTCGATGTCGCGGAGTGGTGTAACCGCAGCACTCACCTGCAATAAAACCGCCATGAGTCAAGAAGGGTAGAAGTGAATACCTCGATCAATCTCAAGACTTCCTGCATTCGGGTCACCAATGCGAGGATATCATAAAATGACTCTCGATGAAACTTCAGCGATGGAGTCGTACATTCCCCAATGGGGTTCCTACGAACATGGGCCTCTCATCTCGATGTCATGATACCGAGGTGATGAAGTCGCCCGCAACCAAGTGCAACTGAGATGTAACCAAAAGATGATCGCCGTCCGATGTGCGGGCCCGCTTGAAGGGCCCGGCCTCCTAACTCTCTCCCTCTAACTCTCCTCAGTACAATTGATGGGCGGAGTCATCACGTGTGCGATAACGTCGGAATCCTGAGGCTCCTCGAGATCGCCTCTGGGACTGTTGATGTCTGAGGCGGGATGGGACTGGGAACCACTCTCTCGAGCGTCTTGAATCTCACCCAGAAGTGAAGGCGGGACCCACCCGGTCACGAACCATACTCGAATATGACTAAAACTCAGGAAAGCAGGCTCACGGAAAATATAAGCTGCTTTGCCTTGTAGTGCGAACCGAGCTCTGCGGAGACTCTTGCGAACCACCTGAGCAAGCAAAGCCGAATGAGGGCTCCAGCTGGTATGGTGAAATGGCTGAACTAACCAAACAAGGCTCGATAACTGATCACTTGCTGGGACAGAGCACCAAAGCTGAGCAGGGGCGCAGGTATCACAGCGGTGAAGACTCGAGGCCCTGAGCGATGAGCAATCCCGGGGCTCGTGTGATGGTGGAGGCTCAGAAGGCTCGGTCGAGTACGGTGCGTGCGTGGCCGAGGATGGCTATCAGGAAACTCGGTCGGCGAAGGCGGGGTGCGGGTGCGGCTCAGTCTTGGGACACGAACTGCGTGATGGGGCTCGGAGGACGAAGTCGGCGCGACGATGTGATGTGTGAAGCTGGGACTGGGGGCCCGGTGGGAGCTCGGGACACGGGTGGGAGGGGAGAATGTAGTGGCATTCCTAAACCAGCCCCTCCCTGTTTGTATAAACATGCTTGACAGCGAAGGGTCATTCACGCGATTTTCGCTATTTTTTGCGAATTAGGCTCCACACTGATACACCACGCGAGATTCGAATTTTCAGGATTAAAATGAAAATTAATATATTACTAAAAGTAAAAATTAAAATTAAATTAGGAAATAGAATATATCTAATAATTTAATATAAGATAATATAAAATACTTACCAACTTGCTAAAAATGGAAAGCTGCTAAATTAGGAAACATACTAAAAATAGCTAAAAATGGAAATTGAATAAATTAAAATAAAAAAACAAAAATTGTTGAACTGCAATTTGGTTTTTGAGAACACCAAACAGTTCAATATGCAAAATTACTCAAGGAGGGTCGAGGAGGATGATCTCCTCGGCCTAACGATTTACAGGTAATTCCATGGTTTGGGTGCCCGATTGTTGATGTGGTCATGGCGATGGCTTTGGAATTGATCAATTGGCTTGCGAGTTGGTGTTGTTAGCAAGACGATATTTTTCATCTTCTTGGCTGATTACTCCTTGCGCTAAGGTACTTTGTTTTCACCTTTGTGACCAATTAAAACACTTTCATTAGTTCTTTTGATTTTCAATTTCTAGCAACTCATGTTTGTTGTTCAAATGAAAGATGTTGACTCCATGGTCATGTTACCAAAATTTAATTGCATGACTCCATTCGGCAATTTATTATTGCATTGCGAGTGACGAAATGGTCTTCCTAAGATGATTGGTACATGATTGGGTTCACTAGCAATTGACTCGTGTCAGTACCCGAAATCTCTGGGTAGTAGAATTTGTCTATCTTCACTAAGACATCCTCAACCCCTATCCCCTTAGGAGTTTTCACTGATCTATCGGCCAATGAGAGTGTGATGTTGAGTAGGTTTAAGTTCACCTAGACCCTAGCTGGCGTATCACTGAATACGGCATTAGGTTCCTGCGGCTCCTAATCAAGCAAGGACTTTTCTATGCAATTCCCACCCGATATTAGTTGAAATTGTAGGAGATCCGGGATCTTTGTATTTGACGAAATTATTTGCTTTGGATTATAGTGATATGTTCAGTGAGAAATGCTTTCTTCTCAATACCTAATCCCTTCTTGATTGTGCAAAGATCTTAAAATTTTGCATAAGCGAGGGACTTGTTTGATTAGGTCGATAAGGTATGTGCTTTACTTGTGAACCTACAAAATGCACCTTGCTTTGAGATGCCTTCTTCTTTCCTCTAAGTGCTTGTGGAAATGGAGGTGGTATGCGGTATTTGATTGAATCCTCCTTTAGGAGAATATGCTCAGACTGCAATTCTTCTCCCTGCTTGGATTCTTCAACAGACTTTGGCATAGGTTGATCAACCTCTTTTCCACTTCTCAGGGTGATTATGGCCTTAACCTCATCCATTCCTGAATTGTTGGATAATCCTACCTCATGAATTCCTTTAGGGTTTGGAACTGTTTGTGAAGGAACCTCCCTGCTCTTGTACCTCCGACAACTTGTTGATCTTGGTGATTGAATCTTTTGTAGGTTGTCAATTTTTCTGGTTGAATTGCTCTCAAGCCCATCTATTCTTTGTTCAATGTATTCTGCAGTATCAATTCTTTGTGCCAGTTGCCACGCCCCAGTTCCTTTGTTCCTCGTCAAAGTTGCCTACCACCTTACTCAAATTCAAAATGAGCACTCCGCGGGAGATGAGGATGAGTGGTTGTAGTGGTTGTGAGGGGAACAAAGGCGAGGCTTGGCACACAGGGGCACATAGGCGGGGTTGGGTCTCCGTATGAGAGGTTAGAATTGATTCCTCGGTGGAATTGTAAGTATTACCATATGGAGCAGTAGTTGTTGTGGCTTGAATTGTCTACGGTGTTTGCACATTCGACATCAAATCCTTCAACATGGGGCCATAGCACATGATTTGCGGATGCACGAGGGATTGAAGTGAATTGCAGGATTGGGTGAGCAAGTTTGGTCTTGCATGCACCTCTTGGAGTTGTTTGCCTTGAAGCTCCTACACTTTCCTAGCCGGGGTTGAAATCTAGCTAAATCTCTATTTCTTGAGGCGATTACATACATCCCACGCTTGATTGGTGGTGAGTCATCCTGCTCAATTCTCTGGGGGTTAGGTTCATCCCGACCCTTAGAAGTTTCAGCCCACGTAATTTAAAAAATCCGCCAGCCATCGGGATGTTTTGCCCAAAAAGTCTCCCAGCACATGGTTTCGAGGCGCCTGTGGCGGGAGACATACCACCATAGAAGTGGTTCTGACATCCAAGTATCGACCCATGATGTGGGCATGCCTTGATGGTTTCCATAAATCTTTCCCGACCTTTGGTAAAATCTCTCACCATCATGAGCTGCAAAAGTGGATTTGTCTTTCAAATTATTGGTTTATGAGCGAAAAACTTTTTGAGGAACTCGGCACAACGCTCAGCCCGATTTCTAATGGTTCACAGGCGCGATAGGTTGAGCCATATCTTGGCCTTGTCCTTTAGAGTCAATGGAAATGCCTTTAGCTTCAGCAAATCCATGTCAATCATACCTTCCTTGAAGGTAGTGCAGACCTCCTCAAAATCCACCAATAGTGTATGGATTTTCATTTTCCATACCGTGATATGTGGGGAGTAGAGTGCGAATAAGGCCTCCTTCTTTACATCTTGACGGGGAGGTATGATGCGAGATGGGACCTTGACTCTAGGAGGTGGATGTGATCCTCATGGTTCTATAAGCATTTGGATTCATGGGGGTTCTGGTTCGATGTTGTTCCTCGGGTATGGGATCCATGGTATCGATTAGGTACACTAACCTCACTAATTTAGATTAAAGTTGTGTACTATCCTATCACGATCTACGATGTGTCTACATCCCAGCATTGCATAAACACCTGTTACATAATTTAGAGACAACAAAGAGCAACTACAGAGCTTGCAAAAGATTAAAGTTAAATAACAAAAATTAAAACTAGCCCCCGAATGAAAAGCGAAGCAGTCTGATTCTTTGCTAAGTCTTAAAAACCTGGCGATTCTTGCGGTAGCTTCTCAAGAGTAAAAAGGTTGCCTTCACTTGTGATGTTGATCACAAGTACACTTCAACTTACCATTAGTAGTTTGGCACCATCCCCGGCAACGGCGCCATTTGGTCGTGCCACAGTAGGCTGAGCTAAAATCAACAAAATTTATATACACCTAAGTTCCTACTACTGCGTAGTCGAAACTCTTTGCAGTATAGTGAGTCTAGGGTGAACACGGGGATGGGTTTCATCTAAAATGATTTGCATAAGTGCACGAGAAGATAAGGCTTTCTATTTGGACTCTTTGGATGTGTGTTTAGCAGTGGGAATGGTTTGAAAGCGGGAATTGTAAAAGCGAAAGTAAAGGTGAAAAAGTTAACTTTGAAAGAATTAGGTCACTAACCCAGCAGAGATTAGAGGCGAAGCAAGTGTCCTCGGGTTTTATCCCTCGCGTTATGACATACAACCTATAGTCCATGGCATAACCGGATCTTCTTAACTAGCAAACCTCACCCATGAAGCAACTCTATTTGAGTCCAATACGAGGTAGCATGCGGTTATTGCCCGCTCTTTGTTTGAAACTATACTAACATTCAATATCATCTCGAATCGTAAAGACAAATCCCACAGAGCAACAGTACATCATCACTAATTATGCCTTTGTATTCTAAAGCATGGAAGTATTGGCCAAATCAATAACATTAAATGCTATGCAACCTAATTTGAAACCCAACATATAAATATCATTTTTAAAGCTCGTAAAGACCATCTAAAGATTCACAGTGCCTCTCTCACTGAATATGCATTGGATCCTAAAGCATGGAGAGTATTGGCCACATTAATGACATTCAATGTTATGCAACCATGTTTTGAGAATATAAGGGCCATAAATACACTACCTGTAGCTTTTAGTACAAGAGGACAACATGCATATGCCCCACCACCAAGCTCCTTCCTCTTGAAGAAAGGAGGCAGCGGCATCTCTTGAGTTGTCATCCTCGAGAGGGTGTTTGGCGTAGGAAAGTAAGAAGAGGGAGAGAAGAGAAAAACAAAACCTAAATAAAAATCTGAGACTTTATTTACAAAATGAAAACTTACAAAATATCTTCTCCTCCTCCAAATTGGTCCAAAAATTGTTACTTAGGTTACAAAACAAGAGGCTTATAGGCCACCTCGAGGCATGAAAATACGAAAAAACACATGAAATTGGCTAAGTTATAGGACAATTAAGTAATACACACCAAGTTTGGAGCGGTTTGGCATTAATTACAAAGCATGACGAGGCATCAATTTTAGCTAGAGTGAAGAATTTCGCTAATTAAGCGAAATCAGCAGTCTAGCGAAAACAAGAGCTAAGCTAAGGGTGGGCTGATTTCGCTGGCTAGTGAAATTTCGCTAAAGCTAGGAGATTCTTGTGGCGAAATCAATTATTTTCGCTAGGAACGGTCGCTGTGAAATTTGGAGTGGTGCAGCGAAATTTGGCATTTAAACCCAGGTTGCGAAATTTTAGCTGGGTTGCGAGGATTTGCGATCTGGCGAAAATTTTCGCAGCTCACAGCGAAAATTCTAGCTGTTGATCTTCCTCCTTTCTTCTCTTGCATCGATTTTCTTCACTTTGCCTTGATTTTCTCATTGATTCTAGGGCTGGTTAATGCTGAGACTTGAATTCCAACTTCATGATTCATCCTTTGTATTGAAATTGAACTCCAAAGTGTGCAAAGCCTACAAAACAACCAAAATACCCTCTAAATGGCATAAGTGTTACTAAGAAGACTAGAACGCCCGATTGGCATAAATGACATGATTGGAGTGCAAAAGCACTCAAAACCTATCTAATATAGGGTTCAAATAGCACTTTTTGGGCACTAATCACTCTCTACCGCAGGCGAAGCGGTAAGAGTCGGATCGGCTAAGGAAGCGATCACGAAGAAGCCGACCCTCGGCCGGGCTCGGTGGCTCACTTGGCGAGCTCCAACTACTCTGCCGGGCCCGCGCCTAGGAGTCGGATTAGCACGGGCCGCTTCGCCAGCAAGGCCTCGGCGCGCGACCAGTAGCCCACTTTGGCTGATCTACGACTACTCACCTTGCAGACAGCGACCTAGAATCACATCGGCTGTTTGGATCTCTAACAGGCCCACGGCGCACGGAGCCGATATGTCACTTTGACGAGCTCGACTACTCTTCATAGGCCACGTAGTCTAGGAGTTAGATCAGCTCAGGTTGGATCGCCAACAAGGCCTCAGCGCCGGGCTAGTAAGCTCCGCTGACCCCGGCTCGTTACTCTGCATAGACCACGTGGCCTTGGGTCGGATCGGCAGTTTGGATCGCCAGCGAGGCCTCAGCGCCCGAGGGCCAGGTGGCTCACTTTGATGGGCTAGACTACTCTGCACGAGGCCACGCGGCCTAGGTCGGATCGGCAGAGTTTGGATCGCCAACAAGGCCACGCCGCACCAGGAGCCCGATATGTCACTTTGTGAGGCTCGGAGAGATACTCTTCATGGCCACGTGGCCTAGAGTTTGATCGGCTCGGGCTGGATCGCCATGAGGCCTCGGCGCCGGGCCTAGTAGCTCACTTTGACGAAGCAGTTACTCTGCCTTGCACGAGGCCACGTAGCTGGGAGTCGGATCGGCTCAAGTGGATCATGACAAGGCCTCGGCGCCGGGAGCCCGTGAGCTCCTTTGATGAGCTAGACCTCTGCCACAGACCCACCTTGACCTAGGAGTCCGGACCGACAAGTTTGGATCGCCCAGCCAAAGGCCTCGGCACGGAGCCCATTAGCTCACTTTGATGAGCTCGACTACTCTGCACGAGGCCACCCCTGACCTAGGGTCGGATCGGCTAAGAATTTGGATCGCCAACGAGGCCACATCGCTCGGAGCCTTGTAGCTCACTTTGGCCAGGCTGTTTACTGCGCACGGCCACGTAGCTGGGGTCGGATCATTTCAATTTGGGCCATGAAATAGGCCTCGGCCTTGCAGGGCACAGTGGCTCACTTTGACCGGCTCGACTACTGCGCACGGGCCCGGGCATCCTAGTGGTCGGCTTAGGATGGATGTGACAAGGCCTCGGCGCCGGAGCCAAATGCGCCCACTTTGAGCACCATTTGCTGCGCACAGACCCGCAGCGACCTAAGTCGAGATCAGCTCGGGTTTGGATCGCTAACAAGGCCTCGGCGCCCGCCGAACGATAGCCCACTTTGGGCTCGGCTACTGCGCACAAGCCCGGGCGACTCAAATTCCGGATCATTTCGGTGGATCGTAACAAGACCTTAGTGCCGGGCCCAGTGGCTCGCTGCTTGAGCTGGATTTCTTATTCATGGGCGCTGACCCTAGGAGATCGATCGGCTCAATTTGGATCACCAACAAGACCTCGGCGCCGGGCTCGGTGAAGCTCCTTTGTGAGCTCGACTACTCTGCACAAATACGTGGCCTAGGGTCGGATCATTTCGACGATCGCTGATGAGGCATCGGCGCCGGAGCCCGATGGCTCCTTTGTGAGCTCGACTACTCTGCCACGGGCCCGCGCGACCTAAGAGTCGGTCATTTCGGTTGGATCGCAAACAAGGCCTCGGCGCCTGGAGCCAGTAGCTCACTTTGATGAGCTCGACTATTCTTCATAGGCCCTGTGACCTATGAGTCGGATCGGCTTCGAATTTGGATCACGAAGCCAGACCTCGGCGCACGGGCTCGATGGCTCACTTTGGCAGGCTCGATGATTCGTGCCCTTGATGGGGTGACGGGATCAACAAAATTTATATTCCTAGATTCCTCCCTAACTGCGTAAAGTCAGAAACTCTTTACTTGTATAGTGGTCTAAATTCGAGTTTCTGAGGGATGGGTTTTCTTCGTCTGAATGGTAATAATGTGAAAAATTAGTGAATTAAATTTGGATCTTTAAGGTTTGGTAAAGCAGGGGTTTTGGGTGTTCAACGTGGAAGCTAAAGCAGAAAAAAAAGCGCAAATAGAGCCCTTGAAGTGTTGACCTTTGGTTTAGGGTTTTAAGGTAACCACATGTCCCAGGGTATTTTCTCGAGTTAGGGAGGATGACATATAGTAAATTTCGAGTAGGATCTTCATTGCTTTAAAAACTAAAGCCTATGATTTTCCTTTTGAAACATAGCATTTAAATGGGCATAAATGTCCCTAACGGTGAAAACACATCTCTAAAACCCTACTCCACGATATAACTGGCAGAGCGATAAGCGAGCCTCGATGGATCTGATGGTATCCATTGAACCCAAAAAGCTTGCCAAATACACATTGAGAGCATGCTTAGAGATTTTTAGCCTAAGTGAGAAAGGGAACCTGAAACAACCATAAATACGTCAAGTTAAAAGCAGGCAGGTGAGTTGCCTCCACACCCTAGTGACAGCCGTCCTCTTCAAGGAGGAAGAGATCTAGCCAAGACATCCTGCGAGTTGTCATCCTCGAGAGGAGAGTTTAGCAGCCGAGAAAATGGAAAAGAAAGGAAAGAAAAGGGAAAAGGAAGGCTGCGAAGCGCACTCCGCTACTTTGCATATCGAATTCAAGTCTGTTGATTTGTACAAGGCGAGACTTATATAGATGCTTTCAGTGTAAGGGAAGTTACAAAAAACCAAAATCGGAAGGTTATTACGGGGTAAAATGGAAAAAAAACCCAAAAGCAAAAAGCAAGCGGTGTAGCGTGAAAATGGCAATTGCGGGAGGCGTCTTTGGAGGCGGGAACGGTGCTTTCGCGGGAGGCTTTCTGCGGTGGTGTTTTTCTTAACATTTCCTCTTCTTTCCTTACGATCTTTGATCTACTGATGTTGAGTTTTCACTTGAATTCTTCGTGCTTGGATCGACTCAGCAATTTTGGCATAATTGGCTGTAAAAGCTGCCAAAATTTGCCACAAAATAAGTCAATAAAATAGTAGGGACTTCAGCCAATGTGCAAATCGGGTTAATTAGCATGATTAGTACACAAAAGCACTCAAAACCTATAATAAATAGGGTTCAAAATAGCACTTTTTTGGGCACTAATCACTAACCTACACATTGCTAGTCCCTTAGCAGTATGAAGAAAGAAGAGCATAAGCGATAACCATTACGTTACAAGGTTGCGGTTCAAGGTTGTGAATGAGTAATGCTTAACCACTAAGGAAAAATCATCAAGCCGTGTTCAATAACTATCATGTAGAGAGAATGAAGGCCATACAAAATTGAGTATCAAAGAGTCTCCATCTCGGTGAATCAACGAAACTTCCACGAAATCTAAGTATTTATTTGATTAGCTCAACAATAAACTCGCTAAACCCGCACTCTCCCCCAACCCAAATACTACCACGACCTAGCATGCTAACCAACCCAACAGATCATGACCCACCTCTTATTCCACACCCTTTTGCGCTGTAGGTGCAATGTCGAGGAATCGGGTCTCACCAAAGTCCATGTAACGGGATCTACCGATGACTCCCAACCAATTAAGGCCATAGGCACCAAGCCTGCAAGGGATCTTTCAACCACAAACCCTTCGTAGTTTCAATTCCTGACTTCGAATGATTTCGAGACTCCAAAGACCTACAACTTGCTAAACTCCACCCATCCACCCATGTAGCGAACACTAAGTCGTGACTTAACCAAAGGAAGGCTTGTGGCACCGGGCTTTAAAGGCTTCGCCATATACCCTTCCTGACCGTGCTCCTAAGCCTACGCAAAGCATTGCAATTTTTATTCTTTTTCTTTTCTTTTCTTTTCTTTTTCATTTCTTTTCTTTCTCGTTTTTCTTCTTTTTCTTTTTCCACAGGGGTCCTTAACCTATTAAAGGTGGTCAATGAAACTAGGTAGGTTAGTGCAAAGTAAAGGAGGGTGCAATGGGGCTTTTTCGCCATCAATGAAATCTAATGTGCTTTGTGTGTGGTTAGCCAAAGGTGGAAAAAAAAGGTCTAAATCAATAAGAATTCAACTAATCATTCACTCAACCAAGCATGGAACCAATCTAACATCAATAGAATTGGACACACTCTTCAATTTTTCAAACTAATGTGTTAGGCAAAACCACAAAAATTTTGATTACAAAATGGGTCCGTATTTTATATAAGTCGTTTAGTATAACAAATTTATAGAAAGGAACCCAACAAGCCACTAAAACATCACAAATGGGGCTTGAACAAAATGATAACAAAACATAACATAGCCACTTCCTCGCACTTCCCCCAACCCAAACATCTCAATGGTCCGAATGGGGCTCATTGGAAAAAATTAGGAGAAGGAAGTATTACTCTCCTTGATGAAATGTGATCATTTCTGGATAGGAGACCTCACAAGCTTTCCATCGACACCTTATTCAATTCGCTTGGGATTCAAATAAACAAGTTAGAGAAGAAAAGAGAGAAAGGTATCTTGTGCTGGACCATTTTTAAAATTAAACCTTCATAAAAGTGTCAAAAATATTCTTTCTGGTCATATTTGGATTCTACACTCTCTAAGCTTTCCAACGGTACCAAGAACGCCTAAAACGGAGTTCGGATGAAAAAAGCATGAGCGAAACAAAATTAGAGCAAAAGTGAGGCTCCATAGCGAAAAATTTTCGCTAACTAGAGAAATTTCGCTAAGCTAGCGAAATTTCATTAGCTAGCTTAAATTACGCATTTCTCGCTAAGTTTGCTAAAAATTTCGCTTATGTCTAATAGCTTACGTTTTTTTTTTTTTTAAATTCAAATAAAATAATTAATAATTTAAAATAAAATAAAATAATAAATAATAAAAATAAAAACATTTGTTTTTTTTTTTCAAATCTTATATATATATTAAAAACGATTTTTATTTTTTTATTTTTTTTTTCAAATTTTTTATTTTTTAGACCAAATTTTTTTTTTATATAATATATATAAAAAATAAAATAAAATACTTTTTTTTTTTTTGAAATAAAAATAATATATATATAAATAAAAATAAAATAAAATAAAATAAATAATATATATATAAAAACAACGGTTTTTGACATATATATATATATATATATATATATATATATATATATATATATATATATATTTTTTTTATATAAAAATATATAAAATATAAAATAAAAATAAAAATAAAACAAAAAGCAAGATCAGGCACTATTTCGTCCCGTAGTGGAGGCACTGCTTGTTTCCGCTATAACCGTGCATTTCGCTGCTAGCGAATGCATCTTCTTTTCTAGCGAAAATCTTCATTTTCGCTACTCACAGGATTTTCGCTGCTAGCCGAAATTCACTGGCTAGCGTTTAAAATTCCATACATAGCTAGCCCTTTCGCATTTCTAGAATTACAATTCGCTATAATTGTGAAAAATTCTCGCTTCTCACGCTTGGCCGATTTTCAATCCAGCTTCAAAATTCAACAAAACTTAAAATTAGTGCAAGAAAAAAATTAAGAAAACTTGCAAAGAGTAAAAATTAATCTAAAACATAAATTAATTAAAAATTAGAGATAATCAAAAAGAAAAAATTAAAGAAATCAAAATAAAATACGATAAAATAAAAACAAAACAAAACAAATTAAAACAAAAGTGTGGAGCTTAGAAATGCCGAGGTTCTGATGCTCCAATCCAACCGCATCTCAATCCATCCACTGCGCATGCGATGCAAAGAAATGCCATTGATGTAGCGGCAAAACTGAGAATTACCACTAGCTTCTGAATTTTTGCACGGCCGATAAAGTAAATGGATTCTAGCTTGGGAGTCGAAGGTTTGAGTTTGTCAGCAAAGGCTGCAGCGGTAGAATATATGGATTCGTCACCATAAGCATCGGGCAAGGTATTCGTGTCTCGGGCAAGGGCAATGTGTCCAAATCTATGGGATTTCGCTGAATGACATTCTTTGGGCACTTCCACGCTTGTGCACGCTTCTCAATCAACAAGGAAATGATTTCTTCGTTCTCCTCCATTGAAACAACATCACATATCCGAGGATTCACAATCCTTCGATAATTCAATAAAAAATCCTCTATAAGCCCTCGTGCGGCTGTTGTTCACACTGCCTCCTCCGCCATTATGTCACTTTTGACAATCCTCCTCGTGGACATTGTTACGAACAATTAGGTCTTCACGGAATTCAGGTTGTCCCATTTATGCTCAAAATCAATGTTCAAATTCCATCTAATCTTTCGTCCAGTGAATTTCTCGCATGGATTTTTTCACTAATCAAACACCTTCTTTGCTCTACCACGAAGATCACCCACCGCTCGTAAGGTCTTAGAATCGCTTGCTCAATTGGTGTGAGATTGGTCGTGATGGTTTGAGGCCGAGACAAAGAAGATACCGTGGATGAGGAGGTGGATAAGTCGAGGGAACACTATAGACAGTGCACTCCATCCATTGGTCTCATACCTCATAGACCTATTTGGATTTGGATTTCTCCCCAAGGGTTGCTGATTTTGCCATGCAAGGTTCCTATACCCTCATTATCATGTAAGCTCTAGGTTACCCTCGATTGTATTGCTCTTCATACGGGGGTTCCATTTTTCTCAATTCGCACCACTCGGAAAATGCACTACAGCAGAAATGGTGGCCACACAAAACAATACAGAACGATCCCGTTGTGAATTTTTTTTTTTATTTTTTTAAAAACTAAAAGAAATGACAAGAAATATAAAGCACTAATTAATACTTAGATGATCATGTTCCACAAGTCATTAAATGCACTACACCATCCTCGCAATCTGGCACGATTTGATTCGTACACAAGAGGTGAAATCGAATCAACAAAATTTATATTCCTAATTCTCCCCACGCCGTAGAGTCAAGCTACCGCAAAGATGCTGGTTCAGAATGAATCATGCACGTTTTTCTTCGCATAAAATGACTAATAATGAAGGCAAAAATCAGAATTAAATTTGGATTTTTAAGGTTTGCAAAAAATGTGGCTTCTGGGTGTTCACCACCAAGCCAAAACAAGAAAAACCTGCAAAATGTAACCCCTTTGAAGTGTTAGGCCACTCAATAGGTTTTAAGGTAACTCACATGTCCCCGGTATTTTTTCTCGAGTCGGGGGAGGATGACAGGTCATTTCCTAACCTGATCTTCATTTAGCTTTAAAACTAAACCTATGATTTTCCTTTTGAAACATAGCACAAATTGGGCATAAATGTCCCTAATACAGAAAACACATCTCTAAAACCCTACTCCACGATAACTAGCAGAGACAACTAGATCCCGAGCCTCAATGGATCTAGTGAAAGCATCCGAACTCCAAAAGCTTGCCAACACATTAAAGATGAGAGCATATTAAGAGATTTTAACCTAAGTGAGCAAGGTGAACACAAACAACCATAAATGCGGCGTTAAAAACAAGGGGGAAATCGTGAGTTACCTCCACACTCCTAGCCAATGTACCGCCCTTCAAGGAGGAAGTGGTCTAACCAAACATCCTCTGAGTTGTCATCTTCAGAGGAGTGTCTGGCAAATGAGAAAATGGAAAAGAAAAGGAAAGAAAAAGGAAAAGGAAGTCGCTGGGAAACCGCTCTCCCGCGATCGCATATCCAAATTCAAGTCTCGTTGATTTGTACAAACTGAGACTTATATAGATGCCTGCGGTAAGGGAAGTTACAAAAACTAAAATCGAAGGTTATTACAAAGGTAAAATGGAAAAACCAAAAGCAAAAGCAAATGTGGTGTAGCGTGAAAAGGTGAACTGCAGCAGGAGGAATAGTGTTGAGCCGAACAAACAGCGTTCGCAGGAGAAGCTTTCCAAGTAGCGGGTGTTTTTCTTAACATTTTACTCTTCTTTTCCTTCGATCTTTGATCTGCAATGCTTTGAGTTTCACTAATTCTTCGTGCTTGGATCGACTCAACAATTTTGGTATATCAATGCAAAACCCGAAATTTCCACAAACATCAATAAAATAGTAGGACCTTAATGTGCAATCGGTTAATTAAAGATGATTAGTACACAAAAAGCACTCAAACCTATAATAAATAGTATTCAAAATAGCACTTTGTGGGCACTAATCACCGACTACCCGCACAGCTTTCACGCATCCCAGATCGACGCCAAATGATCTCCAACAAGGCTCGCCTGAGCCCAAAGGGCTCACTTTGATGAGCCTCGACCACTGCAGACAGCCACACAAATTTAGAGTCGATTAGCTCAGCCGGATCGCCAACAAGGCCTCAAACCGAGCCTGAAGAGGTCGCACTTTGACGAGCTCGACTACTCGCACGTCCACTACGTACTCTAGGAGTCGATCGCCTATGTTGGATCGCCAACAAGGGCCTTAGGAGCCGGAGCCCAAGAGGCTCACTTTGAGGCTCGACCATCTCGCACAGCCACGCAGCTCAGGAGTCATATTAGCTCAGGTTGATCGCCCAACAAGCCTCGGGCCAGAGGGGCCCAAGACTCACTTTGATGAGCTCGACTACTCGCGACAAAGCCACCAAATTTAGGAGTCGATCAGCAAAGGGCCGATCGCCAACGAGGCCACGTGTCACCGAGCCTAGTAAGAGTCACTTTGACGAGCTCGACTATCACGCCCACTCAAATTCTGGGGGAAACATATCACCAGTCGATCGCCAACAAGGCCTCGCCCGAAGCTCCAAGAGCTCCACTTTGACGAGCCTGAATACTCGCACGCCAGCCCAGGAGTCGATCACCAGCTGGATCGCCTAATAAGGCCTAGCACCCTGAGCCTAGTAGCTCACTTTGACGAGCCTCGACCACTCGCACGTGCCACTCCACCCTGTGAGCCGACGCCTCAGCCGGATCGCTAACAAGACCTTAGCGCCCGGAGCTTAGGAGCTCACATTGATGAGCTCAACTTACTCAAGACAAAGCCACGCAGCCTAAGAGTTAGGATCACTGCCGGATCTAACAGTATCTCGCCCGTAGCCCGGGCAAGAGCTCACTTGCTGCCCTCGACCACTTCCGTATGCCACCCGGGGCCTGGGAGTCGATCACCAGCCGGATCGCCAACACACGCCCTGAGCCCAATAGCTCACTTCTTTGACGATCTCGACCATCAAGACAGCCACGTTGCCTAGAGTCGATCAAACAAAGTTGATCGTCAAGAAAAGGCCTCAACGCCCGAGAGCCCGCAGCTCACTCTTGACGAGCTCGACCTACTCCAAGACAAACACGAGCTTGATTCGCACTGCCACAGGTGATCCTAATCAAAATTATATCCTAAGTTCCTCC
Organism: Tetrastigma voinierianum; assembly: GCA_016808115.1. Taxonomy (NCBI): domain Eukaryota; kingdom Viridiplantae; phylum Streptophyta; class Magnoliopsida; order Vitales; family Vitaceae; genus Tetrastigma; species Tetrastigma voinierianum. The sequence goes on along the minus strand of JAEQBH010003181.1, from coordinate 520,009 downwards.
TACTGCTGTAGTCAAGCTACTGTAGTATAGCGGTCTAGGGTCGAACACGGGGATGGGTTTTCATCCTATGAATGACTTGCATCAGTGTTGAAAATGGTGAGGCTTTTAGTTTGGATTTTTTTGGATTTTGTTTGTTTCAAAACAGTGGGAGTTGTTTGTGTGCTGATTAATTGCAAAAACTGAAAGTGAAGTGTGAAAAGGTAACTTTGAAGGTTTAGGTCACTAGCTTGACAACATGGGGTTAACAAGTGTCCTCGGGTTTTATCCTCGCATCATGGCAAACCTAACCCTAGAATCATTCCTATTTGAGTCAACACAGGCAACATGCATCTACAGCCCCTTTCAGTTTGAAACCCTAACATTCAACATCATTTGGCTCAGAAGGCCATCTAGAAGAACAACAAAGGCATCTAGCAATAAGTATGCACTGTATCCTAAAGCATGGTAAGTATTGGGCTATGTAATGACATTAAATGATATTCAAACTGGCTGAGAAGATTGAACCATAAATACAAGACTCGTAGCATTTAACACATGAGGACAACCTGCAACTGCCCCACAACCAAGCTAACTACCTTCCTCTTCAAAGCTAAGAGGCTTAGCCAAGCATCTCTTGAGTTGTCATCCTCAAGAGGGTTGTTTTGGCAGCCTAGAAAACGAGAAAGATGGTAGAGAAGAGAGAAAACAAAACCTCAAATGAAAGTCATGAGATATTTACAAAATGAAAAATGTGCCAAAAGATTGCTTAGGGTTACAATTTGGGCTGAGATAGGGCCACCTTAATGTATGAAAATACAAGAAAGCCTAACATTTGGCTAAAATAAGTGGACAAGGAAGTACACACCAAAATGAGGCCTGGCTTGCATTAATTACAAAAGGATGACAAGGCAGGAAATTTCATCAGAAATACACCTTCGCTTAGGTAGCGAAATTTCATGATTCAGGCGGAAACTTCAATAGGTAAATAAATTCGCACAGAGATAGCGAATCGCAGAATTCCCGCTAGGTTAATCGGCAATTTCGCTTAGCAATAAATTTCGCTAGCTTAGCGAAATTTTTAAGAGATAGCTATGTGTCATTTCGCTAAGAACAAGGTAGACATAGCGAAATTTTTGAAGCCTAGCTTAGTTTTCAATTTTTGGGCTTAGGATTGCAAAATTTTCTCAATCCTGAATAACAAGAATCTTAGCGAAATTATACTCTTAGCTTAAATTCTCTCAATCACGCTTCACGCACTACGCCTCCGACTACATCCATTTTCATCACTTTGCCTTCATTCCTTCATTGAATCTTGGTATGTTTGAAGGCCGATAACAATCAATCTTCATGGTTACATACATCTCGGAGATGAACTCTCAAGGTACGCAAAACCTCGCAAAACAAACCGTAACAACCCTAAACGCATACGATACTAAGAAGACTAACACTTCCACTTGCCTGCTTGACATGATTACAAGAAAAAGCACTTAAACCTATCTCAAATAGGGCTCAAAATAGCACTTTTCACACTCAATCAAGAGCCTAGGAGTCGATCACCAGCCGGATCGCTAACAAGGCCTTAGAACTCCGAGCCCGCAGTCTACTTTGACGAAGCTCGACACTCGCACAGCTACTCCAGCCCGGAGTCGACGCTAAGGCCTGGATCGCTAACGAGGCCACATCGCCGAGCCTGAATGCCAACAGCTCACTCTCTTGACGAGCCTCGACTACTCCGGATACCCCCGTGAGCCTAGAAGTTAGGATTAGCCAGGGCCGAACACCAACAAGGCCCACCACCGGCTCCCAAGAGCCTTCACTTCGACGAGCCTCGCTCCTCCGTGATAAAGCAGCGCATCAGAGTCGACGCCTCCGGGTTGGATCGCCAACATGATCTCCCCGAGCCCAATAGCCCACTTTGACGAGCGCCCGACCACTCTACACAGCCACGCAGCCTCAGGAGTCGACGTACCAGTCGCATCGCCAACAAGGCCTCGCCCGTGCCCCAAGAGTCTACTTTGACGAGCTCAACTATTCTATACCGGCCATGTAGCCAAGGAGTCAGATCAGCTCAGGCTGGATCGCCAATAAGGCCTTAGCGCCTGGAACCGAATAGTTCACTTTGACGAGCTCGACTACTCTGCACAGGCCACGCAGCCCTGTGAGTCGATCGCCACTACCGATCGCGCCAACAAGACTCCGCCGCCCGAGCTTGTGAGCTCACTTTGACGAGCCCGACTACTTCCGCCGTGCCACGCAGCCTTAAGAGTCATATCCTCGCCGGATCGCCAATAAGGCCTCGCGCCTTGAGCCCAAGATTCACTTTGATGAGCTCGACCATTTCAGACAGCCACCTGGAAGATGTGATCGATCACCTAAGGCTGGATAGCCAACGAGGCCACAGCGCCGGAGCCTAGTAGCTCACTTTGACGAGCTCGACTACTCCCATACTGTGCCACGTGAGCCTAGAGTCGATCGCCTAAGGTCGAACGCCAACAAGGCCTTAGCGCCCGGAGACCGGGGCCAGACCACATCGACGAGCTCGACCACTGCACAGCCGTGCAGCCTAGGAAGTCGCACGCCTCAGCCGGATCGCCAACAAGGCCTCAACCACCGGAGCCCAATAGCCCACTTTGACGAGCTCGACTCACTCGCACCGCCCACCTGCCTAGCAAATGGGATCACCAGCCGGGATACCAACAGCGCCCGCGCCCCGATAACCCGACCAAACGAGATGTATACGTGAGGCAACATGGTCAAGGGAGTGAATGTGGTAACATCAAAACCGACGAAACAAAAAGTAAGTATACTCAAAACTCGAAATGAAAAGTATTACCAACACTCAACCCTCTCCGCAAGTGCACGGGCCAAGGCACAAGCCGGACTCTATGAGTCCCGACATCGTAATCTACCAGATCGAGGTCTCTCTAATTGGAATTTGATCACCCCGGGACATAAGGGCTCTTCACTATTTAGGCGATCAAGTAGGATGTCGAATAAAATCAATTTAATTGAAACAAAAACCGATTTAAAACTAATCCAAAATCTACCAAATAAACAAACTACTTAATTCTGGGGCACGAATAAAGAGAATAATTGTGACGGGATAATTGTTTACAAAACAGCTTTGCATTTCCTCGGTGCGCAACATTTGTGGAGTTGAAATGTCGGATTTGTCCAAGAGCAATGGTAGTATAGCTTGGATTTCCATACACCATACATTTCACTAGTTAGAGATCCATATTCCTTCAAGACAAACGGTCTAAATATTACTGTAAAATTTCCGCACTCTTTAAGATTTGATTGCTTTTCTTTTTCAATACTTCACAACCATTTTTAGGACCGAAGAATTCTTGCCCCCATATAGACGTGATAATGCAAGCTCTCTCCAATGTAATTGGTATCTCGGTCCTTCAAATCTAATAAAAATTTTCTATCTCCCTCGATTAGGATCTTTCATAACACTGATCAAGATCCTTTCATCAGACTAAGGAGAAACCTCTGATAAACTAAATTGATACATCATCTAATTAATCCTCACACCATGAGTAAATTAGTGATCTATCAAGTAATTTTTCAGAGTTCATTAGTTCCAAGATATTAGTCTAATATACTCTTAGTTATCGCTTTACTCTCAGAATCCCATCTCTCGTGTCACTGTAGGGCCTCCCGAAATCGAGTAAAGATACAGCTCTTTTTGGGTATAAGCTACTAATATTCCGAACAAATCATTATATGAATGTAAAGACCAATTATATAAATTCAGTATTCAAACCCACAAAATAACTGAAAAACTGCAAATCTGAATGTTCAACAATTAAACCCCAACCCTAGAGGGTGTTTAATGTTCCATTACTGGATTCCAATCATCACTAATCAAACAAAAAGTAAGAAAATGAAGAAAGAAATCAAGAGAAAGAAGAGAAAACCTAAATTTGAGCTTAATTCGCTTCTCAATAAAGAAATAAATTGAATATCTAAGTACAAAGCATCGAAATCTCTTCAATAAAAATAAAAATCAAGCCAAAACTATTCTAAGATCTATTAAAAATAAAAATCACAAAGAAAAAACTAAGAAAATGAGCAAGCTTTAGAGAGAGAAAACCCATGAGAGGTGAGAAACTAGCATTTTTAGCTTCAATCTTTGTCCGAACCTTAGTGAAATCTCGAATCTCATTATACAAAGACCGAAATATCTTCAATAGAAACAAAAAAATCTACCTAAACTCAAGCCTCAAATCTAAAAAATCAAAATCTCTTAAAATGGAAAACGGCAAAGCCTAGAGAGAGAAACCCCACGAGAGGCTCTCCAATCTTTCCCGCATGCCTCTTACCTAAAAACGAGTATATATGGTCCTAGGGTGAAATGGGGCTTGCAAATTAGTCAAAACTCAATTTCTACTTTTTCGTCAAGGCGCTTCGTCACGACACAGTCGCGATATTAATTCATGTCGCGACATCACCAAGGAGCATCAGCCGTTCGGCCGTTTCTTATGTCGCGACATCGCCGCGACATCAGCCGTTTTGGTTGCGCTTGGCGTCGCTGGCATCGCCGCGACATCATTGTTCCTTTGCTTCTTATGTCGCTGACATCGTCGCTGACATCACCGATTCCTTTGGTTGCTTCTTGCGTCGCGACATCGCGACATCAGCCGATCCTTTGTCGCTTCTTGCGTCGCGACATGTTCGCGCATCGCTGTTCCTTTGTAGCGCCTCATGTCGCGACACTGCTTGTGACAAAGAATCGTTTTTTTTTCTTTCTCCAACTTGTTCGTGGCCATAACTTCTTCTCGCTTTAACTCGGATTCGGGGCTGTGAGTACTCAAGTAAAAGCTCTTGAATGTGTAATGCAACCATGATGGAATTTGAACCATTTGTTGTTCCATATAGTACAGAAAATTAATCTTCCCAGTAGCGCACGTGAGACTCTCTATTGACTCTTCTTTTGGAAATATATTGCCTATTTCTTGCCAAATCACTTGCTTTTCATCAAGAATCCTACAAAACCAAGTTTAGAGGACATTATATGAGTTTTACATGAATATGGATATAAAATGCTCAAAATAGCATGTGAAATGAACTCAAAACATAGATGAGCTTTGCACTCCATCACGCCTCCGGGCAGCCCCAGCTTCCCACTTTGACGAGCTCGACTACTCCGCACAGCCACGCACCTAGGAGTCGACGCCTCAGCCGGGATCGTCAAAAAGCCTTTGAAGGCCTCGGGAGCCTAGTAGCTCACTTTGACGAGCAAGACTACTCTTCATAGGCCACGCAGCCTAGGAGTTAGATCAGCTCAGGCTGGATCAACAACAAGACCTCACTGAGCTCGCAGAGCCTACTTTGACGAGTCAACTACTCGCACAAGCCACGCAGAGCTGGGCGAGTCGACGCCAAAGGCCGGATCGCCAACACCCGCTTCAACGCCCTGAGCCCAATAGCTCACTTGATGAAGCCTGACCACTCGCACCGGGGCCACGCAGCCCCAAGAGTCGATCGCCTCGCATCGGGATCGCCAACAAGGCCTCGGGGCCTGAGCCCAAAGAGGGCTCACTTTGGACGAGCCTCCTAGCTTACTCAGCCACGCCAGCCTAGGAGTCGATCACCCAGCTGAATCACCAACAAGACCGCAGCGCCCGGAGATCAGTAGCTCACTTTGACGAGCTCGACCATCAAGACAAGCCACGAGCCCAGGAGTCGACGCCCGTGCCAGATCGCTCAACAAGGCCTCACCGGACCTCAGAACTCACTTTGACGAGCCTCGACTACTCCGCACTGAGCCACGTGATCCTGGGAGTAAGACTGGCTCAGCAGATCGCCAACAAGGCCTTAGCGCCCTGAGCCTAGTGTACCACTTTGACGAAGTTCGACCACTTCCAGACAGGCCACGCAGCCTTGCAGTCGATCACGGCGCTGGATCGCCAACAAGGCTCTACCGGAGCTCGCAGCTCGCTTTGACAGTTCGACTATTTACACAGCCACGCAGCCAGAGTCAAATTAGCTCAGTCTCGGATCGCCAACAAGGCCTCGCGCCCGAGCCCAAGAGTCTTTGACGAGCCTCGACCATTCCCCGCACCGGCCATGTAGCCTAGGAGTCAGATCAGCTCTGGCTGGATCGCCAACAAGGCCTTAGCGCCTAGAACCGAGTAGCTCACTTCACGAGCCTCGACTACTGCATGTGCCACGCAGCCTCAGGAGCTCGGACGCCACGCCGATCGCCAACAAGATCTCACCGAGCCTCGTGAGCTCACTTTGACGAGCTCGACTACCCCCGCTCAGCCACCTCACCCTAAGAGTCATATCACTGCCGCATCGCCAATAAAGCCTCAAGACTCCCGAGCCCGATCTCACTACGAAGCTCGACGTTTTTGCATAGGCCACCATTTAGGAGCCGATCACCTAAAGATGGATAGCCAACGAGGCCACACCGCCCGGAGCCAAGTAGCTCACTTTGACGAGCTCGACTACTCTATACAAGCCATGTAGCCTAGGAGTCAGATCAGCTCAGGCTGGATCGCCAACAAGGCTCACGCCTGAGCCCAAGAGGCTCACTTTGATGAGCTCGACTATTTCCGCACAGTGATTAGTGCTCAAAAAGTGCTATTTTGAGCCCTATTCGGCATAGCTTTAGTGTTTTACACTAATCGTATCAATTGCCAATTGAGGTTTTCGTGTCTACTTGGTATCACTTATGCCATTTCGAGGTTATTCGTGTTTATTTTGCTAAGTGTTTGTGTACTCCGTCTGATTAAAGTCGAATTTGATATCGAGATGTGTTGAACTACGAAGATTGAAACTATTTCCACCATCAACATATCAAAATTCGCTGATGAAATGAAGGCAAAGTGAAGATGGAGGATGCAGAGGGTGCAAGAGTAAAAGAAATAAGAACAAGATTCCAGAAATTTCATATGATTTCCATAAAATTTTCACGGATTGCGAAAATTGCAATCATAGCTTAATATTTCGTAATCCCAGCGAATTGAGAATTTCGCTAGGGCTAGCCAAATCGCTATATACGAAATCACCGTGCCTAGCGAAATTCTTCGCCGCTATTCTAAAAATATTTCAAGCAAGAAGGCAATTCCGCTTAGCTAGCGAAATTGATCGTGCATAGCAAATGTGATTTCGCTTATCTTCTGTTCAATTTCTCGCTTAGGTTACGAATTTTCGCTACCCAGCTTAAATTGTCCCCGTGATAGCGAAATTCCTCGCTCGACATTTTGTGTAATTAATACCAAACGACCCCGCTTTTGGTGTATTACCTCCTTGTCTTGTTTTAGGCTGCTACAAAACTTTAGGCTTTCTTTGTAGTTTCACATTGGGTGGTCTATAAACCCCCCATGGTTTTGTAACCCTAAGGAATTTTGGGGAAGCAATCTTGTGGCAACTTTTCATTTTATGTAACATCTCCCACTTTCGCCAGTGGTTTGCTTTTCTCTCTCTCCTTTCTTTCATTTTCTAGGCTACCAAACACCCCTCTTGAGGATGACAACTCAAGAGATGCTTGGCTAAGTCTCATAACTTTGAAGAGGAGGGTTACTAGCTTGGTTTTGGGGTTGCTGCAGGTTGTCCTCTTACTGTAAAGGTTGCAGGTACTGTATTTATGGTTCCATATCTTCCAAACTAGGGTTTAAAGCTATTTAATGTCATTACTTTGGTCAATACTTACCATGTTTTAGGCACAAAGGCATACTTATTGCCAGATGCACTCAAGTATCCTTTAGATGCAGGCCTTACTGAGCCACCGAACAGGCCAAAGTGCTGTATTTCAACTAAAAGGGCCATGGATGCATGTCACTGGTGGTCGGGACTAAATAGGAGTGGTTTTTAGGTTAGGGTTTTATAGCAAAAAAGATCCTGCTATGGCTTCGGACTATAGGTTGCTTGCCATAATGCGAGGATATAACCCGGTACTTGTTTCCCCATGTTATCAAGCTAGTAACCTAAACATTCAAAGCTACCATTTCACACTTCATTTTCGCTATTACGCTTATTCAAAGAATCAAACAACTCCTCTTAACGCTTTAAAACAAAATTCCAAAATCCAAATTAAAAGCTTCACCTTTTTCAACACTGATGCAAATCATTCCTAGGATGAAAACCCATCCCCGTGTTCGACCCTAGACCACTGTAGTAGCTTGACTACGGCAGTAGGAGGAACATAGGAAATAAATTTTGTTGATTCCGCTCACCCTACCGTGGCACGAATCAATGTGCCACCCAAAATTTGGGATGACGAAATAGGTCGGATCGCCAAAGAAGCCGACGCCCGGAGCCCAACAGCACACTTTGACGAGCTCGACTACTCGCATGCCCACGAGCTTCAGAGCGATCAACTCCGTGCTGGAACGCCAACAAGGCCTCAGCCGCCGAGCCCAAGAGCTTTCTTGACGAAGCTCGACTCCTCTACACGTGCCAGCACCAGAGTCGATCACTCGGGCCGGATTGCCAACAAGGCTCAAATGAGCCCAATAGTTCACTTTGACGCAGCTCACGGCTCTCCCAAAGGCAACGCAACCTAGAGTCAAATCACCAGCTCCATCGCTAACAAGCCTCAAATACCGAGCCCAACTCACTTCTGACGAAAGCACGACTACTTCTTCATAGGCCACGCAGCCTCAGAGCTAGATCACCAGCCGATCACCAACAAGACCTCACGGAGCTCCGAGCTCACTTTGACGAGCCTCGACTACTCCCACACGTGCCACGTAGCCTAGGAGTCGATCGCCAGTCGATCGCCAACATACCTCGCCCGTGAGCCCAATAGCCACTTCGACGAGCTCGACTACTCGCATGTGCCACGCAGCCAAGAGTCGATCAGCTCGCTGGATCGCCAACAAGGCCTCTACCGAGCCCAAGTAGGCCCACTTTGACGAGCTCGACTCACTTCTTCATAGGCCACGCGCAGCCAGGAGAGTCGATCGCTCAGCCGGATCACTAACAAGATCACAGCCGAGCCCGCAGCTCACTTCGACGAACCCGACTACTCTACACAAGCCACGTGAGCCTAGAGTCGACGCCTTAGGCTGGATCGCCAACAAAACCTCGCCGGAGCCCAGCAGAACCAATTTGATGAGCCAGACTACTTCCGCACGTGCCACGCAGCCTCAGAGTCGACGCCTTAGCCGATCGCCGCCAACAAGGCCTCGCCGGAGCCCAAGAGTCTACTTTGACGAGCTCGACCACTCCGCACAGGCCACCCAACCAGAGTCGATCAAGGCCGGATCGCCAACGAGGCCATATCGCTCGGAGCCTTGTAGCTCACTTCGACGGAGCCTCGACTACTTCCACAGCCAATGAGCCCAGTGGAGTCAGACGCCCCAGCTGGAACGCCAACAGCCTCAACGCCCTGAGCCTAGCAGCTCACTTTTGACAAGCCCGACTACTCCCCGCACGTGCCACGAGCCTAAGAGCAAGATCGCCAGCCGGGATCGCCACCAAGGCATCGCCTCGGAGACCAAGAGCTCACTTTGACGAGCCTCGACATCGCTCATAGGCCACGCAACCTGGGGGAGTCGATCACCAGCCGATCACCAACAAGACTCGCCGCCCGAGCTCAGGAGCTCACTTTGACGAGCTCGACTACTCCGGCAGGCTCACGTGAGCCTAGGAGTCGATCGCTCAGCCGGATCGCCAAGGCCTCAACGCCTGAGCGCAGCGGGCTCACTTCACGAGCTCCACTACTCCGCACGCCACGCAGCCTGTGAGTCGACAGCTTAGGCCCGGATCGCCAACAATACCAAATACCGAGCCTAGCTCACTTTGACGAGCTCGACTACTTCAGACCGTCCGCATCCTAGGAGTCGATCGCCAGATGGATCGCCATGGCCTAAGCGCCGAGCCCAATAGCCACTTTGACAAGCCTCGACTACTCGCACGTTACGCCAGGAGTCGATCGCCAGCCGGATCGCCAACAAGGCCTCGCCTCGCAGCCAACAGCCCACTTCGATGAGCTCGACTACTCGCACAGGCACGCGATCCTGGGGAGTCGACAGCTCAGCCGATCGCCAACGAGCCACGGGCCACGAGCCTAGTACTACTTCGACGAAATCTCGACCACTCTACACACCCACGCAGCCTCTAGAAGTCATATCACCAGTTGATCGCCAACAAGGCCTCAGCGCTCGGAGCCCAGTACCTCACTTTGACGAGCTCGACACCCTCGCGCACAGCTAAAGTGCACCTTGGGGAGTTAGATCACCAGCAGATCGCTAACAAGGCCTTAGCGCCCGAGCCCAAGAGGCTCACTTTGACGAGCCCGACCACTCCGCACAGGCCACGCAAATCTCAGAGCCGACGCCTCAGCCGGGATAGCCAACAAGACCTCAACGCCGAGCTTAGGAGCTCACATCGATGAGCAATAACCACCGCACAGCCACGCAACCCAAGAGTCGATGCCGGATCTAACAAGGCCTCAAATGAACATAAATTTCAAGAGCTCACTTTGATGTGCTCGACCATTTCTCGCACAAAGCCACCCAAATTCTCAGAGTCGATCGCCAGCCGGGATCGGGTCAACAAAGTGCCACGCCCGGTTCAGCTCACTTCGACTGTACCGACCACCGCACAGCCACGCAGCCTAGGAGCCGATCGCCAGTCGATCGCCGCGAAAGGCCTTAGCTCTTGGGAGCCTGCCAGCCACTTTGACGAGCTGATCACCGGGCACGTGCCACGCAGCCAGAGCTCGTATCAGCCAGCCGATCGCCAACAAGGCCTCGTAACCCGAGCCCGCAGCCTCACTTTCGATGAGCTGACTGGCTCGCCACAAAGCCACCCAAATTCTCGGGGAGAGTCGACCGCCAAGGCCGGATCGCCAACGGCCACATCGCCCCGAGCCTAATAACTCACTCGACGAGCTCGACTACTCCGCACACCACAGCTCAGAGTTGGGGAGCCGTTTCAGTCAACGCCACGCAACATGCCCAGCCGCCAGCCAGTAGCTCACTTTGACGAGCTCGACTCCTCCGCGCAGTCAGTGGGCCAGTGAGTAAGATCGCCCCGACCGGATCGCTAATAAGGCCCTCAAATACCGGAGCCCAATAGCCCACTTCACGAGTTCGACTACTTCCCACACAGCCACGCAGCCTAGGAATCGATCGTACCAGCCGAGACGCCACAAGGCCTCGCCGCAGCTGCCACCATTTCACGATCTCACTACTCGCACTGCGCAGCGTACTCTGTGGCCAACCCGCCGCATGGATCGCCAACAAGGCCACAGCGCTTGGAGCCCAATAGCTCACTTTGACGAGCTCAACTACTTCATAGCCACGAGTTTCGCAGCAGTTTTATCGCCATGCCGGATCGCCAACAAGGCCCGCCCGGAGCCCGGCAAGATCACTCTTCTGACGAGCTCGGGATTACTCCCGCACAGCCACGAGTTTCCAGAGTCGACGCCTGGGGGGTCGAATCGCAAACGAGGCCACATCGCCAGGAGCCTACTAGCTCACTTTGACGAGCTCGACTACTCTACATGTGCCACGTGAGCTCTTATGAGTCGGTGACTGTGCTAAGGCTGAACCCCGTCAAGGCCTCAGCCACGAGATAGTAGCTCACTTTCAACAGCTCAACTACCGCACAGCTGCAGGTAAGAGTCGATCAAATGATGGCTCGCCAACAAGGTCTTCAACGATCGGGAGCTTAATAAACACTTCGACGAGCTCGACCACTCTTCACAGCCACGCACCCAAGGATTCAGATCACCAGCCGATCGCAACAAAACCTCGCCTCGCCTAAGAAATTCCCACTTCTCACGAGCCTCGACTACCAGACAAAGCACGCAACTAAGGAGTCATATGAGCTCAGCTGGATCACCAACAAGACCGGTGTCGAGTCAGCAGAAATTCACTTCGACAGCTCGACCACTGCGACAGCCACTTGTACCCTAAGAGTCGATCGCCCAAAGTCGATCGCCAACAAGGCCCTCATCTGAGCCCAAGAGTCACTTTGACGATCCCGACCACTCTTCGATAAACACGCCAGCCAGAGTCGCACCCACGGCGTCGGATCGCCACAAGGCCCAAATTACCGGAGCCCGCAGCTCACTTTGACAAGCCTCCGACTACTCGCACGTGCCGACGCCGCCAGAGCGAGATCGCCAGCCGGATCGCTCAACACAGCCCGGGGCCGTCGAGCCCAATACCTCACATCATGAGCTTCACCATTCGCACGTGCCACCCAGCCTAGGAGTCATATCTGCTAAGGCTGGATCGCCAACGAGGCCACATCTCCCGGACCCTAGTTTCTCACTTTGACGAGCTCGACTACTTTGCACAGGCCACGTAGCCTAGGAGTCATATCAGCTCAGGCTGGAACGCGAACAAGGCCTCAGCGCCCGGAGCCTAGTAGCTCACTTTGACGAGCTCAACACTGCGACAGCCGCATCCGAGAGTCATACCAGGATGACGCTCAACAAGGCCTCAACGCCGGAGTCACAGCCCACTTTGACGAGCTCGACTACTCGCACAAAACCACGCAACCCAGTGAGTCGATCAGTCGCCGGATCGCCAACAAAAGCCTCGCCGCCCCTGAACCCGAACTCACTTTGACGAGCTCGACATTCTTCACATATAGGCCACGCACTTAAAGAGATAGACTCGCCAGTCGATCACCAACAAGACTACCGAGTTTAGGGCACCACTTCGACTGGGCCACCACTCTACAAACCACGCGAGCCTGGGGAGCCGATCACCAGTCGATAGCCAACAAGGCCTCGCCTGAGCTCAATAAATCACTTCTCTTTATCAGCTCACTACTTCGCATGCAGCCACACGTACCCCAAGAGTCGCATCGCCAGTCGGATCGCTAACAAGGCCTCGCTGAGCCCAAGATTCACTGACGATTCGACTACTTCATAGCCACGCAGCCTGTGAGCTGACGCTTATGCCGATCGCTCAAAAAGGCCTCGGGCCACCGAGACGGCAATTACTCGACGAGCGCTCGAATACTCAGACAGCCAGGCAGCCAGAGTCGTCACCAGCTTCATCGCGCATCAAAGGCCTTAAGCGTTCGAGCCCAAGAATACCTTGACGAGTCGACTACTGCGACAGCCACGTAGCCTGAGTAGTCAGATTAGCTCCCACGGGATCACAATACCTGAACCCGAGCCCAAAGAGGGGTCACTTCGACAGCCTGACCACTCAGACAGCCACCCAAACAGAGTCGATCACAGTGGCCGGATCGCCAACGAGGCCACATCGCCCTGAGCCGACAATACTTTGACGAGCTCACCACTGGGCACACCACGCAAATTTTGCTGATAGCCTGTGCCGAACGCTCAACAAGGCCCTCACAGGAGCCCAAGAGCTCTGACGAGCCGACCGCATAAGCCAGTGCTCTAGAGCTCAGATCAGCCTGGCCGGGATCGCTCAAGGCCCTCGCCGCCCTGAGCCCAACAGCCACCTCCCTGACGAGCTCGACTCACGACACAGCCACGCAGCCTGGGGAGTCGATCGCCCAGTCGCATCGCCAACAAGGCCTCGCATCCCGCTGCACCCCGCAAGAGCCCACTTCTCGACCATCTCTGGGCCACTCAGACAGCCAAGCAATTAAGAGTCACATCGCCAGCCGATCGACAACAAGGCATCGCCGCCCCTGAGCCCGCGAGTTCACTTCGACGAGCTCGACCACTCTTTATGCCAAGCGTACCAGAGTTAGATCATCTCAGCTGTATCACCAACAAGACTCGTCGAGCTCGCAGCTCACTTTAACGAGCCGACCACTCTGCCACAAGCCACGTAGCTTCCAAGAGTCGCATCACCGCTGCCGATCGCCAACAGCAACAACGCCGCAGTGACCCATAACCACTTCACGAGCCTCGACTACTCACAGCCACGCAGCCTTAAGAGTCGATCCCACGCTGATCACCAACACGACCGCCTGAGCTCGATGAGCTCACTTTCACGAGCTCAACTCACTCGCGACAGCCACGCAGCCAGATCGTGACGCGATTGTGCCGCATCGCCAACAAGGTTCGGGCCCCGCAGCCCCAAGAAATTCCACTTCGACGATCTCGACCACTTCCCAAGACGTAGTGCCACGCAGCCCAGGTGTCATATGCGAGCCTCAGGTCGGATCACCAACAAGACCGGGCGTCTGAGTCAAGAGCCACTACCAGCCGACTACTCGCACGTGCCACGCGTTCTAAGAGTCGATCGCCAAGCTGGATCGCCACCAAGGCCTCATCGCCGAGCCCAAGAGGCTCACTTTGGACGATCTCGACTACTTCATAGGCCACGCGCCCTGGGGAGTCGATCGCCGACATTGATCGCCAACAAGGCCTTAGCGCCCGAGCCCGCAAGAGAGCTCACTTTGACAAGCTCGACCACCTCGCACAAAGCGAGCCTGGGGGAGTGAGATCGCCTGGGGCCGGATCGCCAACAAGGCCCGCCGCCGGAGCCCACCACATCGATGAGCTCGACTACTCCGCACGTGCCACCCAAATTCCTGGGGAGTCATATTCGCTTAAGGCTGGATCGCCAACGAGGCCACATCTCCCGGAGCCTAGTTTCTCACTTTGACGAGCTCGACTACTTTCAGACAGCCACGTAGCCTGGGGAGTCGATCGCCCAGCCGAACGCGAACAAGGCCTCGCCACAGCTCAGGTAGCTCACTTTGACGAGCTCGAATACTCTGCACAGGCCAGGCATCCTAAGAGTCAGATTAGCTTAGGATGGATCGCCAACAAGGCCTCAACGCCCGGAGCCTAATAGCCCACTTTGACGAGCTCGACTACTCTGCACAAACCACGCAAATCCCAGAGTCGACGTCGTCGATCGCAACAAAGCCTCGGGCCGAATCCTAGTAACTCACTTTGACGAGCTCGACTACTCTTCATAGGCCACGCAGCCTTCAAAGAGATAGATCACCTGATCACCACGCATTCTACCGAGCTAAGATTCACTGACTAGCCCACTACTCTACACAAACCACGTGAAATTTCAGAGTCGATCGCCAGCCGGATACCAACAAGGCCCGCCGCCGGAGCCCAGCTCACTTTGACGAGCTCGACTACTTCAAGACGCGCCACGCAGCCAAGAGTCGACATCCTCAGTCGGATCGCCAACAAGGCCCGCCGCCGGAGCCCAAGACTTCACTCGACGATCTCGACTACTCTTCATAAAGACGCAAATTCTAGAGTCGATCACTATGTCGGATCGCAAAAGGCCTCACGAGACAAGTAGCCTCTTACTTCGACGAGCACGAATACCGCACGTGCCGCAAATCCCAGATCGTCGCCAGTCGATCGCCAACAAGGCCTTTACGCCCTGAGCTCCGCATACCACTTTTGACGCAGCTCGACCACTCCGCACAGCCACGTAGGCCTAGCAGTCGATTAGCTCCTACTGATCGCTAACAATACCTTCGTAACCCCGGAGCCCAAGAGTCACTTTCACGTAGCTCGACCACTCGCAGACAAAGCACCAAACGGGAGTCGATCGCCCATACCGGATCGCCAACGAGGCCACACGCCCTCGAACCTAATAGCCACTTCGACGAGCTCGACTACTCCGCACATCCACGAGCCTGGGCTTAGGATTACCAGTCGAAACGCCAACAAGGCCTCAAATACCGAGCCCAAGAAATACGCCGACGAGCTCGACTCTCCGCATGTGCCAGCAGCCTCAGAGTCGACGCCTCCGTCGGATCGCCATCGCGCTCCGCCCGAGCCCACAGCCACTTCTGACGAGCTCGACTACTTCCCACACGTGCCACGCAGCCTCAGAGCTCGACGCCTCAAAGCCGCATCGCTCAACAAGGCCCTCAAAGATCCGCTGCCCCGCACCACTTTGGACTATCTCGCACTCGCACGTTGCCGCCAGAGTCACACCGCCAGCCGGATCGACAACAAGGCATCTACCGAGCCTGCAGGCTCACTCGACGAGCTCGACTACTTTATAAAAGGCGCCTGGGAGTTAGATCATCTCAGTCAGACACCAACAAGACCTCGCCCTAGGAGTCGCGAGGGGCTCACTTTAACGAGCTCGACTACTCTACACAAGCCACGTAGTTTCCAAGAGTCGACCGCCTCGCCGGGATCGCGCCAACAAGGCCTTAACGCCCGGAGACCTATAGCTCACTTCGACGAGCTCGACTACCCGCACAAACACGCAGCCTTAAGAGTCAGATCGGCCTAAGGCTTGATCACCAACACCTCGCCGAGCTCGCGCGGTGCGAGCTCACTCGGACGAAGCTCAACTACTCAAGACAAAGCCACGCAGCCTAGAGTCGTGACGCACAGCCGCATCGCTCAACAAGGCCCGCCCCGCAGCCCGCAGCCCCACTTCGACGATCTCGACTACTCTAAGACAGTTGGCGCCTGTGTCATATGAGCTCAGCCGGATCACCAACAAGACCTCGCCCGAGCCCAAGATCACTTTGACGAGCCTGACTACTCCGCATTGCGCCACGCAGCCCTTAAGAGTCGATCACCGTCAGATCGCCAACAAGGCCTCATCGCCTGGAGCCCAATAGCTCACTTTGACGATCTCGACTACTCTTCATAGGCCACGCAGCCTAGGAGTCAGATCAGCTTATGCTGGATCGCCAACAAGGCCTTAGCGCCGGAGCCCGGCAGAGTCTTCACTCTTGACAAGCCTCGATCACTGCAGACAAAGCACGTGAGCCAGAGTGAGATCAGCTTAGGCTGGATCGCCAACAAGGCCTCAGCGCCCGGAGCCCAATACCTCATATTGATGAGCTTGACTACTTCCTCGCACAAAGCCACCCAAATTCTCAGAGTCATATCCGCTAAGGCTGGACGCCAACGAGGCCACACATCTCCCTGAGCCTAGTTTCTCACTCTCGACGAGTCGACTACTTCAGACAGCCACGTAGCTCAGAGTCGATCAGCTCGTGCTGAACGCGAACAAGGCCTCAAATACCGAGCCTGGGGTACCACTCCTTTGACGAGCTCGAATGCTCTGCACAGGCCAGGCATCCTAGGAGTCAGATCAGCTTAGGATGGATCGCCAACAAGGCCTCAACGCCCGGAGCCTAATGTACCACTCGACGAGCCCGACCACTCCTCGCACAAACCACGCAGCCTCGGGATCGATCGCCGGCCGGATCGCCAACAAAGCCTCGCCGCCCGAGCCCGCAAGAACTCACTTTGACGAGCTCAACTACTTCGCAGACAGCCACGCAGCCTAAGAGTTAGATCACCAAGCCGGATCACATCGTATTCCTACCAGAGCGCAGCTCACTTCGATGTTCTCGACTACTCGCACAAAGCCACCCGCCTTAGGAGTCAGATCACCAGCCGGATCGCCACGCGGCTACGTCGCCGAGTCTGGGTCAGCCACTGACGCATCTCGACTACTCTACATAAAGCCACGAGCCTCAGAGTCGACGTTTCAGTCGGGATCGCCAAGAAAAGGCCTCGCCTGAGCCTAGTAGCTCACTTTGACAGCTTCGACTATCAAAGACGCCACGTGAGCCGATTCGCGCTACGCAGGTGATCCTAATCAACAAAAATTTATATCCTAAGTCTCTCTCTAATGGGCCGTAGTCAAGCCACGCAAAGATAAATGGTTCAGTGGTCGAACACTCGGACGTGGTTTTCATCCTATGAATGACTCAGACGTTGTTGAAAATGGTGAGGCTTTTAGTTTGGATTTTTGAATTTTTGTTTGTTTCAAAACAGTGGGAGTTGTTTACATTGACACTGCAAAAAAACCGAAGCTAAGTGTGAAAAGGTAACTTCGAGTGTTTAGGTCACTAAATTGACAACAGCTGTGGTTAACAAGTGTCTGGTTTATCTCGCATCACGGAAAGCAACCTATAGTCCAAGCCATAACCTGATCTTTTTGTTTAACTAGCAAACCTAACCCTAGAATCATTCCTATTTGAGTCAACACAAAATACATCTACAACCCTTTCGCTTGAAACCCTAACATTCAACGATCATTTCGCTCAGAAGGCTATCTAGTTGAACAACAAGGCATCTAGCACATGCAATCGTATCCTGGAAAGATGGTAAGTATTTGCCAAGGTAATGACATTAAATGATATTCAACCCCTAGTTTGAGTAAGACTAGAACCATAAATACAAGACTGTAGCATTTAACACATGAGGCCAACCCGCAACTCCGCCCCAATAACCAGTTTTCTTAACTACCTTCCTCTTCAAAGTTAAGAGGTTTAGCTACATCTTTGAGCTCGACATCCTCAAGAGGGTTGTCTGCAGCCTGGGAAAATGAGAAAGAGAGAGAGAAGAGAGAAAAACAAAACCACAAATGAAATCATGAGACATTTACATAAAATGAAAATGTGCCAAAAGATTTGCTTAGGTTATAATTTTTGGGGGCTTATATAGGCCACCCAATGTATGAAATACAAGAAAGCCTAACATTCGCTAAATATGGACAAGGAAGTAATACACCAAATGAGGCTCGCTTGTATTAATTACAAAAAGGATGACAGCGAAATTCATTTAGAAATATAATTATAGATCACTGTTACAGTATCACTAGGTGCCAAATTGCACAAGAGATAGCGAATCAGAATTTCGCTAGTATCGGCAATTCGCTACTAGCGAATTTAAAGAGATAGCTAAAAATACTCGTTAGGAACAAGGCATACGAAATTTTGAAGCTTCCAATTTAAATTTCTCAATTTCGCTAGATTGCGAAGCCAATCCCAAATAAATTTTCGCAATCTTAGCAAAATTCCTTGAATCGATGCTCTTCACCGTGACGGTTTACAAATTTCCTCTATTACATCCATTTTCATCACTGGCTTTCATTCCTTCATTGAATCTTCGTATGCTCAAGGTCATAAATGGGTTCAATCTTCTTCACGGTTACATATATCTCGATATTTAACTCTCAAGGTACGCAAAACCTCGCAAACAACCAAAATAACCTCTAAACTAAGATAAGCGATACTAAGAAAACTCCGAACACTTCACCGTCTATTTGACATGACATTAGTGCAAAAAGCACTTTAAAACCTATCTCAAATGTGGATCAAAATAGCACTCAGGGCACTAATCAAAAGCCCAGATCGATCACCAGTCGGATCGCCACACAAGGCCTCAGAGTCCCAGCCCAAGTACCACTTCACGAGCTCCGACTACTCCGCACAAAGCTACCCACCCTGGGAGTCGATCGCCTGCATCGGATCGCTAATCCAGGCCATTGATCGCCCTGAGAGCCCAATAGCTCACTTCGACGAGCCCGACTACTCCGACGTCCACGAGCCTTGCCAGGATTAGCCTCAGCTCGAACACCAACAAGGCCTCACGCCGGGAGCCCAGTCACTACCCAGCTCGACTCTCTCGGCAGATAAAGCCAAAGTGCATCAGAGTCGATCAGCTCTGGTTGGATCGCCAACAAGGACTCAGCGCCCGGAGCCCAATAGCCCACTTTGACGAGCTCGACTACTCTTACTGTGCCACGCAGCCTCAGAGTCGATCGTACCAGCCGACGCTAACAACAAGGCCTCTACCGCAGCCCCAAGCAGCCTCACTTCACGCCTCAACTATTCTGTACCGGCCATGTAGCCAAGGAGTCAGATCAGCTCAGGCTGGATCGCCAAAAAGGCCTTAGCGCCTGGAACCGAGTAGCTCACTTTGACGAGCCTCGACCACTCGCACAAAGCCACGCAGCCTCAGAGTCGATCAGCTCACGCCGATCGCCACCAAGACCCCAGCCTCTGAGCTAGAGCCTGGTTTCGACGAGCTCGACTACTCGCCGTGCCACGCAGCCTCAAGAGTCATATCCGCCGGCCGGGAGCCCGCCACAAGGCCCGCCGCCGAGCCCAGCATCTCACTTTGATGAGCTCGACCATTCAGATAAAGCCACCTAGCCTGGGGAGTCGTATCACCTGCGTCGGATAGCCACCCAGGCCATTGCAGCTCGGAGCCCGCAGAGTCACTTTCGACGAGCGCCTGACTACCTATACAGCCACGAGCCTGGGGAGGCCGATCGCCAGGCCGAACGCCAACAAGGCCTTAGCGCCCGGAGCCCAGCCAGCTCACGCCGACGAGCTCGACCACCGCACAGCCAGTACCAGAGTCGATCGCCAGCCGGATCGCAACAAGGCCTCGCCAGAGCCCAATAAATTTCACTTCGACGGAAGCCGACTACTCGCACAAATACCACGCAGCCTCAGGAGTCGACGCCAAATCGATCGCCAACATAGCCTCGCCGCGTTCCAAGAAATTTCACTCGACGCCAGCTCGACCACGCACAGTGACGCAGCCTTAGAGTCGATCGCCAGCTGATCGCCAAAAGCCTTAACGCCTCGGAGCCTAGTAGCTCACTTTGGACGAGCAAGACTACCTTCGCAGCCACAGCCTCGGGGAGTTAGATCACCAGCCGATCACCAACAAGACTCCGCCTCTCGAGCTCAGAAACACTCGACGAGCCAACCCACTCCGCCCAAGCCACGCAGCCAAGGAGTCGATCACCAGCCGGATCGCCAACACTACCAACGCCCGGAGCCCAATAAATAATTTTTGACGAGCCTCCGACCACTTCAGACCGGCCACGCTGTACCCCAAGAAAGAAGATCACCAGATCGATCGCCAACAAGGCCCTCGCCGCCCGAGCCCAAAGAGGCTCACTTCGACGAGCCCCCGACTACTCTCAGGCCACGCAGCCCCAGAAGGTCGATCAGCTCAGCCGAACCACCAACAAGACCTCGCCTCGGAGATCGGGCAGGGCTCACTTTGACGCAGCCGACCACTCGCACCCACGCAGCTCAGAGTCGATCGCCAGCCGGATCGCCAACAAGGCCCGCCGAGCCCAGAACTCACTCGACGAGCCTCCGACTACTCGCACAGCCACGCATCCCAGAGGCAAGATCACCAGCAAGATTGCCAACAAAGGCCTTAGCGCCCTGAGCCTGTACCACTTCGACGAGTTCGACCACACTGCACAGCCACGCAGCCTCAGAGTCGATCGCCTAAGGCTGGACTCAACAACAAAAGCCTCGCCGCCGAGCCCGGGCAGCTTACTTTGACGAGCTCGACCGCCCCGCACAGCCACGCAACCAAGGAGTCGACTACCAGTTGATCGCTAACAAGTGCCTCGGCTGAGCCCAAGAGCTCGGGCCTGACGAGCTTGACTACTCGCACAAAGACGCAATTGAGTCAAATTAGCTCAGCCGGATCGCAACAAGGCCTCGCTTGCCCCGAGCCCAAGAGCTAACTTTGACGAGCCCGACTATTTCAGACCTACCCATGTGTAGCCTGTATCGATCACCAGCCTGATCGCCAATAAGGCCCAGTGGCCTGGAACCGAGTAGCTCACTTCGACGAGCTCCGACTACTTCGCACACCACGCAGCCTCTGGGGAGCCGGGACACCACGCCGGACGCGCCACCAAAGCATTCCTCGCCGCCGGAGCTTAGAGCTCACTCTCGACGAGCTCGACTACTCCGCCGTGCCACTGAATCTAAGAGTCATATCACCAAGATGTATCGCCAACAAAGCTCAAAGGCCCTGAGCCCAAGATCTCGCCTTGATGAGTCAGACTACTTTGCATGCCAACAGCCTCGGGAGTCGATCACCTAAAGCTAGATAGCCAACGAGGCCACACCGCTCGAACCCGCAAACCACTCGACAGCTCGACTACTCTATACGGTGCCACGTAGCTCAGAGTCGATCGCCAAGGCCGAACGCCAATAAGGCCTTACCACCCTGAGCCCAAATACCACGCCGACGGTGCCAATAACTACTGCAGACAAAGAATGAGCCTAGAAGTCGACGCTCAGCTCGATCGCTCAACAAGGCCTCAACACTGAGCCCAAGAAATTAATTTCACGAGCTCGACTACTCAAGACAGTGATTAGTGCCCAAAAGTGCTATTTCGAAATCTTATTCGAGATAGGTTTTGCTTTTGAGCACTAATCGTATCAATTAAGCCAATTGAGGTTTTCAGTCTACTCGTATCACTTATGCCATTTCGAGGTTATTCGTGGTTATTTCAAGGTGTGTTTGTGTACCTCGTCCATTAAAGTCTAATTTGAAATCGAGATGTTGAACCATGAAGATTTGAAACTATTTCCAGCCATCACATGTCAAAATTCGTTGATGAAATGAAGGCAAAGTAAAGATGGAGATGCAATAGGTCACAAAGAGTAAAGTTAGTTGAAGAAACGTAAATTCCAGAAATTTCATGATTGCGGTGGGCTACCGGGATTGCGGTACCAAGAATCATAGCTTAATATTCGCATCCTAATGGGGTCTGAGAAATTTCGCTAGGTTAGCGAAATTTCGCTATATAGCGAAATCATTGGTGTCAGCTAAATTCTTCGCCTCGCTATCTCAAAATATTTAGTTAGAGAATACACAATAAATTGATCAGGCATAGCTTAAATTCAGATTTCGCTATTATCTCGTCAATTAAGTATATACGAAATTTCGCTAGGCTAGCTTAAATTTTCGCTCCCAGCTTAAATCGTCCCTGCATACGAAAATTCCGTCTCGACATTTTGTGTAATTAATACCAAACGCACTCGCTTTTGGTGTATTAATTGGTCTCCTTGTTTTGTAGCCAAAAACTTTAGGCTTTCTCAGAGTTTCACACATTGGGTGGTTCATATAAACCCCCATGGTTGTGAACCCTAAGGAATTTTGGGGAAGCAATCTTTGGCAACTTTTCATTTTATGTAAATATCTCCCGCAGCCTTTCGCTTTATGGTTTGCTTTTCTCTTCTCTCCTCTCTTTCTTTCATTTTCTAGGGCTACCAAACACCCTCTTGAGATGACAACTCAAGAGATGCTCGCTAAGTCTCTTACAACTTTGAAGATGAGGGTTACTAGCTCGTTTTCAAGTTGCCGCAGTCAGTCTCTCTTAACAGAAGCAAGGTGCATCAGATTTATGGTTCCATATCTTCCAAACTATGGTTTAAAGCTATTTAATGTCATTACTTTGGTCAATACTTACTATGTGCTTTAGGGGCATACTTTATTGCAGATAATCTGTTATCCTTTAGATGACCACGAGCCACCGAAATGAGGCTGAGTGCTGTGGTTTTGAACTAAAAGGGGCTATGGATGCATGTTGCCTGTGTTGACTCAAATAGGAGTGGTTTTTAGGGTTAGGTTTTATAGTTAAACAAAGATCCTATATATTTGACTATAGGTTGCTTGCTATAATGCGAGGATATAACCCGAGGACACTTGTTTCCCCCATGTTATCAAGCTAGTAACCTAAACATTCAAAGTTACCATTTCACACTTCATTTTCAGTTATTACAGTTATTCAGTAACCAAACAACTCCCACTGTTTTAAAAACAAAATTCCAAAAATCCAAACTAAGTTCCTCACCATTTTCAACACCGATGCAAATCATTCCTAGGATGAAAACCCATCTCTACAACAACTCTAGACCACTATGTCAAGCAGCCACTAATGGCAAAGGGAGGAACATAGGAAACAATTTTGTTGATTCCGCTCACTCCCATCGTGGCACAATCAACAGGCCACCCACCGGGAGCCGACCAGGCCCAGATCTCAAAGCCGACGCCTCGAGCCTAATAGGCACACTTCGACAGAGCTTGACTACTCCGCACAAATTCACGTAGCCTAGAGTTGGGGATCACCAGGCTGGAACGCCAACAAGGCCTCGCCCGGAGCTCCGCAAGAGGCTCACTTGACGAGCCTCGACCCC
The DNA here is from genome assembly GCA_016808115.1 of Tetrastigma voinierianum. NCBI lineage: Eukaryota > Viridiplantae > Streptophyta > Magnoliopsida > Vitales > Vitaceae > Tetrastigma > Tetrastigma voinierianum. The sequence goes on along the minus strand of JAEQBH010003181.1, from coordinate 496,411 downwards.
ACACAGCCGTGCAAATCTCAGGAGTCGACGCCCGTCGGATTGCCACACACCGCCGGAGCCCAATAATTACCTTGACGAGCTCGACTACTCTCCAAAGGCCACGCAACCTAGGAGTCAGATCAGCTCAGGCTGCATCACCAACAAGGCCTCAAACGCCCATCAAGAACTCACCTTTGACGAGCCTCGACTACTCTTCAGCCACGCAGCCCTAGGAGTTAGATCACCAGCCGGATCACCAACAAGACCTCAATACCGTGAGCTCAAGAGGCTCACTTTCGACGAGCTCGACTACTCTTACACAGCCACGTAGCCTAGGAGTCGATCACCAGTCGATCGCCAACAAGGCCTCGCCTGTAGAGCCCAATAGCTCACTTTGACGAGCCTGACGATCGAAGACAGCCACGCAGCCCTAAGAGTCGACGCTCAGCCGGATCGCCATCAAGGCCTCAAATACCGAGCCCAAGAGCTCACTTTGACGAGCTCGACTACTTCATAGGACACGCAGCCTAGGAGTCGACTGTACCAAATGATCACTAACAAGACCTCGCCCGGATCAAGAGCTCACTTTGACGAGCTCAATTACTCGCGATAAGCCAACGCAGCCTCGGGAGTCGATCGCCAGCCGATCGCCATGCCCTCGCCGAGCCCGCGCTGGATCACTTTGACGAGCCCGACCACTCACCGTGCCACGCAGCCTTGTGGAGCCGATTAGCTCAGCCGATCGCCAACAAGGCGCCCCGCCGCCGAGCCTAGTACCACTCGACGAGCTCAATATCAGACCGCCCGTGCATCCTGGTGAGTCGACGTGATGGATCGTCAATCAAGGCCTCAGCCTCGGGAGCCCAATAGCCCACGACGCTCGACCATCAAGACAGCCACTGCCTGCAGAGCCGATCACCAGCCGGGGATCGGGGCCAACAAAGGCCTCGCACCCGCAGCCCCAATAGCCCACTTGACGAGCTCGACTACTCCCGCACAGCGCCACGCATCCTAGGAGTCAGATCGCCCTCAGCCGGGATCGCCTACCACGGCCCTCGTAGAGCCCTGGAGCCCAAAGAACTCACTTTGACGAGCTCGACTAATCTTCATAGGCCAACGCAGTTTGAAGGTGATAGATCACCCAGCCGATCAACAAGACTCAGCTCGAGCTCCGGGTGACTACTTTGATCGTAGCTCGGTCACTTTACACAAGCCACGTGAGCCTAGGAGCCGATCAGCCTCAGCTGATCGCTAACAGCGGCCACGCCCGAAGCCCAAAAGCTCACTTTGACGAGCTCGACTACTCTTCATATGCCACGCAGCCTAAGAGTAAGATCACCAAAGCACGCCAACAAGGCATCTACCGAGCCCAAGATTCACTTCTACCACCACTAACGCTCATAGGCCACACCAGAGTCGACCGCCTCAGCCGGACTACTAACAGCGACCTCAAATACTGGAGCTCATTAGCCTACTTTCTTGACGAAGCCTGACTACTCGCACAAGCCACGTAGCCTAGGAGTCGATCACTGTGCTGGATCGCCAAGTTCGGGCCGCCTCTGAGAGCCCAACAAGCTCACTTCACGAATTTTACCATTCGCACAGCCACGCTGAATTCTAGAGTTCGATTTAATGCCAGATCGCCAACAGCGCTCTCAAATACGGAGTCTAGTAGCTCACTTTGACGAGCTCACTACTCAGACCGCCTGCATCCTAGAGTCAAATCAGCTCGTGGATGGATCGCCAACAAGGCCTCTTCAAATACCGAGCCCAATAATAGCCCACTTTGACAAGCTTCGACTACTCCTCGCAGCCACGCAGCCTCTAGAGCTTCGTATTCAGCTCAGCCGGATCGCTACCGAAGTCCTCGCCACCGCCGCAACCCAATAGCCCACTTTGACGAGCTCGACTACTATGCACAGGCCACGCATCCTAGGAGTCAGATCAGCTCAGGCTGGATCGCCAACGAGGCCACTGATTAGTGCTCAAAAAGTGCAATTTTGAACCCTATATTAGATAGGTTTTGAGTACTTTTTGTGCATTAATCATGTCATAAACCAATTAGCGGTTCAAAAGTCATCTTAGTAACACTTTATGCCATTTGGAGTATGTTTTGGTTGTTTTGTAGGTATTTATGCACTTGTGCTTCCAACCACAATGCAAATGATCAATCATGAGGTTGGAGTTTAGTCTCACCATCAACAAGCCCAAAATCAATGGAAAACAAAGGAAAAGTGAGGAAATGAGATGCAGCGGAAGACGTGACGAGAGGGCATGCAGAACAAAGAAATAAATTTTCGCGAACTCCGTTGCTCTCGCAGAATCAATTGGCAATCTTAGCTAATTTCGCGAACCTCGTCAAGAACCACCCGCAATCCTAGCGACCTCGCAAACCTGCTCGCAAGAACAGCCAAGTAATCTCAAATAAAATTGCGAAATTCGCTAGCCAACTTGCACTGCATTTGCGAAATTCGCTTCTCACTGACAATTTCGCTAGCTTAGCGAAATTTCGCTAGCTAGCGAAATTCCAACCTTGCCAAATTCGCTAAAGCCTTGCCAATTTCGCTAAGCCATTGCCAAATCTCCATAACTCCCTTGCCAAATTGGCTTAATTAATAAATTTCACCTAATAAATTTGCAGGCCTCGTCATGCTTTGTAATTAATGCAACCGCCTTCCAAACTTGGTTTATTACTCTTTTGTCCAATAACTTAGCCTAGTTATTAGGGTTTTTGGTAATTTCATACCTTGGGGAGGCCTATAAATACCCCTCATGTTTTGTAATAAAGAGAGGAGGATAGAAGGGAATACAAGTTTTTGGTGATTTGTAAGTTATTTTCTTTTAATTGCCAGAAATAAATTGTTTTATTTTCTCTTCTCTTCTTTCTCTCTTCTTTCTTTCACTTTCCCGCTGCCAAACACACTTCTTGAAGATGACAATCAAGAGATGTTGCTAAGCCTCCTTGGAAGAGGAAGCTTAGCTTGGTGGTGGGGTTAAGCATGTCAGTCCCTCTCGTACTAAAAAGTCACTGCAGTGTATTTATGGGTCTTATTCAAAATTCAGTTGCATAACATGGGATGTTATTGTCTTGGCCAATACTCCATGCTTTAGATCCAAAGGCTTAGTGACGTGTGTGTACCGTGGGGCCTTTAGATGGTCCTTACCACTATAGAGCATTTACATGTTGTGTGGTTCTTCAAATTGGTGGTTAAATAACATCGACTTTTATTGTTTTTGGCTAATACTTCCATACTTTAGGCCCTCAAGGCTCGTGAGAGATGTTCAGGATTCTTTAGATGGTCTTTACTAGCCTTAGAAACAAGAAATGTTAGGTTTTAAACAAAAGGGGCCATAATCAGATCCCGTGTCATTCCCACATAGGAGGATAAAACCCAGGACATGTGTTTGCCCTAGCTTGTCAGGTTGGTGACCTAAATCTTCAAAGTTTAATTTCTTCACTTTAAATTTCAGTTTACCATTTCCAGCTGCAATTTCCAGCTTAAACCATTTTACGCCTTTTGACACAAATCCAAAAGTCCAAATAGAAAGCCTTACCTTCACGCCTCTAATGCAAACCATTTCAGGATGAAACCCATCCTCGTGTTCGAATTCTAGGACCACCATAAGTACCGCAAAGAGCTTGACTAATGGCAGTAGTAGGAACTTAGGTAGTATATAAATTTGTTGATTTTAGTTTCACCCTACCGTGGCACGAATCAGCCACAAATACGAGCCTCGTAGCTCACTTTTAGACGAGCCTCGACTTACTCTTACACACCCACGCAGCCCCAGTCATATCAACTCGTTGATCGCCAACAAGGCCTCACACTGACAGCCCACTTTGACGAAAGTCACACTCAGCACGCTAGGCACCCAGGAGTCGATCAAACGCCGATCGCCAACAAGGCCTTAGCGCCCGGAGCTTAGTAGTTCACTGTGACGAGCTCGACTACTCCGCGACAAAGACTGCACCTAGAGTCGATCGCCTTAGGCTAGATCGCTAACAAGACCTCAACGCCCGGAGCTTAGGAGCTCACATTGATGAGCTCAACTACTCGCGACAGCCATTGTACTAAGAGTCGATCACTACCGGATCGCAAGAACAAGTGCCTCTACCAGAAATTTCGCAGAAATACTTTCACGTGCCCGCCACTCCGCACAGTAACCCAAATCTAGAGCAGACCACCAGTCAGATCGCATGCTGGCCACACAGCGCCCCGAGCCCAATAGCTCACTTTGACGAACTTGACTTCACCTCCGCACAGCCACAGCCCAGAGCGATCGCCTCAGTTGACCGCAGAAAGCCCCGCCTGTCTAATGTACCACTTCTCGACGAGCTTGGACTACTCCGCACAAAGCCACGTGAGCCTAGAGTCGATCACCAGCCGGATCGCCAACAAGACCTCGTGAACCTGAGCCTGGGTGAGCTCACTTTGATGAGCTCTACTACTCGCACGTGCCACCCAAATGGGAGCTGATCACCAAGGTCGGATCGCCAACGAGGCCATCGCCTGGAGCCCACATTACTTTGACGAAAGGCCTCACTACTCCGCACGCCCACGTAGCCTAGGAGTTAGATTAGTCAGCAGAACCGCCACCAAGGCCCCGCCGCCAGGGAGCCTAGTAGCTCACTCTTTGACGAGCCTCGACTCTCCGCATGTGCCGTACCAGTGTCGATCGTAGCCATGTATCGGATCGCCAACAAGGCCTCAGCGCCCGGAGCCCAATAGGCCACTTTGACGAGCTTGACTACTCTACACAGCCACGCACCCAGGAGCGATCGCCAGTCGCATCGCCAACAAGGCCTCAAAGGCAGCCCCGCAGCTCCACATTGACGATCTCCGCTTCTCTGCACATGCCACGCAGCCTAGGAGTCACATCAGCTCAGGTTGGATCGCCAACAAGGCCTCAGCGCCTGGAGCCCAATAGCTCACTTTGACGAGCTCGACTACTCTTCATAGGCCACACAGCCTAGGAGTTAGATCAGCTCAGGCTGGATCACCAACAAGACCTCGCCGGAGTTCGCAGCTCACTCTCGACGAGCCCGACTACTGCACAGCCACGCCCAGAGTCGATCACCAGTCGGATCGCCAACAAGGCCTCAATACCGCAGCCTTGTAGCCCACGCTGACTGAGCTTGACTATTTACACAAAGCCACGCAGCCCTAGAGTCGATCAACTCAGCCGGATAGCCAACAAGGCCTTAGCGCCTCGAGCTCCGCAAGAACTCACTTTCAACAGGCTCTGACTACTCTTCAGGCCACGCAACCAGAAGATAGATCACCAGCCGCATCACCAACAAGACCTCACCGCCTCGCTCCGTGAGCTCACTTCACCAGTCTCGACCACTTCACACGCCACAGCCTAGGAGCTCGACGCCAGCCGGATCGCCAACAAGGACTCAGCGAGCCCAATAGCTCATTTTGACGAGCTCGACTACTCCGCACAGGCCACGCAGCCCTAAGAGTCACCGCCCAGCCTGATCACTCAACAAGGCCTCAACGCTGAGCCTGGGTATCACTTTGTCGATCTCGACTACTCTTCATAGGCCACGCAGCCTTGGGAGTCGACGCTCAGCCGGATCACCAACAAGACCTCAAATGAGCCAAGAGCTCACTTTGACGAGCCTACTACTCGGGCATAAGCCACGTAGCCTAGAGTCGATCACTGGCTGACCGCCAACAAGGCCTGCACGCCCGATGCCCGTCTCCCTTTGACGAGCCTCGACTTCTCTACACGTGCCACGCCAGCCTCAGAGTCGCTATTCGCTTGATCGCCAACAAGGCCTCAAATGGCCTGGGGCACCTTACTTTGACGAGCCTCGACCACTCCGCACAGCCACCGCAGCCCTAGAGCAAATTCCGGGCCCAGCCGGATCATCAACAGCACTCGCCGCCGGAGCCTCGCGCATTCACTTTGACGAGCTCGACCACTGCGACAGCCACGTACCCTGGGGAGTCGATCACCAGCCGATCGCCAACAGCGCGGCCTCTACCAGCCTTGTAGCCCACTTTGACGAAGCCGATCATTTCCGCACGTGCCACGCAGCCTCTAGGAGTCGATCAGTCGCCGGATCGCCAACAAGGCCACAGCGCCCGGAGCCCAAGAACTCACTTCACGAAGCTCGACTACTCCTTCATAGGCCACGCAGTTCTATAAGATAGATCACCAGTCGATCACCAACAAGACCTCAGCGCCCGAAGCTCAGTAGCTCACTTCGACGAGTTCGACTACTCTACACAAGCCACAGCCTGTGAGTCGATCACCGGATCACAACAAGGCCTCGCTCGAGCCCATTAGTCACTTTGACGAGCCTCGACCACTCCGCACAGCCACGCAGCCTTAAGAGCCGATCACCAGCCGGATCACCAATAAGGCCTCAATACCTGGTCAGTAGCTAACTTTGTCGATCTCGACTACTCTTCATAGGCCACGCAGCCTCTAGGAGTCGATCACCAGCTGATCACCAACAAGACCTCACTGAGCCCGCAGGCTCACTGACGAGCTCGACCACTCACACGCCACTATCTAGAGATAGATCATCTCAGCCGGATCGCCAACAAGCCTCAAATACCAGCCCAAGCATATTCCCTGACGAGCTCGACTTCTACACAGCCCACGCAGCCCAGAGTCGATTAGCCTCAGCCGGATCGCCAACAAGGCCTCGGTCCAAGCCTACCTACTTTGACAAGCCCGACTACTCCGCACGCCACACAAAGGAGTCGATTAGTCAGCCCATCGCAACAAGGCCCTCAAAGGTTCCAAGAGCCCGCGAGCTCACTTCGACGAGCCCGACCACTCCGCACGCTCCACGCCAACCTAGAGCCTGCACTCGCCATAGCCGGATCGCTCAACAAGGCCTTAGCGCCCGCTTCCGCAGGGTCTACTCTGACAAGCTCGACTACTCGCACGTGCCACGTAGCCTGGGAGTCAGATCACCAGCCGGATCGCCCACAGGCGGCCTCACAGAAATTTCGCAGTCACTAATGAGCTCGACCACTCGCAGACAAGCCACCCAGCCTAGGAGTCAGATGTCCCAAACATGAAGTCTAGGGGAGTTTATTAGAGAAACTACAATAAAGAAGGGCGTATGAGGAGAGAAAAGGTTCAAAATCTTAACCTAAAATTCCTTCCATCCTACCATTACCTGTGCCTAACAAAGATATTTCAAAGACCTGACATCTTGAAGGCTGAAATCACTTACATTAGTGGAGATCAATATGAAAAAACAAACCTGGAATTTGGAAGAGAGAAATAATCAAACCATATGACTTATGAGGGAAGTTAATTTGACTCAAGATGAAAATGAGAAAGGGAAATAACTTATTATTCAACAGATCTAATGACTATGTTGTTTGTCAAACACCAGCTTAGTTTTGTATACCTATGTAAAGTAGAAACTAACTTTGGAACTGACTTAAAGCTAGATGTATGGTGAAAATAATGCACATTGTATTTCAATTAAATTGAATGCCACGCGTAACAAACTTAAAATGTCCTTGTAATTTTTTATTTGTTTGAGGACAAACAAATCTTTCTTTTCTTTACTTGAGGACAAGTAAAATTTAAGATCGTATTTGATGAGCTTAAGTTTCATCTATTTTTAGTCCATTTTTCAAGCTTGATTTTAATGTAAAAATGAATACCATGATGTGGAATCATAAGAACTCACAAATCTGTTATTTGCATATAAAAGAAAGAAGGAAAATGCATGAAAACAGCAATCGGGCGGAGTAAAATAATGGAAAATAGCGGAAAGAAAATGAAAGCAAATCAAGAACCATGTTGCATTGGGTTTGTACAACAGGTTATGAGAGGTCGCGACATCGGGAAAATTGAAGGAAATTGATGTGTGTCACACAGGATCACAAGATAGTACCGAGATTGAGCTGAAACATACGAAGGATGTCACACAAAGGTTTATGTTCGCGACAAGGGGTGCAGTCGTGATGAAGAGAATCAACTTGAAGCTATGACATGTTTGGAAGGATGAGCTGAGTTAACTGAAGTTGTTGTCGCGACAGAGGACTGAAGTCGCGACACCGAAAGCAACAAGTGATGCCCAAAGACATATGTCGGCTGTCAGCACAGAGATGTAGGTCGACATGAGACTTCGCTCAGTTATGTCAGAAGAATGAATCGCTGTTTGGCACGCGGAGATTGATGTCGCGACATCAGGAACCCCAGTTGAAGCCTCCAGATGACTAAAGCTGATGTCCCGACAAGAGATCGATGTCGCGACACTACGAAGGACCAATTCAAAGCTGCAGAGCCATGAAGTGATGTCGCGACAAGATATTGATGTCGCGACATCAAGATCAATCAATGGAAGCTTGTGTTCATAATCACAGCCACAAATAATGAGCAACTGAATTGAAAGATACAAGTGGCGACAACATTGAAGCATGCCATGATCAATGATACTTCAGCACAATAGGTTGTTGTTAGCACATAAGAAACCGTTGAAATCTGCTAAGAATAGAAATGTTGTCGCCACATCAAGGAGAGTCTCGCTTGAAAACCTCAAGTAGATCCTGCTTCGATGTCACGACAAGAGATTGATGTCACACAATCTAAGACAAGTTGAATGTCGCAGAAGACTTGCTCCCAAAGTCACTTTGAGATCGATCTTCGCTTATCGTGAATACCACGAACGAGAATATCTGAACCATATCACGAGAACGAGGCTCGCATGCCCGAACCATCGCTGAAACTGCAAAGCACAGGGCGATGTCGAGAAGAGATTGATGTCATATCGAAATGAATAAGCTGTATCTGTATGAACTGGGGTTTTCCATGTCATTTGAGATCATGTGTCTGATGATACCTGATGTCGCACAAGTAATCGGTGTTCACTCACGACTTAATATTAAACAATCCGCTGAAATCAATAAAACCAATGATTAACAACCAGAAACCCAATACGCAATACCCACGCAAAGAAGTTCGTCGCTGACAGGTGATCAGATGTCCGTAAAGAACAAAACATTTCTTTGATTTTCTTTCTTCTTCTAATGCGATAGTTTAGAGATTGATTATTTCATCGTTTATCTTCTTACTTCGAATTGATGTTATCGTTTACGAAATCAACGCGTAATTTAACTTTTTCAAATTACTTACTCGAATGTTCAAGTTCGCATAAATTTCGAATTGCCCTCCAGCCTATAATGCAATATTCTAAGATCAGAGAATATCAGAGTGTGTAATTCAAGAATTGAGGGAACCCAGCCTTCCATTATGAATGCTATTGTCGGTTATCTTTCCTGTAGTTTTTCTTTTCAAGAAATTATGACTTCGCTTATGAATTTACTTTCGATTACGGGTTTATGAAATGATCTAATATTTACTATACTCCGTATTAAGAATTGCTTCATTGCTCTGATTTCAAGGAGGTCCTCTGAGTGACACAGAGATGACAATCCTGGGAGTTATGAACATTTCTTTGAAGGTATATTAACTTGCTATTAGAGATCTAATGAGCTTTGTGAGTTTACTTGATGATTCGTGCCACAGTAGGCTGAGCTAAAATCAACAATATTTATATACCTAAGCTCCTACAACTGCCGTAGTCAAGCTAACGCAAAGATAGTGGTCTAGGCCTAACACGGGGATGGGTTTTCATAAAAAATGGTTTGCATTAGGGGCATGAAGGTAAGGCTTTCTATTTGGATCTTTGAATTCATTCAAAAACAGGGAATGGTTTGAAAACAGGAAATTGTGGCATCAAAGTTAAAACTCGGGAAATTAACAATGAAGAAATTTACTGAAGATTTAGGTCACTAACTGCGTTAGGGCAAACACATGTTCTCGTGTTTTATCCTCCTATGTGAGCCGGAATACAGGATGCAAGATGGCCCCTTTTGCTTAAAACCCTAACATTCCATTATCATTTTAAGGCAGCAGACCACTAGAAGAATCGCCAGCATCTCTCACCCGAGCACCGAATCCTAAAGCATGGAGAGACACAAAACAATAAAAAGTCACTGTTATTTAACCCGAATTTGAAGAACCCTATGGTAGTTCGCACGAGGCAAGTAAGGACCATCTAAAGAGCCACAAGATCTCAAGCACTGATCTAAAGCATGGAGAGTATTGGCCAAGACAATAACATCCCATGTTATGCAACCGAAGTTTAAGATAAGGCCATAATTACACTAATTCGGCTTTTAGCATATGAGGACAACATAGCTGGCCCACCGCTAAGCTAGCCTTCCTTCAGCTAAGGAGGTTTGAGCAAGCATCTCTTGAGTTGTCATCCCCAAGAGGTGTGTTTATGTTTCGGGAAAAAGTGGAAAGAAAGAAGAGAGAAAGAAGAGAGAGAAAAGAAATAAAAGCAAACTTAAAAATAAAACAATTTATTTATTAAAGCAAAGAATGAAAACTTACAATCACCAAAAAAACTCGCTTTCTTCCTTCCACCTTCCTTTTTCTTGTCACAAAACATTTAGGGGTATTTATAGGACTCCTCAAGGTATAAAAATACCAAACCCTAATAACTAAGCTAAGTTATAGGAGGAGTAATTCACCAAGTTTGAAGGCGGTTGCACACTACAAAGCATGACGAGGCATGTGATTTTCGCATATGAGAATTTCGCTTAATTAGCGAAATTGGCAATAATCCAGCTTAATTTGGCAATGTTGTAGCGACTTATAGTAGTTATGACTTTCGCTTAGCTAGCTTAAATTTCGCTGCTACGAAATTGTCAAGAGAAGCACTTCGTAATCAGACAAAGGCAGTTGGCCAGCGAATTTCGTGAATGTGTGGCCGAGATTGCGAATCGCAATAGCCATAAATTACAGATTATAATCACCTGACGGGCAATGTGTTGCGAAATTGCCTTGCTATTACTGCAGATTCCTCTCGCCATGTCTTCAACTCCATCTCATTTCTTCCACTTTTCCTTTGTTTTTCCACATTTTCGGGTTTGGTCAATGGCCGAGACTAAAATTCCAACCTACGATCGATCATTTGCATTGAGGTTGAAGTTAAATGTGTGAAGTCTACAAAAACAACAAAACACCCTCAATGTACAAGTGTTACTAAGGGCAATATGAGTACTTCAATTGGTTTATATGATGATTAATGATCAAAAGTACTCAAAACCTATCTAATATAGGGTTCAAAATTGCACTTTTGAGCACTAATCACACTTCAACCGAAACGCTAGTCCCTTATGTCGTGCACAGAATTGAGATGCATGTGGTGATTTTCAAAAAGGTTGTATTTCAAAAAGGTCATTGTACTTATATACAAATCCAATATTACTTTAAAGTGAACAATTTGAATCAACATTTGAAACCTATATACAAGAATAAAATCCATAAGAGAACAATTTTAGAACAACACCAAGCCCCATGATTTTCAACTGACTTCCACCTAAGTCTAATGGTTCATTTTGTATCTAGATTTGAGTCAATAAAATGCAAAATTTGTTTCCCAACCTAAAGATCGACATGGCCTTAAACCGTTGAACAATTAAGATAGGGTCAAGTTACACTTCTCTTGTTTTCCTTAATCATATTGTAGGATGCAATGCTAAAAATTCGAGTTCACTAAAGTCCGTAACTCGGGGTCCACCGATGACTCCCAACCAATTAAGGTTTAGGGCATCAAGCCAAAAGGATCAAAGACCACTAACTCTAAAGGCTTCACCCCGGACTTCAACTGACTTCGAAAATCAAGCACCTACAATTCGCTAAATTCTACCTATCCACCCATGTAACGAATACTAAAATCGATGACCCAACCAATTAAGGCTTAGGGTACTTGGTTTCAAAGGTTTTCACTATACACCCTGACCGTGCTCTAGTTTCAAAGCAAACTCACGATTTTATTTTATTTTATTTTTTTCTTCTCTTTTCTTTTCTTTTTCTTTTCCTTTTCTGAAGACAAATATTCGTCCTCAATTGTTGGTAACTCAAACCTATCCTAGGTTGTCAACATGCTCTAAGTGCATCACTGGTATGGAAGGAGGCATACAAATCTCTCTACAACCTATTGAAACATCAACTGGGTCATAGTATGCGTGACATAGCATAAAGGGGAAATTTCCAAGTTGAACATGCCGAACAAAGGATCGAACACAAATTGTTTCTAGCATGGCATTTGTTCTAACATAGAAGTGACAAATGATGATTCAATTGTCCAATTTAAAGTATTCAATTGTTCAATTTGAAGCAATTCTATTGTTCAATTTGAAGCAATTTAATTATGGTAGTTTGAAAGAAAAACATATACTTGTACATAGGGGGACACAAAGAAATACAATATGCAAAAAGTCAATATATATATAATCCGAGTAGCTTTTGATATAGCCAAAATGGCTTAATACATGCATAATGCATTAAACATATCACTCGCCTACTCATGGCTAATACAAAAATCATAATCAAAATTAGTAGGCGCTGATAAAGCTGAAACTATACATAAATCAAAAAGAGACCTAACCACCCACCGCCGTGGTGGTGGTGGTGAAGCCATCAAGAACCGCCGCCAAAGATATCCAATGAGGTCGCATCGCTATGCTCCTCTCTCTGTGGGTAGGATCGAGGAAGACCCAGATGGGTCATGATCTCAATGGTTATGGAATGGCACTGTCCCATTGGATCACGAGCCAATCTCTGGTCATGTGTCATGCCTGCCACCCAGGTCGCTTAGTGAAGATCGCATCCATCACTCCAGCCATCTCCCTCGAGCCGACATGTGTATACCCGTGACCAGCCGGGTGAAGGCCCTGAGTATCCGTGTGGGCCGCACCAAGTATGCAAGAGGAGATGAGGAACGATCTGGAAATAGGAGTGGAGGCCTCTGCACTTCGGGTGCGTGAGCAGGATCGACCGTGTGCATCCGCCTCCTCACCCGCACCTCCTAGTCTGGCTGGCGATATGGAATGGATCGTATAATCATAAACCCTGGCCCAATCGCTACTACATGCAGGCATCCGTCTGTGATCTCATCCCAGCTCCTCCGGGAAATCCCATCCGCTCAAGAACACAGGAAAGAAGCTCCGCATGGCAGCGTATGCTCTCCGCCAGGAGGTCTCCTATGGACCTTCTCCTCAACCGAAGAGCGGCGTCATCACCGCCCTGATGGGCTAAACCAGAAATTGCCCGAGATCCGCACAATGCCTCCAAGATATCCCCTCCTCCGCACGCATAATGCTGCGTAGGAATAAACAGTGCGCAGCTAGGGATGGTCGATGATCGCAGATATGAGGCGGGTCGCCTCCGATAAAGAATCGGGCTACCATCTCGGCTGCTCTAACCATCGCTCTGGGCGGAGGGTGGGCCCAATCTCTATAACCCTCAGCATTGCGCGGCGGTATGCGCAATCTCAAGGCTGCAGAAATAACCGCTGGACTGAGTACACCTCGACGGTCATCTATCCTGAAATGGATCTCCAGGGGACCGTCTGCATCCCGAGATGTCATGATGCCGTGAACTGGCTCCACCACCGGGTAGAACGGTCGTGGAGTTCGAACGGGAGGAGCGAATACCCTCGAACAATCGCGTGATCGACTGGTATCCGGGTCACACGCCTTCCTCCAGAACGCCGAGAATGACCTCATCTAAATGGTCGCGATGTGATATCCGCATTCCCTGAATTTCGGTGTCCTCAAACATAGCCTCCCGATCCATGGGAGGGCTCGCGGATAGCCGAGGTGAAGGTGTCGTCTCACCGCCGATGCACCGCGATGCGGGCGGTTCCGAAGATGGATGCGCACCCATCGGCCCGGCGCGGCCCGCCAGCCGCCTAGCCCTCCTAGCTCTCCTCTCGAGGTACTGACGCCCTGCGGTCCCATCCGGCGGCCCTGTAACGCTCAATCCCGTGAGGCTCGCCGCACGGCCCTGGGACGTAATGGCTCGTGCCGGGTAATCGTGTCGAGATCCTCTGCCTCGTGTGCTAAACCCCACCCCGAGAGGCCGAACACCTGACCCACCCCGCACTGACCATATCTGATATCTAAAATAAAATGCTGAAAAGGGGTGGACCTCATTAGGCTCATGAAGTCAAATCTCTACCTCCTGAATCAAGCTCTCGAATACCTCAATCTCTCTCGAAGGCTGGGCCGACTCTTCTGACACTCTCACCACCTGTGGCTCATGGATCGGAATCGAAATGGCCCTCGAACAGATAAATCGTGGTCAATAGAATGTCAAGGATCAGCGTGGTACCGTATCGAACCATGGCTACGGCAAGGACGGCTCAGCCTAGCGGCGCGTGGTGAAGGCTCACTCAAATGCTCAGCAGATGACCGTGGAGGCTCGGCTACCGTCGGCTCGATGACGCGAAAGTGACCTGGGTCACCTACAGTTGATGAAGGCTGGGAGGGCTCGCCGCATTGAAGCACCTGGGCCACGCGAGCAACAGGCACGAAGGCGGCAAGTGGAGCTCAGTGGCACTCCGCGGCAATGGGGAGCCAGCACGGCGGCAAAGGGGAGCTCAGGGCACGCCGGCAAGCAAGCCTGCGCGCCGAGTGGGGAGAATATGAAGTGTGTTTTGAGGCCAACCCTCCTCGCTTTTAGGAGGCCGCCAGCATAGGCCGAAGAGTCTCTCCCACCAATTTTTCGCTAAGCCAGCGAATTTGGCCATTTTGGCCTCCCTGCAATACATCAAAATTTTAACATTAATTACTAAAAATTATATATTATGAATTTTAACTTATAGGTACTGATATTAAAATCTAATACACAATACGATACTATAAAAACTATATAAAAATTATCCTAAGTTAAAAATTTTTAAAATAACTACAACTCGACAAATTGACTAATATATGACAAAATTAAAAAATTGTGAACCTGTTATTCGTTTTGGAAAACACCGAATCCGGGGCCTGAAAGGTTCGAAATACTAAGGGGGGTCAAGGAGGAGATCTTCCCAACCCATGCGTTGGCTCGCCCGCTCCACGATGTTGGGAGGCCATAAGTTGACCGCCTGAATGGCTGTGGATTTGAGCAATTGGCTTGCAATTGCGTTGTTGGCAAGACCCACCTCCTCTCATCACCAAGGCTAATCACTTTGCATTTTCTCGCACCTGCTTATACCCGCACACCGATCAACCCGAAACAACCTCACTGCCATGTGTGGGATTTTCAGGTTCTAACAATTTTGGGTTGTCATTCATATTGAAATAAATTAATTCCAATATCATGTCACCAAATGTCAATTTGCATGATTCCACCCTGTAACACAATTGCATTGGCAAAGTGGGCTTTAAATGGTCTCCCTAAATGATTGGCACATGATTTGGTTCATTGACTGTGCAGTGTCTAGACTACAAAATCTACTCGGATAGTAGAAATTGTCAATTTTTACAAGGGAGACCTCAACTATCCCCTTGGGATTTTCTGTCGATCCATCGCCAGCGAGAGTGGATTGAGGTAGGTTTAAGCCCACCAAACCTAATCAAGCAGGCACCAAAATGGCATAAGATTCACACCGGCTCCTAAATCTAAGAATGCCTTTTCCAGCTACCTCACCAATACAACGTATCATGGGAGAACCAGGGTCCTTATACTTAACAGGGTACTTGCTTTGGATTAGGGCACTGATATTTTCAGTGAGAAAGGCCTTCTTCTCACTGCCTAATCCTCTCTTTATGGTGCATAGATCTCAAATTTTGCATGTACTTCTGTTGATTGACGCATAAGAACCTTACTTGCCTTAAGACCTCAAGAATACCTGCTTGTTGAGTTTCCTTTCTTTCCTCTCAACAATGCTTGTGGAAAGGAGGTGGTATACGATATTTCATTGTGTCATCCTCTAGAAGAATATGCTCAGTTGCATTTTTTTTTTCTCAGCTCGGATTCTTCAACAGCTTCGCGCAGGTCGATCAACCTCTTTTCCACTTCAAGGTGATTATTGGTTTAACCTCATCCATTCCGACCCTACCTCATGGATCCTTTAGGATTTGGAAGTGTTTGGGATGTGGAACCTCCTTTCTTGTCCCTCTAGCAAACTTGTTAATGTTTGTACTGAATATCAGAGGTCACCAAATTTCATTCAAAGGTTTTTCTCGATGTGTGATTGGAATTTTCAGGCCAATCGCACAGTTCCATTCTTGGTCATTAACAAATTGCCCACCACCTTACTCAAATCTGAGGCACTTTGTTCTAATCGGAGAAGAGGATGGTGGTTGTTAGGATCGGTGGAGGAGGAACCAACCGAGGCTTTGGCTCCTAGTGGTACATGCTGTGGGGTTTGGTCTCCATGTAAGGGAAAGGGTGTGGGATGATTCCTCTCCAACTGGGATTGTAAGTATTCCCATATGGAGCATTTAATGGGTTGGGGCTTGAATTGTCCTATACAGGTGCAATATTCCGACATCAAATCCTTCACTCGCAGGGTCATGGAAATCAATATCATTGGCAGCTGGGATTGGAAATTTGTGCGTGGATTAGGTTGTGCAAAGGTTGTCAACACGCATGCACCTCTCAGTCATCATTTCAAGCTCATCCACTTTCCTAGCTGGGGTAGCTGAAATCCTAGCCCCATCTCTATTTTCAGCAAGGCAAGATCCCTCCGTTTGGTTGATCGGTGGTCTCATCCTATCGCTCTAGGTTAAAGCTCATCCCAACCCTTAGAAGTTTCAAACCACGTAATTTAAAAATCCATGGCTTCATCAGATGTTTGCTGAAATCTCCTCCACACATGGTTTCTGGGCCTGCTCATGGCAGATATCACCATAGAAGTGGCTCACCAACATCCATGTGTCAAACCTATGATGTGGGCATGCACTGATGGTTTCCATAAACTCTCCTTAACACCGGTCAAACTTCACCATCCTCGAGCCGCAGCGTATAACTCGCTTTCTTTCAAGTTGTTTGTCTGCAGGAGCACCGGCACTTCTTCAGAAACTCGCTGTAGCTCAGCCCACTCTCTATTGGCTCTGCCTCAATGAATTGAGCCATATCTTATCATCCCATGGGTCAATGGAAATGCCTTTAGCTTCGCAAGAACTACGTCCATCTACCTTCCTCATGAAAACCTCGCGTCCTATATGAGTGTATGGATTTTCATTCTTCCATACCATGGTACGTGGGAAGTAAAGGGTACCAAATATTGGGTCTCACCGCTACATCATCGCCAGGAGGAATGATACAGACGGGGCACTAACCTAGGAGGGTGGATGTGATCCCTCATGGTTCTGCTATGCACTTGGATTCATAGTTCCCGTCGGGCCTGTTCTCGTATGGGATCCATGGTATCAGTTTGTGCACCAACCTCACTAGCTAGGTCAGGTTGTGTACTAATCCTATTCAGCCTACTCCAAGTCTCTATCCCATCAAGTTGCATGCACATTGTTACGCACAATCAGAGACAAACAATTGAACCAACAAAGAGTGCTAAAAGAAAATTAAAACTAATCTAACAAAAAGGAGTGTTGACCAAAAAATCTGAAACAACTGGGCACGTACCGCTGGCGTTAGAAACCTGCACGCCAGAATCGATATGCAAAAGAGGTAAATACTTCACTTCGATGGGATCACAAGTACTCTTCAACTTACCATTAGTAGTCGCACCACCCTTAACGGCGCTCATTTGATTCGTACACGTAGGTCGAAGCAAAATCAACAATATTTATATACCTGTTCTACAACTGCTGAGTTTGGCCACCAGTAGCATAAAGGGTTCTAGGTCACACGGATGGGGTTTTCTTTCATAAAATGGTTTCAGATTAGGCATGAAGGTGGGTGTCATTTGGACTCTTTGGAATTCATTCAAAAAACAAAGGGAATGGTTTGAAAATGTTCAGCCTTCACTAAAGTTAAAAACCTGAAATTAACACGAAGAAATTTACTTTGAAGATTTAGGTCACTAACTTGGCAAGCTGGGGTAAACACATGTTCTCGTGTTTTATCCTCCTACGTGAGTCAACACAGATGCGCGCAGAGGCCCTTTTGTTTAAAACCCTAACATTCCATTATCATTTTTTAAGGCAAGTAAAGACCATCTAAAGAATCACAAGGCATTCTCACCGAGCAATCGAATCCTAAAGCATGGAGAGTATCACAAAACAATAAAAGTCACTGTTATTTGAACTCCTAATTCAAGAACCCTAACATGTAAATGCTACCTCAGAGGCAAGTATGACCATCTAAAAGAGCCACGCATCTTCGTCACTAAGACCGGATCTAAAGCAATGGAGAGTATTGGCCAAGACAATAACATTCCATGTTATGCAACTCCAGTTTTGAAGATAAGGGCCATAATTACACTACCCGTAGCTTTTAAAAGATATGAGGACAACATGCTAAGCCCCACGCTAAGCTAGCTTCTTCCTCTTCAAAGGAAGGAGTGCTTAGCCAAGCATCTCTTGAGTTGTCATCCCCAAGAGGTGTGTTTGTGCCGGAAAGTGAAAGAAAGTAAAGAGAAAGAAGAGAGAGAAAAGAAAATAAAAGCAAAACTTAAAATAAAACAATTTATTTACAAAAGCAAGAATGAAAACTTACAAATCGATCAAAAAACTGTCTTTCTTCCTCTCCACCTTCCTTTTTCTATTACAAAAACATGAGGGGCATTATAGGACTCCCAAGGTATAAAATTAAAACCCTAATAACTAAGCTAAGTTATAGGATAGAGAGTAATTCACCAAGTTTGAAGTGTTGCATTAATTACAAAGCATGACGAGGCATGCATTTTCGCATAAGGGAGAATTTCAATTAGCGAAATTGGCACAACTAGCTTAATTTGGCAATGTTGTATGAATTTGGCAGTATTACACTTCGCTAGTATTAGCTAAATTTCGCTAAGTCAGCTTAAAATTGTCGTTGAGAAGTTAATTTCGTGAATTGCACAAAGGCAGCGCTGGCTAGCTAATTTTCGTGAATGTGTGTCGAGATTGCGAACTGCTTACATCAGCTTATAAATTTGGATTGCGAATTGATTAAGTAACAGGTTATAAATTGCCTGTTTTGGTCGTTTCATTCCCTGCCATGTCTTCAATCGCATTCATTTCTTCCACTTTTCCTTGTTTTTCCATTACTAGCTTGCTGATATCGAGACTAAAATTCCAACTCATGATCGATCATTCGTATTTGAGCTGAAGTTCAAATGTATAAAAGTCTACAAAACAACCAAAACACCCTCAATTGGCATAAGTGTTACTAAGGCAATACTTAGCACTTCAATCGGGTTTATAAGGATATGATTAATGATCAAAACATTCAAACCTATCTAATATAGGGTCTAAAATTGCACTTTTGAGCACTAATGGAATGAGTTATCAATTTAAACAAGCAGAGAGTTCCACCTTTCACCGAATAGTGAAGCCAATCCCGCGGTTAGCCGAGATCTAATCAAGGAGAGGGTGAGCTATTCTAATTTGAGGAAGAGTAACCCTAAGTCAGATATTCTTGTCGAATCGATAACTCGGGGAGCTAAGGTTTATACCCAAAAAAAAATGGGTATGAAGTACAAAAAGAAAAAACAATTCGTAATTGTGAAGTCCTCGTTAAAAGTAGTTATTTAATTTATTCGAGAGGATCGCAAAGATTGGGATAATGAAATGTGAAGTATGGAGAGATCCAGCTGAACTACTAAACGCCTTGGATAGATTTTAAAACCTGAAATACACAAACAAAATTAACAGTATTGACAACAGGAATTGATACTACAATAACATTGATCTTACGTACTCTAAACGATAATTATTCGTCCATTTATTTTCTTAACTATTCAGTTATTCATTATTCTTTAGGCTCAGTTTGTTCGATTGTTCATTCTTTACAGATATTCTCAGATAATTTCTATGCTCTTCTTAAGCCGGGAACACAATGCCATTTTATAGTCCAACAGTATGGAGCTTGAGTAGTCGTAGGTAGTTGATCTAGAATTCGAGATCTCTGTGGATCGAGACCGACTTAAATCCAATTTATTACTGTCGACTTATAATTGGCAGATATTGTGCCAAACCAATATTGAAAATGATTTAATCTAGGAAGTGTTTGGTTTAATCAACAAGTTTTATGGCGCCGTTGCCGGAGACTAGACAATAGTCCTTGGTAATAACGTCGTAAATTTGTATGTGTTCTTTGGTCTATCAACAAGTTTTATGGCGTCGCCATGAGACTAGACAATAGTCCTTGGTAATAACGTCATAAATTTATATGTGTTCTTTGGTCTATCAACAAGTTTTATGGCGCCGTTGCGGGGGATCGAAAGAATTCAATAAATCAATATTCAGACGAAAGAAGGAAATACTAATTTGGACATTTTGAAGAAAATAACAAAATAGCTTTTCAAGCAAAGGGTTAATTTTAGCCACTAACCTTTTAACAAACCATATTGAAAATATTTGTCGACCAAACTAATCCTATTAATGTAAGTGTGTTGATTTCGTGAACAAAGTTTAATGCATAGGAAACAGAATTCTATCCGATTCCGTGCCAGGCTACGTAATTAGAGAGGACACTCAAAAGCTTGAGAAAGATAAAGAAGGCGTAAAACTCAACTGGCGGCGTATTTAAAGCGTGTGATCGGATGAGGTGCATACACAGAAGCTAGAAGGCCTCCAATCACCGATAAAATGGAGGACTTCTCGAGACCAATTATACAGAAGAATACTCAAGAATCGGGATACTCGCAGCTTGATGCTAATAATTTTGAACTGGCAAGACTGACATAATGGTCCAAAGAAGATCGCCATCGGTCATCCCACCGAAGATCCAAACGAGCACTGGGAAGATCTCTCGTGATGGCTACGCTTGCCGAATGGGAGACCGTGGGTTATAAACTCCGCATTTATTCCCATTCTCTACTATTACGCCAGCTACATGGTATGAATCTTTACCATATGGTTCTCGTGGATACTGGGAGGAATTAGTAGAGGCCTACTTAGGTAGATTCTCCCCAAATTTCTCACCACGTAAAGAAGGAGGGAAATCATTGTGTTCCGTGCCAGGGGAAGATGAAAGCCCAGATGTAGCTCGGGAAAGATTCAAACGGGTTGCCGAAGGATGTCCACGTACTGGATAGATCCGAAGATCTCGTATGGACATCAGATATCATGCCTCAATGATATATCAAAAGGATCATCGATGCCTATGCCGTGGAGCATTCAAACGAAAAAGTGCCGAAGAGGCAAAAGAGCTGATCAAGACTGCTAATGTAACATGAAAACCTCTTCCGAGCTTCTCAAGAGGAAACACAGAGGAAAGGGGATCATGGAGCCAGCAAGACGACAGCCTACGATGCCAAGTCGATGCCATTATACTGTGTTTGACAAGCAAGAAAGAAAGACACACACCGCTCATGAAATAGGAGCAATTGAAAGAGAGCATGAAGGAAAGGCCGAGAGGGCAAATCAAGAACAATTTTATGATGTCAAGAGGTTAATTATTTAGGGGCGAGCAAAGAAACTACCATTTCAAACCCAATACTAACTCGGCCAAAGACATTATCACCCAAGACAGGAACTATGAGAACTTCTCTTATGGTGGAGGGGTCACAAGGCCCAAGGCATGGACAACCTCCACTGTGGTTAATAAACCACCAAGGTTCCAAAGAAGAAAGAAGGAAATGAGCACAAAAACGACATCGTGGTCGTGAGGAGGCCTAATTCTTTTAAGAATGTATGTCAGTAGCTTCATTGTGGGATAATAAGAAGTCAAGAACTCCATGAACAAAAGTTCAGCTGAAGCAATCGCTGCCAATTCTCAAATTAACACCATCAATGCATCCCTGAAGAAATTGAGACACAAGTAGTACGTCTAACCCCGCAAAGCCAGAGAAAAGATGCCTTCCCAAGTGACACAAGGAAGAACCCAGATCGTGATGGCCGCGGCAAAACAGAGGGAAGGAGTTAGAGGAGAAGAAGGAGAAAACGATGCCACAAGGAATAAGAAAGCCTGTAGTGAAGAGGTATCGAGGAACTAAAAAGAAGAGTAGAAATGGGAAGAAGATCCATAGATCAAAGCCTCAAATCCCATTTCCCCAGAATCGCGGTGTTTGATGATGGAGGAGCAGCTTTTGTAAGGTTCTTGAAAAACCTTCGTGCCGAGATTGGGGTATGCCTTTTATCAAGTGGTAACCTTCAAATGCCACTCTATGCAAAAATTTCCAAGGACATAATGAGCAAGAAAAGAAAAATAAGAGAGGAAGGAATAGCTGAATCTCACCGCTACTCAAGTAGCAAGAATCGTAAAAGAACTACCAAGAAAGATGAGCACTGTGAGCTTCACGATTCCTGTATTGTTGGAGGAATTGAATTCCGTGGAAGCTCTCGTGACTCCAGAGCCAGTATCAATTTGATGCCCTTTCTCACAAGCAAGAACTTAAGCTCGGGGAGCTTACTCCCACAATCAAGCATTTCAAATGGCGTATACATCGATGGTGAAACCTCGAAGGAGCCATCAAGATGTACCGTCACCGTTGGGAAGTTTGTTCTCCCAAAGAGACTTCATCATTCAACATGGAAGAAGATTCACAAGCAATCCCCGCTATCAGAAGACCCATTCCTAGCTAATTGAGCTCGACGACATGCAAAAGTGAGCTCTACCTTAAGGGGTCGAGAAGAAGCAATTGTTTTTAACTTGATAAAAAGTATGAAAAAATATGACAGAGACAAGGAAAGTTGCAATGTAGCCGATTTTGTCTATACTTCCAACTCATGTTAACAATGATTGTAACACTCAGCTTTACCAATGAAAAGAGATGAATTCAAAGATACTCGAAGATGTCTATTCCGAATTTCCATACGCCAGCTATTCTATAGAAACCGTGGCGAGCCCGGCTAAAAATAGAAACGACAATGGGGAAAATAGTGACAAAGAGGAAATTCATCAAGAAACCAGTGCTGAAGGGCTAGTTTTGAAAGAGTTGCCATGTAATTTAAAGTATGCTTACTTAGAATTACCAAAGAAACTGATCATTTCAGCCGCACTCGATGTCGAGGAACAAAGATTGCTTCAAAATCTTAAGGAAGCATAAGGAATCGCTAGCTTGGTCCATCAAGAGTCATATCACCATCAATTTGTATGCATAAAATTTAGAAGAGACTTCAAAACCATCCGGTGAGCACTGAAGAGGAGACCAATCCAAATAGATAAGAATAGTTTGGGGCGAGGCACTCAAATCATTAACGCCAGGTTTTATCTATGTTATTTCGCATGCAAATTCAAGAGTCTACCATGTGGTTCCAAAGAAAGTAAATAACAGATCCTAATGAAAAAATGAACTGATTCCAACAAGAACAAAGGATGTGATGGAGGGCGTATGCATTGATTACAGAAGTTTAACACAAACAATTCAGAAAAGATTATTTCCTTTGCCCTTCATTGATCGATGTTGACAAAAGAAGCGGTGACACCCTCACTTTTGTTTTCCTTTGATGGGTACTGTGATATAATCAGATTGCTATTGCACTGAGGATCAAGATACACCACATTCAATACGTCCTTATGGCACCTTTGCCTTTAGAAGGATGCCATTTGGGCTATGTAAATCTGTACTACATTCCGCAGGTGTAGCGATGTCTATATTCTCGATTCGCTAAATTGTTGATGGAAATTTTCATGGATGATTTTAATTGTATGGATCCAGCCTTTGATCAATGTTTAAACAACTGAAACAGATTTCAAAGATGCCAAGACAAACAGCCTAGCACTGGCTGGGAAAAACTTTTTCATTTTATGGTGATGGGTTGTATTGTTCTTAGCATAAAATTTCGCTACCGACTAGAAGTCGACTCACCCAAGGTATCCATTATCAAAACTTCTTGCACCACCTAATACAGCAAAGGAGTAAGAAGCTTTTCGGGGTATGTTGGATTTACAGAGATTCATCAAAGACTTTTCAAAATAGCCAGACTAATTATGACATCGAAAAAGATACAAGGTTCAATTTGATGACTTCGCAAGGATGCTTTCACGAAATCATGACCATTGGTACAAGCACTCATAATGGTCAGCACTGCACTGATCAAGGATTTGAAATAATGCGGCGATGCCGTGATTTTCATGCATGTACTGGTCAGACAAAGAAAAAGAGAGTATCGTGTCGCATATTATTAGTGACCTTCAATGAAGCACAAGAGAACTACTCAACAACCGAAAAAGAGATGCTAGCCATAAGATTTGCTTCAGGCAAATTTAGGCAACATTTTAGATCCCATGTGGTAATTCATTAATCGATCATGCAAAGAATCAAATACTTGATGTCGAAAAAGGAAGCTAAGCCAAGATTGATATGTGGTGTCAGCTAAGCAGAGTTTGACTTGGAAATCAAGGATAAAGGGATGTGACAATGTGATAGCCGACTGTCAAGAGTAGAAAGAAGCAGTGAAGAAGAAGAAAAGGTGATGTTAACAGAGAACTTCCCAGATGAGCAATTGTTTAAGGTTTCCTTCCAACTTCCCTGGTATGCTGATATGGTGAATTATCTGGCTTGTGGAGTAATGCCTTCAGAATTCAGCTACCAACAGAAGAGGAAGCTCAGAACTGACAGCAGGTATTATATTTGGGATGATCCACTATTATTCAAGAGAGGTGCTGACATGATCATAAGAAGATGTGTGCCAGAAAGTGAACAAGGCAACATTATGAATGGATGCCATGCATCACCATATGGGGGACATTTTTCTGGAGAAAGAACAGCCTAAGATACTCCAATCAGGATTTTATTGGCCCACTATCTTCAGAGATTGTAGCCGAAAGGGTTAGGATTGTGCGATGATGTCAAAAGATCGGGAATATCAAGAAAGATAGAATGAAATGCCCTCAAAGGCATATTATGGTGATACAAATTTTTGATGTATGGGGAATAGATTTTATGGGACCCTTCTCACCATCATTTGAAACCTATACATACTCCGCAGCGCAGATTACGCTTCCAACCCGTGGAAGCAAAGGGTTTGCCCAAGGAATGATATAATATGGCTGTGAGTTTCTCGCAAAAAGAATATTTTCGAGCAAGATTCGGGGAACACCTTAACTATCATTAGTGATGGGGGGAACCCACTTTGCAAACAAAATATTTGCAAACTCATGAGCAGTGCATATGTAATCAAGTGATGTACGAGTTTAGCTTATCATCCCTGCACTAACGGACAAGGTAAATTTCCACCAGGGAGATCAAAAGAATACTTGAAAAGATCGTGAGCCTAAGCAGAAGGATTGGTCTTCCAAACTTGATGATGCACTTCAGCTTACGGTAGATCGCATACAAACCCCATTGAATGTCCCCATTACGTAGTTGCTTTTGGTGTAAACCATGTCATCTATGCCTCTTGAATTAGAATACAAGGCAACGTGGGCCATCAAGAAGTTAAACTTCGATTTTAAGGTCGCAGCGAAAGATTGCTCCAATTGTCCGAATTGGAAGAACTGTAGAAATGAAGCCTGGTGATAATGCTAGAATATACAAAACAAGACAAAGAAATGGCATGATCGTAGAATCTTCGAAAAGAGTTCGCAGCAAATGAATTGTTAATTAGATCGAAATTGTTTCAGAAAGTTGAAATCCAATCGAGCGGGCTACATACACTGTGGTGTCAAGCATTACATTTGGAGCAAAGGACACTGCGGACTCGACACGGAGAAGAATTCAAGGTCAATGGATGTAGGTTAAAGCATTATCTAAACAAAGAAGAGGAAAATGAAGAACCTAAATCGGGTTCTCGAGGAAAGAAGACCGCAATGCTGAAGTCCATTTAAGGACTCAAAATCAGCAAATTTAACGGGAGTGTAAACCCATAAGGATTTAATTTTTAAGTTTTGAAATATTTTCTTTTAGTTGTTTAAATTAGGCTCGACCGTTGTTATAAGGATAGATTTAATTCTTTAGAAATCAATCAGAAGAATTAGATTTTCTGAATATTGCGTAATTTTCTCGAAGGTTTAAAGACATGAACGGGAGGCAAGGCAAACTACAGAACAATTCCAGCAGCCTTAAAAGTAAAAGTCACCACATGAGAAAAGGGGAGTAACTTAATCCCTAACCCAATTCTGTAGATATGCTTGTTAAATATTTGCTTGGAGATGCCTAAAGAAATGTCTAAAAGGGTTAGGAACAATAAAAAAAAAAAAAAAAAAAAAAAAAAAAAAAAAAAAGTTTTCGAGATCATTGAGTTATGGCTTAAGGCAGCGATTGTAAAGGTTATGTCGCGACATAAGTGATGTCACACAAAAACATCGATGTCGCGAATTTGCCTCCGGAAGTAAGACCAGAGTGAACGTTAGTGAGGTCGCCACGTCACCCGTGGAAGTCGACAGAGAATTAAGTTTCAAAATGGAAAGGTTGTCGCAACATCAAACACCTTGAACTTTTATCGTCGCGATCCTAAGTATGTCGCGACTGTGTTTACAGTGCCAACTACTCAATTAAAAGCCCTAAACTAATGACCTAAAATAAAGACGCGAGAATTGAAGTCGCACGGTTTTTAATAATGAAGCAATAATTAGCCCACAAACATTGATTGAATTGTGGTAACCAAGTGGAAACTTTCATTCACTCCAAACCACATAGTTCACCTCTTCCTCCTTCCGAATCTCAACCCCCGGAAACCCTAAATTTTCCAACCCTTCCGAAAGTTTGTCATCCGTGTCCAATGGCTGAAATTCTAACTTAGTCCCTAACCTAGACGAGATTATGAGGGAACATGAACAACCTAAGAAGAAACTCCTAAGAAGAACGGTTAGATGAGATTCATCGTAGTTAACAAGCAGAGAGGTGCCATCGGGGAACACCACGCTCCCAAGAACTTCTCAAGAAAGAGCAAAAAAAGGGAAAGGGAAGGATGAGATAGAAGAAGAAGTAGAAGATTTCAGCTGCATTTAAGCTACTCCCAAAGGAAGAAATATTATGCTAACAAGGGTTGGCTGCGCAGGAGATTCAAAACTCAATTTCTTTCAAGGAGCATGATAGAGCGTAGAGGTTAGGAGAAGCTCACAAGACACCAAAATCAGATATACAAAGACTGTAAGAGAATTTTATTCAAATTTGGTAGGAAGGAAGGATGGAGCGTTTCAAGTAGAGGAGTCTCGGGGTTTCATATGAGGCGGCGCCATCAACGAGGCCTATAGCATGGCAGTGCACGCGATGGTTCCAAATTTTAAGAAACTTTTGGAAAACCAGATTTTGAAAGATTTACACAGCTCACTAATGGTAAGGTAAATAAGTCAAGAAGAAAGGAAGGCCAAGAATAGTTGAATGTGGTCTTCCCACCGAGAAGCCGGTAAGGTATGGTTTTACTTCCCCGCTTCGCTTTTTAGTTCCAACAAAAACATGTGTACAAAGGAGAGAACAGAGGTCAGGTTGTCAGATGCCATCCTAAAAGGATACAAGATCAACATAGAGGTTGGCCATTGAATTCTATCATGAGATACCTTAAAGGAACAAAGAGGTCTTATTCCTCACCCAACAACAACCACGACCTTGCTCAGCCAAAGAAGGGAATATGGGAATCGAAGAAGAAGTACTCCAGAGCTTCACCACTCCTTCCGATGTGAGTTGAAAGGACCAAGAAACCAAGGTGGGCAAAAGTTGGTAGAGAATAAAGGTGAAGCCTAAGATGAAGGACTAGAAAAGACACTCCGAGGGTTGGTCGATCAAGGAGCAGAGCAATCCAGAAACCCCTAATGGATTATATGTTTGTGCATAAATATGGCAGACGGCAATTTCAATAGACTTCTATTCCTTAGCCGCTCTCCTCCCGTGCGTAAACGTAAATTTCCAACACGGAGAAAGCTCAAGGGGAGCACAAGAGAACAAGCCTGATACCCGAAGTTTCCTCGATGCCATATGAGGATGATGAAAGAGAGAAGGAGTGGAAACTACAAACAGAATTCAGAGAAGGCATTTATGAAAAGAATTGAAAAAGAAGAGACCAAGAAGGGGGAAGAAGAGTCAATGTAAAAGAAAAGCGAGTACGAGCGGAGCTACGCCGAAGAGAACAAATAGCTGGAGCAGAAGAGCTGGAATAAAAGAGGAAATGTATGAGAACAATTTTCAAGCAAAGAAGGGAAGAGTTTAAGAAAAGAAATGAAGAAAGAGATCACAACTGCTACGTAAACTCAAACTCACCATGAAGCTTTATAACAAATCCGCCAGCGTTGATTTCAACTCTTAACTCGATAAAGAAAAGATACAAAGCAAGAAGCCAAATTTACAGCAAGTCAAAGGATTCAAGTTTTATACAAGTCTCTACAAAAAGGATTTGAGAAGAAATTGGATGATAGAGACAAGAAGCAGAAAAGATACATAATCCCATAGTAAAGAATATTAGAAAATTTGGATCCGACACAATAATCTCTCCAAATTTTGTAGGTCGCGACCGAATGAGAATACAATGAATGGCTTGAAGAGGCAGATGAGCTGAACAAAGGTCGATTCTAATGAGATTTTCTATTGAAGAACAAATGAGAAGGAAACCAAGAAGAGAAAGGAAAGAGAAATGAAAATTCCTCGAATCCCAAACATTTAGGCAATACTGACCTGATCCCTCCAACATTCGCTTCCCGGCTATTTCCAAAAGAAAAAATGACCTTCCCCAACTCTCATTACCATCCTTATCCCATACCAGTATCCAACCTGTTGCAAATGAATCGTAAATAAAAGGAGAAATTTAAATTGAATTGCCAGGTGCTATTTTGAATTTGTTTGATTCAATGTTGTGTTGCTTTGTGATTGCATGATTAGGAAATTAAAGTAGGAATTCGTACCAGAATAAAAACTGTTGAGATGTAATGAGCTGAATTGAATGAAGCAGTTAGATTAGGTATGAGCTGAAATGTAGAATAAGGGCCACATGAATACAGCCATTGAGACAAGGTAGCCAAAAGTTACTTAAGTCTTAACCGATAAGTCCGTAATTGAGGAAAGTAATACAATGAAGGAACAAAACATATTTTGAGTTTCTGTGGTATGAACACAGTCAAGGAACCTCGTTGAATATCAATTAATTCTAGATACTCACCAACAAAAATGAGCTCAAGGTATTCCTATGGTTAGTCACCACTGCTCAAAACCAAATTCTAGAATTTGTTAGATTATTGGTTGAGCAAGCGAAACTTAGGTGATGCAAATGACAAGAGATGATGCGCCATTCGATAGTTCGAGCCATTTTAACTATCCCTACTCATATGTCGATGCATATACTCAGTTCCGTAAATCGAGCCAACAGTTTATTTTTCAAAATAACCAAACGGAAACCCTAACCCATTCTAAGAAATCAATCCTACAAGAAAGAACCTAAGATTACCCAGAATCTATGATAAGAAAGAAATGAAGCTCGGGAGTATATTCGAGGAACTCAAGAAGGAATGAAAAGCAAAAGGCAAAGAGCGTAAAATGCAATAGAAAAGAAGGCTTATAGGATAAGTTTTATCTTGTGGCCTAACTCTCTCGAACAATTAAGTTCTTAGGGGTGTTTCAAATACCTAGTACCCTAATGCCATCTCGGTATGGGAGCTACTAACCCAAAGCTCATAAGAGTGTTAGGAAAGCCTAAAAGTTAAAACATTGCACTATCCCTGAATGGTGACAAACAAAGGAATTTACCCCAGTGGAATTTCAAGTGATAAATAAGGGGCATACAATTCTGAATAGAAGAAATCAAAGAGATGTCCCAAACATGAAGTCTAGGGTAGTTTATTAGAGAAACTACAATAAAGGAAGGGCAGAAGAGGAAAGAAAAGGTTCAGGGTAATCTTAACCTAAAAATTTCTTCCATCCTACCCATTACCCAGGCCTAACAGTATAAGCCCAAAAGACCTGATTGACCAAGGTCGAAATCACTTACATTAGTGGAGATCAATATGAAAACAAACCTATGGAATTTGGAACATGTAAAACAATCAAAACTGTGGAAGGACTTTGTAGTTAATCGACCAAGATGAAAATGAGAAAGGAAAATAATCTATTATTCAACAGGATCTAATGATTATGTTGTTTGTCAAACAATTTCAACAGTTTAGTTTTGTATACCATGTAAAGTAGAAACTAACTTTGAACTGGACTTAAAGCTAGATGTACAGAAAATAATGCATACATTG
Source organism: Tetrastigma voinierianum (assembly GCA_016808115.1). Classification (NCBI taxonomy): domain Eukaryota; kingdom Viridiplantae; phylum Streptophyta; class Magnoliopsida; order Vitales; family Vitaceae; genus Tetrastigma; species Tetrastigma voinierianum. The sequence continues at coordinate 466,438 of JAEQBH010003181.1, read as the reverse complement.
TATTTCAATTAAATTGAATGCCACTGTAGAACAAACCAGAAAAATGTCCTTAAAAATTTTCTTTATTTTGTTCAGGACAAACAAATCTTTCTTTTCGCTGAGGACAAGCAAAATTTGGGAAAGTCAGAGTTTGATGAGCTTAAAAGTCATCTATTTTAGTCCATTTTTCTCGTTTGATTTTAATGTAAAAATGAATAATTAAGATGCAGAATATGAAGAAACTCACCAAATCATATTTGCAAAAAGTAGTATAAAAGAAAGAAGAAAATGCAAGGGAAAATGCAAAGAATCACTGAGTAAAATGCAAAAATAGCAGATAAATGAAAGAATCGGTTAACTGATGTTGCGCTGGGTTTTGCACAAGAGTTATGAGGTCGCGACATCGTGAAATTAAGGAAATTTGATGCGTGTCGCGACAGGATCACAAGATAAAAATGAGGATTGAGCAGAACATAAGAAGGATGTCGCGACAAAGGCCGATGTCGCGACAAGGGGTGGAGGTCAGACAAGAGAATCAACTTGAAGCTATGACATGTTTCGAAGGATGAGCTGAAGAATCGTCGTTTGTCGCGACAGAGGACTGAAGTCGCGACACCGAAAGCAACAAGTGAGGCCTCCAAAGACATAAGCTGATGTCGCGACAAGAGACAGAGGTCGCGACATGAGACTTGCCCGCTGGAGTCGCAGTAAATGGAACTGGCTGTCGGGCGACGCGAGATTGATGTCGCCACACGTGAACCCCGGCCGCTTCCGTGATGACTAAAGCTGATGTCCCGACAAGAGATCGATGTCGCGACACTACGAAGGACCAATTCAAAGCTGCAGAGCCATGAAGTGATGTCGCGACAAGATATTGATTTCTCGACATCAAGAGAAATCAATGGAAGCTTGTAAGTTCATAGACTGATGTCGCGACAACAAGAGCAACCAGTTGAAAGATACAAGTGGCGACAAGATTGAAGCATGCAAAGGATCGCCTTGATGTCACGACAATAGGTCATGGTCGCGACATAAGAAAACGCTCGTTGAAATCTGCAAGAATAGAGCCGCGGTCGCGACATGATTCGCGCTACAAGAGTCGAGCCAAAATCAACAAAATTTATATACACCTGTTCTTACACGGCCAGTCAAGCTTACCGCAGTGATAGCGGGTCTGTGTAGCCGAACACGGGATGCGGTTTTCTTCCTAAAAATGGCCTGCGATTAGGCATGAAGGTAAGGCTATTTGGACTGATCAGGTCAAAAGTCAGAAATGGTTTAAACTGAAATTGCAAAACTGAAATGGTAAAACTAAATTTAAAGTGAAGAAATTAAACTTTGAAGATTTAGGTCACCAACTTGACAAGCTGGTGGCAAACACATGTCCTCAAGTTTTATCCTCCTATGAGTCAACACAGGATGCGCTATGGCCCCTTTTTTGTTTAAACCCTAACATTCCTTTATCAGCTTCTAAGGCTAGTAGCTGACTATCTAAAGAATCACAAATGTATCTCTCACCCGAGCACCGAACCCTAAAGTATGGAGAGTATCGGGCCGAGGCTAAGAAAGACCATCTAAAGAATCACAAAGGCATCTCTCACCCGAGCAATCGAACCCTAAAGTATGGAGAGTATCGCCAAAACAATAAAAAAGTCAATGCTATTTAACCCTAATTTGAAGAACCCTAACATGTAAATGCTAAATTTCGCAGGCAAGTACACCATCTAAAAGAGCTACAAGATCGTCACTAAGCACTGGATCTAAAGCATGGAGAGTATTGGCCAAGACAATAACATCCCATGTTATGCAACTGAATTTTGAAAATAAGGGCCATAAATACACTACCCGTGACTTTTAGTACAAGAGGACAACATGCTTAACCCCACCACCAAGCTAGCTTCCTTCCTCTTCAAAGGAAGGAGGCTTAGCCAAGCATCTCTTGAGTTGTCATCCTCAAGAGGTGTGTTTCAAAAATGAAAGAAAGAAAGAAGAGAGAAAAAGAAGCAGAGAGAAGAGAGAAATAAAACAATTTATTTACAAAAGCAGTAAAAGAAAATAACTTACAAATCACCAAAAACTTGTATTCCCTTCTATCCTCCTCCTCTTTATTACAAGACATGAGGGGTATTTATAAGCCTCCTCAAAGTATGAAACTACCAAAAACCCTAATAACTAGGCTAAGAGGACAATTGGGTAATAAAACCAAGTTTGGAAGGCTTGCATTAATTACAAAGCATGACGAGGCATGTAATTTCGCTATTAGGAGAATTTCGCTAATTGAGCGACTTAAGTAAGGTTTAGCGAATTGGCAAGGGTCTAGCGAATTTGGTGCGTTTAGCGACTCAGAAGGTCAAATTCGCTAGCTGAGCTTAAATTCCTCGCTAAGCCAGCTTAAATTTCCAAATGGAGAAGCTTAATTCCTATAATTTCGCTTAAGGAACAAAGCAGAAGTCAAGCAGCGAATTTTGCAATGTGTTGCTGAGATTGCGAACTGTTTGCGAACAGTTTGCGAAATTCGCTAGGATTGCGAATTGGTTGCGAACAAAGCTGCGAAATTCCCCGCTTTGTCGCTCTCGCATGCCTCTCAGTCCCGTCTTCAACTCGCATCTCATCTCCACTTTTCCTTTGTTTTTCCATTGATTGGCTCGCTGATGGTCGTAGACTCAAACTTCCAACCTCATGATCGATCATTTGCATTGAGGTTGAAGCCTAGAAGTGCATAAATACCTACAAAACAACCAAAAACATGCTCCAAATGGCATAAGTGTTACTAAGATAACATGAACACTTCAATTGGGATATATGACATGATTAATGATCAAAAAGTACTCAAAACCTATCTAATATAGGGTCTAAAATTTAATTTTTTTTGAGCACTAATCGACATCATGAGAAACCAAAGCTTGAAACCCGCAGATCTCTTAGGTTGATGTCACACAAGAGATTGATGTCACGACACCGAAGACAAGTTGAATGCTGCAGAAGACTTGAGCTGAGGTCGCGACGTGAGATTGATTTCGCGACATCAGGAATACCAGTTGAAGGCTGTAGAATATTGAACTAAGGTCGCGACGTGAGATCGAGGTCGCGACATCAGGAATCATCAGTTGAAACCTGCAAAGGCATGAAGTGATGTCGCGACAAGAGATTGATGTCGCGACATCAGGAACACAAGTTGAAGGCTGCAGAAGACTTAAGCTGATGTCGCGACGTGAGATCGATGTCGCGACATGGATGATGTCGCGACAAGGGAATTGAAGTCGCGACCTGAACATTAACATGGGCCAACCCACTTGGAAATCCACAAAACTGTGATTGATTAGGGCCCAATCGAAACCCTATAAATACAGCTTACCCAAAATTTCATAAAAGTAGCTTGGCGGCGACACAGACGAGAGGTCTGGGTAGCTGAAGGCTCATTTTTCTTATTTTTCTTTTCTTTTCTTTTCTTCAATGTTGATAGTTAGAGATTAGATTAGATTTATCGTTTTAGCTTTTTTATTTTCCGAATCAGATGTTATCAAGCAGCGTGTCGAATGCACTAATTCTTTTCAAATTACTACCCGGAATGTTCAACTGCATAAATTGAATTCGCCTCCACATAATGCGCTTATTCTTATGATCAGAGGAATACTAAGAGTGTGTAATTCAAGAATGGAGGAACCCACCATTAAGTGAATATATCAATGTGGTTATCTTTCCCGTAGTTTTTTTTCTTTCCTCCAAAGAAATTGCGACTCGCTTATGAATTTACTCTTCTGGCAGGGCTCATGTTTCATCCGAATATCACTTATACCTGTATTAAGAATTGCTTCATTACCTGATTTCAAGGAGGTCCTCCGAAAGGACAGAGATGACAACTTGGGGAGTTATGAACATTTTGAAGGTATATTAACTTAAGGCTAGATCTAATGAGCTTTGTGAGTTTACTTGATAAATCCTCTTCTCACTAAATAAAGAATGAGGAAATGAGTTATCAATTTAAAGCATGATAGTTCCACTCAATTCGAATAGTGAAGCCAATCCCGTGTTACCGAGATCTAATCAAGGAGAGGGCGAGCTATTCTACTTTCGAGGAAGAGTAACCCGGAAGTCAGATATGACTCGTCGACCGATAACTCGGGAGCTAAGGTTTACAAATCAAAAAATGGGTATGAAGTATTGCAAAAGAAAAATACCCGTAATTAGAAGTCCTCGTTAAAGTAGTTATTTAAATTCGATTTTAGATGACCGTGTAAAGATTAGATAATGAAATGTGAAGTGTGAGAGATCCAATCAACTTACTAAAACGCTTTGGACACATTTTAAAACTTGAAATACACAAACAAATTAACAAGATACAATTGAATTGATACTTCAAATTAGCATTGGATCTTAATGTGTACTTTAAACGAGATAATTATTCCATTGGCCCATTTATTTTCTTAACTATTCATCATTATTCTGCACTCCAGCTTGTTCGATTGTTCATTCTTTTATTATATATTCATATAATTTACAGCTTCTTAAGCTGGAACACAATGCCATTTTATAGTCCAAATAGTATGGAGCTTGAGTAGTCAGGGTAGTTGATCTAGAATTCTTGAGATCTCTCAGGATCGATATCCTGGCCAATCCAATTTATTACTATTTAATTGCACTCACAGATATTAGGCCAAACCAATATTGAAAATGATTTAATTCCAGGAAGTGTTTGGTTTGACCAACAAGTTTTATGGCGCCGTTGCCGGAGACTAGACAATAGTCCTTGGTAATAACGTCAGAATTTGTATGTGTGTGTTCTTGGTCTATCAACAAGACTCGGGGCAAGAAATTTCAATTTCGACGAAGGCCTCGACCACTCCCGCACAGCCACGCAGCCCTAGAGTCGATCAGCCAGTCGACCGCCAACAAGGCCTCAAATGGCCCTGAGCCTAGTAACTCACTTTGACGAGCTAGACTACTCTTCAGGGCACGCAATGGTGAGTTATCACTAAGGCCGGATCACCAAGACCTCTACCGAGCTCAGTGAGCCACTTCGACGAGCCACCATCGCACACAAGCGACGAGCCTAAAGAGTTATATCACCAGCCGGGTCGCCAACAAGGCTTCCAAATACCGATTCGGTCAGCCACTTTGACGAGCTCGACTACTCCGCACGTGCCAATGCAAATTCCTGGCGATCGATCGCCAGCCGATCGCCAACAAGGCCCCATTGGAGCCCAATAGCCTCACTTCGACGAGCTCGACTACTCTGCACAGGCCACGCAGCCCCAGTAGTCATCGCCAGCCGGGATAACTAACAAGACCTCAACGATTCTGAGCTCCGCAGAGTCACTCAGACTAGCCCACTACTTCAGACAAGCCACTTTAGCCTGGGGAGTCGATCGCCAGCCGGATCATCAAGGCCTCGTATTCTGAGCCCAGCGGGTTCACTTCGACGATCGACTACTCCTACACGTGCCACGCAAATTCTAGAGTCGATTAGCTCAGCCGGATCGCTACAAGGCCTCTCGCACCGAGCCCAAGAGGGGCTCACTCTCACGAGCCTCGACCACTCCGTACAAGCCACGCACTGCAGTCGATTAGCTCGGGGCCGGATCGCCAACAAGGCCTCAACGCCGAGCCCAAGAGGCTCACTTTGACGCCCGACTCACTCGCACAACCCACGCAGCCTCTAGAGTCGATCGCCTTAGGCCGGATCGCTACCATGCCCGAGCGCCCTCGGAGCCCAAAGAGGGCTCACTTTGGACGAGCCCTCGACTACTCTACACGTGCCACGAAGCCTAGGAGTCAAATTTCACATGTGTGGGATCGCCAACAAGGCCTCAATAGAAATTTCAAAGAATACCATATCACTACTCTCGCACAGCCACCCACCAGAGTCGACGCCTAAGGCCGGATCACCAACGAGGCCACGCCGAGCCTAGTCGCTCACTTTGACCAGCCTAACCACTCTACACAAATCCACGCACTTGGGGAGCCGCATCGCCTGCCTGGATCAGCCAACAAGGCCTGGGGCCGCCGGGAGCCCAAAGAGCCCACTTTGACGAGCTCAATATCTCCGTGACAGCCAAAGTGTTCTGTGAGTCGATCACCAGCCGGATCGCCAACAAGGCCTTAGCGCCCGAAGCCCAATAGCTCACTTCGACGAGCCTCACTGACTCGCACAGCCACGTACCTAAGAGTCGACCAGCTCAGCCGGATCGCTAACAAGACCTCAGCGCCCGGAGCTCAGGAGCCTCACACTGACGAGCCTCCGACCACTCCGTACAGCCACGCAGCCCTAAGAGTCGATCGCCGCTGGTGATCTGCACCGCATTCCAGCCCGTATTCAATAGCTCACTTTGATGTGCTCGACTACTCCAAGACAGCCACCCACCAGAGCGATCACCTCAGCCGATCGCAAAAATACCTCGCCCCGGAGCCTCGCAGAGGGCTCACTTGACGTAGCTCACATATTTACACAAGCCACGAGCCTAGGAGTCAGACGCCAGCCGACGCCACTAAGGCCTCAACGGCCGGAGCCCAATGGCTCTCTTTAACGAACCCGACCATCAGCACAGCCACGCAGCCCCAGAGTCGACAGCCAGCCGATCGGCACACGGCCTCGCCCGAGCCCCGGTAGCTCACTTGACTAGCCTCGACTACTTCCGCAACTTCAACGCAGCCCTAGGAGTCGAACAATGCCTTAGGTCGATCGCCAACAAGGCCTTAGCGCCCGAGCCCGTTAGCTCACTTTGACTAGCCGACTACTCGCAGACAAGCCACATACCTCAAGAGTCGACGCCAGCCGGATCGCCAACAAGACCTCAACGCCCGTAGCCCAGTAGCTAACTTTGATGAGCTCGACCACTCGAACAGCCACCTGCCTCAGAGTCGATCACCTGCTACCGGATCGCCAACTAGTAGCCACAGTCAAATGAGCCTTAAGAGTTCACTTCTTTGACGAGCTCGACTACTTCCGCACGCCACGCAGCCTGTGATCGACCAACCTCGTCGAACGCCCAACAAGGCTTCAAATACCAAGTACGCAAGATTCACTTTGACGAGCCTCGACTACTCAAGAAGGCCGTGCGTACCTGTGTCAAATCAACTCAGCCGATCTCCAAAGGCCTCAATACCGAGTCCAATGTACCCACTGGACGAAAGCCCGACTACTCGCACGTATCTCACGAACCCAGGAGTCGATCAGCTCGGGACCGATCGCCAACAAGGTCTCACTACCAAGCAGCCTCAGTGTTCCCCACTTTACGAGCTCAACTACTCGCACGCACTGCATGTACCCCAGAGTCGACGCCGGCAAGGCCTGATCGCCAACAAGGCCTCGCCGGGCTTCTCCCAAGGCGAGCTCACTTTGACGAGCTCGACTACCCGCGACAAGCCACGAGTCAGAGTTTGATCAAACGCTAGATCAGTTCAACAGCCTCAAAGACCGAGTTCAATAGCTCACTTTGACGAGCTCGACCACTGCAAGATAGCCACGCAGTCAAGAGTCGCATCACTAGTCGGATCGCAACAAGGGCCTCAAACAGCCCAAGAACTCACTTTGATGTGCTCGACTACTCTGCACAGGCCACCCATCCTAGGAGTCAGATCAGCTCCAGCTGGTTTGCCAACAAGGCAACAGCCGAGCCCACACCACTTCACGTAGCCTCGACTAATCTACACGTTAATGAATCACTAGTAATGATAAGCTCAGCCGGATCGCCACCGCTGACTCAAATACCGAGCCCAAGAGCCACTTTGACGAGCCTCGACCACTCCCCGCACGTGCCACGAGTCGAGTCGATCGCCTAGGCCGGATCGCCATCAAGGCCTCGGGCCGGAAAGCCCAAGAAATTTCACTTCACGAAGCTCGACTACTCAAGACAGCCACCCAACCTAGGAGTCAGATCAGCTATGGCTGGATCGCCAACGAGGCCACATCGCCCGGAGCCTAGAAGCTGACTTTGACGAAGCCTGACTACCGCACACCACGAGCCTGGGAGTCGATCACCAGTCGAACGCCAACAAGGCCTCGCCTGAGTCACAGCTCACTTTGACGAGCTCGACTTACTCGCACAAAGCCAAAAATTTAGGAGTCAACCCACTAAAAATGGATCAACAATGCCCCGCCGCCTTAGTCCAATAAAGGCCCACTCGACGAGCCGACTACTCCGCACAGCCACACAAAACCAGAGTCGACGCCTCAGCCGGTTCGCCAACAAGGCCTCGGGCCTAAGCCCAAGAAGACACTTCGACGAGCTCGACCATCAAAGACAGCCACGCCAGCCCTAGGAGTCGATCAGCTCAGCCGGATCGCCAACAAGGCCTCGCCCGAGCCCAATAACTCACTTCGACAGCTCGACTACTTCATAGGCCACGCAGCCCTAAAGTTAGATCACCAGTCGGATCACCAACAAGACTCGCCCGAGCTCGGGGCGAGCTCACTTTGAAGAGCTCGACTCTTCTACACAAGCCACGTAGCCTAGGAGTCAGATCAGCCAGCCGATCGCCAACAAAGCACAAATACTAAGCCCAATATCTCACTTTGACGAGCTCAACTTCTTTGCACAAAGCACGCAGCCTTAAGAGTCGATCTCTCGTCGGATCGCCACCAAGGCATCGCCGAGCCCAAGAGGCTCACTCGACGAGCTGACTACCTTCATAGGCCACGCAGCCTCAGAGTCGATCGCCTTAGGCCGGATCACCTCAACAAGACCTCACCGCCAGAGCCTCGGCGAGCTCACTTTGACGAGCCTCGACTACTTCCTCGCACTAGCCACGTAGCCTAGGAGTCAAATTAGCTCAGGTAGGATCGCCACCAAGGCCTACACCAGCTCAGCTGGCTCACTTCGACAAGCCTCACCACTCGCACAGCCAATAATAAACTGGGGAGTTAGATTAGCTCAGTCACCGCCAATGCCTCGGGCCGCCGGAGTCCTGGGTGAGGTTCACTTTGACGAGCTCGACTACTTCACACAACCCACTTTAAGCCTGTGGAGTCGATCGCCTTAGGTTGGATCGCCAACAAGGCCTCAATGCACGGAACAGCTGGCTCACTCGACAGCCTCGAGTACTCCGCACGTGCCACGCACCCTGGGGAGTCGATGAACAGTCGACGCCACCGCTGGGCCTCGGGCCGAGCCCCTCGTAGCTCACTTTGACTCGTCGACTAATCCGCACAAATTCACTCACCCTAGAGAGTCATATCGCCTTAGGTCGGATCGCAAAAGGCCTTAGCGCCCGAGAGCCGAGCAAACACCATGACGAGCCCGACCAATTGCACGTGCCACGCAGCCTCAGAGCCGATCACCAGGATGGATCCCGCCACCGCGCCCTCAAATACCATAGCCCAGCAGCTCACTTGACGAAGCCCGACCACCGCACTAGCCACCCACCCTGGGAGTCGATCGCCTAAGGCTGTGATCGCCAACGAAGGGTCGCAGCCAGAGCCCAAGAGCTCACTCTTTGACGAGCCAGACTACACCGCACGTGCCAATCGAGCCTGGGGAGTCGATCGCCATACCGATCGCCAATGAGGCCACATCGCCTGAGCCTAGCAACCGACTTCGACGAAGCTCGACCACTGGCACAAATTCACGAGCTCAGAGTCGATCACCAGCCGGAACGCCCAACAAGGCCTCGGTACCGAGCCTAGTAGCCCACTCTCACGAGCTCGACCACTCCGAGACAAAGCCATGCCCTATGAGTCAAATCAGCTCAAAATGGATCGCCAACAAGGCTCCGGGCCGCCGTGAGCCCAATAAATTTCACTTCACGCAGCCCGACCACTCACGCCACGCAGCCTCAGAGTCAAATTAGTCAGCCGGATCGCTCAACAAGGATTCGGGCCATGTAGCTTCTCCAAGAGCCCACTTTCGACGAGCCTGACCACTCAAAGACAGCCACGCAGCCTTAGGAGGTCGATCGCCACCGATCAGCCAACAAGGCCTCAACGCCCGGAGCCCAATAACTCACTTCGACGAGCTCGACTACTTTTCATAGGCCACGCAGCCTAGGAGTTAGATCACCAGCCGGATCACCACGAAGACCTCGCCCGAGCCCGCAGCTCACTGACGAGCCCGACCACTCCGCACTAGCCACGAGTCAGATCGATCGCCAGTGATCGCTAACAAGGCCTCGCCCCGGGAGCCCAAAGTGGCTCACTTGACGAGCCTGCTTACTTCCGCACAGCCACGAGCCTGGGAGTTAGATTAGCCCAGCCAGATCGCCAACAATGCCTCACGGGCCGGAGTCAAGAGCTCACTTTGACGAGCCTGACATTCCCGCACGTACCCAAGAAGCTTCAGAGTCGACGCCTTAGCCGGGATCGCAACAAGGCCTCGCCGCCTGAGCCTGGCTCACTTTGACGAGCCTCGAAGTACCGCATGCCACGCACTAGAGCCGCCAGCTCTCAGCCGGAAATCCGATTCGTACTACAAGAGGGTCGAGCTAAAATCAACAAAATTTATATACCTAAGTTCCTCCTACGGTCGTAGTCAAGACTGCAGCTTAGTGGTCTGTGGCCTAACACTGTGGGATGGGTTTTCATCCTAAGAATGATTTGCATAAGTGTGTGCTGCAAGGCTTTCTATTCGACTTTTGGATTTTTGTTTCAAAACAAGTGGAAGTAGTTTAACTCGCCGAGAAATTGTAAAACCGTAAAGTGAAGTGTGAAAAAAATTAACTTCGAAGATTTGTGTCACTAACTTGATATCATAAAGGCAAACAAGTGTCCTCGGTTTTATCCGCAAGCAGACAAGCAACCTATAGTCCTAGCCATAACCTGATCTATGTTTAACTAGCAAACTCAATTCTAAAAAACAACTCCTATTTGAGTTAACACGTAACATGCATCTATGGCCTTTTACGCTTTGAAACCCTAACATTAAATATCATTTCTGGCTCGTAGTTGACTATCTAAAACCACAAGACATCTAGCAATAAGTATGCACGTATCCTAAAGCATGGTAAGTATTACTAACCAATAATATTCAATGCTATTCAACCCTATTTTGAGAAGATAGGGCCATAAACACAATACCTGTATCTTTTAACACAAGAGGACAACATGCATATGCCCTTACCCACTGCTGGGCCTTTCCTCTTCAGCAGAAGAGGCTTAGCCAAGCATCTCTTGAGTTGTCATCCTCAAGAGGGGTGTTTGGCAGCCTAGAAAATAAGAGGAAGAGGAGAGAGAAGAGAGAAAAGCAAAACCCTAACTAAACTACGAGACTTTATTTACAAAAATAAAAACTTGCCAAAAATTGCTTCCTCAATTTGTTGCTTAGGGTTACAAATGGGAGGGGGCTTATATAGGCCACCCAATTTATGAAATACCAGGGAAGCCTACCAATTTGGCTAAATTTAGGACAAGGAGTAATACACCAAAATTGGAAGCCTGGCAGGCATTAATTACAAAAAAGTGACAAGGCAGTTGAATTTCGCTTAAGGAAGATACAAATCTTCGCTTAGGCAAATGAAAATTTCACTAGTTAGGCTTAAAAATTTCGCTTAGGTAGCGAAATCACCAAGAGATACGAAACAGAAATTCCTCGCTTAGGTTTCTTGGCAATTTCGCTTAGTTAATAAATTTCTAGCTTAGCAAAATTCTTGTGAGCAGCTTAAAACGTGAAATTTCTAGAATAGTGCATAGCGAAAATTTCGGTCTAGCGTAATCTCACAATTTCGCTAAGATTACAAATTTTCGCTATGTCATGACTAAGAATCCCAATGAAATTTAATCTTACGTAAATTCCTCGATTGCCGATGGTAATCGCTTTTGCCTTAATGCTCCTCTTCGCATCGATTTCCATCACTTGCCTTCATTCTTCTTTTGATTTCGTCTGTTTGACGGCCGACAATCAAGTTCAATCTTCATGATTCATCATATGTCTCGATATCGAACTCCCAGCACGCCAAAACCCGCAAACAACTAAAAATAACTCCTAAACGCATAAGTGAAACTGAGAAGACTTGAACACTTCACTGGCATAAATGACATGATTAGTGCGCAAAGCACTCAAAACCTATCTAACATAGTAAACAGGGCCAAGACTTTTGAAAGAATTAATCACACCCCAACCCAAACAAGTATAGTCCCAAGAATGCAAAAAACAAATAGGAGATGCATGTAGTGATTTTCAAAAAGTTTATGATCCAAAAAGGTGTATAAACAAATAAACATTACTTAAACTCGAAAATTGGACACCAAGTTTGAAACTCGCTACTTAAAGAGCCAAACCATACAAGAACAATTTCAGTCAATATTGGTTCCATGAATCTCAACTGAATTTCCACCAAAGTCTAATGGCGTTCTTATGTAACCGCATTAAGCCAATAAATTGCAAAATTTGTCCCCTCCCCAACCTAGCACCGACATGGCCTTAAGTTGTCAACAACCTGTGATAAAAAGGCTAGTTACTCTCTTCTTTCTTATTCAACTACAATGTAGGGGTGTGACCGCTTAAAATTCGACTTCACCCAAAGTCCGTGGTAACTGGGTCCACCGATGACTCCCAACCAATTAAGGTTTAGGGCATCAAGCCAAAAGGATCACTGACCACAAACTCTACAGGCTTCACCCCGAACTCCGAATGACTTCGAAAATCAAGCACCTACAAATCGTTAAACTCTACCTATCCACCCATGTAACGAACACTAAATCGATGACTCCCAACCACCAAGGCTTAGGCATCGGCTCAAAGGCTTTCGCCATACACCCCACGGACTGCGGCTCTGGTTTCAGCAAAACTCACGACTTTATTTTTCTTTTCTTCTTTTCTTTTTTCTTTTCGCTTTTTTTTTTTTTTTTTTCGAAGACAACATTGGCCTCAAATGCGGGCAACACAAACCTATCCTAGGCTGCCAACATACCTAAGGCCTGGCTTATGCAAAGTGAAAGGAAGTATACAAATTCACGTTCTATTAAACAATCCGTGTGCAAAGGTGTGAATTAGCTTAAGGGAGAAATGTTCAAGTTGAGCATGCTGGAACTTCAACTGACCAAAAATTGACTCATGCATGGAATTTGTTCTAACATAAAGGTGACAAACAGTGATTCAATTTTCCAACAAAAGGCAATTCAATTGTCCAATTGAAGCAATTCAATAGTTCAATTGAAATAAAACATTTTACACATGGTGGAGGTACAAACATGGTATGCAAAAATCAGATATATAGATCGAATAGCTTTTGATATAGCCAAATGGCTAATACATGAATACAAAGCTAAACATATAGCAACACCGCCTACTATGGCTAATACATAAATCCTAATCAAAATCGTGAGGCGCGAGCAAAGTCGGTAACTATACAAAAATCATAAAGAAACCTAACCACCTCAATCACGCGTGGCATGGGTCTCGTAGCCGCCGGGCCGTCGCACCAAACATCCAAAGAGGCTGCGTCTCGTGGTGGGCCTCCGATCAAAGAACACGAGGAAGACCCGTGATGGGCCATGCGATCCGTCGAAGCATGTAGTGACACTGGCTAACTCGATCTGGCTGCTCACAGAGGTCACAAAGCACAATAGCATCCATCACACTCCGCGATCTCTCAAGGAAATGGGCGTGAACATACTCGTGAGTGGTGTGCCGAATAGATGGGCCTGCATTCATTGCAGCCGCCGATGTGGCATGTGTGAGAGAGATGGAGGTGAATATCGCTGAGCCGACTCCTCCGCATTCAGCCCGTAAGCAGGCATATCAGCCTATGTGGGAGTCCCCGCGACCGATCCCACTCCTCCCGGGTCCTCGTCGTCGAGGTGGGAAAGATACGCATAGTCATCACCCGCTTCCATTGACAGAACTGCAGGGCATCTAACCCTCATCCTCGATCCTAGCTCCCCCGGGGAATCCCATATGCCTCGAGAACCCGCGAGTAGTCTCTAAGATAAGTACGGAAGGCCTCTCGTCAGACTAGTCCTTCCGGTGGACCTTCTCCCTCGAATGCATCAAGGAGGCCATCACCACCGCAGGGATCAAACCAATATCCCTCCGAGATCCCAGAAAGAGCCTTCCAAGATGCCCCCTCCGTCGCACGTAATGTCAGACCCAGAACATTTCGCCCGAATAAATGGTCGATCGCTGAAGATCCGAGGCTGGAGCTACCTTCCTATAAAAACACCGTCCAAATTCGTGAGTGTCTCCGGCCGTTGCTCAACCATCTCTCGATGAGGTGGGTGGCCCAATCTCTATAACCTCCGTGATTGGCCGGCAGATACTCAAGCTCGTAAGTCGCTGAAATATCGGCCGCTCCGAGCACCCGCGGCCGATCATCAATAGAGAATCAAGACCACGCGACCATCCGCCCTCGAGATGTCATAGAGCGATAGAACCACAGCGACCACTCGCGGGGTAATAATGTCGCCTCGGAGTCATGAAAGGTAGTAGTGAATAATCCTCGATCAATCTCATGGATTCCCTAAACCCGATCACCCGGGACATCATGCGCGCATCACCCGATGAAAGTCTCTACGATGGAGTCGCATATCTCCCCTCGGAATGGGTTCCCCTTACGAACAACGCCCGATCCCCGGAGGTCGGGTGACAACCGAGGCGATGATGTCGCCCTGGGCAGCCGATGTGATCGTGACGGCCGCGCCGAGAGTGAAGATTTGACTCGCCTGGGGCCCGGCGTGCGTCCGCTAGAGGGCCTGCAGCCCTCCTAACTCTCCTCCGAGGCACACGGATGGGCCCGAGGCCCATCCGCGTGTCTCGATAACGACGAAATCCCGGAGGCTCCCCTGTGCACGCCTGGGACCGGCGTGATGGTACCGAGCCGACCGAGCTTCGGCCGAGGCCTCGCCGGTGCATCGAATCTAACCCGCGACCGGGCTGGGATCCGACTCAGCACGAACCATCCGAAATCCGAATAATACTCCGGGAAGAGGGCTAGACTCACCGAAAAATGTAACTAGAGCACTAAATATCCGAACCGAGGCTCACCGGAGGCAACTCGAGTCACACCGGCCGGAAGACTAACCAGGCTCACTGTCGCAGTCACACCGGCTCGTGAATAGCCAAATAAGGCTCCTCAGAAAGGTCTAACCGCCGAGTAGGGCACAACTAGCCGAACCAAGGGCAAGAGGGTCCCGAACCCATAGCAGGCGCACTCCAGCTCGCGAGATGGGCTCAGCCGGGCAAAGAAATTTCCAAATGCGGAACACCCAAGGCTCGTGGCGCGCGCAGTGTGTCTATGGACACCGACAAATACGTGGTGCGCAGTAGACCGAGGTGCAAGCTGAGCTCCTAACTGGCACTAGTGAATCAACCGTGCAGTAACTGGCTCGCAGTGGGAGTGGGACGGCGCGGGCGCAGGCCGGACTCAGGCTACTGCAAGTCGAGAGCAGAGACATGAAGTGACCTTTTCGCCATCCCCTCAGTTTAAATAGGCGTCACAGACGAGGTCTCCTACACCGCTGCCATTTTTAGCGAATTTGGCCCAAATGATTATACCACCTGCAAATCGAAATTCAGTGGTTATTTATTGATATTATATGAAATTAAAAAATTATAATGAGAATTATTATACATAAAACTATAATTAAAATTTAATACAAAATACTATAGTATATAAACAAAATTATTAAAGTGAAAATCAAGTAATTTAGGAAACTTTCGAAAAATAACCGAAATTATCAAAATTAACTAAATTAAGACAAAAGCAAAATTGTTGAATCGCAACCGTTTGGAAAACACCTAATTCAGCTCACTCCCCAAAAATTACTCAAGGAGGGCTCAAGGAGAATGGTCTCCCAACCCCCGCAGTGAGTCTGGCCGACTCCACGGTGTTAGGTGCTCAATTGCTGAAGTGGTCCTCACCGATGGCTTTTGAATTGAGCTATTGGCTTGCAAAGGGGTGTCGATGGCAAGACCAATATCTCTTCATCTCCCGCTGATTACCTTGCAATTCCCTGACACTCGTGCTTCCCGCATACCGAATTCATTCTGAAACAACTTCATCGCTATTTGATTTTCATGTTCTAGCAACTTTTGCTTGTTGTTCAAATGAAAGATGTTTAACTCCAAGGTCATGTTACCAAAGGTAAGTTGCATGACTCCATTCCAACAATTTATTATCAGACGGGTCGCGGGCCGTAAATGGTCTTCCCAAGATGATCGAACATGACTGGGTTCACGGTAATCGCTCGTTGTCAAGCACTACAAAATCTACTCCGGTAGTAGAATTTGTTCATTTTCACCAAGACATCCTCAACTATCCCCTTGGTGGATTTTAACCGATCTATCTACGAATGATAGTGTGATGTTGGTAGGTTTAAGTTCTAAACCTAACCGGCCAGATACCTAATACTAAGACAGTTCACACTGCCCTAAATCAAGCAATGATTTGTCTATGCAATTCCCACCAATATTGACTGAAATCAGGAGATCCCGATCCTTGTATTTGGACAGGTATTTGCTTGATTATGCACTGACTTGTTCGAGAAATGCCTTCTCTCAATGCCTAATCCCTTCGATTGTGCAAAGATCTTTCAAAAATTTTGCATAAGCAGGACTCGTTTGATTATGTCCAATAGAGGCATGTTAACCTTCACTCTGCCTTAAGACCTCTAAAATGCCTCGCTTGTCAGAGATGCCTTCTTCTTACCTCTAAGAAGCCAGGAATGGAGGTGGTATGCAGATTTATCAATCCTCCTTTAGGAGAATATGCTCAGACCGCAATTCTCCCCGCCTGTATTCTTCAAATGTGCTTTGGTACGGGTTAATCAACCTCTTTTTCCACTCAGCTACACCTCATCCATTCTCGAATTGTCGATGATCCTACCATGGATTCCCTTCGTTTGGCACCCGCTGGGAAGGGAACCTTCCTCTTTCGTACTCTCCAAAGAACTTGTTGATCTCGGGTGATTGAATACCGTAGGATTATCAATTTTCTCGGTTCAAAGGTTTCTAGCCCCCTATTCTCTTGTTCGGTACTTTCTACAAAGATCAACTTTTCGCGGCCGCTTGCACATTAATTCCTTTTGCTCTTCCACAAAGTTGCCTACCACCTTAAATTTCTGCTAAATTTAAAATGGCTCTGGTTCTACAGAGATGAGCACGGTGGTGGTCAGGGTTGGAATTGGGAACCAGATCGTGGTTTGGCACCCGGGGGTACATAGGCGGGGTCAGGGCTCTCTGTGAAAGGCCAGGTGGATTCCTCCAATTGGAATTGTAGGTATTTCCATATAAAAGTACTGGGTTGTGGTGGCTTATATTGTCCTACAAGATTTGCACATTCTCGACATCAAATCCTCATCAAGGCCATAGACACTGTTGCTCTACCGGGATGCACAGGATTGGAAATTGGTGTGGATTGGTTTGTGCAGATTTTCACTCACTACCGCACTTCATGGAGCCTTTTCCTTCAAGCTCCTCCACTTTCCTAGCCAAGGCTGAAATCCTAGCTTTCATTTCTATATCCTCTAAAGCAAAGGTATAAATCCTCCTTGTGTGGTTACCGAGGGCCCCTCATTGTTTCCATTTCTCTGGGGTGGTTAGGCTCATCCCAACCCTTAGAAGTTTCACCCACATAATTTAAAAAATCCATGGCTTCACAGATGTTTACTTAGGAAAGTCTCCCTCCACACATGGTTTCCAAAAAGCTTCGCCTCTCATGGCAGAGACATACCACCATAGAAATGGTTTACCAAAGATCCATGTGACAAACCCATGATGAGGGCATGCACGATGGTCTCCATAAATCTCTCCCAACACCGATAAAACCTCTCACCATCTTGAGTCGCAAAGGTATAAATTTGTCTTTCAAATTATCGTCTTATGAGCACCAAGAACTTCTTCAGAATTCCGCCGCAACTCACCTCAATTTCTAATGGTTCTAGGCCTCAGCAGCTTAACCAAATCTCGCCTCAGCCCTTGTGTGGTTAGTGGAACAGCTTTCTGCCTTAAGCAAATCCATGTCCATCATTCCTTCCTTAAAGGTAGTGCATACTTCCTCAAAATCCCTTATATGAGTGTATGGATTTTCATTTTCCATAACATATGTGGGGAGTAGGGGTACTTTTCAAGTAAGTGCCCTTGTAATCATACATCTTCAAACAGAGGTATGACGCAGAGGGGCACGAACTCCCTAGAGGTGGATGTCCCTCATCGACCTATATGCGCTTGATTCATCGGGGAACCTGTCGACTACTGCCCTCGTGCAGAGGATCCATGGTATCTCGTGGTGTATGACCGACTTCACCGACCGGGTCAAGTTGTGTACTGATTCTATACTTCACTCCGATGTGTCTCTATCCCACTCGGAGCATAAACACTGCATAAAAATTGTAGAGACAAATAAAAGAGCACCAACAAACTTGGCAAAAGATTGGTGGTTAGCTAAAATAAATCGACCGTATGAAAAACAAAAAAACAGCTGAAGTTACTGCAAAGTGATGAAAACTTGCGCTATCGCGAATCGGGTTACAAAAAGAGTTAAAAGGGTCACCTTCACTGTGATGCTGGATCGCAAGTACACTTCAACTCATCATTAGTAGTTTGGCACCATCCTCTAACGGCGCCTAAATTGACTGCGCTACGCAGTCGAGCTTAAAATCAACAAAATTTATATACTCTGTTCTCCTACCGCCGTAGTCAAGCTACCGCAGATAAAGGGTTCATGGTCGAACACTCCGGGATGGGTTTTCATCCTAAGAATGATTTGTATAAGTGTAAAAAGGTAAGGCTTATTTGACTTTTGGATTTTTGTTTCCAAACAAGGAAGTAGTTTAACCGCGAGAAATTGTAAAACCGAAGTGAAGTGTGAAAAATTAACTTTGAAGATTTCCAGTCACTAACTTGATATCATAGTAGGCAAAACAAGTGTCCCTGCTTTATCCTCGCGTTATGACAAGCAACCTATAGTCCCAGCCATAACCGGATCTATGTTTAACTAGCAAAACCTCACCCTAAAAATAACTCCTTTATTTGTTAACACAGTAACATGCATCTATGGCCTTTACGCTTTGAAACCCTAACATTAAATACTATTTCGGGCTCAGAAGACCATCTAAAACCACGTACATCTATAAATAAGTATGCACTGTATCCTAAAGCATGGTAAGTATTGGCTAAATCAATAACATTCAATGCTATTCAACCCTATTTTGAGAAGATAGGGCCATAAACACAGTACCTGTAGCTTTTAATACAAGAGGACAACCTGTAACTGCCCCACCACCAAGCTAGCTTCCTTCCTCTTCAAAGAAAAGAGGCTTAGCCAAGCATCTCTTGAGTTATTCATCCTCAAGAGGGGTGTTCGGGCAAATTTCTAGAAAATAAGAGGAAGAGGAGAGAGAAGAGAGAAAAGAAAAACCCTAACTAAACTACGAGACTTTATTTACAAAAATAAAAACTTGCCAAAAATTGCTTCCTCAATTTGTTGCTTAGGGTTACAAAATGGGAGGGGGCTTATATAGGCCACCCAATGTATGAAAATACCATAAAGCCTAACAATTTGGCTAAATTTAGGGACAAGGGAGTAATACACCAAATTGGAAGCCTAGCTTTGTATTAATTACAAAGTGTGACAAGGCAGTTGAATTTCGCTAAGGCATACAAATTCCTTCTAGGGCAATGGTGGCTTCGCTTAGCTAGCGGGCCTCGCTAGCTAGCTTAAATCACCAAGAGATAGCGAAACAGAAATTTCGCTTAGAGCTGGGCACTCGCATAATCTAAATTTCGCTAGCTTAGCGAAATTCTTGTGAGTAGCGAAAACGTGAAATTTCGCTAAGAATAAGGTATAGCTAAAATTCGGGGTCTAGCGAAAATTATTATTTGGCACATACCCGCTAAGGTTGCGAAATTTTCGCAATCCCAATAAATTTTCTGCACTCTAGCGAAATTTCGATTGCCATTTGCACCGTTTGCCTACTGCCTCCTTCTCGCATTTTGATTTCATGACTTTGCTCTTCATTCTTTGATTTTCGGGTTCATGCTTCATGGCCGATAATCGGGTTCAATCTTCATGATTCATCATGTCTCGATATCGAACTCCCAAAGTACGCCAAAACCCGCAAACAACCAAAAATAAACCTCTAAACGGCATAAGTGAAAAACTAAGAAGACTCTGAACACTTCAATTGGCATAAATGACATGATTAGTGCGCAAAAAGCACTAAAACGATCTAATATGTGGTTCAAAATAGCACTTTGGGCACTAATCAATCGCCACCGCTAGCCCCCGGGGCCACCGAGCCCTCGTATAGCTCACTTTGACTAGCTCGACTAATCTGCACAGTCCACGCAGCCTAGAAGTCATCTTAGCTTAGGCTGGATCGCCAAAAAGGCCTTAGCGCCCTGGTTTGCGGGCTCACTACGACGAAGCCTAATTACTCAGACAGCCACGAGTCTTGGTGTCATATCAGCTCGTGATGGATCCGTCGACAGACCAAAAGCATCACATACAAATCTATGACATTATTACCAAAGGACTATTAACTAATCCCCAGCAACGGCGCCATAAACTTGTCAATCGACCAAAGACATAGAATTTATGACACTATTACCACAAATGACTATTAATCCATCCCCTGTGCAACGCTGCCATCAACTTGTCGACATCATACTATCATAACCAAAAAATTCTTAGAGTATAACGATTTAATTTCTTGGTTTTGGTCTGAAATTTTGCAAGTGCACAGGTCGACAAGTAATAAAATGGACTTAAGTCCGTGATATCGATCCCACAGAGATCTCAAAGAATTTTTCATCAACTACCCCGACTACTCAAATTAATACTATTCGGGACTATAACGATACGGTTTCCAAAGATGAAAGCTTCGGGAAATCAACTAGTTCAAAAGAAATGAACATTCAAATAGACTGAAATAAAACAAATGAAGGAAAATAAAATCCTACAAAAGAAATGAAATAATCGAACGCTTATCATAGGAAGACACATTAAGAGAAATGTACTATAGCGAACGATCAATTCCTCGTAGTTCATACTCGAATTAATTTCTCATTATCTCGCTTCAAAATCTCAGCCCAAGGCATTTGTAGTGCAAATGATCTCTCCACTGCTTCCACATTTCGTTATCTCTTCTTCCCGACTTCGAATTACAGGGAACGAGATAACTAATACTTCAGAATAAGAACTTCCTTAAGCCGGATATTTTCTTCAATACTTCATACCCATTTTATGGACTGCATAATCTTAGCTCCCAAGTTATTGGTCAAGCAAGGATATACAACTTCCAAATTACTCTTCCTCGAAATTAAAATAGATCAACCTTCCTTAGGATCCTTTGATCATGCCATTTCTTTGTCTTATCTCAGAGATGGTAAAGATTATCATAGGCTTCATTTCCTCGCTCTTCCACCCTGACAGCTGTATACCCTCTTCCTTGCGCTTTGAAATCGGTTCAACTTCTTAATGGCCCACATTGCCTTGCATTCTAATTCCGCAGGTAGGTGACATAGTTTTCCTCGAATACAATTTCAGATGGGGACATTCCAATGGGAGTTTTGTATGGGCCCCAGTTTCCACGTTGCATCATCAAGTCTGGGAAGACCAATCCTTCCTGCTTCGACTCACCGCTCTTTCTTCAAGTATTCTTTTAATCTCCCTGTTGGAAATTTTTGCTTGTCCATTGGTCTGGGGATGATACGCTAGACTCATTACATGTTTGATCCCATACTGCCAGCGAGTTTTGCAAATATCTTGTTTGCAAATGGCTTCCCATCACTGATGATAGTCCGGTGTTCCAACTTCAAAATATTCTTTTTGCAAGAAGTCATAATCAGATAGCATCATTTCTAGAACAAGCCACGCTCCACCCATTTGAAACGTAATCAATCGCAGCAAAGATGCGCGTATTCCCAAATGATGGTGGAATGGTCCCATAAAATCCATCCCCATACATCAAATAATCGCACCACCATATTCTTAGGGGGGCATTTCATTTCACGATATTTCCAATCTTCTCGCAGACCGGCTACATAACTTGACCCATTCAGTACAATCTCTGAAAAGCGTGGGCCAATAAAATCCAAATTGGAGTATTTTATGAGCCGTTCTTCTCCCCGAAAAGTGCCCCCATAAGGTGATGTACGGCATTCATCCAAAATTTTCCTTGTTCATTTTCTTCGGCACACATTTTCTTATTATCATATCAGCACCTCTTTAAATAAAATTGATCATCCCAAATATAATAATTCGTCAATCTAAGTTTCCTTCTGGTTGGGAAGTGAATCTAAGGAACTACTCCACAAGCTAAATAGTTCACAATGCTCGTGATACCATGGAAGTCGACAGAAACCTTAAACAGCTTGCTCATCCGGGAAATTCTTCCTCGTTAACATTACCTTCTCCTCCTCTTCGGTGCTTTCTACTCTTGACAAGTGATCGCCTATCACATTGTCACATCCTTTATCCTTGATTTCCAAATCAAACTCTCCCGCAGAACACTGAAGACCTAATTTTATCAATCTTTCGCTTACTTCCTTTTTCGACATCAAGTATTTGATTGTTGCATGATCAGTGTGAATTACCACATGGGATCCTAAATGTATTGCCTAAATTTTCACAAGCAAATACTATGGCTAGCATCTCCTTCAGTCATGAGTAGTTCTCTCAGGCTTCATCAAGGTTTTACTGGAAGATAGTATACGCATTCTCTTGAATATTTTTTCTTTTCTTTGCCCCAACACGCCCCATGGCAAATCACTAGCATCACACATTATTTCAAATCCCTGATCCCATTCTGGTGCAACCATTATAGGTGCTTGTACCAATCTGATTTTGATTTCTTCAAAAGCATCTTTGCAGGAGTTATCAAAATTGAACCTCGTATCTTTTTCCAGTAATCAGCATAGTGGTCTGGCTATTTTTGAAAAGTCTTTGATGAATCTCCTGTAAAATCCAGCATGCCCCAAGAAGCTTCTTACTCCTTTTACTGTGGTAGGTGGTGCAAGAGTTTTGATAATGGATACCTTGGATTGGTCCACTTCTATTAATCTGTAAGCGAGGAAATTTTATGCCCGAGAACAATACCTTAAAATCCCACCATAAAATGGCATTTTCCAATTCAATACTAACTGTTTATCTGGCATCTTTGAAATCTTGTTTCAGTTGTTTTAAACATTGATCAAATTGGATCCATACATGAGTGATCATCATGAAAATTTCCATTATAGCGAACAAATCGAGAATATAGACGCCATTACACCTCTGGAATGTATTGGGCATTACATAGTGGTGGCATCCTTCTGAAGGCAAAGGTACCATAGGGGCATGTGAATGTGGTCTTCTCTTGATCCTCAGGTGCAATTGCGATCTGATTGTATCACGAGTACCCATCCAGAAAACAAAAGTGAGGTGTCCTGGTAACACGTCTGACATTTGATCGATGAAAATGAAATGATCCTTCACGATTCTTGCATTCAACTTCATAATCAATACATACCGCACCATCTGTCCGCTGTTCTTGTTGGAATCAATTCATTTTCTCATTCTTGGGATGCAGTAAATCCACCCTTCTTTGGAACCACATGGGTGGACTTACCCAGGGTATACGAGATTGCATAGATAGAGCATTGCTTGTTTGAGTACCTCTTTCTTGACTACTTCCTTCATTCTGGATTGAGTCTCACTTTGATGTTCTACGATTGGCTTTGAAGTTTCTTCCGGCAGAATTTGCTTGCATGCAAATAGATGGTGAATACATAATTCTTGATGGGCGAAACTATAAGACTCTTTTATGTTTGCGAATTTGCGATAATTATTTGTTCCTCCTGCATCACTAAATTGGCGAGATAATCAGCGGACTTTGGGGTGGTTCTAAGTAAACATAACTAAATGACTTTGGCGAGTTCTTTCAACACAAGCCCTTCTGCTTTGGATTCTTGTTGAGTTCCTCTTTTTCATTACTTCCCTCTTGTTCATTTCCTCTTTGCGTCATGCTCATCTACGGTTCTATAGAATCAAGCCAGATTTGTATGGAATAATCGAGTAATCATCTTAGATATGGAGATTCATCTCTTTTCATTGATAAAAATTTGTCATTCTGATCATTTTGAACATCGAGTTGAGTTATGACTTCATCAACTTCATTGAAATTTTCTCTGTCCCATGTCTACATGTGCGTATGCCACGGATCAAGTTGAAAGCGGCCGGCTTCTTCTCGACCCTCCATTAAGAACTTTCCTTTTTGCATATCGATCGGAGTAGCTCCGATCAGCTAAGAATGGTGCAGCGAAAGTGCCTACTTGAATCTTCCTCCATGTACAGAATGATGAAATCCTTAGAAACACAAATTTCCCAACGATGACCGACACATCTTCCAAGACTCCTTGGTTTCATCGTCACATGCGCCATTTGAAGAGTGATGGTGGTAGGAAGTAACTCCCCCAAACTTAATTGGTTGGCAGAAGAGGCATCGAGAGTTGATATAGCTCTGAGTCTGAGGAAACTTTGGTTTCAACTCCTTCTATTGTACAGGAATTGCCAAAACTCCTGGATCTTTTCATCTTTTAAACATTCTTTTTCATCAAAGCACTTGCAAGTAAGCGGTGAAATTCCACAATCCCTTCTTCTACTGATCTTTCTCTTCTTGCTCATAATGTCTTTAAGGGTCACTGCGTAGAGAGTGGCATCCCCGAGTCACTACTTGAGTAAGGGCATGCGATCTCTAGCTTACGGAAAGTTTTCAAAACTTTCAGCAAATTGCTCTTATTTTGATTCAGTCTACGTGGGAAAGGCACGATCTCTGTATGATTATCCTTCCGGTCCACTCTTTCCTTCTTTTTCGCCAGTTCTTCTTCCTTTTCTAGGCTGTCTTTTTCCTCGTTGCTGTCATTTTTTCTTTCATCATCTCAACTCCCTTCCCACTCCCTCGATTTTGCACGTATGCAGTCTTTGGGATTTTTTCTTGGTGTCGAGCTTGGGAAGGCATCTTTCTACGGCTACCTGGGTTAGGGCGAATTTGCCACCCTTGTGTCTCGGGTTTTTAAGGTTGCATTGGTAGTGTTACGGAAAACTTGAAAATTGGTAGATTGCTCCCAATTCTGCGAACCCACGTTCGCTGGAGGTTCAGCGATTTCTTATTATCCATGAGCTGACCTCTGATTCTTGAAAGATAGAGACCTCCTCTCGACCTTGGTATTCGTTCTTTGTGTTCATTTCCTTACTGCTTCTTTGCTTGGGATCTTGGTTCTTTGTTGATAACCACGTGGGTTGCAGTGCGGAGCTTGTGGCGCCCCTCCGCGTATGAAGTTCTCATGGTTCCTCGATCCGGATGATAATGTGTTGGTAGGTTGTGTGGGTTTGAAATGGTAGTTTCTTGGCTCGCCCCAAATGTAACCTCTCGACATCATAAAACATTCATCTGCTCTCTCGGCCCCTTACGCCAGTAATTCTCTTTGGCTGCTCTCCTATCTCGTGGGCGGTGGCATCTTCTTTTCTTGCTTGTCCATTCGATGCATATTAAGTCGACTTGGCCTCGAAAGCGAACATCATCTTGCTCGATTCAAATCCCCTTTCCTCTGTTGTTTCATCTTGAAAACTCGGAAGGAGTTTTTCATATTGCACATTTAGCCGGGTCCTGCGTCGGATCCCTTGCCTCTGACGCACTACGTTTAGATGCTCCGCGGCATGAAGCATCGATGATTCTTTTGATATATCATTTAAGGCATGATATCTGATGTCCATTTAGTCTTGAGTCTATCCCATGCATTGGACATCTCTTGACTCTTGTGAATCTTTCCCGAGCCACGTAGAAGCTTTCATCTTCTCCCTGTTGGAACACTATGATCTCTCTTCTCGGAGGTGAGTGACGGTGGAAAGAATCTACATAAGTAGGCCTCTACCCGGCTCCTCCCAGTCGACGGACCCGTGGTGAGACTCGTACCATGTAGGCTATTGTATCCTTAAAGAGAATGGGAGCAGTCCGATTTAATGACCAGTCTAACCCATTTAACTTTCTTTGTGTTAGCCATCTGAGAAATCTTCGGGATGCTCGTTTGAGATTCCTCGGTGGGATGGCGATAAGCGATCTTCTTTGAACCATTGTGATTAGTCTTTGGCCGGTTCAAAGTTATTGGCCTCTCATTTGCGGGTTGTGCGATGTAGTATTCATCTGAATAGCGGTCTCGGGGAAGTCTTCCATTATCTGTGATTTGGAGGTCTTACATTGCTCCTCCTATGCTCGTCATTACATTCCTTATCTTTCATACGCCATGGTGGAGTGCCTTCTTTATCTTCCTCGAGAAGCTTGAAGTGTTTTCACCTACAATTACGTATCTGCTTTGGAATCGGATCGTATTACATTTCCTATGCGTTAAACTTTTGTTCCTGAAAACAAAACATACTAACATTAACGAGTTAGTGCGGTCAGCAAAATATTTTCAATTTGGTTTTGTTAAAGGTCGAGTGGCTAAAGAGTCAACGCTTGAAAGCATATTTTGTTCCATTTTCTTTTAATGTCCAAATTAGTATTTCCTTCTTTAATCTGAATATTGATTACTAAATCCTTTCGATCCCCGGCAACGGCGCCATAAAACTTGTTGACAGACCAAAGAACACATACAAATCTATGACATTACGAAAATTTATTAATCCCCGGCAACGCGCCATAAAACTTATTGACCACGAAAAGACATATACAAATTTATGACACTATTACCAAAAGGACTATTAACTAATCCCGAAACAACGATTACCATCAACTTGTTGACATCATACTATCATAACCAAAAATCTCTTAAGTATAACGATTTAATTTCTTGGTTTCTTGGTGGGTACGCAAGTGCAGTCGACAAGTAATAAAATGGACAGTCGGATATCGATCCATAGAGATCTCGAAAATTTTCATCAACTACGACTACTCGAAATTAATACTATTTGGACCATAAATTGTCACGGGTTTCGGCGTAAAATTTGGGAAATCAACTAGTTCAAAAGAAATGAACATTGAATGGCGGGGAAATAAAACAAATGAAGGAAAATAAAATCCTACAAAAGAAATGAATCTTGGCGTTATCATAGGAAGACACATTAGAAAGCAGTCATAGTGAGCAGTCTGTTCACAATAGGTCATCTTTTGAATTAATTTCTTGATTATCTCAAGTTTCAAAATACGTCCAAGGCATTTTGTAGTGCGAAATTTGGATCTCCTCCACAGCTCATTTGGTATCTACTTCTTCGATTCCTCTCGAATTACAGGGAACGAGATAACTACTTGTAACAAGAACTTCCTTAAGTTGGGTATTTTTCTTTTGCAATACTTCATACCCATTTTATGGACTGTACACCTTAGCTCCCAAGTTATTGGTGGCTTGAGGATATCTGACTTTCAAATTACTCTTCCTCGAAATTAAAATGATCAGCTTTTCCTTGATTAGATCTCGGCTAACACGGGATTGACCTCGCTATAAATTGGCAGGGTGAAATCTACGCTTGTTTAAATAGATAAGTCGTTCAACTCAGTTTCTTGACTTCAAGTGAGAAGGATTTATCTAAATGAACTCCATGGCTTTCGAAGGATCCTAATGGCAGTGGTACCTTGAAAGAAATGTACATTACTCTGAGTTATCTTCCTGTGTCCTTTCAGAGGACCTCAGGAAATCGAATCGCAGCGCGGAGTCTTAACGGGTATAGTAAGGCGATATTCGAGATCCAAAATCAATAAACTCTCACCATCACGAGTAAATTCGTGGCGAAATGAACAAGATGCTGCCAATTACTACGAGGAAAAATCAATTCGACTACAACGTTCACTGTCAGGCTGGGTTCCTCATTGAATCCACTACGAGACAACATCCTTCGATCAAGAATAAGCTGCGATTCGAAGCTGAAATAATCGAATCGGAAATTTAATACGAACTTGTTGCATTCGGGTAATTTTGAAAAGAAATTGAATTCGCTGAAGAAGCTTGACCAGCGATCTGAGATCCAAAAAATAATAAAGCAAAAAAAAAAAAAAAAAAACTAGACAAACATACGCTCTAAAATAAAGAAAAGAAAGAAAATAAAAGTGAAGCTGGAAACTACGGATCTCTCTTGATGCTCAGAGCTTGCTTTACTTTTAAGGTGGCTGCGTATTTATAAGGGTTTTTCAGTTGGGCCTAATCCCGATATAACCTGCTTTGTGGATTTTAGAATAGCGGGCTAAATTCTTGCTCGATTGTGACCTCAGTTCTCTTGTAGCGACATCGACTTAAAGTTAGCTTCCCTATGGCTGGTATTCGAGTTGTCAACCACCGATCTTATCACCTTTGCGGGTTTAGGTTGATCGCTTGTGATGCCGAGCATGTGGCGCTATCGCGACATCCATTAGTCGCTGCGGGTCGCCGATGGTTGTTTTACGATGTCGCGAGCATCGGGATGTTGTCGCGACGCGGAACGAATCTCTGCACCCTTCCATTAGTTGTCATGATGCTTCGGCGACCATCAGTTTCTTGCGACATCACTTAATGGTACTATTTCCTTGAGCGGGTGTCCCACGATGCGTGACATCAACCTGTAGTTTGAAGCCTTCGATTGATCTCCTCTTGATGTCACGACTTTAGCATTAAGTCTGCACATATGACGAGTTGTTCTTGGTGTCGCGACATTAGTCTTCTTGTCGCGACCGCTATCTTTGTTAGTAAGTTGCGGTTGTTTTGATGTCGACTTAATAGTTTACATTTAGAGCATCACTCTTTCAATACTTGCTCCACTTCTTGTT
The DNA here is from genome assembly GCA_016808115.1 of Tetrastigma voinierianum. Lineage (NCBI taxonomy): Eukaryota > Viridiplantae > Streptophyta > Magnoliopsida > Vitales > Vitaceae > Tetrastigma > Tetrastigma voinierianum. The sequence continues at coordinate 437,823 of JAEQBH010003181.1, read as the reverse complement.
TGCCCTAGGCCCATGTGTTCCACTGTCACGACCTGCATCGAAATTCTCTTCAATCTTCCACGATGTCGCGACTTTAGAGGCGGGCTGGCTGTGCGAGACCTGGCCCATCAATATTTCGGCCGAGTTGCTTTCATTTACCACTCTGCCATTATTTTACGCATTTTTATTCACTTATTTACGCATTTTTCTCTCTGTTTTTTCTTCTTTTTTGCTTCCTTCCTGCTAATGACAAATTGGTGAGTTTCTTCATAATTACGTATATTAATTATTCAATTTTAAGCGAAATCAAACGAGAAAAATGGGTAAAGAGATGACTTTTAAGCTCATCAGGATCGCCAACAAGGCCTCAGCGCCCATAGCCCAGTAGCTCACTTTGATGAGCTCGACTATACACACATGCCACACCCGGCCTAAGTCGGATCGGCTAAAATTTGGATCGTGGCATGACGCCCACGGTCGCCGGGCTAGTAGCTCACTTTGACGGGCTCGACTACTCTGCCACGGGCCCGCGTAGCCTAGAAGGTGGATGGCTCGGTGGAAAGCCAACAGGTGCACTGGCGCCCGAGAAGCTCAGTGGCTCACTTTGTGAGCTCGGTACTCTGCACGGACCCGAGGAATGACCTAGGGTTCAGGTCGCTGGGGAGTGGATCCTCAACAAGGCCTGGCGCGAGTCAATAGCTCACTTTGACAAACTCGACTACTCTTGCTGTACACGTAGCTGGGAGTCAGATCAACTTAGAATTTGGATGCTTTCTGAGACCTCGGCGCCGTAGCCCAGTAGCTCACTTTGATGAGCTCGACTACTCTACACAGGCCACCCAGCCTAGGAGTCAGATCAGCTAAGGCTGGATCGCCAACGAGGCCACATCGCCCGGAGCCTAGTAGCTCACTTTGACGAGCTCGACTACTCCGCAGTCCACATAGCCTGGGAGTCGGATCGGCTGGTGGAGCATGACGAGGTGTGCGGTGCCTAGTGCTTTCGCTTTGGCGAGCTTTCGACTACTGCGCACGGGCAAGGCTGACCTAGAATTAGTCGGCTAAAAATGGATCGCCAACCCGGGGCCTCAGCGCGGGCCCAATGGCCACTTTGACGGGCTCATTTACTCGCGCAGGCCCGCGCGGCAGAAGTCGGATCATTTCGAGCTGGATCGCCAACAAGACCTCGGCGCGACCCGGTCGCCCGCTGGCCAGGCTCATTGCTGCGGCCGGGGCCCGCGTTCTGGGGTTAGATCGGCTCGGAGATTTGGTCATGACAAGGCCTCGGCGCCGAAGACCCAATAACTCACTTTGGCGAGCCGACTACTCTTCATAGGCCACACGGCCCCAGGAGTTAGATCATTTCGAGTGGATCCTGACAAGACCTCGGCGCCGTTTCGATGGCTCACTTTGGCGAGCTCTCGATTCTCTACAAGCCACGTAGCCTAGGGTCGGATCAGCTCGAGATTTGGATCGCATGAGGCCTCTCAGGCGCCGGCTTGATATCACACTTTGACGAGGCTGCGACTTCTGCCACGGGCCACCTTGACACTAAGAGTAAGATCGGCTGAATTTGGATCGCCAAACAAGGCATGGCGCTGGAGACGGTAGCTCACTTTGCGAGGAGCTCGACTACTCTTCGCCGACCCATGACCCTAGGAATCGGATCGACTCAATTTGGATCACCATGAGACCTGGCGCGGGCTGGTAGCTCACTTTGTGAGGCTCGACTACTCACGCACCCAGCCACGTAGCTGGGGTCGGGTCCGGCTCGGGCGGGATCGCCCGGCGAGCCTCGGCCGAAGCCCCGGGTGGCTCACTTTGTGAGCTCGACTTCTCTACGGGCCATGACCTGGGAGTTAGATTAGCTCAGTGCGGATCGCCAAACAAGACCTGGCGCCGAGGCCCGGTAGCTCCTTTGATGAGCTCGATTACTGCATGCGGTCCACGACCCCAGGAGTCGGGTCCGACAGAATTTGGATCGCCCCGAGCCTCGGCGCCGTAGCCCAGTAGCTCACTTTGATGAGCTCGACTACTATGCACAGGCCACCCAGCCTAGGAGTCAAGATCGGCTAAGAATTGGATCGCCCAGCCCGAAGACCCTGGCCCCGGAGCCTAATATCTCACTTTGACAGGCTGCGACTATCTTCACAGACCCGCGGCCTAGGGTCGGTCATTTCGAATTTGGATCGCTGAGCATGACCTGAGCGCCCGTAGCCCGATGCCCACTTTGGCCCGGGGCTCTGCGCTGCGCACGGGCGCGAGCGGTCGGATCGGCTCGGGCTGGATCGCCAACAAAGCCTCAGCGCCCTGAGCCCAGTAACTCACTATGACGAGCTCGGCTACTCTTCATAGGCCACGCAGCCTAGAAGTTAGATCAGATCAGGCTGGGTCCTGTAGAGACCTTGTCCAGGAGCTCGGTGGCTCCTTTGACAGGCTCGACCTTCTCTTCATAGGCCCGCCTTGACCTAGGAGTCCCAGTTAACCAGTTTGGATCGCCCAGCCGAGGCCTCGGCGCCGGGAGCCGATGGCTCACTTTGTGAGGCTTCGACTACTGCGCACGAGGCCACGCAGCGACCTAAGGTCGGATCAACCTGGGGTGGATCGCCCAGCGAGGCCACATCGCCGGGCCTGTGGATCACTTTGGCGGGCTCGACTACTCTGCCTTGGCCCGCGCGGCCTAGAGTCCCTTCGGTCGGCTCGAGCCCAGATCGCCCAGCCAGGGGCCTCGGCGCTGGAGCTAGTAGCTCACTTTGAGGCTCGACTAATCTTCACTGACCATCACGGCCTAGGAGTTCGTCGGCTCAGGGAGGCCCCGGATCCTGACAAAACCTCGTGCCCGGGCTGGTAGCTCACTTGTGACAGTCGTTTTCAAACCACGTAGCCTAGATGTAGATCGACTCGGTGGATCGCCCGGCAGGCGCTCGGCGGCGAGACCCGGTGCTCGCTTTGAGAGCTCGACTACTGCGCACGGGCCCGCGCGACCCTGGGAGTCGGATCGCTCAGGCTGGATCGTAAGCGAGGCCTTGGCCGGAGCCACAGTAGCTCACTTTGGACTAACTCGACTACTCTGCACGATCCGCGGCTGGTCGGTCGGCTTAACCCGGGATGCTTGACAAGGCCTTAGTGCGAGGCCCTAGTAGCTCCCACTTTGGCAGGCGACTACTGCGCACGAGGCCCGTGGCCTAGAGTGGTCGGCTCGGGCTGGATGGCCAGCAAGGCCTCAGCGCCGTAGCCCGGTAGCTCACTTTAGTGGGCTCGACTTCTCTACGGGCCACCCCGGCCTGGGGTCGGATCAGCCGTTTGGACAGACCACATCGCGGAGCCTAGTAATCACTTTGATGAGCTTCGACTACTCTGCACGATCCGTGGCTTAAAGAGTCGGACATCCCATTTCGGTGGAGCCAGCGGGCTGGCGCGGTTGCGTGTGCTTTGCAGGCGGCTGACCTGCGCGCGGGCCCGAGCGACCCTGGGGTGAGTGACTCGATGGATCGCCCGACCGGGGCCTCGGCCTTGGAGCCCGATAGCCCACTTTGGCGATCAAGCCACCCTGCTACCTGGTGCATGACTGGAGTCATATTAGCTGGTGGATCGCGACAAGGCCTTAGCGCGAGCCACGTAGCTCCTTTGACTAACTTCGACTACTCTGCCTGATCCACGCCTTTAGGAATTGGATCGACAACCCGGGATCGCCCATGATACTTGTAGTGCGGGCCTAATGCAGCTCACTTTGGCGGGCGACTACTGCATAGGCCACGTGGCACTGGTCGGTCATTTCATTTGGATCGCCAACAAGGCCTCGAGCGCGTAGCCCGGTGGCTCACTTTGATGGGCTGACTACTCTGCACGGGCCGCTTTAGCCTAGGAGTCGGATGGCCCAGGGCTGGATCGCCAAGCGAGACCCACGGCGCCGAACTGTGGCTCACTTTGTGAGGCTCGACTACTCCGCACGAGGGCCACGTGGCCTGGGTCCAGGATCCTTTCGGCTGGAGCGCCCGACAAGGCCTCGGCGCCGTGATGGCGCTCTCTTTGACGAGGCTCGGCCCCACTCTGCATAAGTTGCGGCTAGGAGTCGGTTAACTAAGATTTGCGGATCGCCAGCCAGGCCTCGGCGCGGGCCAAATAGCCCTTTGAGCTCGACTACTGCCTTACGGACCACGCGGCCTAGGTCGGGATCAGCTCGATTTGGATCGCCAGCCGAGAGGCCTTAGCGCTCGAAGCCCAGTAGCTCACTTTGGCCAATTTCGACCTGTAAGTCCACGCCGGCTGGGAGTTAGATCGGCTATGGCGGTTGATAAGAGCTGGCGCCGGGCCTGTACCTCACTGACAGGCCCGACCTGCGCCTGAAACCACGTAGCCTAGGGTGCATATCAGCTTTCGGGCTGGATGTGACAAGGCCCTGGTGCCCGGAACTTGATAGCTCACATTGACGAGCTCGACTACTTTGCATAGGCCACGCGGCCTAAGAGTCGGATCATTTCAAAATTTGGATCGACAAGAAGGCCTCTAAATTTTGTGTACGATGTCTTTGATGTGCTCGACTTTCTGCACGGATTTTATCCCCAGGGTCGGATCAACTCGGTGGTTTGCGACAAAGTTATGGCGCCGGGCCCGATGACCACTTTGACCAGGCTCGAGCCCCAATGCGCACGGGCCACGTAGCTGGGAGTGATAAGCTGTTTGGATCGCCAACAAAGACCTCAGCTCCGGAGCCCGGTAACTCACTTTAGTGACTCAGGCTACTCGGCCACGAGACCGTAGCCTAGGAGTCGGACCCGGCTTAGGCTGGGTCATGACCGGGGCTCGGCGGCCGAGCCCTAGTAGCTCACTGCCAGGCTCGACTACTCTGCCGCAGGCCAGGCGTCTAGGAGTCAAATAAGCTCAAAATGGATGCGTAACAAGGCCTCGGCGCCGAGAAGCCCATTAGCCCACTTTGTGAGCTCGGAATACGCACGGGCCACGCGACTGGGAGTCGGATCCGGCTCGGGGTTGGATCGTTAGCAAGGCTGGCGCCCGGCGACCTAGTAGCCCACTTTGCAGGCTCGACTACTCATCACGAGGCCACTGCCCCGACCTAGGAGTCGAGGATCATTTCGGGATGGATCGCCAACAAGGCCTCAGCGCTCATAGGCCAGTAGCTCACTTTGATGGTTTCGACTACCTGCCTGGAGCCACCCGGCCCCCAGGAGTCGGATCGGTTGGGTTTGGATCTCAACTGAGCCACGGCGCTCGAAGCCTAGTAGCTCACTTTAATGAGCTCGACTACTCACGCACGAACTACGTAGCCTAAGAGTCATAGTGGTACGGAAAGCTGACGGGGCCTGTCAATACCGCGGTAGCTCACTTTGACGAGCTCGGCTACTGCGCATAGGCGGGCGACCCTGGGAGTTAGATAGCGCTCGGTGCGGATCGCCACAAGGCCTCGGCGCCGGGCCCGGTGGCTCACTTTGACAAAGCTCATTTGCGCCGCAGGCCACGTGGCCTAGGGTCGGATCGACTTAGAAATTTGGATGTTTCTGAGGCCTCGGCGCGTAGCCACGTGGCTCGCTTTGATGAGCTCGACTTCTCTGCTGCAGGCCACCCGGCTGAAGTCGGATCGATAAATTTGGATCGCTATGAGCCACATCGCCGAGCCCTAGTAAGCCAGCAGCCCGAGCTCGACTACTCTGCCACGATCCATAGTAACTGAAGTCGGATCATTTCCGGTGGAGCGCCCAGTGAGGCCTCGGCGCCGAGACTGGTAGCTCACTTGATTCTACAGTACCACGATGCATTTGAGGCTACGAAAATCCAACAATATTGTACACCTATGGCTCCACTATTTCACCCAGTAGTCAGCTGCTACGAGTATAGTGGTCTAGGGTCGAACACGGGGATGGGTTTTCATCTTAGAAATGGTTTGCATTAGGGCATGAAGGTAAGGCTTTCTATTTGGACTTTTGGATTTGTGTGCTTGTAAATGGTTTAAGCCCCGTGCAAAGCTGGAAATGGTAAGCGAAATTTAAAGTGAAAATTAAACTTTGAAGATTTAGGTCACCAACTTGACAATGAGGCAAACACATGTCCTCGGGTTTATCCTCCTATGTGAGTCAACACAGGGATGCAGTTATAGGCCCCTTTTTTGTTTAAAACCTAACATTCCTTTGCCGTTTTTCTAAAAGATTTGGCCAAGACCATCTAAAGAATCACGATTGCATCTCTCACCCAGAACCTTTGAACCTAAAGTATGGAGAGTATTGGCCAAAACAATAAAAGTCGATGTTATTTAACCACAATTTGAAGAACCCTAACATGTAAATGCTGCCTCAACAGGGCAAGTAAGGACCATCTAAAGAGCCCGTACTGTCACTAAGCAAGCTGGATCTAAAGCATGGAAGTATTAGCCAAGACAATAACATCCATGTTATGCAGTGAATTTTTTGAAATAAGGGCCATAAATACACTACGTGACTTTTAGTACAAGGGGACAACATGCTTAACCCCACCACCAAGCTAGCTTCCTTCCTCTTCAAAGGAAGGGAGGCCCAGCAAGCATCTCTTGAGTTGTCACATCCTCGAGAGGTGTGTTTGGCGGCCGAGGGAAAGGGAGAGAAAGAAGAGAAAGAAAGAGAGAGAAGAGAGAAAATAAAACAATTTATTTACAAAAGCGAGTAAAAGCCAACACAAATCACCAAAAACTTGTATTCCTTCCTCCACCTCTCGCTATTACAGCCTTTGAGGAGCTGTAGCCTCCTCGAGGTATGAAACTACCAAAACTAATAACTAGAGCTAAGTTATAGGACAATTGGGTAATAAACAGGTTGGAAGGCGGTTGCATTAATTACAGAGGATGACAAGGCACACTTAAATTTGCGCCTCTGAGGGGAGAATTTCGCTAATTGCGAGATTTGGCAAGGAGTTTAAGCGAAGTGGCAGAGTCCCAACGGAATTGGCAAGTGTTTAAGCGAATTTAGCCAAGATTTAATTATGTGCTTCATGAAATTTAAGCTAAGCTAGCCAATTTCCGAGTGAAGGCGAATTCCTATATAATTTCGCTAGGAGCGATTGCAAGTTGGCTAGCGAATTTTCAAAATTTCGGCGAGATTACTGGCTTGTTTGCTAACAATTTGCGAAATTCGCTAGTTGCGATGATTTGCGAAGCAGTTCGCGAAAGTTACTGTTTGCTTTGTTCTGTACTCTCGTCCACATCCTTCAAGCGCATCTCATTTCCTCCACTTTTCCTTTGTTTTCCATTGATTTTGGGCTTGTTGATGGGCTGAGACTAAACTTCCAACCTCTATGATTCTGAAGTCATTTGCATTGTGGTTTGAAGCCTAGAAGTATAAATACCTCTGAAACAACTGGCTTCATGCTCCAAATGGCATAAGTATTACTAAGATGACATGAACACTTCAATTGGTTTATACTCGACATGATTAATGCACAAAGTACTCAAAACCTATCTAATATAGGGTTCGAAATTGCACTGCGAGCCTTAATCACCAATAAAAGCGTTGCTTCAGGAGTCTCTTAGCGATGCAAAATAAGAATTGAGATGCATGTGGTGATTTTCAAAAGGTTGTGTTTCAAAAGGTTGTACTTATATACAAGCTAACTTTGTTACTTTAAAGTGAACAATTGAAATCAACATTTGAAAACCTATATACAAGAATAAAATCCATAAGAGAACAATTTTAAACGACAGCATTTCCATGATTTTCAACTTGGATTTCCACCTAAGTCAATGGTTCATTTGTATCTAGATTGAGTCAATAAAATGCAAAATTTGTTTCCCAACCTAGCATTGACATGGCCTTAAGCGACCCCGAACAATTAAAAGATAGGGCTGGTTACACTTCTCTTGCTTTCTCAATTATATTGTAGGATGTGAAATGCTTAAAAATCCGACTTCACCAAAGTCCATGTAGCAGGGTCCCGCAGGCGACCACGACCAGTGAGGTTTAGGGCATCGACGAAAGGATGAGACCCGCAACTCACAAAGGCTTCCTTATCGGACTTCAGCCCGACTTGAGAAAATCAGCACTACCAATTCAGCTAAATTCTACATCCACCCATGTAGCGAACCTGAAAATCGAGTGAGCTCCCGACCAATGGCTTAGGGCATCGGGTTTCAAAACTTCGCCACTTACACCCCTCCGGACCGTGCTCGGGTTTCAAAGCAAAACTTCACGATTTTATTTTTCTTTTTCTTAACTCTTTCTTTTTCACCTTGCGATGGTGTTGGTCTTCAATTGTTGGTAACTCGAACCTATTCTGGGTTGTCAACATACTAGGCGCTGAAGTGGAAGGAGGCATGGAAATTTACAACTTTGTTAGACGATCCTAGAGTGCGAGTGTGTGAAATATGCGAAGTACGAGTTGAGCATCTTCAGACAATTGGCCCGAACCTGAGTGTTTCAAGCATGGCATTTGTTACAACATATGGGTGACAAATATGATGATTCAATTATCCAATTTAAGCGATTCAATTGTTTCAATTTGAAGCAATTCAATTGTTCAATTTGAAGCAATTTAATTATGTAGTTTGAAAGAAAAACACATACTTGGCATAGGGGTGATAAACCTGATATCTGGCGAATATATATATAATGCGAGTAGCTTTTGATATAGCCAAAGTAACTAATACATGCATAACAGAGCTACACAAAAACATATCAACGCCTACTATGGCTAATACAAAAATCATAATCAAAATTAGTAGGCGGAGTTGATAAAGTGAAAGCTATACATAAATGTGAGGCACAACACCTCATTTCTTTGTGGTGGTGGTGGTGAAGCTACTGCAGCTGCTGCCAGGATATCCAATGAGGCTGCATCAGTGGCAGGCTCCTCTCTCGGGGTAGGATCATGAGGAAGACCCAGGTGGGTCATGATCTGGTGAAGCATGGAATGGCACTGTCCCAAAGTGGCCTCAGCTCGAGCCCGATCTCACGGTCATGTCTTTGCGTCTTTGGTACTGAGTGGTACGCTGGTGTGCGAGATCGCATCCATCGCTCGACCATCTCCACTAGAGGCTAACACGTGTATACTCACGTGTTGAGATTGTCTTTGAATATGAGGCAGGGAGCATGCGTGGGGCTGCCGGCTGAAGTAGTGGGTGGAGGAGATGGAGGGGAACGATCACGAAATAAGTGGGGGGCCTCGTACCTCGGGCTCGGGAGCGGGCGTATCATCACGCATGGTGGTCATCGGCCTCTGTTGCGTGCCTCCTCACGGTCTCGGCCCGGCGTATGGAAATGGACGAGACATAGTCATAACTTGGAGTCCTTTGCTCACGCATGTAGGCATCTGTCTCATCTACATCAGGGCTCCATACGGAAATCCATCTGCTCGAACATAGGAAGAAGCCTCGGCATAAGAGTGGTATGCTCTCTGTAGTGCGGAGTCTCTCATGGACCTTCTCCTCAGTTGTAGACGAAGTCATCACCCATTTCGGATGGGCTAAACATTGCCGAGATCAGGTCTGATGCCTCCGGGATGAGCCCCCCTCCTCTGCGCATATCTTTGCGAGAGGAATAAGCATAGTCTTGTGACCAGAGATGGTCGATGAAGCGACATATGAGCGGAAGGCGCCTCAGATAAAGGGTTGGACCGGTTGTAGCATCCACAGCCGGTCTCTGGCTCGCCGCTCACGGGCGGAGGTGGGCAATCTACATAACCCTCGGCATTGCGCGATCTGCAATCTCAAAGGCTGAGAAACCGTGGGTAGTACACCTCGCGGTCGTCTATCTGAAATGGATCTCCCGGTGGACCATCTGCATCCCGAGTCATGGAGTGGTAGAACTGTCTGACCACTCTCGGGTAGTAAAACTGTCTTGGAGTCATAAATGGGAGGAGCGAATACCTCTCGATCAATCTCGTCGACTCTGGTATGCAGGTCGACCATCAGTCGGGAGCGTCATTAGAGCGACTCTGGCCCCGAAATGGTCGGTACGTATATCTGCATTCCTGGAATGGGGTGTCCACTCGAACATGCAGGCCTCTGATCTGCGGCGGTGATGCATTGTGGTGAAGGTGTCGTCTCGGTAGCGATGCGGCCAGGGTGATGGTGGCGGTCGAGAAGATGATGACTCATGCGGGCTGCAGTCTGGGGCCAGCTTGGAAGTAGAGACCTCTAGCTCTCCTGAGGCCGCGAGGATGGGGCAGAGGTCCCATCGCGTGCGAAATAACGTCCCGAGATCCCGGAGGAGGCTCGTCGCGGAGTGCGGCCTCGGGACAGGTGATGGCATTGGTCTTTGATGCGGGTGCTGCTTGACCTCTCGCTGGGTGCTAAATCTCACCGGGCCGGGTGCTCTGGGACCCACCCCTCGTACGGACCATATCTGATATCTAAAATAAACTACTGGAAAGGGGTGGACTCACTGAATATGTAGCTGGGGCCTGTATGTCTGAAATGAAGCTCTCTGGAAGCTCTTGAATCACCACCGGAAAATTTCTTCGCGCTCTGAATACCCTCGCTCTTGAGGCTCAGTGGCGAGACGAAAATGGGCCACTGAACTAATCGGTCGAGAGCTCAACGAACACTAGTCTTAGGCGAGGGCACCAAAATGAACGGGAGCCCGCAGCGATGTGGCTCGGGCCCTAGTACGCGATGGTGAAAACGGTATTTTCTTTCGGTAGACAACTCCCACAACCGGTAGTGTCGGTCGGGGCTCTGGTATGCTCGGGCTAAGGCTTCGGTAGTCTGATATTTGGGATGCGGGGCGTGACGATCTTGGGATGCGGGGCGACTGGGAGCTCGAAGGGCGCGGTATGGAAACTCCCGGGAGACACGCGAGGAGGGGAGAATATGAAGTGTGTTTTTGACGACCCCCTCTAGTATTTTTGCTACTCTTGTGAGAGAGGTAGCTGGAAGGGTCTCTCGCCATTTTCCGCTAAGCCCAGTAATTTGGCCATTTGGCCTCCTGCCGATACATCAAATTTTAAATTAATTACTAATATTAAATAATAATATAACTAAAAATTATTGTTAGAAAATTTACTATATCTTATGATTAGTATTTGAAACATACTATTTTCATATACAAACTAAATTATAAAGAAAGGAAAAATTGCTAAGTTAAAAATTTTGAAAAAATTATTTAGGCCAACGAGAATTAACTAATATAAGACAAAATTAAAATTTGTGACGCAATCAGGTTTTGAAAACAGACCGATTGAGTTGACTAATACTCAAGGAAGTCGGGGAGGATGATCTCCTCGACCAAATGCAGTGGCTTTGGCGGCTCATGATGTTGGGTGGCCATAAGTTGGGTTCGCTGGAATGGTTGTGGATTCGAGCAATTGGCTTGCAATTGGTGTTGTTGGCAAGACGATTCTCCTTCCGCCCTCGAGGTTGATTACTCCTTGCATTTCTGGACCTTTGTGTTTTCACGCACATTGATCATTTGAAACAATTTCGCGAGAATTTTGATTTTCAATTTCTAGCCTTCATGTTTGTTGTTCGAATGAAAGATATTCGACTCCATGGTCGTATTGCAAAAGTTAGTGCATGTCCATTAGAGCAATTGATGATTGCATTGGCGGTGTGAAATGGTCTTCATGATTGGCACATGATTGAGTTCAGCAATTGGTTAGTGTCAAGTACCACGAAATCTCTTGGGTGATGGAATTTGTCTATCTTAACTAGGACATCCTCACTCATCGCAGGGATTTTCAACGATCTATGGCGAGACTGCGAGTGTGATTGGGGTAGGTTTAAGCTCACTAAACCTAGCGCATGCATGCGAAAATGGCATAAGATTCTTGGCTCCTAAATCTAGCAAGGACTTTTCTATACAATTCCACAGTATTGTGGCGAAATTGTGGGAGATCCAGGATCTTTGTATTTGACAGGGTATTTGCTTTGAATTATGGCACTGACATGTTCAGTGAGAAATGCTTTCTTCTCAATGCCTAATCTCTTCTTGATTGTGCAAAGATCTTTCAAAAATTTTGCATAAGCAGGACTTGTTTGATTAGGTCCGGTAAGTATGTTAACCTTCGCTTGCCTTAAAACCTCAAAATTCACCTTGTTGAGATGCCTTCTTCTTACCTCTAAGTGCTTGTGGAAATGGAGGTGGTATACGATTATTTCATTGAATCTTCCTCTAGGAGGATGTATGCTCAGGGTTTCAATTCTTCTCCTTGCCTAGGTTCTTGAAGCGGGTTTTTGGCACAAGTGATCCAACCTCTTTTCCACTTCTCGGGAGTGATTATGGCCTTAACCTCATCCATTCTACGAATTGTTGGGGATGACCCCACCTCATAATTCCCTTGGGATTTGAGTGTTTGTGATGGAAACCTCCACTCTCTTGTACCTCTAGGAACTTGTTGATCTTGGTGATTGAATCACGCCCAGGTTATCAATTTTAAAGTTTGAGATTGCTCAGGCCATCTATTCTCTTATTGATAGTACTTTCGATTATCAATCCTTTGTGCCGGGTTAACGCATTAATTCCTTTTTGTTCCTCAACAAAGTTGCCTACCACCTTACTCAAATTCAATATAACATTCCTCTTTGGAGAAAGAGGATGTTGGTTATTTGTGTGTGAGGGGAAAACAGCCGAGTTTAGCACACAGGGGTACATAAGCGAGGGGTTGGGTCTCCGTACAAGATCAGGGTGATTCCTCCAGGTGGAATTGTAGGTATTACCATATGGAGCGATAGATTGTTGTGGCCACTTGTTGTCCTACGGTGTTTGCGTGGCATCCACGTCCTTCAACTGCGGGGGCCGTAGGACATGGTTCCTGCTTTGGATCTGGGGATTGAAATTGGTCTGAGGATTAGGCGTCTGAGTTACTAGGTCCTTGCATGCACCTCTTGGGTTGTTGCCTTGAGCTCCTCTACCTTCACAGCTGGTTGGAATCCCAGCTCATTTCCTATGTCTTCGAGCCGGTGCATACATCCTACCCCTTTGGTTGGCGGTGGTTTCATCTTTATCAGTTTCTACAGGGTTAAGTTCATCTGACCCTTAGAAGTTTCAGCCACGTAATTTAAGAAATCCATGGCTTCATCGGGATGTTTGGCAAAAGTCTCCCCACATGGTTTCTAAAAGGCGCCTCATGGCGAGAGACATACCATATAGAAGTGGTTCACCCGACATCGTGTGTGAACCGTAGTGTGGACATCTGCGATGGTTTCCATAAATCTCGACCTTTGGTAAAATCTCTACGCCCATCACGAGGTACCAAAGGTATAAATTTTGCCTTTTCAAATTATTAGTCTTATAGTGCGAAAAACTAGCCGGGGTCGAAACATGGCTCGGCCAATTTCTTATGGTTCACAGGCCTCGATGAGTTGAGCCATATCTTGGCACTTGTCCTTTAGAGTCGATGGAAATGCCTTTAGCTTGGCAAATCCATGTCGTCATACCTTCATGAAGGTAGGTTACCAAACCTCCTCAAATCCCTTATGTGAGTGTATGGATTTTCATTTTCCATACCATGATATGTGGGAGTAGGGTCTGAAATAAGGCCTCCGCGCTCATCTTGTGGGAGAGATGATCTGAGGATGGAACTTAACTCCTAGGAGGTGGATGTGATCCCTCCTTGGTTCTATATGCATTTGGATTCATAGGGGTTCACGGTTGACTTTGTTGTTCCTCGGTTATGGGATCCATGGTATCGGTTGCTGCCCGACTTCACTAGGCCCAGAGTCGAGTTGTGTACTTATCACATACAATCTACACGATGTGTACCCCATCCTTTGTTGCATACACGGTTGTTACACAATTAAAGAGACAACAAGAGCAGCAAACAGCTTGCAAAAAGATTAAAATTAACTACCAACAATAAAGCGGCTGAATGGCGGGCGAAAACGGTCACGATTCTTTGCGAGTGAAGCAAGCGGCGGTTCTATGGGATTGCAAAGAAATAAAGTTACCTTCACTTGTGATGTGGATCACAAGTACTCTTCAACTTACCATAAGTAGTTTGGCACCATCCTGACACTTGGCATCGCTGGTCCGTGCCACGGTGGTGGGCTAAAATCAACTAATATTTATGTACACAGCTCCTACATTTGCTAGTAGTCAAGCTACTACGGTATAGTGGTCTTCCAGGGTGAACACGGGGTGGGTTTTCATCCTAGAAATGGTTTGTATTAGGGCATGAAGGTAAGGCTTTCTATTTGGACTTTTGGATTTGTGTCAAAAGGCGTAAATGGTTAAGCTGGAAATTAAAAGCGGAAAATGTTAAAAGCGAAATTAAGTGAAGAAATTAAGCTTTGAAGATTTAGGTCACCAACTTGACAAGCTAGAACTGAAACACATGTCCTCGGGTTTGTATCCTCCTATGTGGTCGACACGGGATGCGATTATGGCCCCTTTTTGTTTAAAACCCTAACATTCCTTATGTCGTTTTTTCTAAGGCTAGTAAAGACCATCTAAAGAATCGCAGTGCATCTCTCACTAGAGCCTTAAATACAAGTATGGAAGTGGCCAAAACAATAAAAGTCAATGTTATTTAACCACAATTTGAAGAACCACCCCAACATGTAAATGCTACCTCGAGGCAAGTAAGGACCGTCTAAAGAGCCCTGATGCACGTCATAGCCTTTGGATCTAAAGCATGTAAGAGTATTGGCGAAACGATAACATCCCATGTTATGCAATTGAATTTTGAAAATAAGGGCCATAAATACACTACGTGACTTTTAGTCTGAGAGGACAACATGCTTAACCCCACCACAGCTAGCTTCTTCCTCTTCAAAGGAAGGAGGGCTTAGCCAACATCTCTTGAGTTGTCATCCTCAGAGGGTGTGTTTGCGGCCGGGAAAGGGAGAGAAAGAGAGAAAGAAAGAGAGAGAAAGAGAAAAATAAACAATTTATTTACAAAAGCGAGTAAAAATAAAATAACACAAATCACCAAAAACTTGCTGTTCCTTCTATCCACCTCTCCTTTATTACAAAACATGAAGTATTTATAAGCCTCCTCGAGTATGAAACTGCAAAAACCACAATAACTAGGCTAAGTTATAGAGACCGATTGGGTAATAAACCAAGTTTGGAAGGCGGTTGCATTAATTACAGAGAGGATGACAAGGCACGCAAATTTAAGCTACGAGGAGAATTTCGCTAATTAGCGAATTTGGCAAGGTTTAAGCGAGAAATTGGCAAAGTGCAGCGAATTTGGCCAGTGTTTGCGAATTTGGCAGAGTTGAAATTTCGCTGCGAAATTTCGCTAAGCTAGCGAAATTTCGATGGCAATTCTATAATTTCGCTAAGGAACAGTGCAAGTTGGCTAGCGAATTTCGCAATTTTTGCTGAGATTGCGAACTGTTTGCGAATAGTTCTTGGTCGCTAGGATGCGAATTGGTTGAGAACGAGGTGCGAAAATTCTGACTCTTTGTTCTGCGTGCCTCTCGTCCTGTCTTCAAGCGCATCTCATTTCCTCCACTTTTTCCTTTGTTTTCCATTGATTTTGGGCTTGTTGATGGTGAGGCCCAAACTTGACCTCATGATTGATCATTTGCATTGTGGTTGAAACTGGGGGTGCATAAATACCCTCTGAAACAACGAAAACATGCTCGAAATGGAATAAGTGTTACTAAGATGACATGAACACTTCAGTGGTTTATGACATGATTAATGCACAAAAACACTCAAAACCTACCTAATATAGGGTTCAAAATTGCACTTTTTGAGCACTAATCATCACTTTGACGAGCTCGACTACTCTGCACGGGCGGCGACTAGAGTCAATCGGCTGGAAATGGATCATGACAGGACCTCAGCTTGGAGCCCGATAGCCCTTTGTGAGCTCGGCTACTGCGCGCGGGCCCGCAGCGGCTGGGTCGGATCGGCTGGTACGGATCGCCCGAAGGCCTCGGCGCCCGGCCCGACCCGGTAACTACTTTGGCGAGTTTCGACTACTTTCGGCCTGAGGCCAGCGGCTGGGGAGTTAGATCAGCTCATCTTTGGATCGCCAACCTTATGGCCTGGCGCCGGAGCCCGATAACTCACTTTGGTTCAGTACTTCTTCACCGACCACCTGGCCGAGTTCGATCATTTCGGTGGATCACAGCAAAGACCTCGGTAGCCGGAGCCCTGGTAGCTCACTTTGATGAGCTCGACTACTCTGCGAACCCAGCGAGCCTAAAGTCGGATCGGCTAAAGAATTTGGATCATGTGAGGCCACATCGCGGGCCTAGTAGCTCGCGTGAGCTCGACCTGCGCACGATCCGTGGCCCTAGGAGTCGGATCGGCTCGGCCGGAGCAAGTGAGGCCTCGGCGCCGGAGCCTGGTAGCTCACTTTGTGAGCTTGGCTACTCTGCCTGGGCGGGGCGAGCTGGGGAGTCAGTCGGCTCAAAGATGGATCGCAGCAGGCCTCGGCGCCGAGACCCTGATATCCGGCTGACGAGCTCATTTTCGGCGGACCCGCCTTGACTAGAGTCGGATCATTTCGAATTTTGGATCGTCCAAACAAGGCCTCGGCGCCATGACCCTGGTATTTCACTTTAACGAGACCGACTGCTTTCGGCCACGGGCCCGCAGCGGCTGGAGTTAGATAAGCTGGTGGATCACAACGAGACCTCGGCGCGGGCTCGATGCTTCATTTGACGAGCTCATTGCTATACACGGCCAAGTAGCCTAGGGTTCGATCGGCTCGGTGGATGCCAACAAGGCCTCAGGCCGTAGCCAATGTCTCACTTTGGCCAGGCTCGACTTCTCGGCGCGAGGCCACGCGACTAGAATAAGATAAGCTCATTTGGATCGCCATCAGGCCTCGGTAGCTTGGAGTGATAACTCACTTTTACGAGCTCATTTACTCTTCATAGGCCCGCGGCCTAGAGTCGGTGGATCTGACAAGACCTCGGCGCCCGGGTAGCTCGATGGCGACTTTGGTACTTCATTCTCTAT
Organism: Tetrastigma voinierianum; assembly: GCA_016808115.1. Classification (NCBI taxonomy): domain Eukaryota; kingdom Viridiplantae; phylum Streptophyta; class Magnoliopsida; order Vitales; family Vitaceae; genus Tetrastigma; species Tetrastigma voinierianum. Next base: position 421,006 of record JAEQBH010003181.1, on the reverse strand, counting down.
GGCCACTTAGCCTAGAGTCGGATCGACTCATCTTTGGATTGCGACAAGGCCTCGGCGCGTGTGATATCAACTTTGTGAGCTGCGACTTCTCTGCACGAGCCCGCATGACCTAAAATCAAGATCGACTCATCTTTGGATGCTTGAACAAGGCATCGGTGCACAGGAGCCCGATGCTCGCTGTGAGCTCGGCGCTACTCTTCATAGGCAGCGCCCAGCCGGTGGAATCGGCTCGGGTTTGATCACGGCATGATATCGGCGCCGGGCTTCGGTAGCTCACTGGCGGGCGATGCTACGCACCCCAGCCACGTGGCCTGGGGTCGGATCAGCTCGAGCGGGATGGATAATAAGGCCTCGGCGCCGGGCCCAGTGGATCACTGGCAGCGTGCTTTCGGCCTCTACAGGCCTGCGGCTAGGAGTTAGATTAGCTCGGGGGCCCCAGATGCGCAGCCAAGAGACCTCGGCCCGGAGCCCAGTAGCTCACTTTTATGAGCTCGATTACTCTGCCGCGATCCACGCGACCTAGAGTCGGATCGGCTTAGGGTACGGATCGCCACAAGTCCTCGGCGCCAGAGTAGCTCATTAGCTCACTTTGGTGAGCTCGACTGCTGCCCGGGCCACCCGACTGAGTGAGGTGTTGAGTGGATCGCCCAGCGAGGCCACAAAGCACGGGCTAATATCTCACTTTGATGAGCTCGACTACTTTGCATAGGCCACCTAGCCTAGGAGTCAGATCATTTCGAATTTGGATCGCCAACAAGACCTCGGCGCCGCCGACCCGGTGGCAGAGCACGGCCAGGCTCTCTTACTTTCTGGACCGGGCCACCTTGGCCTAAGTCGGATCATCTCTCAATTTGGATCGCCCGACAAAGCCTCGGTAGCCACGAGCCCGATGGCTTTACTATGGCGAGCTGGCTACTCTTCGCAGGCCCGCATGGCCCTAGGATTAGATCGGATCGAAATTTGAATCACCAATGAACCTTAAGCGCCGAGACCGGTGGCTCACTTTGAGGCTGTTGTTACTCTTCATAGGCCCGCAGCGACCTGGGTGGATAAGCTCGGGCTAGATCGCCCGGCAAGGCCTCGGCGGAGCTGATGGCTAACTTTGGGCTCGGCTACTACTGCCACGAGGCCACGCGACTAGAGTCAAATCGACTCGGGGGATCGCCAGCGGCCACGTCGCGGAGCTGATAGGCTCACTTTGAAGAGCTCGACTTCTCTGCCGCGGCCATGCGGCCTAGAGTCATCAGCTCAGGCTGGATCGCCAACAAGGCCTCAGCGCTGGAGCCCAGTAGCTCACTTTTACGAGCTCGACTACTCTTCATAGGCCACGCAGCCTAGGAGTTAGATCAACTCAGGCTGGATCACCGAGCGATACCTCGGCGCCGGGCTCGGTGGCGCTCACTTTGACCAGGCTCGAAAAAGAATTTGCACAAGCCACGTAGCTAGGAGTAAGATCCCGGCTCGGGGGTGGATCGCCCGACAAGGCCTCGGAGCTGCCGAGACCAGGTGGCTCCCTTTGACGAGCTCGGTACTCTGCCTGGGCCACATAATTCAGGTGGCTGTTGGATCGCGGCGTATGCGCCGGGCCTGTGGCTCGCTGGCTGGCTAGACTACTCTGCCACGGTCCACACGGCTGAGGTCGGATGTTGAAGCAGGGATGTGACAAGGGCCTTGGTGCCAGGGCCTGGTGGCTCACTTTGTGAGCTCGACCCCACTCTGCACGGGCCGCGTAGCTGGGAGTCGGATCGGAGTTCAGTTGGATCGCTAATGAGGCCTCAGCCGTAGCCAGTATCTCACTTTGATGTTTCAGACTACTCTGCCAAAGGGCACCCGACCCTGGGTCGGATCGGCTAAAGCTGGATCATGACTAGGCCCACGGCCTTGAACTATTGGCTGTTTGGCGAGCTTGTTACTGCGCACAGGCCACGTGGCTGGGGGTGAGGATGTTTCGAGTGCAGGCAGTGAATGAGGCCTCGACGCCGAGAGCTGACAGCTCCTTTGGCCAGGCTCGACTACTCGCACGGGCTAGGCGAGCTGGGAGTCGGATCAATTCAAAGGCTGTGGATCGCCCAGAGGCCTCGGCGTCGGAGTGAAATAGCCCGGCTTTTGTGAGCTCATTGCTCTTGCCCACGAGACCACGCGGCCCCAGGAGTCGGATCATTTCAATTTGGATCGCTGATAAAGGCCTCGGCGCCCTTAATTAGCCACTTTGTGAGCTCGACTACTCACCCGCACGAATACGGCTAGAGTCAGATCATTCGGTGGATCGCGACAAGACCTCGGCTCGAAGCTATTAGCTCACTTTGGCCAGGCTCGACTACTCTTGAAAGTCCGCAGCGACTGGGAGTTAGATTAGCTATGGTGGATCCGACCGACTCAGGCGCACGGAGCTCACATTGCTCACTGGCAGAGCTCGACTACTCTCCACGCGAAGCGCATTAACTAGGGCCGGATACGCCGGGTTGGATCGCCAATGAGGCCTCTGCTTGGCGGAGGCGATAGCTCACGGTGGCGAGCTCGACTACTGCATAGGCCCTTGTGACCTAAGTCGGATCATTCAATTTGGATCGGCGACAAGACCTCGGCGCCGTAGTGATAACTCACTTTGATTTGCTCGACTACTCTGCACATGCCACGTCTAGGTCGGATCAACTCAGGCTGGTTTACTTGACAAGGCCACGGTGGCCGGGCCCGATAAAGCTCACTTTGAGGCTGGGCCTGTCTGCCGCGAGGCCACGTGGCCTGGGGTCGGATAAGCTCGAGTGGATCGCGATAAGGCCCTCGACTCCGGAGCCCAGTAGCTCACTTTGATGAGCTCGACTACTCTGCACAGGCCACGTACTTCAGGAGTCGAGGATCGGCAAGTGGATCATTATGAGCCTCGGCGCCTGGGAACTAGTAGCTCACTTTGATGTTTCGACTACTGCGCACACGAGCGTGACGAGCCTAGGGTCGGATCAGGCTGAGCTAGATCGCGAGGCCACATCGCGAGACTGGTAGCTCCTTTGTGAGCTCGACTACTCTGCCACGATCAGCGTGGCTGGGGTCGGATCATTTCCCGGTGCAGGCAGCCAATGAGCCTCGGCGCCGGGCCTGAAGTAGCTCACTTTGGCCCAGGCTTGACTACCGCACGGGCCCGAGGCGGCTAGGAGTCAAATCGGCTCGAAATGGATCGTGGCGAGGCCTCGGCGCCGGGCCCGATATCCCGGCTGGCTGACTCGACTACTTTCGGCCGCAGACCCGCTAGCGACTGGGAGTCGGATCATTTCATTTGGGTGTCGGCAGGCCTCGGTAGCCCAGCCCGGCTGATATTTCACTTTAGCAGGCTTTCGACTACCACGGCCACGGGCCACGCGGCTAGGAGTTCGGTCATTTCGAATTTGGATCGCAGCAGATCTCGCACCGGGCTCATTAGCTCACTTTGAAACTCGACCCCTCTTATACACGACCACGTAGCCTAGGAGTTCGATCATTTCGGGAGGATGGCGACAAGACTCTGTGTTGCCCGTAGCCAAATATCTCACTTTAGCGAAACTCGACTACTCACGCTTGCAGACTCACAGCGACCTAAGAATAAGATCGGCTTCGATTTGGATAACCCGACAAGGCATCGGCGCACGGAATTGTCTTCCCGGCTTTGGCGGCTATTTCTGCCGTAGGCGCGGCCTAGAGTCGGATCGACTCGGTGTATCACCAGTAAGACATCGGCGCGGGCTCGATGGCTCACTTTGTGACTCGACTACTCTCAGTAGCCACGTAGCACAGGTTCAAATCATTTCGGGGAGGATGGCCCAGCCAGGCCTCGGCGCCGAACCTGATGGCTCACTTTGGCCCAGGCTCGACTACTGCACTTACACAGGGACACAGCGACTGGGAGTTAGATGCTTTCGAATTTGGATAGCGACAAGGCCTCGGCCGGGCCAGTGGCTCACTTTGGCCGAGCTCGATTACTATATACCACGGAGTCCACGCGGCTGGAGTCGGATCGGCAGGGCGGATCGCCCGACAAGACCTTAGCGCCGGGCGATGGCTCGCTGACGAGCTTGACTCTGATACACAGACCCGCGTAGCACAGAGTCGGTCGACTCGGGATGGATAGCGACAAGGCCGGCGCGTAGCCCGATGGCTCGCTGATGAGCTCGACCTGTACGCGAACCACCCATCCTGTAGTCCGTCATTCAAAATTTGGATCGTAGCCTTGACCCGGCGCGAGCCTAAATAGCTCACTTTGACAAGCTCGACTACCTTTGGACCAGGAGCCCGCGTAGCTTAAGTCGGATCGGCCTCGGTGGGCATGTGGGCCTTAAGCGCCTGAAAGCCTAGTGGCTCACTTTGTGAGTTTCGACTACTCTTGCCTGAGGCCCGAGGCTGACTGGAGTCGGATCGGCTAAATTTGGATCGCAACCAGGCCTCAGCGCTCGGAGCCTAATAGCCCACTTTGATGAGCTCGGCTACTGCACGAGACCCACCTTGACCTAAGAGTCGGATCGGCTCAGTGGATCGCCCAATGAGGCCTCGGCGCCCCGCGAGCTGAGTAGCTACTTTGACGAGCTGCTACTCTGCACGGGCAGCGCGACTAGGAGTCGAGCATTTCGGCTGGGTCGCCCAGCCGAGCCTCGAGGCGCGAGCCCGATGGCTCACTTTGGCCAGGCTCGACTACTCTTCATAGGCCACGCAGCTTAGAAGTTAGATCAGCTCAGGCTGGATCACCAACAAGACCTCGGGCGCCGAGCTCGGTGGCTCACTTTGGCGAGCTCGACTACTCTACCGCAAGCCACGGCCTTTGGGAGTCGGATCATTTCGGTGGATCGCGTGAGGCATCGGCGCTGGAGCTTGATAGCTCACTTTGACGAGCTCGGCTATAACTGTAGGCCACGCGGCCTAGGAGTGCGATCATTTCGAGATTTGGATCACCCGGCGAACCTCGGCGCCGGAACTCATTAGCTCTCTTTGAAGCGAGCTCATTTACTCTTCACGGCCCGCAGCGACTGGGAGTCGGATCAGCTCGAGTGGATCGCGAAACAAGGCCTCGGCGCACGGAGCCTAGTAACTCCCTTTGTGATCATTCTCTTCATTGGCCCGCCTTGATCCCCAGAGTCGGATGCTTCGAGCGGATCGCCCAGCCAGGCCTCGGCGCCGGGTGATAGGCCATTTTGGCAGGCTCGACCTGCTGCACGGGCCGCGTGGCCTAGGAGTTCGATCGGCTCGGTACCGATCGCCGGCTCAGGCTCGGCGCTGTAGCTGATGCCCGCTGATGAGCTCACTACTGCGCACGAGCGGCCAGCGGCTGGGAGTCGGATCGGCTGGTGGATGGCAATAGGCCTCGGCGCCGGAGCCTAATAGCCCGGCTGGCGGGCTCGACCTCTGCGCTGGGCCGTGCGACTGAGTCGGATCGGCTCGGGTGTCACGGTAAGACCTCGGCGCCGGGCTGATGGCTCACTTTGGCCAGGCCTCGACTACTACTACCTGAAGCCCGTGGCTAGAAGTTAGATCAGCTCGAGTGGATCGTAATGAGCCTCGGCGCAGGAAGCGATATCTCGGCACTGAGGCTCGACCTGCGAGTCACGCGGCTGGGAGTAAGATCGAGCTCGAGGCTGGATCATGACAAGACCAGCGCCTCGAGCCAGTGCTTCCTTTGGCGAGCTCGACTCGCATTCGCAGACCCGCGCTGACGCCGAAGTCGGTCGGCTCGGGCTAGATCGCAGCAGACCTCGGCCTTCCGGGCTGGTAGCTGGCTGGCGAGCTCGGCCCCTGCGCACGGGCGGCGAGCTGGTCGGATCGGCTGGGAGGATCACCAGCCAGGCCTCGGCCGGAGCCCAATAGCCCACCTTGGCGAGCTGACTACTCTGCCGCAGACCTGCCCTTTCAGTCGGATCAGCTGTTTGGATCGCCCAGCCGAGGCCTCGGCGCCCGAGCCCGATGCACCGGCACTACGAGCTCGGCCTTCTCTTCATAGGCCCGCAGCGACTGGAGTTGAATCGGCTCGATTTGGATCACCAACAAGACCTCGGCGCCGGAACTCGATGGCTCACTTTGTGAGCTCGACTACTCTACAAAACCCGTGGCACAGTCGGATCGGCTCGGACTGGATGCCAATGAAACCTCATCGCACCGGAGTGATGGCTCACTTTGGCGAGCTGACCTGCGCACGAGACCCGCGCTGACCTAAAATTCGGTCGGCTTCAGTGGATCGTTAACCGGGCCTCGGCACAGGCGGTGCTCACTTTGACAAGCTCGACTACTTCATAGGCAGCGCGACGAGGTACAACCGACTCGGTGGATCATGATAAGACCTCGGCGCCCGGGCCGTCTTCGCGCGAGCTCTACTACTGCGCACGAGGCCACGCGGCTGAGGTCGGATGTTTCGGGCTGCATCGCGATATGGCCTCGGCGCTGGAGCCCGAGTAGCCCGCTTTGAACTCTTGCTCTCTGCGCGAGCCCGCGCTGACTGGGGTGGATCGGCTCGTTTGGGTAGCCTTGACAAAGGCCTCGGCGCCCCGAGCCCGATAACTCACTTTGGCGAGCTCGACTGCTCTTCATTGGCCAGCGGTCCCAGAAATTCCCGGATCATTAAAATTTGGATGCAAGCAGCCTCGGCGCCTGGGCGATGCTTCATTTGATGAGCTCGACTATTCTTCATTATTACCTTGACCCACAGGTGATTCCCATTTCGAAATTTGGATCGCCCACAAGGCCTCGGCCGAAGACCCGATGGCCCTCTTTGGCCAATTTCGTACTGCGCACAGGCCCAGCGGCCTAAGTCGGATCATTTCGGTGGATCGCGTGAGGCCTCGGCGTCAGCGACCCGATTAGCGCTGATGGGCTCTGCACCTCACGCATAGGCCACGCGACTGGGAGTCAGATCAGCTCGGTGGATCATGACAAGGCCACGGCGCTGGGGCCGCGATAACTCCTTTGAGCTCGACTACTCTTCGTGCGACGAAGCGGAGTCTAAGAGTTAGATTGGCTCAGTGGATCACGATAAGACCTCTGGCGGCGGGCTTTCGATGGCTGTTTGTGAGCTCGGCTACTCTTCAAAGCGCAGTAGCCTGAAGTCGGATCATTTCGAGTGGATCGCCCGGCTAGGCCTCGGCGCCGGGCGATATCTAGCTGGCCGAGGCTCGACTTCTGCGCACGGGCCGCGGCTGGGTAAGATCGATGGTGGATCGCCCAGCGAGGCCTCGGCGGGCGATATCCCCAGCTTTAGCGAGCTGACTTCTCACGCACGGGCCCTTGCGGCCTAGGAGTCGGTCGGCTCGAAATTTGGATCATATGAGACCTCGGCTGGGCTCGAGTTCGCTGACTCGGCTAATGCACATAGAGCCGGGCGGCTGGGAGTCGGATCGACTGCGGATGGATCGCTGACAAGGCCTCGGGCCGGGCCAATCGCCCACTTTGGCCAGGCTCGACTACCTGCACGAGCCCACGCGGCCTAGGAGTCGGTTGGTGAGGCCCCGGATCGTGACAAGGCCTCGGCGCGAGCCTAGTAACTCACTTTAATGACTCGGCCTCTGCCTGAGCCACGTAGCCGGGGAGTCGAGATCCGCTCGGTGGATCGCTGACAGGGCCTCAGCGCACAGACTCGATCTCACCACTTTGACAAGCTCGACTACTCTTTGTGAGGCCCTGCGACCTAGGAGTCGGATCATTTCCGGTACGGATTGCCCAGTGAGGCCTCGGCGCCGGGCCAAATGGCGGCTGAAGAGCTGCTGCTGCGCACGGGGCCGGCCCTGGGGTCGGATCACCTCGGTGCGTCGCCCGACATGGCCTCGGTAGCCGCGGCCTGGTGGCCCGCGGCAGGCTCTGCTGCTGCACGGGCCACGCGGCTGGGGTCGGATCGGCTCGGGTTGGGTGGCCAATGAGCCTCGGCGCCCAGGCCCGAGTAACTCTGCTTGACCCAGGCTTGACCTCTGCCGCCAAGCGACTGACCTAGGAGTTAGATTAGCTCGGTGGATCGCAATCTGAACCTCTGCGCCGGGCTCGGTGGCTCGCTGGCAGGCTCGACCTTTCTACCTGAGCCCGCTAGAGTCGGATCAGCTCGGGATGGATCTTGTGAGGCTCTCAGCGCGGGCGATATCTAACTTTGACGAGCTCGACTTCCTGCACGCAGGCCACGCTGACTAAGAGTAAGATCGACTCCGGGTTGATCGCCCAGCGAGGCCTCGGCGCGGAGCTGATATCTAACTTTGGCCCGAGCTCGACTTCTCTGCAGGCCACGCGGCCTAAGTAAGATCATTTCGAGGCTGGGTCTGAAATAAGGCATGTCTGGGTTGATGCTTCAGCAGCGAGCTGACTGCGTTAAGTGGGCGCGGCTGGGGTCGAATCGGCCAATTTGGATCGCAGCCGAGACCTCGGCGCCGGGCTCGGTGGCGCTCACTTTGTGAGCTCGGCCTTCTTTGCATCAGGCCGGGCGGCTGGAGTCGAGATCAGCTCGGGATGGATCGCCCGAATGAGGCCTCAGGCCGGGCCCGATAGCCCGCTGGCGAGCTCGACTGCATGCCTGGTGCGCGGCTGGGAGTCCCGGTCGGCCTAAAGTTTGGATCGCCAACATGGCCTCGGCGCCAGGCCTAGTAACTCGCTTTGTGAGCTCGGCCCCTCACCTGAAGCCACGTAGCTAGGAGTCGGATCATTTCGGTGCGGATCGCGAAAAAGGCCTCATCGCACCTGATAGGCTCACTTTAATGAGCTCGACTATACGCACATGCCCACCTTGACCTAAAGAGTCATATCATTTCGGTTGGATTCGCCCGACCAGGCCTCGGCGCCTGGGCTCGATCAGCTCACTTTGACAAGCTCGACTACTCTTCATAGAGCCGCTGGCTGGAGTCGGTCGACTCGGCTGGATTATGACAAGGCCTCGGCGCCGGAGCCAAATAGCCCACTTTGAAGAGCTCTGCTACTGCTGCCGCAGACCCACCTTGACCTAGGAGTCAGTCGACTTAAGATCGGATCGCTGACAAGGCCTCGGTAGCCGGGAGCCCGATATCGCTTTGGCGAGATCGACTTCTGCGCCGCAGACCGCGCGGCCTAAGAGTAAAGATCATTTCGGTGCGGATTACAAATAAGGCATCGGTGCACCAGGCCTAGTAGCGCTCACTGGCAGGCGCAGAGCTGTTCATAGGCCGCGCGGCTGGGTGGAAATCAGCTGGTTGGGATCACGACAAGACCTCGGCGCGGGAGATCGGTGGCTCACTTTGTGAGCTCGACTACTGCATGACCGAGGGCTGGCCTAGAGTCGGATCATTTCAGGATGGTCGCCAACAAGGCCTCGAGCCGAGACGATGGCCCACTTTGGCCGACTCATTCACATGCGCGGGCCAGCGGCCTAGGTCGGATGTTAAATTTGGTCATGACAAGGCCTCGGCGCCCGAGCTAGTAACTTCGCTTTGAGCTCGACTACTCTGAGCCCGTAGCCTAGAGTCGGATCATTTCGAGCTGGATCGCCAATGAGCCTTTGTCGCTGGAAACCTGATGGCGCAGCTGACGAGACTCGACTACTGCGCACATACGCGACTGGGAAGTCGAGATCAGCTGGTGGGTCCATGACCCGGGCCCTCGAAGTGTACAGGCTGGTAGCCCTTTGACAAGCTCGACTACTCTTCATAGGCCACGCGGCTGGGAGTCGGGTCGGCTCGAGTGGATTGCCCATGAGGCCTCGGCGCCGGGCCCGATAGCTGCTGAAGGCTGCTTTGCTGCGCACGGGCCAGCGACCAGGGGTCGGTCGGCCGTTTGCGCCGCCAACCGCCAGCTCGGCGCGCGGCAAGTGCTTGACTTTGTAGCTCTGCTTCGTACAGACCCGCAGCGACCTAGAGTCGGATGGCTGGGGTGGGTATGGCGCAAGACCTCTCAGGTAGCCAGGCCAGGTAACTCACGTTAGCCAATTTCGACTACTCTTCGCATAGGCCGCGCTGACCTAGCGGTTAGATCGAAGCTGGGCTGGATCACCAACAAGACCTCGGCGCCCCAAGCTCGATGTAGCTAACTTTGAGCTTCGACTATACACACAAGCCCGCGTTGCTGGAGTCGGATCATTTCGGTGCGGATCGCCGACCAGAGCCTCATCGCTGGAGCGATGGCTCACTTTGACGAGCTTGACTACTGCGCCGCAGACCCGCGCTGACCTAAGAGTCGGTCATTTCGGTGGATCGCCCGGCAGGCCTGTTGCTTTGGGCCTAGTAAGCTCACTTTGGCCGAGCTCGACTACTCTGCCGCGGGCCAGCGACCTAGAGTCGGATTAGCTGGGCTTGATGCGCCAACAAGACCTCTGGCGCGAACTGTAGCTCACTTTGACTATCTAGACTACTCTGCCCCTGATCCACACGACCCGAAGTCGGATCGGCAGGGTGCGGATCACAGCGAGGCCTTGGCGCCTGGGCCCGATGCTTCAGCTGGCGAGCTCGACTACTGCGCACGAGCCCGCGTAGCCTAGAATTCGGTCGGTCGGTGGATCGCCAGCAAGGCCTCGGCGCCCGTAGCCAGTGGCTCACTTTGGCCAATTTCGACTTCTCTTCAAAGTCCACATGACCCGGGGGTTAAGATCGGTATGGTGGATCCCCCAGCCGATAGCTCGGCGCCGAACTCTTGTAGCTCACTTTAATGAGCTGAGCTCACTGCCAAACCGCGTAGCCCTAGCGGTCGGATCGGCTGGTTGGATCGTAACAAGGCCTCAGGCCGGAATTGATAGCTCACTTTGGCGAGCTCGACTACTCTGCATAGGCGCGCATGACCTAAAGTCAGTCGACTCCAGGCTGGGCCGGCGACGAAGGCCTTAAAGCGCTGGCTTCGATCAACTCCGCTGATGGTAACGACTGCCTGCGCCACGGGCCATCCATCTAGAGTCGAGATCAGCTCGGCTGGTTTGCCAACAAGACCCTGACGCACAGGCCGATAAGCTCACTGGCGAGCTCAAACTCTCTTGGCGTAGACCCGCGTAGCCTAGAATTGAGTCGACAATTTGGATCGCCCGACAAGGACTGGCGTCCGAGGCCCGTGCTTCCTTTGATGAGCTTGACTGCTCTGCCTGAGCCACCTAGCACAGAGTCAAATCAGCTAAAAATTTGGATGTGACGAGCCACATCGCGAGCACAGTAACTCACTGGCCAGGCTCGACTACTCTACCACCGATCCGTAGCCTAGAAGTCAAATCATTTCGGGATGGAACGCGTGAGGCCTCGGCACCGGGCCTAGTAGCTCACTTTGGCCAGGCTCGACTACTTTCTGCTGAGCCGGAGGCTGAGCTAGAGGTGAATCAGCTGAAATGGATCGCCCGACAAAGCTCGGCGCCGGGTGGCCGCTGCGAGGCTCGGCCCACTGCGCGCAGTGCGCATCCTAGGAGTCGGATCCATTTCCGGTACGGATCGTCGACAACAAAGCCTCGAGGCGTGACCTAGTGATTCGTGCCACGTAGGCTGAGCTAAAATCCAACAAAGTTTATATACGCCTAAGTTCCTACTCTTTGCCCGTGATGGTCGAGCTCACTGCGATTATAGTGAATACCCAGGGTCGAACACGGGGATGGTTTCATCCTAAAAATGATTTGCATAAGTGCACGAAGATAAAGGCTTTCCTATTTGGACTCTTTGGATGTGTGTTTCAAAAGCAGTGGAATCGTTTGAAAACTGAGAGTGTAGCTAAGTAAAGTTGGAAAGTTAACTTTGAATGAGTGGAGTCACTAACTTGGCAAGTTATGGCAAGCCAGAGTGTCCTCGGTTTTAATATAAACTGCTGACATCACGACCCTCCCATAGAGTCCATGGCATACTTAGGATCTATATTTAGCAGCAAAGCCTCACCCATGAAGCAACTCTATTTGAGTCAATACGTTTAGCATGCGGTGCCTGGCCTCTTTATTTGAAACCCCAACATTCAATATCATCTAGAGGCTCGTAAGCCATCTAAGAGCAATGATCGTATCACTAATTGTAAAGTATTACAAAAGCATGGAGAGTATTGGCCAAATCAATAACATTAAATTCTATGCAACCACAATTTGAGAAACCCAACATATAAATAATATCATTTTAAAAGGCTCGTAAAGACCATCTAAGAATCCACACGAGTACCCTCTATAACATGATATCTGCTGGATCTAAAGCATGAGAAGATATTGGCCACATTAATGATTCAATGTTATGCAGCCATGTTTGAGAATATAAGGGCCCATAAATACACTACACATGCTTTTAGTACAAGAGGACAACACCTCTTGCCTGAAGCTAGCTGGCCTACTCTTCAAAGAAAGGCTTGTGGCATCTCTTGAGTTGTCATCCTCGAGAGGGGTGTTGCTTGTAGAAAGTAAAGAAGAAGAGGAGAGAGAAAAATAAAACCCTAGCTAAGAATACAATACTTTATTTACAAAAATGACACAAAAATATCTTCTCCCCAAATTGTTGCTAAGAGAATTGTTACTTAGTTTCAAAGCAGGAGAACTATATGACACCTAGGCATAAAATACCAAAAAACCTATGAAATTGGCTAAGTTATAGGACAATTAAGTAATACACCAAGTTTGGAGGCGGTTTGGCATTAATTACAAAGCATGGCTGAGGCATCAATTTCGCTAGGCTAAATTTCGCTAATTAGCGAAATCAGCAGTCTGCGAGAGTAGAGCTTCGCTAAGGGTGGGCGAATTGGCTAGCTAAGCGAAAATTCTTGAAGCGAAATCAGTGTGCAAGCTAAGAACGGTGCTATGAGAATTTGGGTGATTCTAGCGAAATTTGGCGGCACCCGCTTAGGTTGCGAAATTTTCGCTAAGGTTCTGGTACCGCAATCTAGAGAAAATTTTCGCAACTCTAGCGAAAATTCCAGCTTTGTTGATCTTCACTCCACTTTCTTCATCAAATTTCTTCCCACTTTGCCTTGATTTTCTCATTGATTCTAGGGCTGGTTAATAGTGAGACTTGAATTCCGACTTCATGATTCATCCTTTGTATTGAAATTGAACTCCAGTGTGCGAAGCCTCTGAAACAATAAAAATACCCTGCAAATGGCATAAGTGTTACTAAGAAGACTAGAACACTTCAGGCCCAGGTATAAATGACATGATTAATCTTGTAGCCTCAAAACCTATCTAATATAGGGTTCAAAATTGCACTTTTGGGCATTAATCACACCCCAACCCGAAGCGTTCTTTAGTCCTTAGCAATGCAAAATAAAGAAAAAGGAGATGCATGTGGTGATTTGCGAAAAGGTTATGATTCAAGGGTTTATATACATATAAACATTACCTTAAACTGAAAAGGTGAAATCAAATTTGAAAAGCCGAAATGAAAGAATCAAAACCATACAAGAACCATTTCGAGGTCAAATTGGTTCCATGATTCTCGGCCAATTTCCACCTAAGTCTAATGATTCTTTATGTAACCAGTTAAGCTAATAAAGCTGCAAAATTGCCACACTCCCAAACTGCTTGCAAACATGGCCTTAAGTTGTTGAGCAACCTAGATAGGGCTAGTTACACTTTCTTTCTTTTTCAATTATAATGTAGGATGCAATGCCAAATTGACTTCACAGAAGTCGGAGTGAGGGTCCGCAGATGACTCTGACCGCTCGGGTTTGGGGCATCGAGCCCGAAAGGATCGATGACCACTAACTACAAAACTACCGGACTCAGGAAATGACTTGAAAATCAAGCACCTACTATTCGTTAGACTCTACCTATCCACCATGCGAACGCAAAGCCCGATGACTCCCGACCCGGTGGAAGCTTAGGGCATCGGAGTTTCAAGCTAGCCATACACCCCTCGGGCCAGTGTTAGGGTTTCAAAGCAAAACTTCACGACTTTATTTTTCTTTTTTATTTTCTTTTTTTCTTTTTCTTTTTGCTCTTTCTTTTCTTTTCCTTTTTGGAAGACAACATTGGTCTTCAAGCGCCAGGTAACCTGAAACCTATCCTAGGTTGCCAACATGCTTAAGGCGGCTATGCAAGCGAAAGGAGCGAACAAATTCACAGTCTATTGAAATAATGCGGGTGCGGTGTGTGAATTAGCATAAAGGGAAATTTTCAAGTTGAGCATCTTTGGAGCGTAAGTGACCAAGAATTATTTCAAGTATGGAATTTGTTCGAACATGAGGTGACGAAATGGCTGAGTACATGAATACAAAAGCTAAACACAAGTATCACGCCTACTATGGCTAATACATAAATCTAACAAAATTAGTAGGCAGTTGATAAAGTTGGTAACTAAACAAAAATCATAAAAGAAACCTAACCACCTCTTCTTTGTGGTGGTGGTGGTGAGTGGCTGGCTGCTGCTGCGACTTGAACATCGATGAAGGCGCATCGGTGGTGGGCTCCTCTCGTGACCGGGAACATGAGGAAGACCGGATGGGTCATAATGCGTGTCGACGTAGGTGGCGCCTTTAGACGACCTGATCTGGGCGACACACAGTGTGGCTGCAGTGAGCGAGATATCCGTCACGCAGCTATCTCTCGAGCTAGCATGGATGTACTCCGATGAATGATGTGCTGAATAGGAAAGGCCGGGAGTATACGCTGCCCATTTCTTGATGCTAGTATGTGGAGGAGATGGAGGTGAACGATCGACGCTGGGGAGTCCTGTACCTCGGGCTCGAGCGGAGTATATCATGCGTGGTGGTCGCGACCTCTGACGTTACCTCTCTGGTCTGTGGTCGTATATCGACAAAGACGGGCATAGTCATTAACGATTTTCCCGACGCTACGTGTAGGCATCTAGCTCTCATCTACGGCTGGGCTCCTGCAGGAATCCCATCGCTCGAGAACATAACGAGAGGAATCTCGGTATCGATGGCCAGGTGCTCAGCTCGAGCGAGGCCCTTCAGATGGACCTTCTCCTGGCCTGCGAGAGAGGTCATCAGCTCGGTAGTGAACGAAATCCCTCAGGAGATCCGGTAAAGAGCCTCCAATCTGGCTCCCCTCCTCTGCACATAATCTTTGCGGAGAACAATGCAATGCGTACAAGATGGTCGATGAAGCGACATCGAGGCGGAAAGAGTACGCCTCGTTAAATCTTGGACCAGTTGTAAGCATCTTTGTGATCTTTCGAACCATCTGTGCGTAGGTGGGCCCCGAGCTGCGTAACCCTCCCGAGTTGTGCGTGGTATGCGCAATCCAATCTTGCTGAAATAGGCTGAATGCAGTACACGGGCGGTCATCTATGCGGCTGAATCTACAGTGGACTGTCTCCTCCCCTGGATGTCATGGAGTGGTAGAACTGCAGTACCACTCTTGGGTAATAAAACTGTCGCGGAGTCATGAAGGGTAGGAGTGAATACTCCTCGATCAATCTCAGACTCCGGTATCGGGATGACCCTCGTGCGGGGGGATGTCGTAAATGACTCGATGAAACTCTACTAACGATTGGAGTCGCACATTCCCGGAATGGGGTTCCCTCTGAACATGGGCCTCACGATCATAAATCTGCAGCGGTAGTGAGGTGATGGTCGCCTCCGCGGTGAAATGCTTGGAGATGGTGGGGCTGGTGGATGACTCGCTGGGCCCGATGTGCGGAGCGCTTGAAGAGCACAGCCCTCCTAACTCCTCCAGAAGTGCGGTGTGGGGCCGGGGTCCCATCCGTGCGATAGCGTCGAATCACGGGGCTTCTCGAATCACGCCTGGGGCCGGTGATGTCTGAGGTGGGACCGGGAGGCTGAGCCCACTCTCTGGGCGTCTTTGAATCTCACCGTGACCGAAGACGGGACCCGCCCCGTCTGAACCATACTCGAATATGGCCCAAAACTTGAAGAGCTCGACTCACGCGAGAAAATATAGCTGGCACACCTGCTTGTAATCACCAGACGAGCTCTCACGGAGGCCTCTTGTTCCACTCTGAAACAAACAAAGCGAACCGGGCTCAGCGTATGGTAAAAATGGCTGAACTAACCAAACAAGGCTTTCGATAAGCGATCCAGATCTTTGGGGCGGAGCTGCAGGCGGTGAGCGGCAGCGGTAAAAACCGGTGTGGAAGAGCTCACTTTGAAGGCTCGGTCGAGTACAGTGCGTCGCGTGGCCAGGGATGGCTATCTTCAGAAACTCGGTGGGCAAAGCGCTGGTGCGAGGGGGCTGGCGACTCGATCTTCTTGGACACGAACTACAGCTGTTCTGGAAGCTCAGACGGGGTCGTGGCCAGCGATGTGATCGGCGAGCGGGAGGCTGGGACTTCAGGCTTATTTGGGAGCTCGGGGCAATTTGGGAGGGGGAGGAATGTGAGTGGCATTCTAAACCAGCCCCTCCTGTTTATATAAACATGGCAGCGTAGGAAGGGTCATTCCTGCGATTTTTGTTATTTTAGCGAATTTGGCTCACGCTAACACCTTTACGCAATTCGAATTTTCGGGATTAAAATGAGAATTAATATATTACCTAAAGTAAAAATTAAAATTAAAATTAGGAAATAGAATATATCTAATAATTTAATATAAGATAATATAAAATACTTGACTTGCTAAAAATGAATAGGCTGCTAGAATTAGAAACATCTTAAGAAAATAAAATTAAAAAATGAAATTGACTAAATTAAAATAAAAAAAACAAAAATTGTTGAGCGCAATTTGGTTTTTGAGAACGCAAACCAGTTCAATATACCAAAAATTACTCAAGGAGAATTGAGGAGGATAATCTCACCAGCCATGCGGAGTTTACTGGGCTAATTCCATGGTTTTTACAGGTGCACGATTGTTGATCTGCTCCTCGTGGCGGTGAATTGAAGCGGTGGTTTGGTGGGTGTTGATGGCGAGAGCAATATATCTTCATCTCCATGGTGAAGTACCTCTTGCATTTCTGGACCTTGTGTTTTCCTGCTGCGATCGGTGAAACCTTCATCGAAATTTGATTTTCAATTTCTAGCGACTCATGTTTGTTGTTGAATGAAGATGTTCAACTCCATGGTCATGTTACCAAAAGTTAATTGCATGACTCCATTCAGGCACAATTTATTATTGCATTGGCGGTGGCCGAGAAATGGTCCTAAGATGATTGGTACATGATTGGGTTCCTTCTTAATTGGCTTAAGGTAATCAAAATCTAAAATCTTGGGTAGTAGGGATGCATTAATCTGCATAAAGATATCAATATCCACCTTCAGGGACATAGTGATCTATGGGCGATAGGGGTGTGGAATGGTGGTGGGTTTAAGTTCACCTAGACCCTAGCTGGCAGCTATCTTGAATACGGCATTAGGTTTTCCTGCTTGGCTCTAAATCAAGCGGGACTTTTCTATCGCAATTCCCACCAATGTGTGAAATTGTGGAGATCGGGATCTTTGTATTTGGCGAATTATTTCTTTTAGTTATAGGCCCGATATGTTCGGTGAGAAATGCTTTCTTCTCAATGCCTAATCCGCTGCTTGATTGTGCGAGTCTTTCAAAATTTTGCATAGCGGGGACTTGTTTGATTAAGGTCGGTAAAGTATGTTAACCTTTACTTGCCTTAAGACCTCACAAAATGCACCCTTCTTTGAGATGCCTTCTTCTTTCCTCTAAGTGCTTGTGGAAATGGAGGTGGTATGCGGTATTTGATTGAATCCTCCTTCAGGAGAATATGCTCAGACTGCAATTCTTCTCCTTGATTGGATTCTTCAACAGACTTTGGCATAGGTTGATCCAGCCTCTTTTCCGCTTCTCAGAGTGATTATGGCCTTAACCTCATCCATTCTGATTGTTGGATAATCTACCTCATGAATTCCTTTTAGGGTTTGGAAGCATTTGGGAAGGAACCTCCCTCTTTCTTGTACCTCCGACAACTTGTTGATCTTGGTGATTGAATCTTTGTAGGTTGTCAGAATTTTAAGTTGAGATTGTCTCGAGCCCATCTATTCTTTTATTCGATGTATTCTGCGGTGTCCGATTCTTTGTGCCGGTTACCACATTGATTCCTTTTGTTCCTCAACAAAGTTGCCTACCACCTCAAATTCAAATGGCTTGCTCCCACGGGAGATGAGGATGGTGGTTGTAGATGTTGAGGGGAACAAGCGGGCTTGGCACAGGGGTACATAGGCGGGGGTTGGGTCTCCCGTGAGGGTTAGGGTGATTCCTCCCGATTAGGTGTAAGCCAATACCATATGGAGCATTGGATTGTTGTAGCAGATTGTCCTGCCGGTGTTTGCACATTCAGACATCAAATCCTTCTGCCCATGAGACCATAGCACATGGATTACTCGCGGGTGCCGGGGATTGGAAATTGGTGCGAGGATTGGGTGAGCGAGATTACCGATCAGCTGCGTGCACCTCTCTTGGAGCTGTTTGCCTTGAAGCTCCTCTGCTTTCCTAGCTAGGGTTGAAATCCACAGCTCTCATCTCATTTCTTCGAGGCGGTGCATACATCCCACCCTTTGGTTGGTAATTGGTCTCATCCTATCCAATTCTCTAGGGTTAGGTTCATCCCGACCCTTAGAGTTTCATCCCGCGTAATTTAAAATCCATGGCTTCATCGGGATGTTTTGCTTAAAAGTCTCCCCACATGGTTTCCAGGCGCCTCGTAGCGGGAGAGATCTGCTCGCGAAGTGGTTCTGACATCAGTATCAAACCCATGATGTGGGTAACCATGCTGATAGTTTCCATAAATCTTTCCAAACCTTGGTAAAATCATACTCACCATCATGGTACGCAAGTGTAGGTGTCTTTTCAAATTATTGGTTTTATGAGCGAAAAGCTTTTTCGAGAACCACGACCTGCGTCGACCCGATTTCGAGATGGTTCTGGGCCTCGATGGGTTGGGCCATATCTTGGCCTTGTCCTTTAGGTCGATGGAAATGCCTTTGAAGCCCGTGAATCCATGTCAATCATGTACCTTAAGGTGGTGCGGACCTCCTCAAAATCCTAATATGAGTGTATGGATTTTCATTTCCATACCATGATATGTGGGGAGTAGAGGTGCAAATAAGGCCTCGGCTGCTACATCTTCGGGGAGGTATGATGCGAGGATGGGCGACTCTAGGAGGGTGGATGTGATCCCTCATGGTTTACATAAGCATTTGATTCATGGGGTTCCTGGTTGACTCTGTTGTTCCTCAGGTATGGGATCCATGGTATCAGTTGGTACACTAACATCACTAGCGTCAGTTATTATTCTCTATCTAAATCTACGATGTGTCTATCTATCCTTGTTGCATAAACACACATTTACATAATTTAGAGACAACAAGGGTACTTCTGAGCTTGCAAAAGATTAAATTAAATAACAAAAGTGAAACTAACTGGAATGAAAAGCCAAACGATGTGATTCTTGCTGAATCTTTGAAACACAGCGATTCTTTATGTGGCAAAAGAAGTAAAAAGGTTACCTTCACTTGTGATGTTGATCAAGTACATAAACTTACCGTGTTAGTAGTTTGGCACCATCGACAACGGCATAGAACGATTGGAATTCTTACGATGAAACTGAACTAAAATCAACAAAATTTATATATACACTAAGTTCCCCACTCGCCATGGTCGAGCTCTTTGCGACTATAGTGGTCTAAGTGACACGGACGGGTTTTTCATCCACAAAATGATTTGCATAAGTGCACGAAGATAAGGCTTTCTATTTGGACTCTTTGGATGTGTTTCAAAAGCGGTGGGAATGGTTTGGCGAGAATTGTAAGCGAAAGTAAGGTGAAAAAGTTAACTTTGAAGAGAATTAGGTCACTAACTTGACAAGTTAGGGGTGACCAGTCAATCTCGGGTTTATCCTCGCGTTATGACATGCGACCTAGTCAATGGCATAGCAGGATCTATATTTAACGCAAACCTCACCCATAGGCAAACTCCTGGCCCGAGTCAATACGGGTAGCATCATGATTATGGCCCCTTCTTGTTGAAACCACACAACATTCAATATCATCTCGGAGGCTCGTAAAGACCATCTAAAGAACAACACGATTGCATCTGTCATAATTATACCTTTATGTTCTAAAGCATGGAAGTATTGGCCAAATCAATAACATTAAATGCTATGCCTTCCCTAATTTGAGAAACCCAACATATAAATATCATTTTAAAGGCTCGTAAAGACCATCTAAGAATCAGTACCTCTCTTCAGACCTTGCTTGGATCTAGCGTGGAAGTGGCCACATTAATGACATTCAATGTTATTACAGTATGTTTTGAGAATATAAGAGGCCATAAATACACTACCGTAGCTTTTAGTACAAGAGGACAACATGCATATGCCCGCGCTAAGCTAAGAGCTCCCTTCCTCTTCCAAGAAAGGAGGCAGCGAAGCATCACTTGAGTTGTCATCCTCGAAGGGGTGTTTAGCATTTGGGAAAGTAAGAGAAAGAGGAGAGAGAAGAAAAAACAAAACCTAAATAAAAATACGAGACTTTATTTACAAAATGGCTTACAAAATAGCCCCTCCTCACTCCAGAGGTGTTCCAAAAGGGTGTTACTTAAGTTCTGAAAACAAGAGGGGCTTATAGACCACCTCGAGGCATGAAAATACCAAAAAACCCATAAGAGAATTGGCTAAGTTATAGGACAATTAAGTAATACACCAAGTTTGGAGGCGGTTTGGTATTAATTACAAAGCATGTGAGGCATCGATTTTATTTAGAGTGAAGAATTTCGCTATTTAGCGAAATCCAACAGTCTATGAAAACAAAATTGTAAAGGGTGACAATTTAGCTATTAGCGAAATTCAGCTAAATATGAATTCTTGTGAGAAGCGAAGTCAATTATTTTGCTGGGAGCAGTGCTAGTGAAATTTGGAGTGGTCTAGCGGGGGTGGCATTTTCCCTTAGGTTGCGGTACAGCTGGGTTGCTAATTTTCGCAATCCTGGCGAGTACCATGACCTCTAGCCGAAAATTCGGCTTTGTTGATCTTCACTCCTTTCAGCTATTTGCATCAATTTTCTTCACTTTGCCTTGATTTTCTCATTGATTATAGAAATTGGTTAATGATTTAGACTTGAATTCCAACTTCATGATTCATCCTTTGTATTGAAATTGAACTCGAGTGTCGCAGCCTCTGAAAACAACGAAAATACCCTAAGTAACAAGTGTTACTAAAAGACTAGAACACTTCAATTGGTATAAATGACATGATTAATGAGCAAAAAGCACTCAAAACCTATCTAATGTAGGGTTCAAAATTGCACTTTTTGGGCATTAATCACCTAGTAGCCCACTTTAACGAGCTCGACTACTCGGCCTGACCACGCGACCTAAATTCCGGATGACTCAGGCTGGATCGTAACAAGGCTCGGCGCTTAGAGCCCGATAACTCACTTTGGCCAGGCTCGACTACTCTTAAGTAGGCCGCAGCCTGAAGTAAGGTCATGTCAGATTCCGGATCACCAACAAGACCTCGGTAGGACTCGGTGGCTCCGCTGAGTGGCTACGATGACTCTGATAGCCGCGTGGCCTAGAATTCGGATCCAGCTCGGGCTGGATCGCCAATGAGCCTTCCCGGCGCCGGGCCCGATAGCTCACTTTGGCCAATTTCGAATTTTGCACGGGCCACGCGGCCCTAAGAGTCGGATCATTTCGGTGGATCGCCCGACAAGGCATCAGCGCCTGGAGCCCGGAGGTGGCTCACTTTGGCGAGCTCGACTACTCTACACAGGCCACGTGGCCTAGGAGTCAGATCGACTCGTTTGGATCACCCAGCAAGACCTCGGTAGCCGAGATTTCGATTAGCTCATTTTGGCCAGGCTCGGCTACTCTGCACTAGCCACGTAGCCTAGGAGTCAGATCAGCTCAGGCAGGATCGCCAATAAGGCCTCAGCGCCCGGAGCCCTAGTGGCTCACTTTGACGAGCTCGACTACTCTGCACAGGCCACTCAGCCTAGGAGTTAGATTAGCTTTGGCTGGATCGCCAACAAGGCCTCAGCGCCCGGGCTGGTAACTAACTTTTGGCCGACTCGATTACTCTGCTACCGATCCACATGGCTGAGTCGGATCGGCTTAAGGCTGGGGTAGCCGAGAGCTATAGCGCCGGGTGATAGCTCACTTTGACGAGCTCGACTACGATGCACGAGACCACGTGGCTAGAGTCGAATCATTTCGGAGTTGGATTGCCAACAAGGCCTCGGCGCCCAGTAGCCCGATGCTTCGCTTTGATGAGCTAGACTACTATGCATAGGCCGCTGACTGGGAGTGAATCGGCTAGGTTGGATCGCTGCGGGCCACGGCGCCGGAGCCTAATAGCTCACTTTGTGAGCTCGACTACTGCCGCGGGCCACGTGGCAGTCGGGATCAGCTCGGGCTGGAGCGCCAGCAAGACCTCGGCCGCCGGAAGCCCGATGGCTCACTTTGGCGAGCTTGACTATTACGCGCAGGCGAGCGGCTGATCGAATCGAGCTCGGGTGCGGATGTGACAAGGCCTTAAGCGCCCGAGCCCGATAGCCCTTTTGGCGGCTCGACTACTGCGCGGGCCACGTAGCCTAGGGTAAAGATCATTTCGAGTGGATCGCCCAGTAAGCCTTAGCGCCGTAGCCAGTGGCTCACTTTGATGAGCTGAGCTACTCTGCCTGGTGAGCCTAGGAGTAAGATCAACTCGAGGCTGGGTCGCGACAAGGCCTTAGTCTTAGGAGCTGATAGCTCACTTTGACGAGCTCGACTACTCTGCATAGGCCACGCAGCCTAGGAGTCAGATCAGCTCAGGCTGGATCGCCAACAAGGCCTCATCGCCCGTAGCCCAGTAGCTCAATTGATGAGCTCGACTACTATGCACAGGCCACCCAGCTTAGGAATTGATTCATGCCACGGTAAATTTGTTTAAAATCGACAAATTTATATACACCTAAGTTCTACTACTGCCGTGATCAAGCTACTGCCAGTATAGTAGTCTAGGGTCGGGCTCACGAGGATTGGTTTTCATCCACAAAATGGTTTGCATCGAGTGCATGAAGGTAAGAGCTTTCTATTTGGACTCTTTGGTTGTGTTTAAAAAGCGGTGAAATGGTTTGAAAAATAATTGTAAAAACTGAAATTTAAGTGTGAAAAAGTTAACTTTGGTAGGTGCGACTTAGCAAGTTAGGAATGACAGAGTGTCATCGGGTTTTATCCTCGCGTTATGACAAGCAACCTATAGTCCACAGCATAACCGGATCTATGTTTAACCAAACCTCACCCATTGAAACACAACTCTATTTGAGTCGATACAGGTATTATGTAGTTATGGCTCCATTCTTGTTTAAAACCACAACATTTAATATCATCTAGAGGCTCGTAAAAAAGACCATCCTAAAGAACAATAGTCCTAAAGCATGGAAGTATTGGCCAAATCAATAACATTAAATGCTATGCGACCACCAATTTGAGAAATATAAATATCATTTTAGAGGCTCGTAGAGACCATCTAAAGAATCCACCGGTACCTCTCTCATTGAATATCTGTTTGGATTCTAGCGTAGATGTGCTTAGTGTGACATTCAATGTTATGCAACCATGTTTTGAGAATATAAGGGCCATACGCCCAACACACATAACTTTTAGTACAAAGGGGACAACATGCATGCCATGCAAGCTAGCTTCCTTCCTCTTGAGAAAGGAGGCTTAGCGCATCTCTTGAGTTGTCATGCTCAGAGGTATGTTGGCCAGGAAAGGAAGAGAGAAAGAAGGAGAAGAGAAAGAAGCAAAACCTAATTAAAATAAGACTTTGTTACAAAAATAAAAAACTTACAAATATCTTCTCCACGTATAGTTGCTCTCGATTGTTACTTGGAGGTTCTAATGAGAAACATAAGGCCTCCTCAAGTGCATATGAAAATACCCAAAAAACCTATGAAATTGGCTAAATTATTAGGACAATTAAGTAATACACCAAGTTTGGAGGCGGTTTGGCATTAATTACAAAGCATGACGAGGCATCAAATTTCGCTAGG
Organism: Tetrastigma voinierianum; assembly: GCA_016808115.1. Taxonomy (NCBI): domain Eukaryota; kingdom Viridiplantae; phylum Streptophyta; class Magnoliopsida; order Vitales; family Vitaceae; genus Tetrastigma; species Tetrastigma voinierianum. Next base: position 397,220 of record JAEQBH010003181.1, on the reverse strand, counting down.
TTGAGGAATTTCGCTAACTAGCGAAATCAACAGGCCTAGCGAAAATGGAAAATTTCGCTAAGGCCAGATAATTTCGCTAGCTAGCGAAATTTCGCTAAGCTAGCGAAAATGTTGTGAGTAGCGAAATCAGGTTTTTTCGCTAAAAATGATGCCTAGCGAAACTGAAGTGGTCTAGCGAAATTTGGTGTTTTCGCTAAGGTTGCGAAATTTTCGCTAAGGTTGCGAAATTTTCGCAATCTTAGCGAAAATTTTCGCAATCCTAGCGAAAATTCCCATTGGTGATCTTCACTCTGTCTTCAAGCGCATCACATTTCTTCATTTGCCTTGGTTTCTCATTGATTCTTGGGGTGGTTGATATTTGAGACTTGAATTCCAACTTCATGATTCATCATTTGACTCGAGATTGGACTCGAAAGTGCGTAACTGCGAAACAACCAAAAATACCCTCATGGCATAAGTGCTACTAAGAAGATTAGAAACACTACAATTGGTATAAATGACATGATTAATACGCAAGAGCACTGAAACCTATACAATATAGGGTTGAAATTGCACTTGCAGGCATTAATCACACCCCTGGCAAAACGTTGCTAGTCATAAGCAATGCAAAATATAAAGAAAAAGAAGGTACATGTGTTGATTTGCAAAAGATTATGATTCAAAAGGTTTATATACACTATAAACATTACCTTAAAGCGAGAAATTGAAATCAAAGTTGTAAGCTTGATATGAAAGAATCAAACCATACAAGAACAATTCCTAGGTCAATATTGGATCCATAATTCTCAACTTGAATTTCCACCTAAGTCTAATGGGTCTTTTATGTAGCAGTTAAGCTAATAGCTGCAAAATTGCCACCTCCCCGCAACCTAGCACCGACATGGCCTTAAGTTGTTGAACAACCTAGATAGGGCTAGTTACACTTTTCTTTCTTTTTCAATTATAATGTAGGATGCAATGCTTAAAATTCGACTTCACCAAAGTTCGTGTAGGGGCCCACCAGGTGACTCCCAGCCCGATTAGGTTTAGGGCATCAAGTAAAGATCGATTGACCACTAACTGCAAAAACTACCAGGACTCGAATGACCGAAAATTAAGCGCCCACAAGTCATTAAACCACTATCCACCCGTATAACGAACCGCCTAGTGATGACTCCCATTAATTAAGGCTTAGGGCATCGGGTTTCAAAAAGGCTTTCGCCATACACCCGCGGACCGTGCTCGGGTTTCAAGTAAAAACTTCACGACTTTATTTTCTTTTCGTCTTTTCTCTTTTTTTTTTTTCTTTTTTGCTTTTCTTTTCTTTTCCTTTTTGGAAGACATCCTGACTGGTCTTCAAGCGTAAGTAACACAAACCTATCCTAGGTTGCCAACATACTTAAGTAGGCTATATGCAAAGTGAAAGGAGCGAACAAATTCACGGCTATTGGAGCAATCGGGTGCGGTGTGCGAATTGCATCTGAGGAAATTCAATTGGCATCTGAGAACTTCAAGCGACGAAATTTAATTCAAGCATGGAAGTTGTCTAGTATATAGGTGATAAAAAGTGATTCAATTTCTCAACATGAAACTTGATTGATTGTCGATTGCTTAGCAATTCAATTGTTGATTGAAAGAAAAAACACATTCTTATAGTGGAAGCCTGGCTTGTGGAATGATTACCTTGAACCCGGGTCCCAGTATGAGGTGAGGATTGTAGGGCTGGGGAGGATCGACGGAGGGAATTTCTTCCTTTGCTAACTGTCTTTGCACCACAAAGGTTTCACTCTGTCCATTGACTTTAAACACCACTGTTATCATCTGGATTGATTAATCTATGCGAGCGGATTGGGATATGCACAATTTGGACCATATGAATGGACACAATCCCATCGTGACAGGCTTGCACGGAAATAGATGGAGTTTGGAGTCAAATATAAAAAGAACGGTCTCCCTCTTTAAAATTCTTCACGGTTATCATTTGATCATGCCATCTTTTTCGACTTTTCCTTTGCAATTTCGAATTAAATAAGGCATCATTCAAGTCTTCTTCGATTCATTAAGATCGAGGGCCTCTTGATTGGAAACTGCAGATCCATAGCCGACTTCTTAATTCTTCCCACCATGCTTTGTACTGATCTCCTTTGGAAGGTGACATAGCCTTACCATAGACCCGATCGATGGGGACATTCCCGGGATTGTCTTGAAAATCCTGGCTTATAGCGAATCAGCGGTTTGATAGATTGATCTTTTACGTTAGATTGCTTACCACCTTCATTAGAATGGTCTTGATTTCCCTGTTGCTTGGGATTATGGCCCTTGTTTGAGGATGGTAAGGGGGTGGCCCTTTGTGTTCCACCATGTTAGCCATGAGGTTTTCAAATGGTTTATGCAAATGAGAACCTCCATCACTTCAATAATGGTTTCGGTACCCCGAACCTGGAAAAGATGTTGGCTTTCAAGAATTTAATTACCAGCTCTGTCATTGGTTTGCGGGGAATTGCTAGCCCATTTGGAGACATAGTCTACTCACCAAAATGTACGTATTACCATATGGCCCGAGGGAAAAAGGGCCCATAAAATCGATGCCCACACATGAGATAGTGTATTAGAATTGGGTTAGAGGCATCATGTATGCGAGGCGGGGAATGACTTCCCAAGCCTTTGGCATTTGTCGCCGCGGCATTTGGTGTGCTTCGCGAATAAGGAAGGCAGTAGAAACATTGTAGCACCTTCATTCTTTATTTTAAGGGAGCTCAAATGGCCACAGCACTCTCATAGCGATGGTTTAAAATTCCTTCTTTGTTCCTCCTTCAAATTTTACATTTCACGATGATTTTGATGCGCGAGTATTTGAATAGGAAAGGCTCTTCCCAATAATGGAATGGATTTTTGCAAAGAAATATTTCCTATCACATCCTTTCCACTCATTTGGGATTTCTCTGTAGTGAGGAAATTAGCGGTGTGAGCATACCGGGAGCTTTCTCAATGCATTAGGGATTCTTGAAATTCATCGTGTCGTTAATTTGTGAGTGTAAGTGGGCTATAGTTAACCTTAACAGGATGATGCGCCACCACATTTCCACCCCTTTCTTATCTCCCAATTTGCAAGTTGAACTCACGAAAGTACTTGAGACCGCGGATGAGTCTTGCTTTTTGTTTTGTTTGGTTAAGAATATTTCAAAGTAGAATGATACGTAAAAATATTCTCTCATTGACCAAATACGCTCGAGATTTATCTAAGGCATATACCACTTTTGACAACTCTTTCTCTGTGAGTGTATAAATTCCTGCAATGCTTCATTCAGGGTTTTGCTTGCATAATACACCCGTGGGGTTTCCCATCTTCTCTTTGGCAATCACAGCTCCTTGTGAGATCACTCGCATCACATCACCTCAAGCAGTAGCGCCAATTAGGTGCTCGAACTATTAGGGCAGTAGTCAGATGAAATTTCAGTTCTTCAAAACTCTTCTGGCAATCTTTCTCCCAAACGAATTTGGCATCCTTCTCAAGAAGCTTGTACAGGGGTTTGGCAATTTTGGAAAAATCTTTAATGAACCGTTAGAAGCCTGCATGACCAAGGAATTGTCTAATTGTTCTCACATTTGTTGGGGGCGGTAATTTGGAAATAGTCGACCTTTGCTTTATCAACTCACCCCCTCGCTTAGAAATAATGTAAATCCCAATACAATTCCTCGTTTACCATAAATGGTTTCCGCTTAAGCACCAAATTCTTTCTCTATGCACCTCTCGCAAGATGGCTTCCAAATTGGTTAAGCATTCTTCAAAAATCACCCCATATACGTGGATATCATCCATGTATACCTCCTCCATTATACGCCTACCATGTCACCGAACATACCGAAAGACATGATCGCCGGGTGTGCGGCCATGCTACAAAGCCCAAAAGGCATCCTCCTATGTTATACGTACAAATGGACAAGTAAAGGTAGTCTTTTCCCCCGACCTTCACCCTTCTCGTTTTACGCTTGTTACGCCTCCGATTTCTAGCACCACCCGAGGTCGACTAACCCAAGGTGCCACGAATGGATAAATGATACAAACTGGAGCAATTTCAAGACCTCTATACGAACTACTTCTTGTAGATGGGGATTCAACTCTCCATTGGGCCGCCTAATCGTAGACTCCTCTTCTAAATAGATATGATGAGTGAAAAATGGGGACTGGCTTATGCCTTCTATCAGAAATTTTCCTTTATCCCAATGCTTGCTGGCTCTTTTTGAGAAGGTGCAGGATTATGCTCTGCGGCAGCAAGGCGCGGAAGAAATCACAACTGGCACCGCCTATTTACTTCCAAAAAATGCATACTTCTTAAATCGCAGGGGTTTGAGTTCAGCCGCGAGGTTCCTCGGGTTCATTACTGGGACAACAGAGGTAAAATTCCCTATTCCTTCTTCTCTCCAAGACTTTGCACTAAGCTCATTTCCTCGTGAAATTTTTTGTTGCTCAACAAGGCAATTTGATAACTCGAAGTTAATATATCTTGCACTTGCCGTTGATTAGCCTCGTTTCTTCCGTAATGGTATCTTAAAAATACGCACTTCTCCAAAGTCATCCTCCTCCGAGTGCATATGCCTTTACCCATATTAGAAAATATCGGGTTCCAAGGTCATATTTCCAACGTGAGTTGCATGACTCATTCCCAAGAATTGATGATCGTACTCAGCAGCCAAAAATGGTTCTCTAATATGATGGGCACCATTAGGTCCTATTAACCGGTTCTTCAGACGTACAACAAAAATCTACCTGATAAGAAAATCGGCCCACTTGTATAAGAACGCCCTCAATGGTTCCTTGGTATTTTAATAGACCACAATGAAGCGAAAGTGTGATGGATGTGGGTTTCGGGCTCACCTAAACCCAATTGCTTGTACATTGAATACTAAATGATTCACACTAGCTCCTGTGCGTTCATCAAAGGCTTTTCCACGCGATGCCTCCACATTCACCGAGATCGTGAGGGACATCCCGATCCTTATACTTCACCGGGAGTCTTTCTCTCTATATGGCACTAACTTTTGCTCACTAAAAGGCCTTTATATTTACATTGAGATCCTTTATCGTGCACAAATCCTTTAAGAATTTTATAAGTAGAACTTTTCGTTTAATCATATCGATAGAGGAATATCGACTTCTCTAATACGTCGTTAATACTTCCAACATTTCGTTTATGAATTGCACGTTCTTCTTCAGAATTCATGAAATGGAGGGGGTATTCAATCTCATCTTTCCCTGGCTCCACGAACTCATTTTCCTATGGCTCATCACTAATGGAGCCGACTTGACTGGCTTTGATCCCATTGGGTTTAATCTTCCACTCAGAAAGTCACAACTGCCTTAACTTCACGGGCCATTTTAAGTCCCCACAATCTGCTTATCTACCACTTTTTGATATTGTTGTGCCGGGAAAGGAGCCTTTTCTTCGAACTCGTAACCCGGGCTGATTAGACGCTGAAATCTCCCAAATGCATATTGTCCAATTTCCTGAGTGAACTCACCCTTCAATTTTCGACTATTTGATATTCAAAGACTCCTCGTTTTTCTAAAATATGCCCACCAATCTTTTTTACTTAAATTGTGATTGCTCTGCTCAATGGGAAGATATCTGAGGCATTCGTTGTTGTATTGAAGTGAAATCGTATCACGCCGTTTCAAGGCGTGAGTACAAGGGGTTTGGATTTCATAAATTTGACAATTTCTCCAATTATGGTTATTAGTGTCACCATATGAAGCATCTATGGGTGGTTTATTTTGACTTATGGCATGGGCATGGTTTTGGCAAAGGTTCTCGTAATTATTTGATTGAAAATTGAAGCAAGAAAATTGGGGATGAAGATAACTCATTAATCGTATGCATTTCATGCCGATTTTTCATTTCCGCATCATCCATTCTTTTGAGTTAAATCGATCAATTTTTCATTTATCCCTATGTCTTTTAAAATATGTACTTGTCTCCTCCTTGGTGATTCAATGGCCCCAAATTTTCAACTTCCTTAGGACTAGGTTCATCCCAAGCTTTGGAGGTTTCAGCTACATAGTTCAAAAAATCCAAAGCCTCATCAGGATGTTTACTCAAAAAGTTACCCCCACACATAGTTTCCAACAATTGTTTCATGGCAGGAGACATACCACCATAGAAATGGTTCACCAACATCCAAGTATCAAACCTGATGATGTGGCATGCACCGATGTTTCCATAAACTTTCCCAACACCGTAAAATCTCATCATCATGAGTCGCAAAGTATAGATTGTCTTTTCAAATTATCGGGTCTTATGAGTACCGAAAAACTTCTTTAGGAATTCAATTTGCAAACACCCCAATTTCTAATGGTTCTAGTTCAATGAGTTGAGCCATCTTGGCCTTGTCCTTTTAGAGTCAATGGAAATGCCTTTAGCTTCAAAGAAATCCATGTCCATCATACCTTCCTTAAATAGTGCAAACCCCTCAAAATCCCCAATATGAGTGTGTATGGATTTTCATTTTCCACGCCATATATGGAGTATACAATAAGGCCCCACCGTTACATCTTCACAGGAGGAATGATACAAGATGGGGCACTAATCCCCAGGAGGGTGGATGTGATCCGTGGTTCTATAGGCATTCGATTCATCTAAGCCTCGTCACTCATGTTCCTCGTAATGATCCACGGTATCGGCCAAGACATTAACTTCACTAGCTAGGTCAAGTCGTGCACTTGTCCTATGCAATCTACTCCCATGTGTCTTCTATCCCACTGTTGCATACACACACCTGCTACAAAATTTAGAGACAACAAAGAGCAACAAACAACTTGCAAAAAGATTAAAAATTAACTAACAAATAATAAAATCGAATTTAATGAAAACTCGAAATCAATCAAAACTAAACAAAGGCGCTATCGCTAATTGCTAAAATCGGCGCTCTCGCAACCGAAAGGCAAAAAGAGGTGTGCAGCCATCTCACTGTGGATGCGGATCACAAGTACTCTTCAACTTACCATTTGTAGTTTGGCACCATCCCAACGCGCCATTTGATTCGTGCTGCGCAGTCGAGCCAAAATCAACAAAAATTTACATACACCTGTTTTACCATCGCCGTAGTCAAGCTACCGCAAAGATAGCGGTCTAGGGTCTAACACGGGATGGGCTTTCATCCTAAAAATGTTTGATTAGCACAGCGTGCGCTTCATTCGGGACTCTTTCGGGATTTGTGTTTAAAAACAGCGAAATGGTTTGAAAACTAATAATTGTGTAAAACTAAATTTAAGTGTGAAAAAGCAACTTGAAGAATTAGGTCACCAACTTGCATGTGTTGTGGCAAACAAGGTCCTCGGTTTTATCCTCAGTTATGACAAGCAACCATAGTCCCCGGCATAACCTGATCATGTTTAACCAAGAAACCTCACCCATGAAACAACTCCTATTCAAATAATACAGTATTACGTAGTTACGTCCCACATCGTTTAAAACCCCAACATTTAATATCATCTCGCAGGCTCGTAAAGACCATCTAAAGAACAATAGTCCTAAAGCATGGAGAGTATTGGCCAAATCATTAACATTAAATGTTATGCAACCCTAATTTGAGAAATATAAATATCATTTTAAGAGGTTCGTAGTTATTCATCTAAAGAATCACAAGACTTCTCTCACTCGAATATGCACTGATTCTAAAGCATGGAGAGTATTGGCCAAATTAATGACATTCAATGTTATGCAACCATGTTTTTGAGAATATAAGGGCCATAAACACTACCTATAACTTTTTAGTACAAGAGACAACATGCATATGCTCCCAATCACCAAGCTAGCTCTCCTCTTCAAAAGAAAGGGAGGTTTAGGCCAAGATCTCTTGAGTTGTCATCCTCAAGTATATGTCATGCCCTGGAAAGGAAGAGAAAGAGGAGAGAGAAGAGAAAAAACCTAATTAAAATAAAAAGACTTTATTTACAAAAATAAAACTTACAAAAATATCTTCTCCATTTATAGTTGCTCTCCAATTGTTACTTGAGTTACAAACAAGAGAGGCTTATATAGCCTCCTCAAGGCATGAAAATACCAAAAAAAAAAAAACTCATGAAATTGGCTAAGTTATAGGACAATTACACACACCAAGTTTGGGAGGCTGCTCGCACACCACAAAGCACTTACTTCCAGGCATCACCGCTAGGTTTGAGAATTCTCGCTAACTGGCCGAATCAATGCTCATAAATGGAAAATTGGTTGCTGGGAGGACTTCGCTAGTTAGCTACCACTAAGTTAGCTAATGTTGTGAGTAGCGAATCGTTTTTTCGCTAAAAACGATGCCTAGCTTAAACCGGGGCTGCCCAGCCGAATTTGGCAGCCACAGTGTTGCGAAATTTTCGCTAAGGTTGCCAAATTTCGCAATCTTAGCTTAAAATTAATCCCAATAAAATTCTCACATTGGTGATCTCTACTCCTCGTCTTCAACTCAGATCACATTTTCTTTCATTTTGCCTCTTGGTTTTCTCATTGATTCTTGAAGGTTGATATGAGACTTGAATTCCAACTTCACATTCATCATTTGACTCGAGATCGACTCCAAAAAGAAAAGCCTCGCAAAACAACCACAAAAATACCCTCTAAATGGCATAAGTGCTACTAAGAAGATTAGAACACTACAATTGGTATAAATGACATGATGCACTAGTATCCACTCCAAAAATCTTCTTGGCATCACCTACTACTTTGAGGATTGCACTGTTCCTTGATAAGCAGGTCGCACACCATGTAGCCCTCAGATGATCACTCGTTGTAGACCAATTTGACTACTTTGGCTATGGTAAGCTCTACTTTAGGTGAAGACTCTCAACTACTCATATATCGTGTATTGGTCAATCTTAATCTGAAGGGCATCATTAAAATTGAGATATTCTTCTTGTTCTCTCAATTACTAAAGCCTTCTCGTATTTCTAAAATCACTTTAAATGATGTAATCAAGAATTTAATTTGTATGCCGTCTTCTGTGAAGGACAAACATACAAAAGCAATATTTACCAGGTGTTCTTTGAAAATCGTTTGTACCATCCAAGATCCCACCTCGATCTAATTTCCGATCACAAAATTTAGAAGATCATTTCAATAACCAAACAAGAGGGTGTCCGAAGGATTCATTACTGCTCTCGCTCTCAACTCGCCCAACACTCGGGTCATGGGCATTCCTCTCGTTGAAGGGCATGTATGGAGATGATTCAGAAGCTTAATAGTGCAAATAGTCGCGTTTCACGACAATATGGTACAACTCCGATGTCGTTTCTTATTCGAGCAATGTGGTGGCCAGGCTCGATCAGAGCGCTTCCGCACACCGCAGTGTTCTATTATTTCTCGTCTCGCAGCTGATTCCTCGACGTCATCCTTTGATGGGAGTATTTCCGCACTCGAGGCCTGAGCTGTGGTGATGATGGAGAACTCATGTTACAAAGGAGAAAATCCACCGCCTCCCGCTCCGAAATATTATTAGAAGTGAATCCAGAATATGTCGGTTACAACTGAACATTTTTATGGCCCACAAAGATCCAAATGATCACAACCAAGAATTCATTAAACCCACATTGAAAGAGAACATAGCATAATTCAAAAAGGAGAAAAAGTAACAACCCCCTCCCCCCATTAAACCTTTAGTTTCTGTCACAAAAACTTAAATCATCTTTTTCCAACCAACCAAACAAACAAACAAACGAGAAGTTGTTAATTGTAGAAACACAAATATGATGAGTTGATAGAGAGAGGACTTTTTTCTCAGCAACCATGTTATCCAACGACCCACTTAAATCACATTAAAGAACCCTTGAATCAAACAAAAAGAGACAACATTGGTAATCCGCATACTTAATCAATAACCCAAACAATCCATATATCACACGCATAAATCGAGATATGATAAACTATCAAGAATAAAATGTGGGCGCACTTTAGTCGAACCAAAAACAACCCAATGATTCGATCAAAACATGCAACTCAAGAACAGATTAATTCATCTTATGTATGGTTATTACGTAATTAAAAAAAAAAAAGAAGAAGAATTACACTTTCAAAAAGAAAACATATTTAAATAAATCTCCACAAATTCAAGAAAACTCAATCAACCACTGCAAAAACATTAGATTCAAAAAACTTTAACCATATACTTTTAGAAGTAATCCGGAACATAAATCAAAAACATGACACAAGAAATAAAATTTTCTAAGGTTTTCTATCATTCTTCTAAAACCAAATGCATTATTAGTCCAAAGCACACAATAATTGAATAAGAAATTGAGTTCAAACCCCAGATATCTAACCTAGCTCCCATAGAAGATATCCGAAATTCCTCTAGAGTCTCGACCGCATAACCGATATTCACATAGTAATTTGCTTCGTCCCTTCTTTGCTTTGCTTTGATGGCCCTCGCTCCATCTGGCTCGAGAATCGGCTCGTACGACCACGACGTCTAAATTGGAAACCCAACCTCCGACTCCTTTGATGCCCGAATCCAACTTCACCCCTACCACCGCCTTTCTCATGGTGCGTTTCAAACGCAAGCTCTAAGAGCTCTATGGTTGGAAATGGTGACAATCATCCCTGAAGTCTCGCAGTGGAGGCGACCGAAAATGGATGAAACTTCAAGAGAATGGATGAGAGCTACTTCAATGTCGATTCAATGAGAATTATAGAAGACTTAAGCCATATGAGGAGTTTTTCTAGGCATATGTCTCGCACAAGGCTAGACTACAATGCATATCGATGACCCTCATAGCAAGGAATGACTTCACCACCTCCTCCATGAATTGCATCAAAGAATGAGAGGCCAAATTTCAAACCATCGGACCTCCTAGAAGTGTTTGTTGTGTTATATGTATAGTCGCGGCCACTCTTCCCTAAGATAGCCATATCTATAGTAGCGACCACTCCTCCCCCGGCTACATAACCGTTTTAGCTATGGGTTTTTCTGGCCTTGACTAAAAACATGCCACTATATATTACTTTTCTTGTAGTGTCTGCATATTATTTTCCGTGAAAGGACGATCATTACTCCAGGAAGCTTGGACTTGGTGAAGAAAGCCTGGGTGTGTTAACCATGCGGCTTGAAACTTAAAGCTCTTAGGGGGGGTCGGTTCATGCATACCATCTAGAAATATTGAGATCGAGGAGTGATCTGAGCCTATTTTTGGGAGGAATTCGACTCTTGCATATGGGAAGTTAATTTTCCAATCCAGGTTGCCTTAGAGGCGGGCCCCTTGAAACGTTTCAGTAGAGACCCCTTTGGTCCATGTAAATGTGGGTTCCATGTAACCCATATCTAAGAGTTCCTGCTCCAAGATCCAAGTCACAAAGTCCGAGCACCGCCGGCCACGTTTCTGCAAAGCCCAAAGTCTCATCCATGCTAACGCCATCGAATTAAAAATCTCCAACCACCATCCACTGTTATCAAGTTCATCACATTATCGCTCGGCTCACACCACAAGTGTTTTCCAGAGCATGGTTCTAAGCCCATAGACTATAGTTAAAGCCGCGAGGATTATCACGAGATGATGATTCAATGACAAAGTCGGGATGGGTTTGAGATGGCTTTGACATTATTCTTCAATGCCCGCATTCCTCCTCAGAAAGCCAAGAGCTTCCACACACTGATCCGTGGCGCCTCAAGCAGCCCAAAGACCCTTTTATCGGCCGGCCCAACCCAAGAGCCCCAGCGGGATTAGCCCAAGACAACCGGCCCAGAACATCCGGCCGACCGCCCGGCACCCCAAGGATTAGCCCACACCCACCCACGAACGCCCGGGCCATCCTCCGGCCTCGGGCGCCCTGGGCATTCTGACATCCACGTTTTAACCGCGCTTACTTTCCGACCGCAACTCTGGCCAAACTGTTAACCTGGGCATCCATTACAAGTGTGAGTTCACCTATGAACTCGACTTCGCCGGGCCCCGACAAAATAGGAAAGCTCTCTTTATAAAATGGGTTCTATCTGGGAAGGCAAGCACGCAATGGAAGAATAAGTCATCCTTCCCGAAATAAGAGCCACCTTCCCCTAACATTATGGGAAGAAATCGTCTACTCTCCAAGAAAGACGGATTCTCTTTCCTCCCTCCATAAAAGAGAAGCAAGTCACACCAAATGAGGTACGAGGTTCCTAATCGAGATTACTATTGCTCAAAACTCCAAATCTTCGAGAAAAGACTAATCCGCCATCTGGAGGCTTATGCATCATCACCGCCGCCTTCAGGTCCGCTTTGTAGGTTGCAACACTGGTGAATGCCCCGACGACACGACTCGAGAATTCAGGAGACCACAGATCTAAATGATCATAGCTAACTGACATATCTTGCTGCATGGTCCTCACGCATCTCGGATTCCAAAAGACCAAAGAGAACTTTTTTGTATTGGCAAAACAAGTCCTTCAAGCTGCGTAAAAAACTTTGGGAGGCTGCCTCGTTACAATTCCATATTAACATGTTCATTAAAGACATAATAAAAAATAAGAATGTGCATTCGTGCAAAGTAAACTCCACCAAGGAAGCAAACAAAACAAAGAGTGAGTTTGAATGGGCTACCCAACCCACATTTTAGGCTAATTCGCTCTGTAGTTGTGGGCCAAAACTAAGATTGGTCAATTTTATTCTGTTAGTTTCTACCAATCCAAATTTGTACCATGCAGATCAAAACCTTTAAAATGCTAAAAATTAATTTTATAAATTTATCATTCTTCAAATAAAAATAAATAATATAATAAATATATAATAATAATTAATATATAAATGATTGAGTTAAACAAGATAATAATAGTAAACAAACTTAATAAATAAACAATGTTAAAACATTGTTATAATCAAAGTAATTAAACTGCTGAATAATTAATATCAAAACAATAAAGTAACAACTTAATAACATATATGAGAAAAACAACTACAAAGTATTAAATAAAATTTCATATGCCTATAATCTTCAATCTCATCTCCATTATATCCAATAATAACATGTGATTTCATATTAGAAATGATTCTACATTAAAAAGACGTATCCTCAATTGTACAGTTATTATCATTTATTAATTAATTTAGAATGTTAAATAAATATAAATTTATAGTTTGAAATAAAAATATTTTTTCCAAAATGCATCTCAACACCTTTAATAATGAAATATCCTATTTGTTTGAAAATCCATCTTTCTAAAAGATATAATCATATTAGGAAATAAATTAGTATATAATTTTGTTATTTATTTTAAAAATAACATTATTTTTGTTATTAATAGCAGCTAAGTAATAAAATTATTTAAAAATATAATGCATAATTTAGTTATTAAATTTAATTCTAATTTATAAAACTAGTACAATTTCTATTTTAATAAAAAAACATATATGATTGAATAAAATTTAAAATGATGAATAATAAAAATGAAATTGTAAATATTTAAAATGTTAGATTAATGAGATAAATAAAAATATATTTAATATAAAAACTATAAATTATTTTAATTCAAATTCATTCCGTGAATTTTCATACAAGATTTTTTAAATATTAAATTATCATATATAAATTATATTAAAAATATACATTTAGATATTGTAAATAAAATAATTAAAACAACAAAGTTTAATATATTAATTATATATTATAATTATAATTATTTAAAAAAACCCCTATGCTACAAAAGAAATAACCAAAATATCAAATTTTATTGATGGATCCTTCAAAATCTCAATTACTAAGCTAGTTACTTAAAAAAAAATTAAATAAAAATTTTGGACCAATTGGCCTAACTCAGGGCGAAACCCACATAGGCCACGGGCTAAAATGACCTGGTTTTAATCGAGTCTTAAATTTTACAACCCAACACTCTAAAAATTTGAACTAAAGTGAGTTGATCATCGGGCTTATTACCAGTTTTATTGATTACCTCTCCCTTTCAAATCTGCAGCTTTCCTTAAGGGTTCCAAAACAAGATCCCCACTCACCTTTCCTTTGTGTTCACATCGCGGGATTGAGATCCTCATTACGTTCAAGGATATGGTGATTAGATCGGGAAGGCTGCGTTTGGACGCTCGCACGCCTCCTATGCCACCCAGATTTGTTCGCAATCTCCTGCCAGGTTATTACCTTCTTGAGGACTCCCCTTCTCAAACAAGTTCCTCATATCATTCTCTTCTTCTAGGTCTAGAATGGTAAACTTTGACTGCCTTGTAGTCTCTAGATGCTTTACAGGATTATTGTTGGTGGGATCCCTTTTTTTCTCCAACCCTTTCCTTTGCGATTCATACGCTCTCATTGGGAGGGAGTTTGCGGATTCGTCTCTTCGCCAAGGGCCCGAAATTCTCCACAATTTTCGGGTTAAAGGCCTCACTTCCTCCACTTGATTCACTCCCTTCTTTCCTAATCGGTTCATTTCCTGTTGCACCCCATGCTAGTGATTCCGGTACTCCCTGTGCATCCGTAGGCCCTGAATATCCCGCGGGCAGGTTTCCTTCCCATGGCCGTACATACCACATCCGACACAAACAAGGTGTATCCCTTCATATTCTAACCGCCTGATGCGTTTTCTGAGTCTGAACTTTGAAATCAATGGCTTTAGGAGATTTATTTCAACGCAAACTCGCATAATGCCTCGTGACATGAACTGTTGCATGGTTCAAAAAGTCATGGTATCGATCGTCGACTTGATTGGTCCCAAGACGTATAGGCCTATTAAGTGCAAAATAAGACGATTAAAAATATATAAATTATTAGAAAATAGATAATATGAAGAAAATTTAATAAAATTTTTTTTTTTTTTATATTTAACATTATTTAAAATAGTTAATGAAGCATTCACTAAAGATATGTATGCTAATGTACTAACAAAAGAAATTATTTTCTTTATATCAAGCATAATGAATCCTTTAACAAACTGTCACCAAATACAGTCAATCAATACCATGTTGAATGATGAGGGGGCTCAAAATTGGTCTTCTTCATCAAGAATCCTACGACTTATATTACAAATCAGATCAGGACGCCCTAACCCGGCACCCGATGGGGTGTCAAGTGAGGGTGTCACACTTACTTGTTTTCTTTTCAGCTGACACTCATACTCTTGTTTTCTCTCGCTGGCCATGCACAATTTCGTAATAATAAAAATTATTTTACATATAGCATTATACATAGCCCACCATACGGGTATTCATGTTCTATACACCGAGTCCCATTACTTCTCAATAAACAAAGCTTATACCTATTCAAAAATACATAGATTGCGGAAGCAAAGGCGGTGAGCACTCTATCTCGAGTCAAACGTCACGATGTGGGATGTCCCGTCCTCTATCCTTGTCTTCTCGTCGCACCTACACCTGACAAACCCGTGCTGTTTTACGCCTTAGTGGAATATATACAGGGACTAATTAACAACTATGATCAGCCCTGGCAACAACAATTTATCTTATCATTTCTACATAACGACACTTCTATCATGTGACGCTTGACATAACCTTTCATATCATTTATTTCCTTTATTCTAGTACTTATCATTTGATCTATTCTCTTCTAATGGTTCATATTACATATCCTATTATGTGTATAAATTGCTATTCGGTGATACATATATTACTTTCTCATGGTTATATACTATACCGGTTGTTAAGTGTTCTATTTTCATGCATCATATCATGCATCGTTATCATATACTGTATTTCATGTACATTTCATGTACTATTTTCATATATTGTTTTCCTGTTATACTTTTCATATTACTTTCCCTTTCATGTACTGTACTTGTTCATATACTTTTTGTGTACTGTACTTTGTACTTTCTATATACTGTATTCATATTAACCTTTCAGATCATTTTACATTCTTATACATTTTTATATATCATATCAGATCGTATAATCTCATGTTACAGTAATCCTATCATCACATAGCAAGTATGCTTCTCGCATCATATAATATCTTTTCACATGTCATATGCAAATCATTTGTTTTATGTTTCATGTCCTATTAAACCCAGAAGTGGGATAAAGGAAACCAGGCGGCCCGAAGGCGCCCGTACTCACCGTGCGAAATAAAGGGTCTATAAGGACCGAAGGCGCCTGACACAAAGTAGACAATGACTCATCTATATGGGCCCGGTTGGCGCCGCTATCACTGCATTTGCACAACCCATCATCTATAAGGGCCCGAAGGCGTTGTAATGACCCAAACGGGGCCAACTGATCAATATGCTGCAGACTTATTTTTCCCTAATAGGCATGCCAATTCATCCTCTAGCTCGTGTTTCACTAGACAATCCATTTTATTACATTGGTACATATCTCATCTTACATGAATAACTATTGTTATCAAGGTATGCCGATGGAGATATACACTATTATTTATTTATTCAGAATACCTTCACATATTTTCTTAGCTTCTCAGACAAGAGTTCTCATATTTCTTTACAATACGTATATTCATATCTTTTCTATCATTTAGTTTTGTCTTCAGATCACATATATGTAATCCTCTATCATATATCATGAATGCATCTATGACTCTTATATTCATATATTCATATATATATTTTTATCTATTCATATCCCTTTATATCATTTATGCATCATATTCTTTTATGCGTTTCTATCATGATTTAGCTTATTCATACTTTCTATATTTCATCATGTATGCTTACCTATTCATGTGTTCTATCATGTTCCATCTATTCGTTTATGTATGACAATCATATATTCATATCATGTCCTCTTTACTTGTAACATCTTATATCTTGTTAACTTATATCTTCATGTACTTTATCTAGACTATCATATCTAGTGACTTATACTATACATTCCTATACTTCCTTGTATGTTTTTCTTTTGTTCTTTTATCAGATTGTCCTATTCTCCAGAGGGACTGTAATTGCAGACTCTTCCTCTAATACCTGTAGGTACTTTTCTTATCTATACTCCTTTACATATCAAATCTACATATATTGCTATTTCTTGTTCATATATCTACATCCTTTCTTACCATGTATTCCAATTAACTTTTAACCAAGCCGACATTAGCACACTCAAAACAACAATTCAATTTTCAGACAGATAGGGCACCAAATGCCATTAACAGCATATGGTTAGATTCTAGACTTTGATGAGCTTCCATCTAATCCAAGAATAGCCCATAACGGAGTCCTAACGAATGAGTTATGCAAATTGCAAGCCATGAAGAAAATCAGCAACTTGTAGCACCTGCAGTAGCAGCAGCAGCTACTGTATTTTGTCATTTTCAGGTGTATTATAAGCTCAATATGGTATCAAGCTATATATGGATGGATTCTAGACTCAAAGGGCTTTCCATAGAGTCCAAGAACACCCAAACGAGTCCTAAACTAAAGAGTTATGTCTGCAAGCCATGAAGAAATCAGCAACTTGCAGCAACTGTAGTAGCAGCAACAGCCACTGTCTTTTGTCATTTTCGGACTTATTAAAAGCTCAAGATTGTATCAAGCTCTATATGGATGGATTCTAGACTCAATGGGCTTTCCATAGAGTCCAAGAACACCCAAAACGGAGTCCTAACGAAGGAGTTATGCAAATTGCAAGCCATGAAGAAAATCAGCAACTTGCAGCAACTGTAGTAGCAGCAGAAGCCACTGCCTTTTGTCATTTTCGGACTTATTAAAAGCTCAATATTGTATCAAGATTCATATGGATGATTCTCTAGACTCAATGGGCTTTCCATAGAGTCCAAGAACACCCAAACGAGTCCTAACGTAAGGAGTTATGCACATTGCAAGTCGGGAAGAAAATCAGCAACTTGCAGCACTGCAGAAGAGCAGCAGCCAATGTTTTGTTTTGGACTTCTTTTAAGCTTAATATTGTATCAATCTATATATGGATGAATTCTAGACTCAATGGGCTTTCCATAGAGTCCAAGAACACCCAAAACGAAGTCCTAACGAAGGAGTTATGCACATTGCAAGTCGGGAAGAAAAATCAGCAACTTGCAGCAACTGCAAGAGGTAGCAAAGAGCCACTGCCTTTTGTCATTTTTGACTTCTTGTAAGCCTCAATATTGTAACAAGCTATATATGGATGGATTCTCTAGACTCCAAAGGGGCTTTCCATAGAGTCTAAGAACACCCAAACGGAGTCCCAACGAAGAAAATTTTGACAGATCTCCCTAAAAACCCCAATATTTCCTTAATACAAATATTCCTCAATCGGCGACTACAATCAACTAACCCAAGTCCAAAACACAACCAATATACTAAGTAGGGTTCTTTATACCCAACCATCAAAAAATGGGTTTATGGGGTAATTTCACATAGATCTTCAATCCTCACCTACTTAAGGCTCATTGTTATTTTGGAAAGTTCCAATCTATTCCTAAGTTGATTGTAGAGTTTAGGAATCCATGAATCTAAGTTCATTTCAAAACCACTTTGCAAGTATATCAAACAAACGACATGTTTGGAACAAATCTCAATTCCATCCAACCAAAGGTCTTCTCGTTAACTAGCTACACTGACGAAACTCAAACCATGTGGCGTTCCTTTGGTATAGAACTCAAATATATTACTTAAATCATGAAATACCCCATGTCAATAAGGATACAACTCCATTCAAAATTTCTTTCTTTTCTCAACAACCAAATGTAGGTGTGGGTTAATAGGAATCAGCATGAAACTGAAAATAGCTCATAATTGGTTCTTCTAACAAGATTTAACAAACCCACATCATTTTCTCTCTCCCTAGGTATTTTCAAACTAACATTCAATGTATCGATCCTCACTCTAAGTGTAAATGATGATAAGATATACCAAACATCTCCATACTAAAGCCTATACTTCCATATTCTTCATACAAAAAATAAACTAGACTTCCATACTCCTAACAAGTAATTTCACTCTCTAACACCTCAAATCTTAGCTTAATGAGGGATTTCATATAAAAGTCCACAAATTCATAATTAACCCATAAATCATCCATACAAACCATACATAAATTTAATTTTCATACTCAAACCAAAACCACAAATCAAAGAGGGAAGAACCCTATACCAAGGTACAAATCCTATAACTCCACACATATTCTATATAAAACCAAGGGGATCCTTACAAATTCCATAAGAATCCATACCAAACCCAAAGATCCATACAAGTTCTACTTATCACATTATGTGTTCATGTTCATGTTTCATGCCTATTCCATATGGCATTTTATATACTTGTACAAGATAATGTCTTATGTATTCACACATCATTCATATATTCTATTCCTTTTATGAATCTACTTTACTCAGAAATTGGAATCATTACAATTGAAGCATCCAAACTAAAGTTATGACATTTTCATGTCAACTAGTCGGTTTACCGATTTTACCCGAGAGACAGTTTGTAATATTCATTTTCCAGTGCCTAGTCTCCATATTTGACACTGGTTCTTTGTGAAATTCTTTGCTAAGGTGCTAAGGGTTCTCCTCCAACTGAATCACCCAAATCGGAGCTAATCGAACCTGCCACGTCCGTAAACTACCCGACTACTCTATGATCAAACTCAAGCAGAATTCGTCATAGTCTTACCTCCTGAGTGAATTTATGGGCCACTTAGAGGCAGAATTTTAAGGTACCTATTTGAGGATGTTTGGTTCTCCTTGAAGTCTATTTTAACCAAAAACTTGAATCACTAAATCGGATAATAAAATGAGAGAAAGTTATGGCTAACATAAAACCGGTCGAATTAAAAACAAAAGTGTGCACTACATGTGTGTTCTCAAATTTGCCTTAATGTGGGCTTTTCGCACTTTTTCCATATTTACCCAATTCAACTCTATACTTATCTTACACCTCAAAACCACACCAAATTCATCTTATAATCTCAATTTTACCTAATTCATCTTCATTACCTATCTTTCTTCAAAACTTTTCCATGAATTTATCCCAAAACCATTCTAATATGGGTTATGACCCATACTCAAACCAAATATGATGATTAGTTAGGGTTTGTTCTAAACCCTAACTCAATTACTCTCAATTAACCCATGAATCCAAATTTAAAAGAGGATTCTATAACTATCTTATACCATATGGGGTTTTACCAACCCTAATTTCAATACATCTTTGGTTAGGATGAAATCCTAACAAACCCTAGATTTGGAACTCCTAAACTTTTCTAGAATCCCATACAAAATCCATATGATCCATAATAGAATCCATACCTAAGGTTAGTTCCATACCTTTTTTATCATGGCCTCTCTTCTTCTCCTCTTCTTCTTCTCTTCCTCTTCCTTCTTCTCTCTCTCTCTCCTTCTCTTTCTCTCCCTCTCTACTTGCCTCTCTCTTGGAGACCAAATTTCAGTCTTCTTATTCATGTCTTGTTAAGGCTATGCTCAAGCCAAGTCAAAACTCATTTTACTTTTTAACTTTCTCATTTTTTAATTCTAAGCCCTTAACTCATTATTTATATTCCATCTTTTCTCTAATTGCCTTGAATCCCATAACTTATTAAATTTCTATTTTGAATCAATCTTGTTAACTTATGACTTTGTCCCGACAATTTACATATTTGTCCCAAATCTTGTAAATTTTCGGGTCTCTCGTTTCCATGTTTCGCATTTAACTCACGAAACATTCAAATTACGTTTACAAAATACCCTAAACATATCGAAAACCCTTAGGCATATTTTAGGTAATACAAGGACACACTTGTGGCTAATGAGAATGTGGTCGGGGCTAATTGTTCATCACTTGAATGTGTTGGCTGGGATGATTGGGTTGATGATCCATAATTAGGAAAATATGGCCTTGGAGGCTGCTCGACCTCAACACCATGCTGATAGTATCCAAAACCTCGATAAGCAACGCTACTGCTATCATAAAATTGGTCATATCCATAGGAACTACTAGCTCTTTTCCAGTAGTTGAATATTGATCAAAATCATACCCACTAAAAGCATTGGAAGAATTATCACTACTTCCAAAGTTATGATAGGATCTATCTCCCACTCCCCTGAAATGAGGTACTGATCCTAAAGCTAAGGATTGGAAGTGCTCATCAATCTGGTTACAATTCGATCTATAATCATGCCCACTAGAATAGTCATCATCACTAGGAAATGTAGTCAGTCTTTCTAGGTGCTTGTCAGTTCTATATGCCCGTCCATATCCATGATCGGTATCTTGTGTGGCATAAATAATTTCATTTCCTCGCGCCCATTGTCCCCACTCAGTGTCTCACTATCTTCATCATCTCCAAACAATGCTGTTACCCCTCATCGTCTCTATCGTCACCATCATCACAACTAGTATTTGAAACAATTATTCGAGGAGCCTTACCTTTATGAGAAGAACCAATGTCTCTTTCTCATGCACACGTTCCACGCCTACTTACCTCCCGTTACTGGTGCCACCATCACGCACGAAGCTACTTCTACCTTCTCTGTAGAGGGGAAGATCTTGATCCACCCAATCCAAATTATCGATGATAAAATAGGGTTTTTCTCCTTCATCCACTCATCTAATATATCATCATCATTAAGAATACGATTCAGTCGCTTGATTGTACAAATCAGATCACTGCTCTCAGATCAAATTCTTTAATTCAAAGTCGCACATCAGAATGGACATAAACTAACTTATGCAACTTTTTCATTGCCAACGATTAAAAGAATCCTTTGTAATCAATGACCATGTGCTCCAATTTCTTTCTTACAAACTAGATGAAGAACATGTTTGACTTAGAACTGACAAAGAATCTTTGAAGATGTGGACCTTCATCACTCATAATGAAACACCTTTAAGCTATTATTAAAAAACATATTAAGCACAAATATATATTTAATAGAAAATGATGACAATTTGTAATTAAAAATAAATAAATAAATATAGTGAGTACCGAAGAGAGTGATTTATTTATCGTTAGTACACTTCTAAATTCTCCTTAGCCTTCAAGCAACAAATAATTTCACCTACATTGTAATGTGTTCTTTACTTTATTAATGCACATTATAAATACAAAATATATTATAAAATAACATAAGTTATTGCGAGCCTCGTTCATAGCTTTGTTTGTCTATCCAAATATGGTCTAATATCTTGATAACCTCCTTTAAATTCAATTTAACTTTCGGATGGCGGAGAATTGCTTTGAATATCAAACATTAGATTTAAAAATATGTCGATTAAGTTAAAAAATTATTACTTATAATACTTTGCCTTTAAATAAGATAATAATAACTCAGATAAGGAATTTTTTGTATTACTCAAGAGCTGCAGTAAATGTCTATGCATTGATTTGCCCACCTTATGTCATTCCGATACCTTTCCCAATGTTTCACCGATGCCTTTATAAATCAAGAATTGGCCCATTGCTTCATAAATGATTGACAATGTGGGCTTTTTATCTTGATAAACCAATTTCAAAACTTTAACTAGAGGTTCCATGATGATTTGGACTTCCTTTGCCTCTTCCCAAAATCGACGCCAAGATAAGGTCGATACCATTCTTAAACTCTTCGCTTCGATCTTTGTCAATTCACGCCACCCATTCATTGTACATCATCTTCAAATCGCCTCATAACGATAAGACTCGGCGAAATAAATTCAAAGGGCAAATCAAGGTCTCAAGGGTGCAAGAGATTCTATCCTTGGTGAACACTTATCAAATCACTACTTTCGAGCTTATTATAAATAAAGCTTCAGATCATCTTTTCTCATCTAAAGTCTCCTTAATATGCTTCATGTTTCCAATATCTTCAAGCATTAAATCAATACAATGTGGTGTACAAGGAGACTAGAACAAATGCTTGCGCTTCTCCATCAACAACATACCAGCTGCTTTAAAACTTGCCTCATTATCAATGACTATTTGTACAACGTTTTCCTCCCCAACCTCCTCAACAATCTTATCCATAAGAGAAAAGATGTAATCTACCGTCTTAGGTATGTTGGCAGTGTCAACTGAAGAAAGGTATATCATGCTTCTATCATAATAAAACTATTTAGAAATTGATGATAGGCTTTCAGTTCTAGAACTCCAACCATCAGCACATGATGGTGCATTCATATACGTGCCATTCGCCTTCAATGTGTTTATATATATCTCAAGCTCTGTGACCTCCTTCTAGAGTTGTGCATTGCCAATTTGGTATCCCGTAGGACCTCGATTACCCTGGACTGCCGCTTATGGTATCAATCATAGATTGATAGTAAGGCCCACTATCACCGCACCAAAGGTATTCCATTGAAGAGAAAATTTGTAGATGGTTTTACCCACTTTCTTGTGAATTCAAAGTAAAACATACTTTTATTGATTTTTGTTTTGAAAGAAACATGGATCAATCCCTTGTGGGTATGTTAGCCCTTCCTCTTTATGTCAAGTCAGATTGGCCACGCTGATACCTGATACACCACAAGGTTGTGAGGAAGTACCACCCCTCTCATGCCCGTGTCTACCTTCTTCAAAAAAACGATGACTTTCTCTCATTGCATGCTTTATTTGTCATCTTTCTCAAATCGCCATCTCGACTTCTCAACTTCATCGTAATCGACCTCATTAATTTCATGAAAATGTTCTTCATTTAAAGAACTTATAAGTCGTTCCTTCTTTTTTTCATTTGAATTTTTTCGTTCAAAGCATTAGACATATACAAGCTAATGCTTTGTGACACTTCTGTAGGTGCACTTTGACATCCCTTCTACTTGTCCGAAGATATGTGCAATGTGTTGCTTTAATCTTGTTATACCTCCATGAATAACCTTTCCACAGTACTTACATTTGGGGGTTCTTCTATTACCACAAAAGGGTTTTGCATGCTCCCAACCACATCATGTTTCAAAGCCATTCCAAATGTTCACCTAATCATGTATATAAAAGTAAAACAAAAAATATCATACAATTAAATTATTTTCTAATATAATTGTTCTTCAACAAAAATTAAATTTCTACCAAGTGGTAAATAAATTTACAAATTTCCATTTTCAATTAAATAAATTAAAATTGTTATTTATCTTATTTTATTTATAATATATTATCATATTAATATACTATTAATACAATTGAAATTAATTATTCTTATTTATACTTGTTTCATAAATTATTAATTTTGAATTAATCTTATTTATGTTTGCAAAATAAATAAAATAATATTTGTATTTTTATTTGTATTTTATATTGTTCACAAAAATATGATTTATGGTTTTGTTAATTTATTATTCTGGCTTATTTATAATATTATATATTGAACTTAATTAGAAGTTAAAAATACAGCTATATTAAATAGATTTTTGTTGGAAACATGGCAAAATGGTTGGGAGGTTAAGAGCGCCAGATAGCTGCTTTCGCCTTTTGCAGCCAAAACGACGCCGCTTGAGTGGTTGGAATTATTATTTTAAAATTTACATATGCACCAAACGACGTTTGGACAAATAAGGAATCTAGTCCAAACGGTGTCGCTTTGAATCGCTTGTCACATATCCAAACAACGTTTGCTCGTTAGTGACGGTTATCTCAAAACGACGCCGCTTTTTTGGTTTCGATAGCCTTAAACGATGTCGTTTTATGTTGTATTTAAAAATAATAATAATAGTCAATTCAAACGACGCCGCTTTACTCCTAGCAGAGACAAACGACGCTGCTTCACCAAGTCCCAAAAGTTCCTCATCGAGCAGAGTTCCAAATTTCCAATTTAATTTCCACTCATGTTCTCGTAAGGGGTGTTGCTGGTCGATTTTGATCCGACTTGATGCCGGGAGCAAGCGACGGCACCGACAACAATTGAGGTTTTGAGCCAGCGCATGCGCCGCGAACAGGCGACCGCGGGCGAGCCCGCCTAAGCCCCAGTAAATCTCGCATTGACAAAGGCGCTTAATCGCGACCGAGGTTTTCTTCCTCCTCTTCGCCGCTTCTTGAGATTTCGGCGTCAAAATCTCGGGGATCGGAAGAAGAACCGTTCTTCGTTCTTCATTTCCATTCTTCTTTTTGTATTCATGTTATTGTGTTATGAAATTGGTTCACGGGTTTTTTTGGCTTTTCAAAGGAATCTATGAAAGGTGAATTTTTTTCAGCTTTTTTGGTTCCTTCAGATCGAGGTTCGATTTTTTTCTTTCCATCGAAGCCTACTGAAATATCTCGAACTCTACGAAGTTCACCGAGTTTTACCGATTTATACCGAGTTCCACCCGATTCAATGCCCGCAGCCGCCTTTGGTGCCTGTGATCAACGGTTATGACCGAAGTCGAGTTATGAATCTAATGAGTCACTGACTCACCTCGATTTTTCAACCTTGACTGCTAAGTTAACCCGATCGATTTTGAACCTTGACTTGTTGCTTCGTCCACCCGGATAGGACTTCCAAGTTTTTCGCCAATTCGCTTTAGAAAGTTGCTATCGAAGTATTCTATGGACAAACATGGTATTCTCAACCATACCAGTTGATGATGCCTTTTCAACCGAAACCTCGAGTTTGTTTTAATTGGTCGGGCCTAGTCCACAGTTCTAGAGGCCTGACTCTCCGCAAAACAAGAAAACCAAAGGATTCCGCGGGGCCTCGCCCGCCCTCCGATGCCCAAGCCTCGGCTCTTTTCCGTGGAAGAGAAGACTCCACCGCTTAGGTATGAAGTTTCAGGCGTACCTTCTGTCACGTAGCGGCCTCGATATTTATAATGGATGATTTTCCCAATTGGATGGTGATAAGGACTCTCTTATCGATGGGATTTCTTCCTTATCGCCGATTAATAAGGGATAATTAGAAAGCAATTATTGGGAATTATCCTACTTCCCTTATTGGTAGAGATTTCATTTGATTTGTAGGATATGGGTTCTTTGGGCTTTTCGTGTTATCGGCCCTTGGGATGGATGAACTGGTTCCGCTGGGCTCAAGGCTAAGAGCCGTCGCGATCGGGCCTCGCTTATAAGTCTTCTCTCAACTCGCTTCGCTTGTGGAGTGGGCATGCGCGCCTATTTTTTTAAACCCCATCAGTTGCCTCCCAACCCTTGGTTACAAATGTAGCGGTAAGTACATTGCTTCTTAAACCGGGTGCATTTCCACGTGAGCCTCTTAGGGCTGGCTCAAGGGGGTGGCTTTGTCGTCGTCAAATGTCCTGTGGTAATGATGACTTTTCAACTCTCGCGCTTATTTCCTCTAGTTCTTTCAGTTTCTTTTGAGAACATCCTCTGACCGTTAGCATTGTGTTCCCCTGATATTCGAAGCTTTTTCCTTCTCTACGAGTTCGGGCTTCTTTTTTCTTGAAACTCATCTGATCATTTGTTCAGAATTTCTTTTGGTGTTTTGTAATACCTTGCTCGAGGTCGTCCTTTTCGTTATGTTCCTAGGACCGGCACGTCTTTCTCCTTCTTCTTGTCGTATTAGCTTGGTCGGCTTCTGTCCAACTTCGCATTCCCATGGGTCCGTGTCTTTCCCTCTTCTTTGCGTATAGGGTGATTCCTCCGCAAAGATCCCCGGTTCAGGGCAGACGGGTGGTGAGTCCAACCGCTTAGCCGTGGTTGTTCTTCGAGATGCCCGGGGAACCCTCCTTCCCCTCGTAAGGGCGTGATAGAATTGATGAGATTAAATACCCGTGGGTCCAATATTCAGGCTCAACAGGCGTAACGCCTCAATGCGGTCCTGTGGTCGGTTTCTTTATATGGGGGAAGTCTCAGAAGACGATACAGCCCCCCGTTTCAAGGCCCAAGTTTGGTCCTCGACGATTGACTCCTATGTTGTTCAAGTGCCCAAGATGGTGTGTTTCTTTGAGGTGGCCTTTGAGAATGTCTTTCGTTTTCCTCTGCATCCCTTTATAAAAAGTGTTTTGCAAAGATTTCAACGCCCCGCCCTTCCAACTTTCGCCCGACCGGTATTCTGATCGGGCTGTTAGTTGTCTTTAGGGATAAGGGCTTAGGTGTTCCCAATATAGCTCTGTTCCTGAACCTCTTCAGTGTGAAGGAAGCCACTGAGGGATTCCTTTATTTATCTAACCGTTCCAGCGCTTCGCTGATCATCTAGGATCTCCCGTCATCCCACAAATTTTGGAAAGAAAGCTACTTTTTTGTCGGTGGCCGCCGTTGGGAGTATGATCCCATTGACCAGGAAGACACACTGGGCGTTCCGACTGTTTGGATGACACCCAAGAATCTACGTGAGTTTTCTTTTTCTTTAGTTTGATCTAGTCTTCACATATTATAAGGTATCCCTAACTTTGCATTGGCTGTGCGCTCTTCAGGTATTCGCCCTGATCTTAGCCCTGAAGATAGGGTCGTGAAGCGGAAGTTGGCTAAGTGTCTTCCACGTGCTTACTCCATTTATTAGGGTCGGACATTCCAAGGTCTTCCAAATTGATGTCTTCCGACCTTCTACTCCTCGAGGCCTTCACCTCCAACCTATGAAGTTCTCCCACGAGGCCTCCCGCTTGTTACCCACTAAGGGAGAGCTCAAGCCCGTGCAGACGCTGGCCTGTGAGGTCCCGAAGTGCGGCGTGGGTCTCGTGACTCCCCGAAAAGAGCCATCCGGCTCCGCAAAGCCCCTAGGTTAGGGACGTCTTCTTCATCGCCCTCTGCCCATGTCCGAGTGCAGGGGCAAGTATTGCCATCTTCGGTCGAGGTTCCAAGAGCGCCAGGTGTGCAACCTCGCTTTGCCTCTGCTATCAAGGCCAAAGATTCCTCCTGAGGGTTGCTTGAGCCTCCGCTGGAGTGCTGCGCCCATCTCAGCCTGGTGTCCTCCCACGAGCGTTGAGCCCCTCCTTCTCGGAGCAGCGTAAGACTTGGGAAGGAAGCGCCGGCCGATGGGGATGAGGATTCCTGCTTCCAATGCCGAGTTTGCTACCGGGCGCGATCTCATCCATCCTCATGATTCCTTGACCCCAGAGGTCAAGTGCCCTGCCTGTTGAGGAGGTCTTGGCTCTATCCCTCCAGGGGGTCGCCACCGTAAGTTCCCGTGTCCTTATTTGTTTGCCTTGATCTTGGTTTTGAGTTACGTATTGACTTTATGTTGGGTATCGGTAGGTGGGCTACCCATCTGAAGAGTTCGATGAAAAGTAATGTGACCGAACAGAGGGCTATGTTAAAGCCGTCAGAGCCTACAGCCAGGTGTCTTCTTTTTACCCCACAGCCGAACTCGCAGCTCGATGCAAAATACACTGAGGAAGCAGCGGAAGCCTGTCCGACCTGAGGCATACTTCTCGACGGCTACGAGTGCGGCCGAGGGTAGAGAAGAGAAGGGCCCCGAGACGGCTTAAGAGCCGCGAGGGCGAGCCGGAGGTCAGTGGATGGGCTGCATCGCCCAGACGACCTGGGCGGTGGCTGTGGATGGTCAAGCAGTCGCCAAGAACGAGCATTAGGTAGTCAGAAGAGCCGTAAACATCCTAATGAGCCGCGAGTAGTCCGAAGAGCCACAGAATAAAGCAAAGGCCGCTGTATTGCAGCCCGCTGAGTTTCTGAAGCTAAGAGCTCTATTGAACGCTTGACCGATGAGTGCCATGCGTTATGAGGGACCTTCGTGAGGTAGGGAACCTGGGTCGCTCAGAGGATGGAGCCGAGCAGCAAGTCTGAGGGACGAGGCTTGCAATCGCTGGCTTCTGGATGGCTTGCTTTCCGCAGGAGGGTCGCTTAACGCCTCACCCGGGCTCGACCTTAATTTTGATATCTCAAATGACAGGAGTGCGTAAGAGTCCTTTTTCCGCGACCGCCTGAGAGCTGATTAGTGCCCAAATAGTGCTATTTTAAGCCCTGTTGATTGTAGGTTTTGAGCACTTTTGTGTACTAAATCGTCCCAAATAACCTAATTAATGCATCGAGGTCCCGACCATACTATCGATCATATTCGTGGATATTTTTGTAGTTTTGCATACCAATTACACACATCCTTCATTGATTCAAACACGATGAACCCGCCGAACTCGGTTTATATGAAAATCGAAGGCAATTGAGCAAGTGCGTATGAGTAGATGAGTACAGGTTTGGCGTTGTTTCAAATTTTCGCAACTCACAATTTCACAAAGGCCTGCTGGCCGTGTTGGATCGCTTTTCAAAGTAGTTTTGTGGCTTTACCAAAATGCCTCTTAATATAATTGTCGGTCTTCATACATTTATGTAAATTCCTTGACTCGAGCGCTATATAAGCCTCGCTCAAGCTCATGTACTAAATAATTGTTTTTCCACTAAAGCTGGCGCTAGAAGCTTCCACTCTTCCTACCGCAACCTCTTTCCTTCATTTTCTCTCCCTTTCTCGTATTTTCTCACTGGCCAAACACCTTTTAGAGGATGACAACTTAAGGGATGCTTGGCTAAATCTCCCTCATCCTTGAAGAGGAGGACCATCACAAAGGTTGAGGTAGTAAACTGCCCCTCTCGCTTAACGCAAAGCCTATATTCATTTAATGTCAGATCTCCCATACGGGTTTAAATCCCCGTGATGTACCTTTGCGGTTAGTACTGCAAACTTTCAAGGTTCAAGTGGATACTTATTGTTAGATCCATTGATGCTCAATTAGTTGCCATTTATTAGCTCCTCAAGTAGCTAGATCCAAATGATGGCTTTAACTTTGAAACTATTAATGGGCCAGTAATTGTCAGATAAGAGGGAAGGAAACTTTTAGGTTTAGTTTTTATAGCTAAACCTAGATCCCTGGGAAATGATTTATGGCTCATCCTCCCCTATGGAGAGGAAAAGGACCCGAGGGACATTACAGCTTACCTTAGAACCCTGTCAGCGGGTCTCGAAACTCAAGGAGTTCTTTACATGTTTTTCCTCCGTAGCTACGCTTACCAAATTATCAAACTCACTCGGCTTTTACTAAACCCAAATCCAAAGTGGAAACACCACTCTGTTCAATGTTGATCACTGGGCATGAAGAAACCCATCCCCGAAGTTCGACCTTAAATTAGGATCGCAGCAGCTCGCTACTGCATTAATAGGAATCCCCTAGGATACAAATTTTGTTGATTCCGGCACCTATCAGGGCACGAATCAAATACTACCAAGTAAGCCGTGGTGGTGCCTTAGTGTAAATGAGAAGCTGGCTTGAACTTATGATCCATCACAAGTGTCGAGGAATCTAATTCTCTTGCCTTTACTTTATTTCCCCTAGCAGTTCACTGCCGGGTTGATTTAATTTTTATACTGTCCATACATAGAATTTTCATTTTTATTTCTAGCTAGCATAACCTTTGGTAGCCCTACTTTTTCAAGTTGTCTGTAATATTTCAAATTATACCTCAATAGTTTTATAACATGTTTAGGGTATAATAAAGTAATAGTATATTTGTCCTAATAAAATAAAGATAAAATAAAATAAGCAAGAACGTGGAATTAATACAATAGCATGCAAACATTAAGTTACCAATTCAGGACCTAAGGGTCATACTCT
Organism: Tetrastigma voinierianum; assembly: GCA_016808115.1. Taxonomy (NCBI): domain Eukaryota; kingdom Viridiplantae; phylum Streptophyta; class Magnoliopsida; order Vitales; family Vitaceae; genus Tetrastigma; species Tetrastigma voinierianum. Next base: position 366,929 of record JAEQBH010003181.1, on the reverse strand, counting down.
AATAAGTTCATATGTCAAAGTAGAAATATGCATAAGCAAATCAAGAGTAATAATAGAGAGTTGGAGGACCAAAGAGTAATAAAAGAAGATATAGAATTAGTTAAGATGAAAATTGTGGAAGAGACAAGGGCGAAGGGAAAGAGGGATAGCTTCCTCCCTTCGACCGGAAAGTGAAATATAGATGACCAAAATAAATATCTCATTTCGTCTTCGAGAGAGAGAGAAGAGGAAGAGAAAGGAAGAAGAAGAAGAAGAGAAAAGAAAAGAAGAAAGAAGGAAAAGCAAAAAGAGAAGATCACAAGGTATGAACACAAATTTGAAAGTATGATACATGTCTCGCTGTATGGAATTTGAGATAGTTTTCGTATGGAAACTATGGGGAGTAATAAGTCTAGTTTTTGGTCTAGATGGGCTTTAGATATGAAGTTTAGAACCTCATCTGTGTACGGTTTCAGTTTGGGAACCCTTAAACCCATTTCGTGGGTAGGGTTGAGTCGAGAAAAGTTCTAAGGCTCCTATAGTCAGTTTTAGGGAGAGGGTCAGCAATTAGAACCAAGTAAATCCGTATCTTTGATCCCATGATTAGCTTTAATTCCAGAACTTATTTTTGGGTAATAAATAAAGGGAATTTAGAAGTAGTCCCTAATTAGTAATTGTAGCCATCAATGAACTCTTGACGTTAGGCTAATTTCTATCTTGGACCTCCTGCACTGCTACGGTCCTTTATCGAGGTCAGTCGCCTAGATCCTGGTCGGGCCGCCCGTCCGCCTGGCCAACTATCCGGACCTTAGAACGGGTTTTTGGGTCAGAAATATGGGAATTTGGAAGTAAGTCCTAGAAATTGTGGCCACATCACAGAACTGATGCCAGGGCTTATGAATTTTCAATTCGAACCCTTGTAGACTAAGTTATGTAGTCTTTACTCCGAACAATTAAATGAGGAGGTCGCCCAGAGGTCATCTGGAAGAAAGGTCGCAGATGTCATGCAGCCAGATGTCAAGAGAGGTCAAGCACCTCATGCGTTAGAAATGTCAGACCCTGCCACAGCCAGGAGGCCAAAGAACCTCAGCAATGGAGGTCACAGAGGTCAAGAACCCCCATGCAGCAGAGGTCGCAGACCTCATGCGCAATTAAGTCGCAGACCTCATCCCTGTAGAGGTCACTGTGACCTTGTCCCGAAGGAGCTTCAACCGGCCCTAAAGAGCCTTCATCTCACCCCTGGGGAGCCTCAGCTCGTCCCGTGGTCCTCAAATTTCTCGTCCCGAAGAGCTCAACCAAGTCCCAGAGCCCAACTCGTCCAAAGCCAGCCAACCTGTCGTGATTCACCACGTAGATGACCTCCAACTCAAAAGGTCATAACTCCTTCAATCAACTCCGATTCGCGTTTGGGACTACTAAAGCCCATCGGAACAAGAATACATTCATATGCATGATGGCTGACATTAGACGCCGTAATCTGCTAGGATCGCGCTCATCCAGGTCAGGTCACTCGTCGCCTCCAGTCACTGGTCGGGTTGATCCACGTGATGACCTCCAAGTTCCTCGTAAGGTCATATCTCCTTCGCTTGAACTCCGATTAGGTGTTCTCGACTCCATGGAGTGCCATTGAGTCAAGAATACATTAATATGCCTAAGGAGGATATTATATGTCATACCAAGGTGTTAGATCGAACTCGTCCAGGTCAGGTCAGCTCGTCAGTTCAGGTAAGCTCATCTGGGTTGACTACGCATGACCTCCAACTTCGGAAGGTCATATCTCCTTCGTTTGAACTCTGATTTGGGTGTTCTTGAACTCTATGGAAATCCCATTGAGTCAAGAATACATTCATATTCCTGAGGAGGATATTAGATGTCAGACCGGAAAAGGGTGGATCTACTCTCGTCCAGTCAGGCCGCCGCCGCCCGTGTCGCCTCGTCCGTCGACCACGCATGACCTCTAACTTCTAAGGTCATATCTCCTTCGTCCGAACTCCATTCTAAGTGTTTCGGACTCTATGGAAAGCCCATTGAGTCAAGAATTCATCAATAGACAGTTTTGATAATTTTGGAACTCATTGGTTCCGAAAACACGAAAGACAGTAGGCACTAAGAGCAAGTATAGTTATGTAAGCATAGTTATTTATGCATATAATGAGATATGGAAAATGTAAAGATATGAATAGTCGATTGTATATATCACATATGATACCAATGACAATAATTATTCGGGAATATGAGATATATAATGAACATAAAATACATATTGATTGTCCGCTAGAACCCGTGTAGGGATAGATGAGCATGCCTATTAGGGAAAACAAAAACTCCATGAAGATACAAGTTCGGACATCGAGGCCCCGTCAAGTCGATGACATAGATCCCGTTTGGACCACGGTACTAAAGGGTCGTACCAGCAGATCCTCCGGGGCTCCCGATGGATGGCCACCGCCCTGGTACTAGCGATGATACCTTCTCGGGTAATATATCACAAATGGGCCTCGGGCCCCTCATGGACCATCGTTCGCAAAGGAATACGGCCACGGCTCTCATGGACCACTGCTTCATACAAGGTACAAATACTTGCCCTCATGGTTTCTCGTGATCCACTTCTAAGGTTTATGGCATACGAAACATAAAAGAAATGACAGTATGTGCAAATGAAATGAAGAGAATATGAGAAGCATAGTAATCGCTATGTGATGATAAGATACATAAAGAAGTAAAATACAAGATGACATGAAAAGTATATGCATGATGATAAGAAATGGAACTGGTTATGATAAGTATATATATGAGAAATGATAAGAATCAGAATCCAAGAGGATTTGTTATATGCATTTATAGAAGTGTGGTGGACCTTAGGGTGTGAGGTCATCCATGTGTATTAATTCCCACTAAGCTCGTAAAGCTTAGCACGTGTTTAGTCCGTGTAGGTACAGAAGAGGTGCCGTAGGATCGGACAATCCACATCAGCGCACAAAGGCCACATCAATAGGTGCCTACGTTGGAAGACCTTAGTCTATTTTGTATATGAAATTTTGTAAAACAATGTAAATATTAGAATGTTAAACACTTCCATATGGAGCTTGTATATATATATTTTGTAACTACGCTACATAATATAATACAAGTTAAATGTTTAACATTATATGAATATGTATGTAAAGGTTATGTTAAAAAAAAAAAAAAAAAGAGTGACCTCACTTGACACCCTACGCGAGTCAGGCGTCAAGGCCATAGCCAGCATCGAGCCTTGCGCTGCGCTTCGAAAGCCTTAAGTTTAGGTGGCTCGAACAGTATAAGATAGAAAGCCCGTGTTTAGTAATGTGTTGGCTTGATGTGGATGTCCTTGTGTTTTGTATAGATGGACCGCCCAAGAAGTCACGAGAGTGTTAACCTAATGGAACAAGGGGCACAACTAACCTTCTGGAAAGAATGTACCTAATGAGCCCACAGAAGCCTTGCTTAGAATATCGCAAGACATGGCTCGGGTTTTGGATAGATTGACCTCTCCTAAAGCTCCAATAGACACAGTAAGAAGACATGGAGCAGAGGAATTCCATGGTCAAGCATGGAAGAGTCGTGAGAAAGTCAAATTATGGTTAGAAAAGTTAGAAAGGGTGAATAAGAGGTTAGATGTCCTCCCGATCGAAAGTATCATGTGCGTACTTCACTCATTACGCAGTGAGGCATATGATTGGTGGAAACTAGCATTAAGAAGTCCAAGGATCCCAAATCCCATGACTTGGGAGTTCTTTGTCCAAGAGTTCAGGAAGCAAAGTATGTTACTGAGATGTATGTGGATTCCATGGAAATGGGCCTCCGAATTTGAAGCAAAGGAGCTTTATCTGGTACGAATATGAAAAGAATTTAGCCACTAGTAAATATGCACCGACCCCATCCCCACCGAGGCATTTCTGTAGCAATTTGAGGATGGACCGCATGATTCCATCAAGAGGTATTTGGCACCTATGACTTCTCTCCAAACAAGGATTTTATCTGTCCAAGCCGCAATGAAAGTAGAGAGTCTAGAACGAGCAGCAAAGAAAGATTTCAAAAAAGAAGAAGTTTTCTAGAGGAGCTGTCTCCCCGGAAAGAGCTAGAGAATCTCCAAATGTCCGTAATATAGTTCCGCTACTTTAGAGTAGAAGGCAAGGTCCAAGATAGCACGAGTGTGCAGAGGTGCTTCAAGATATGGGAGAAATTCGAATGCCCCATTGCTATAAAAGGCATTTCTGGGAGTTTGCAGATAAAGGACAGAGGGTGTTTCCGGTGTGGTAGTTTGTATATTTGAAAGCACAAGGTCCCCGAATTAGGGATAATAGAAGCCAACAAGGAAGTGGCAGAGGAAGATTCGCGACACCACTCACCGCGATCGTGGTAAATATAAAGTGGCCCATCTCAAGATAAAGGACGAGGAGGTCTAGTTTTCTGAGACAGCTTGATTCTCGCACTTTAGGTGATCTGAATCAAATAATATTTTGTTTTGTACCCTCCACTGTGAGTCAAGCTACCCAGAAGGCCTGTGTATTCCAACACTGGATGGGCTCTCATCCCACGAATGATTCGCACTGTTTGAAAATGGTGAGTTTTTTGTTTGGATTCAGGACTTAAAACAAGGGAGGTTAGTTCTGCCCACCGACTAACCTGTAATGGTTTAATGTGAAGTGTGAAATGGTAACTTCAAGGCTCGGGTCAATACTGGAGCAATACGGGGTATTAAATGTCCCCAAGTTATTTCTATTGGTAAGTAAATGACATATAGTCAAAGCCAAACCGGATCTTTGTTTCAATATAAAACCTAACCCTAGAACCACCCTCATTTGAGTCAAACCAAATACTAAGCATTCAAAGTCCCATTCAGCTTGGAAAACCCTAGCATTTAACCCTTTAATGGCTCGTGAATGACATCTAAAGAATATCAAGGCATCTACCGGGCAGAATTTGACCGAATCTCTAAAGTATGACAAGTATCGAATTAAAGAAAGACATTAAATGGCATTAACCTAAGTTGGAAAGAAAGGAACCATAAATGTTGTACCTGTGAATATCTAAAGCATGAGGACAACCTCACAACAACCCCAAAACCAAGCCAGCAACCCTCATCTTCAAGTTATGAGGCTAAGCATCCCTCGAGTTGTCATCCTAAATGGTGTCTGGGCAAAACGAGAAAATGAGAGAAAGAAGAGAGAGAAGAGAGAAACTATAACTAAAATGAAAGCTGCGGGATTTACATGTGCTGAATGAAAAGTTACTTAGGGTTACAGTTGTAGGGGCTTATATAGTCAAACCCAAAGGTGAAAATACAAAATGCCTAAAATATGAAATTACATAAGGGACAAATGGTAAATATCAAAACGTGGTCGCTTAAACTAAAAATACTAAAAACACAAATGAGGAATTTCAGGCAAGAATTCTCGCTTAGCTAGAGAAATTTCATAGCCTAGCGAAATTTAATAGCGAAAATGAAAATTTCGCTACCACAAAGAAATTTCGCTAGCTAGCTTAAATTTCACAAATTTGAATAATCTTCATGAGATAGGTTTTCACAGTAGATTTCATGTAATTTTCGCTATGATTTAAATTTTCGTAATCCCAAATAAATTTTCAAAGAATCATAGCTTAAACCTCGTTTATTCCGTCTTCCAAGTTGGTTAATGCATCACTGCCTTCACCTTTCACTACATCTTGATATTTAACAGTCACTATAAAATCATCAGAGGACTCAGATTCATCAATAAGAAGGCCCGCTTGAACCTGGTTCCAATATCTCGCAAAACTATCCAAACAATCTCGAAACAAATTACAACTAAGTGGACATGCACATGATAACTGGCTTAATTCATATGATTAAGGGCGCAAAGCACCCTTTTCAAAACCTATCTTAAATGTGGCTCAAAATAGCACTGGGCACTAATCACACCCCCAACCGACATCGCTGCTAGTCCTTTAGCAATGCTAAAACAATAAAGGTATGTATGCTGCTTACATTGTTCAAAGAATGCTATTGATATTTATTTTAAAGATGATCACAATATACTATTCGAGGTAATCGATATGAGAATAAAATTAAGTAATATTGAAATACATGACCCATGAGTCAAATTCATTAACAAATGGAGCAAACATAGGGACTATGTTGAGCTGAAGAATGCGTGTTATTCTCTCCTTCAATTTCGAAGTATTATATTTTAAACCGTCGACCAACCTAAATAGGACTAACTACACTCTTATTTCTTTATTTGACTAAATTGTAGGGTGGAATGCTAAAAACTCGACTTCACTAAAGTCCGTGTAACGGGGGTCCACCGATGACTCCCAACCAATTAAGGTTTAGGGCATCAAGCCAAAAGGATCAACTGACCACAAACTCTACAGGCTTCACCCCGGGACTAATGATTCTGAGAATTACACCTACAACACGCTAAACTCCTACCCATTCACCCGTAAGACAACACTAAGTCATGACTAACCATATACCCCTGAATCGTGTTCTGTTTCATGCAAAAGCCACGGCTTTTATTTTTCTTTTTTCTTTTTGCTTTTCTTTTCCTTTTGAAGACTATTACTTGGGCCTTCATACACAATATAAACCTATTATGGGTCAATAACGAGTTCAAGGTCATTTTGCAAAGTGGAAAGAGGTAAATAGCTTCTCAACCTATTGGTACAATCTGGTGTGCAGTGTGTGAATTAGCTAAAGGGGGAATGTTCAAGGTTGAATATGCTGAAATCTCAATTGACCGAAAACTAAATCATGCATGGAATTGTTCTAACATTAAGGTAACATACAGGGCTTTAATTTTTCAACTAAAGGCAAGAGTCAAGCACAAAATGGAGACACAAAGGATTTGCAAAAGTGTAGTAAATCAGAATGCTATAAAGCTTTGATATAACCAAAATGGCTAATACATGCTTAATATAGCCAAATATGAAAACATCACCGCCACTATTGGCTAATACAGAATCCTCATACAAAATGAGTAGCAAATGATAAAGCTTTAAAACTCGGTATTAAAACATGATAGAAGACACTTCCTAATCATCCTTTCCTCCCAGCCAAAGTAGAAACATGTCATAGGGATAGGAAAGTTAGAGATAGGAGTGTTACCACCTCACTCTCGTGGTGGTGGTGGATCCCGAACCGGTTCACGCCGCCGCAAGATGTCTAAGGAGGTCACGGGACCGATCTCACAGTCAGCAGAGGTCAGGGAACTAGATCCGAAGGAGCATGGTATGACAATGCTCTAAAGTGGCCTCGGCTCGGGCCAATCTCTGGTCCTGCGACGCCTATGTAGTGGCGAGTGAACAGACAACATCCATATCAGGCCCGCGAGCCTCTGAACCGACACAACATGCTCCCAGAATGCGATGCAGTGATTTGGTCGTGGAGTGTCAAGAAAATGTGGGCTAGCTGAGGTGGAGGAGGAGATAGAGGAGAAAAATCTGGCACTGGGCTCCTCGCCACTTCTACCTCCACCTCGGGAACATGATCATCTCTCCTCGAGGAGTCCTCTGCCACCTCATCTGCACCTCCCCGTCCGCCGGAGGAGAAAAGAAATCTGCGATCACCATGGCTCACTCCATATAGACAGACCCGAGGGCATCCGATCCTCCTCTCAATCACTGGCCTCCGAATCCCAAATGCTCCGTGACTCGGCCTGGGAGTCGCGACATCAACAATGGTAGACTCTCAAATGAGCCGTATTCCTCGCGGTAGACCTTATCTTCGGGCGCAAATAGGGTCGGGCCATGACCAATCCTCGTAGGGACTCGAACCGTAATCCCTCCGAGATCCAGACAGGCCTCAGCAAGGCTCCCGCGCCGGACGTGAAGGTCAGAATCTTAAACAGCCGGTCCGGAAAGGTGTGATCCACGAGAAGCATCTCGAGGCGGGAGCCGCCTAAAAGTCACTGTCCCGCTGCGGTATTCTAGCGGCGCTGACTATCTTTCCGCTGTGGTTGGGCTGGGCTAATTCGGAGATCTCTTCTAACATTGCCATTTCGCTGGCAGTTTGGGCAATAAATGTCTGGCTGCCAGTACTTGGCCGACGTTTATGGTGAATTTGAGCTACTGGCTGACTCGATGCTCCTCAGAAGTCATGGAATGGTAGAACTCAAGCACCACCCGGATAAGAGAACCGCCTTGTCATGAACGCGCAGGAGCACCGCGTGGATCGGGCCCCATGGAGTCTCCAACCAAAGGGGGTCACTGGCCGCGCCGGCACCGTAAATGACTCCTCATGAAAATCTCCGCGTGAGCCCCACGTCCCGGGACCTGGTCCCGACGACAGCCGCCGCCCGATCCTCGAGGTCGGGGCGATGATGGGGCGATGAGCCCTCTCGCATCGCGACGGCGATGGCCGAGGCCTGTATGAGGAGGACTCCCCGGCCCGATGTCCGGCCCGCTGAGGGCCGGTCCTCCCTGATCATCTCCGCGGCACCGGAAGGGGCCCGGGTCCCATCCCGGTCCTGACATATCTCCCGAACCCCGAGGCTCCTACTGTGTCGCAAATGGCCACCGCAGTCGCTCAACCGCGGTAAGTCCGAGAGAATGGCACCCGACACCCTGGGAGGTCCGTCCTCCATCTCCCCTCCGAAAGGCCGACCGACCCCGGGCTCAGAGGCAAGAACCACCAAAGTGACCATGTCCGTAGTCGAGAGTCTATAAAGCATCGGTTTACTGGTCGGGGGAATGCATCACACAAGACACTGTGACCGTGGCTCTACTGAATCCAAGGCAAACCACGCTAGTGGAGCCGGAGGCGTGGCAAGGCTAGGGAAAGCAAGCGTATTAACCTGCACAAGTAGTGGTGGGGCCGGGTACGGTACGCTACGTGTGGTGACCGAGGCGCGGTAGTGTGCAACCAAAGGTCTGTGCATCGACGCAGGCAATCGAACAGGAGGCTCAATTCACTGGGAACGGCGGCGATGGTGGCTCAGGGACTGGGGCTCACGGCAACGGTGGCTCAGGGGGGTGAGAATGGAATGAAGATGAATGGTTTCCCCCTCCCCCCCTCCTTCTCTTTGAGTAAGGCTCAGCACTGGAAGTTTCAGGCTTCATTTCAGCTAAGTGCCAGCGAAATCGACCTCCAATTCGCAAAATACTTTCATCTAAATAAAAAACAACAAAATTATTATTTGAATACATATTCACACTTAAATAAATAAAATGAAGTAGATGGGTAATACTTGTGCATGGAAAGTTACTTAGCAAATAGTAATCCTTCATCAAATTATCTAATTAGTATGAAAATAAAAAAAAAATTGAATGCAATTTGGTTTCCTCTATCGATATTTAAACCCTTAATTTTACCAACTTCATCTGTGGGGTCAAGGAGGAGGAGCTCCTTAACCCCGATAGCGCCTCGCCGCAGCCTTCATGCCTCGCCTATGGTTACAGCCGATTTTCTCACCGGTGAATTCAGCTCATCACTATTTGGCGTAGGTGGTGACCACGACAAACCCCAATCAACTGATTCAATCTTGGTTGTTGGGCTCTGCAGCGCCTTCAGACTTGGCCTCCTCACCGCCAAAATTGCACTGAGCAGCACTCTGCCATCACTTCCTCTTATCACCTTCCACCAATACGCCGTATTCGTGAAATGAGGCCGAGTCTACGTCATGTTGTCGCCTTAGCCGCATTACTCCATTTCGGCAATAAGATCAACGGCGCGTTCAAAGTTCGTTCCTCCGCAAAGCGATGATTTGGCACATTGGGCTCCACTTGCAATCGTTCTGTGATTTGCAACAAGCAAACCCACCGGGTGGTAGAGAATTTGCTCCCACCTCACCACATCCTCAACTATTCCCTTTAGGAACTTTGACCGACCATCACCCAATGACAAAGGATGTTGGTAGGTTTCAGAATCCCTAAACTGAATCGCGGCGCACCAAAGGTATAAATAGTTCACTGCCTCAAACGAAGCAAAAAGCAAAGCAGTTTGTTCTTATAAGTCCTCCCAATGTTGACTGAAATTGTGGGGACCTCAGATCCATTTGACTGGGGTCTAGCCTGATTATGTCAACGACTGCCTGGTTAGGTAGGAAAAATGCCTCTTCCTTCTCAATGCCTAACCCTTTCTGATCATACACATCCTTCGTGCCAAGCAACTTGAAGCACAGTTTGGGACCTCGCTTAATCATGTCGAGCTGATGTCGTCTTCACTGGCTTCTTCTTTAGCACCTCCCAAATTTCAGCCTTGATTTCGAGATTTTTTTTCGTCAGCTAAGCCAGTAGAAAGCCTTGAGGGGGGCAAGGTTTTTTTCATCACTACCGATGATTACCCTTCAAAGCTCACAAAATCTTCCTTTTCCTTATGCCTGTCGCCAGTCATGGGCACCTGTTGCTCTATTTCTCTTCCACTCCTCGTAGAATGAGGTATGGTTTTCTTCTGCCATCCATCTCTTAAATTGCCGGATGAACCTACTCATGAACCCCTTTCGATTTGGCAATGTTTGGGAAGGAAGCCTCTCCTTTCCTCCTGCTGTACTCCAAAGAATCGTTGGATCTTGTGATTGAATATCCACAGTTTGCTCAATTTTCTCCATTAATGCTCTTAAGCCTGGTCTATATTCTTTTATTCAGCAAATTTCTTACAAGATTAATTCCTCAGGCTACCAGGCATTTATCCTTTCCACAAATTGCCGAACACCTTGCTCAAGTCTTGTGGTATTATTGTTCAATCGGAGAAGAGGGATTGAAAAATAAATCGTGGGATGAGAGATGAGGAACCAAACTCGTTGTTTGGGCACCAAAGGCCATGTGGGGACTAGGTTTCCAGGAGGTTGTGGTGATTCTTCCAATTAAAATTGTATGTGTTAATTACAGGCATCTCTGGGCCAGGGTTTGTATCGCTCACTTTACAGCATGTTCGACACTTAATCCTTCACCGATGGGGCACTCCGGATAATTTTCCCTGGATGGACAATGAGTACCATGCAAGAAGCTCTGCTCAAAGAGCTTTTCTGATCACTTTACACTCTACGGAGCTTCTTTCCTTCAAATTAATCTCACTGCAAGGCCGAGATTTTGCTCTCTGCTTCATTTGTCCTAAAGTGTAAAATTCTCCCCTTTAGTGTGTCGAGTGGCCTCATTTTCCATCTCTCGGTTCGTCTATCCCAACCCAAAGCCAGCCACATAATTTAAGAAATCCAGCTTCATCCGATCCTTGTTTAGAAGTCACCTCCACACATGGTTTCTAACAGCTGCTTCCATGGCGGTGACATACCATTGTAGAAATGATTCATAACATCCATGTATCAAAACCATGGTGTGGACATGCATTGATAATTCTCATGAACTCCCTCCCAACACCGATAGAATTTCTTACGTCAGGCCGAGTAAGGTAGGATCTCGTCTTTCAAACCGGCTCTGCTCCTTGCTGCACTCAAGAATTTCGGTACCAGCTTGAAGATCTGAATCACTCTAATCGCTCTCGACCAAAGAGAATCGGTTTCATATTTTGGCTTTGTCCTTGAGGATAAAGGAATGCCTCTGTCCCAGCCTAGCTCATATTCTTAAGGTGCAGTACCCTTAAAAGTCGCAAGTATTCTCCCTCAAATTCCTCATGTGAATATGGATTTTCATTCTCCATACCATGAAATGCAGCAGGTAACAGTAAACCACTGCTACATCCTCAAAGAGGCGGTAAGGATGTGGTGAAGACACCTCGCTCGCGAGTGCGTTCCTCATCGACCGCATGTCGCCGGATTCATAAGGGTGCTTGTCGACTCATTGCTCCTCGTGCAGGATCCATTTAATACTAGTAGCACACCGAGCCACAACCTTGTTCAATCGTGCACTAACTCGTAATCTACTCCGATATCCTCGGCCCCAGCACAGATAAAACACCCGTTACACAAAAATGAAACAAAACAAAGAACAAAACAAAGCTTGACAGAAAGAAAGCGCCGCATGTTAGCTGTGAATAAAATCGAATTAAAATACTAAAACTATATGTTAGTCCTAAGTAAGAAAACCAAAAAGCTTCTACACACTTAATTCAAAAGGATTTAGAAGGTCACCTACACTTGTAATGTGGGATTACAAGTACACATCAACTCATCATAATGAGATGGCACCATCCTGTTAATGCCAGCCATTTGATTCGCCATACGGTAGTGGTGCCTCGAATCAACATTTTGTTTCATGGCTTCATGTTTGAGTTTCGCCACTTCCGTGAGTATATGTCCAGGTCTGGAATAATGGGAAGGGTTTCTTCATCCCATCAATGATTTGGCACTAAAATTAAAACAGAGGCCTTTGCTCGATCCCGTGATCGCCAAAACACGGAGGCCGTTTGTTCACCCGTCAACCCCTCCACTTGCCTACAATGAATATGGCATCTCCAGCGTCAGGCTCCACTCTTGCAGCTCTGGGATAATATTGTAGAGATAAATGTCTATTATTCTCATGACATACAAAAAAATGATATATATTAAAGTTTCAACTGATATGTTTATGTTTATATTTCATAAAACTAATCCTGAATCACTCATTTTTAGAGTCAAAACCAAATACATTTAAGAATTAAACCTGATCTTGTTGAAACCCTAGTGACGAACTTTTTAATGGCTCAGAATGACATTTCTCCAGGCGATATCAGCGCTGCAATGTCAAAGAAGAATAATCGAACCCTAAAGTATGACAAGTATTGACCAAAAGAAAGACATTAAATGGCATTAAACCCTAAGTTGGAAAAAGTCGGGAACCATAAATGATGTACCGTGAACATTCAAAGCATGAGGATAAACCCCAACAACCCCCAAAACTGGGCTAGCAACCCTCCTCTTCAAAGTTATGAGGCTTAGCCAAGCATCCCTTGAGTTGTCATCCCAAGCGTTTTAAGTGCTTCCAGAAAATAAGAGAAAGGAAGAGAAAAGGAGAGAAAACTATAACCTCAGCGCCCAAAGCTGCATGGATTTACAAGGAATGAAAGCCGCGTTTCTTAGTGCCATGTGCCAGGTGGGTCATATAAATAACCCCAGCAAAGGTGAAAATACAAAATGCCTAAAATATGAAATTACATAAGGACAAATGGTAAAATATCAAAACGTGGTCGTTGGAATCAAAAATACTAAAAACACAAGCCGAGGAATTCACATGCGTGCCAAACTCTGCCAAGAGCAATGTGAAATTCTCGCTAGCTAATTCTCACAGCCTAGCCTAAACACTTTCACATAGCTAAATTTCGCACATCGTGCCTCGCTGTTGACTGTGAAATTTTAATCCTAATGAACTTCTTACTAACTGCACAAATCCTGCTTAACTTCGCTTCTTCCTCCTGGCTTTACACGCATCACTGCTTCCACCTCTTCACTACATCTGGATACTTCCAACGCCTGCACTTAAGAAACTATTCATTCTCGATTCAAAGATTCTCAATAAGAAGCCAAACCCGCTTAACCGGTTCCCAATATCCGCAAACTATCCAAACAATCTCAAAACAAATTAGAAGCACTAAGTAGACATGCACATGACAATTGGGTTAATTATATGGGATTAGCAAGGTGGTGAAAAGCACTCAAAAACCTATCTTAAATAGGGCCCAAAATAGTACACTTTTTGGGCACTACAATCAACAAGTGATCGTCCATGCCTGCCAAAGACTCAAAGACACATATGCTATGAAGGCTCGTGAGATCTCTTCACGCCGCCCCGAGGTTATAGTCGTATATTTTTCTTATATGATATGTAGATTTACTTATCGATCGATCGTGTGGATCTACTCATTCATATGTGTGCATGGAGTACTGCATTGAATGCGCACACGGAGAAATTAGTATATGACATGCATAAAATTAGTCCGTTAAAAGGCCCTTAAAGTAGTCAGTGGATACGTAAATTGCTCCCAGTTTCTGAAAGATATGCCAAAAAACAGTAGAGTTTCGCTGATTTGATAACCTACCCTTCCAGGCTTGACTTGATTCAGAATACTGAAAATTGTCGTTCTGAACTAGAGCTACCAGTTGATTGTGGACAAAAGACAAGAGTGTTGAAAGATGCTCCCACTGCACCCAGGTAATAGCTTGCCAGGTATCGATCATGACAACCCATGTGATCTCCACTATGCCAGAGACATGGCAGAGTGAGCAGCAGACATTCTGCTGTGATACTTGACTCAAGAGAGTTCGTTGATGTAGAAAAGATCTCAAAGAGTATGGATTTTCAGATATTCCCTAAGAGCTACTTGGTCTCACTCAGTAGAGAGAGGTGGACTTAGCTATAGAAATTGTACAGAATGTCCCTATGTTCAGTGGCACCGTGATAAGAGTGACTTCCCACCTGTTGAAAGAATTAAAGAGTCAATTGCAAGAACTTTGATAAAGGATTTATTCGACCAAGGTGTCCCCTTGGGTGCACCCGCTTTATTTGTGAAAAAGAAAGGATGGCACTCTACTTATGCGATCATCGATTATCGCGCATCAATAAGGCGACAGTGAAAAACAAGTACTCCATTACCGAGGATCAAGATCTTTTGATTAGTTGGAAGGGAGCGGGTGTCTTTTTCGAAGATAGACCTACGATCGTGGTATTATCGCTGAGAGTAAAGGACTAAGACGGTCGAAGATCATTTAGAACCCGGAGCATGGCCATTAGTGAGTTTTTGGTCATGCCATTTGGGTCGCTACTGTGTCGCACCGACAAAGATCTACGTGGATCTACGAATAGGGTTTTCCGACCTATGTGGATCAATTTGTTGTAGTTTTTAGTTGATGACATCCCCTGGTGTATTTTGCTGATGGCAGATACAACAACACCCGAGATCAGTCTTGAGACATTAAGAGAAAAGTTATATGCTAAGCTTCCCAAGAAGGTATTTTTGGCTAGAGAAGTTTCATTCCTGTGCCATATCAGGTCTCTGGGCTGAGAAGATGATCCCTCATAAGATTGAAGCAAAGCTTAGGACTGAAATCACCTCAAAATGTAACCGAGGTGAGAAGTTTCTGTTTAGCAAAAGTTATTATAGAAGATTTGTGAGAGGCTATTCGCCATAAATTTTCTCCACAATGCTACCACGCAGCAATAGCGCTCTGATGACGTAATAAATGTCAAAATAGTTTTGAATGTTTGAAAGGATGTCGGTTGAAGCACCAAGATGACAACCTACTCGAAAAGAGAGTATACCTTGTATAGTGATGCTTTTACATTGGTTTAGATGCGCAGCACGCAAGATAAAAGTAATGGCCAGGCCCGCATGTTTGAAGCCATGAACAAAATTATCCCACTATGACCTAGAGTTAGTCAAGGTAGTGTTTGCTTTAAAAACATGGCTGGCCACTACTTATACGAGGAAAAGTGTAGAATTTTACAATGATCATGTAAGAGTCTCTGCCACTACAACTATAAAGAGTTAAATTTTATATGTCGGAGTGGTTAGAGTTATTAAAGGTGATTTTATGATCAGATCATAGACTCCATTCCTAGCAAGCTTAATGGCAGTTTGCAGATGCCAGGTTTTAAAGACAATGGTAGCAATGTCACATGCAAAGATAAAGGATTGGAGACTAGCAGATGATGGAGCTATGTTAGCTCAACTAGAAGAACCCGTGTTAAAGCAAATGATTATATGCTAGAAAATGACATGAAAGCTGCCGCTTAAAAAGTTATAGATGGTTAGAGTCAGTGACAAGACCAAGTTTTTAGAGAAAGAAGTCAAAGTTTGTATTACTGCAGATTGTGTGCGATGATAAAGAGCTAAAGCAAAGCAAGTATTTGATGCCTAGAATGAAGATTACTACGATCCTGGAGGAATATGTACTGTGACTTGAAACGGTTTACTCGGTGGAAAGGAATGAAAAGAGATGTGATTGAGTATGTGTCTAAATGTTTGACGTGTCAGCAAGTCAAAGCTGAAATGCCACCAGGCGCGTCAGTTTGTTAAATCCCCTCCCACCTCCTCAATGGAAGTGGGATAACATTACCATGGATTTTGTGTCTCCAAGTTTTCCTTCTCATTAATAACAAAACACGATCAACTGTGGTGACGTGATAGGCTTGCACAAAGTGTTCACCATTTATACCACAGATTGATCATTCTATGGATTGACTAGCTGAGTTATATGTGGATGAAATTGTGCGATTGCATGGTGTGTCGTTGTCTATTGTGTCGGATAGAGATCCGCGATTTACATCAAGGTTCGAAGGAATCACGAAAGTGGAAGCAGTTTAGTAATTGGGAAACTGACTTTAGTATACAGCCCAACTTACTAAAGTAGAAGATGCATTTATGAATATCTATGCTCAAAAGATATGCTTCAGTGGTTGTGTCATAGAATTTTGGGAAGCTGTAGATATAGGTATTCATTGATGGAATTTTGCCTATAACAATAGTTTTCAATGTTGTCGCAAGTGGCACCCATATGAAGCTTTGTATGGCCTAAATGTAGAACTCCGTGTGTTGATGGACTGAATGAGCATAAACCGATAGGTCCGCATAGTAAAGATATGTAGCAGAGAAAGGTTATTCGGCAGAGTTAAAGGCGGCTAGTGACTCAATAAAGTCATATGCCAACCAAGAGAGAGATATCAATATAACGTGGGAGACAAGGCTGGGTCTTTTTTAAAGGTATCACCATGGAGGAAAATTCTAAGGTTTGGCCGTGGAAGCGTCGAGTCCAAGGTCTATAGGTCACATATGAGATTTTGGAACGTGATGGCCCCGTGGTTTATCGATGCACTCCTCCTGAGTTGGCCAAATTACACGATGTGTTTCCCATTCGCCGATGCTTCCTGAGATACCGTCACGAGTCGTACATACTACCGCATAAGAAATACAAGTACAAGAAGATTTGTCATATGATGAGGAGCCACAAAGACCATTCCTGGTCGAGATAGAGCCACCATGGGGTCAGCCCAGTACCAATAGTGAAAAGTGCTCCAACACCACTAGAGAAGAAGCTACTGGGAGCCGTACAACTATGAGGAACACAAGATCCGCAATCCTTTCGATCAGCATGAATTTCGAGTGATCTAAATTTTTTAAGGGGGAGAGTTGTAACACTCAAATTATACCCTAATTGTTTTATAAATATGTTTGTGGTAGCACAAAAGTGCAAATAGTAGAATAGTCCCATATCAAAACAAAAAGATAAAATAAAATAAAGCTAAAGAATCGCGAATTAATACAATAGTTAAGGGTAAATTACTAAGTTACTAATTCAAGACTACACATATGACTTAATAAAGTTCATATACTAAAGTAGAAATATGCATAAGTTAAATCAAGAGGTCAGAGAAGCTGAGGACCAAAGAGAAAATAAAAATAAAGATAGTTAGAATGAAAATATGTGTTAGGGATGTAAATTGTGGAAGAGACAAGTAGCTTAAAGGAAAGAGGGAGGTTTCCTCCTTTGACTGAAAGTGGAAATGTATATACACCAAAATAAATATCTCATTTTGGTCTTGGAGAGATAGTAGGTAAAGAGGAAGAGAAAGGAAGAAGAAGAAGAAGAGAAAAGAACCCTCTATCTTGTGTACGGTTTGCTTGGGAACTCCTAAACCTTCCATTTTAGGTTTGAGTGAGAAAGTTCAGTAAGGCTCCTATAGTTGTGTTTTGGGAGAGGGCTGGTGCAATTAGAACCAAGTAAATTTCAGATCTTTTGATCCTACGCATTAAGTTTTGACCTTAGAACTTCTTTTGGGTAAGAAATACAGGAATTTGGAAGTGAGTCCTCCTAGTAATTGTAGCCACATCAATGAAACTTGATGTTAGGATTTTGAATTTCTCGATTTGGGACTCAGACCAAGTTATGGTCCTTTACCGGGAGGTTAGTCACTAGATCTGGTCGGGTTAGTTCGCCCAGCCTCAGCCAAACCAGCCGGAACATAGAACGGCTTGCAAGAAATAAAGAATTTGAAGTAAGTCCTCTGAAATTGTAATCACATCAATGAACTTGATGTTAGATCTTAAATTCTCAATTCGGACTCCCTCAGAGATCAAGTTATGGCCTTTACTCCGAAACGGGCCAAATGGGTGAGAGGTCAGCCATAGAGGTCAGTCTGGGGCCAGAGTCACAGACGCCATGCAAGAGAGGTCGGGCAGGCCGGGGAGACTCATGCCAGGCCTCAGCACCTTCATGCAACAGAGGTCTGCATTCTCATCCCTGTGAGGTCAGCATACCTCTTCCCCGATGAGCTCGCCGGTCCCAAGAGCCTGGGCCTGTCCCAGGAGCTCAGCCGTCCCGAAGAGCTCAAACACCTGTATCTGAACTCGTCTCGGGGCCTCAGCTCAGCCCGTCAGATTTGACTACGTATGACCTCCCAGTCCTGAAGTGTCATGGTCCTCTGGGTCCAACTCCGATTTGGTTTGACTCATGAAGCCCATTGAGTCAAGAATATGATCTGCTATGCCTGAGGAGGATATTAAATGTTAGATCATGGTGTTAGATCGAGCTCACCCAGGTCACCGTGGTCAGCTCGTCGGCCTGTAAGCTCTACCGGGTTGACTACTACGCATGAGACCTCCAACTTCCTGAAGGTCATATCCTTCGCTTGAACTGATTTATGTTCTTTGTGTTCCATGAAAGCTCATTGAGTCAAGAATACATTCATATGCCTGAGGAGGATATTAAAATGTCAGACCGAGTGCTGTGGACTGAAGCTCGCCCAGGTCAGGTCAGCTCGTCGCTCCGCAGTCAGCCTACCGGGTTGATTCACGCATGACTCTCCAACTCTCTAAGGTCATATCTCCTTTCGCTTCTGAACTTCTGATTTGGTGCCTGGACTCCTCTATGGAAAGCCCATTGAGTCAAGAATACATTAATACCCCGAGTGGCGAGACAGAGCGTCAGGACCGAGGTGTTAGATCGAACTCGTCCAGGTCAGGTTAGCCTGTCGCTCGCAGTCACACTGTCCGTTGACTACGCATGGTCCCCACCCCAGCGTCATCTCCCCGTTTGAACTCCGATTCGGTGTTCTCGGACTCTATGGAAAGCCCATTGAGTCAAGAATACATTCATATGCCTGAGGAGTGATATTAAATGTCAGACCGGAGTGTGTTAGATCGGAGCTCAATCCAGGTCAGGTCAGCTCGTCGCCCAGGTCACTTCTGGGCTGGGCTGACTACGATGACCTCCAACTGAAAGCAGCAGTCCCTTCTGCTTGAACTGGACGGTGTTCTTGACCTATGGAAAGCCCATTGAGTCAAGAATACATTAATATCCCCGGCGAGGATATTAGATGTCAGACTCCAGGTGTTAGATCAGCTCATCCAGTCGTCACTCGTCGGGCTTCAGTCAGCTCGTTTAAGTTGACTACGCATGACCTCCAACTTCCTGGTTGGGTCATATCTCCTTCGCTTGAACTCCGATTAAAGTTCTGGAACTCCCCATGTTTTCCATTGAGTCAAGGCAGTCACAGCCCATATGCCTGAGGAGGATATTAGATGTCAGACCAAGGTGTTAGATCGAGCTTGTTCAGGTCAGGTCAGCTGTCCAGTTGATCGGCTTTAGAAACCCGGGGTCCCTTGAAGGTCATATCTCCTTCTCACTCCAAACTCCTAGCCTCATGTACTCCTGACTTATGGAAAGCCCATTGAGCCAATAATTCATCAATAGATAGATTGATAATTTTGGAACTCCATGTTAGTCTGGGAAAAACAAGGAAAGACAGAAATTATAGGTAAGACAGTTATGTAAGCATAGTTATTTATGCATATAATGAGATATGGAAAATGTGTATATGAATAAATGATTATATATATTCATATGATTACCAATTACAATAATTATTAGGGGGAATATGAGATATATAATCGAACATAAAATGCCAGTATTGATTGTCCGCTTAGAACCCGGTAGAGGGATAGATGGGCATGCCTATTAGGAAAACAAGTCTCCGCAAAGATAAAAGTTCTGATGGCTCCAGGCTCTTCTTGTACTCGGCTGAGTCATGTAGAACCCGCTTGGATCATGAAAATTCCATGTCACCACATGCCCTCCGGCCCTCATGGATGGTCACCGTCTCGCATTGATGATACTTCGGGTATAATATATCACAAAGGCTTCGGCCCTCATGGACCATCAAGTTTATATAAAGGAATACAATACTTCTGTCCCTAATGGACCACAATGCTTCTATGCGTTGAGTACAAAGACCTTCAAGCTCTCATGGTTTCTCAGATCCACTTCTAATGTTTATGCGCATGCAATATAAAAGAAAAAATGACGTGGTTGTAAATGAATGAAGAGAATATGAGAAGCATAACACCGCTATGTGATGATAAAGCGTTACAAGAATGCAAGCAAATACAAGATGACATGAAAAGTATACGCATGATGATAAGAAATAGAACCTAAGTTCGATATGAAGAAAAGCGAAGAAGTTCTGAAGAATCTCAGAACCGTTATGCGATAAGTGTATCAGTGGGTGTTTTATGGACTTTAGTAGAGGTCATCCATGTGTATTAATTCCGCCTGCCGTAGTTAGCACTATGTTCAATCCGTAAGTACGTAAGAGGAAGCCGTATGACCACCAATCCACATCGCATTAAAGGCCATTCATCAAATAGGTGCCCACTGGAAGACCCCAGAGGTTCATTTTGTATATGAAATTGCAATAATAAATATTGTAAATGTTAAATACTTCCATATATGGAGCTTATAGCAGCAATATTTTGTAATCCGTCGCAAGAGGCTGTACATAAGTTAAATGTTAACACAGTTAACATAAGTGTAAAGGTTATAAAGTTTAAAGAATCACTTGACACCTTTATGCTTTAGTCGGGGCGCCATAAATTTTTCATGGGTTGCTTTGCTTAGAAGGTACTTTTATGCACCATTTTCTTTGGGATTTAATGTCAGTGTGGATTGAAAGGGTCAAGGCTTCAGGAACAGGGTGTGAAGTGAGCCTAAATCAGGAACAAATGGAACCACCACTCCGAGGAGCAAAGCAGGTTTCACTGGGGTTCAAAGGGATCCCCAGTCGCCATGATATCGCTGTCGAGGGATCACATACACCCACCGGGACATTCGTGCCACGCAGGGTGATCCTAATCGGGGCCAAAATTTATATCCAGATTCTGCCGCGGTATCGTCATCTAAGAGGCTGGTCTCTCATCACACAGATGGTTTTCACATACAAATAATGATGGAAACTAAACTGCTGTGTCTTAAATCTGTTCAAGTTTGGTTAAAAATGTGGGGTGTGGGTTGGCTGCAACCGAAACTAAAAACAAGAAAAAATGTAAAATAGAACCCTTGAAGTGTTAGCCACCTGTTTAGGGTCATGTGAACTCACATGTCCACGGTATTTTTCTCATTGGGAGCAGATATAAGGCTGCTTCGAACCGAATCTTCATTTAGCTTTAAAACTAAACCCTATGATTTTCCCTTTGAAACATATACAAACAAGTACAAATGTTCCTAATGTGCTGAAAACGCATCTCAAAAAACCCTAATCCACGATAACTAGCAATAACTGACCTAGCCTCCAAATGGATCTAGAGCGAAAGTATCCATTGAACCCAAAAAGCTTGCCAAATACACATTAAAGAGAGCATGCTTAAGAGATTTTAACCTAAGGAGAAAAGTGAACTTAAAACAACCAAAAGTGCCAGAGCGGCGTTAAAACAAAAGGGACCCATATGCTACCTCCAAGTAAACCCTAGCTACCACCGTCCCTTCTCTGGCTGGCGAAGAGGTTCAGCCTTTAAACATCCTCTGAGTCACATCCTCGTAGGAGTGTTGCAAGGTCATGCGGGAGAGAAAAATTGAGAGAAAAGCTAAACGGGAGAACTGAAACCCTAACTTTATTTACAAAAGAAAACTGGTCCCTTCATTGTTGTATCAAATGGCTTATGGAATTCTTTACAAACTAAGTGAAATACAATCCAATCCAAACATATATAAATAATGTAGAAAGGAAAAACCAAAATTGTAGCAAAAACAAAAAGTGCGCAGCCTCAAAGAGAATAGGTCGCAGGATGCACAAGAAGTTGTAGGCTCTGCAGATGCTCGCAGGAGAAGCTTTCCCAGTTGGTGTTTTTCTTTCACATTTCGTCTCTTTCCTTCCACAATCTTTATACCCCAAATGCCAGTTTGACTGCACCCTTGCTTGGATCAACTCAACAATTTCGACATAATTAGTCAAGAAACCCAGTGTTCTGCTACCAAAACAACATCAATAAAATTAGTAGGATCTTGAATAAAGTGAAATCTGTTATTTGGATGATGATTAGTACAAAGCTACACTCAAACCTATATCAAACAGGTGTTCAGTACTAAAGGTTCTCGGTGACTGACCACCGTGTGCTCAAAGTGAGCGCACCCCACATTATTCCCCGCTGAGGATGTGGCAAAGGAGCCCTTATTTGCGACCCCGCCCTAACTTTTCATGGTATGGCAATGAAAATCCACACACACATCCGGGATTTCTATGAAAGCTGCATGACTTTCAAAGAGAAAACAGCCGTGGAGTCACAAGTTGAAAGCCTTTCCTTAACCCTTAAAGAGAAGGCTATGACTGGTTTAACTCTGTGTTCAACCATTTGAATTGGGGGCGTAATCGCAGTGCGTATTTTTGAAGAAGTTCTTCGCAATATGATCATACCAAGAGGCAGATTTATACATTTGCACTTACTATAGTTTTATGCTCTACCAAGGCTGGAGGTATGAGGCACTGATTTGTTCCGCCTTCACTGCCATGGTTTTGATACATGGATTATGTAAGAACCACTTATATGATGGATGTCTCCTGCTATGGCTTAATTGTTGTGAACCATGTGGTGGAGTGGGAATTCCTGAGCAAGAACTGCATGAAGTCATGATTTCAACTATGTGGCTGGAAGTCCTCAAGGCATGGACGAAATAAACCTATATGGAGAACAGCGCTGTTTGTCACCAAAGGGGAGGTATGTACTACCATCGAGGATGTGGAAATGAAGGCCAATTGCCTCTTTGACTAGAAGGTTGGAAGAGCTTGAAATGCGAATCAAGATTTAGGTACGGCAAGAGTCAAACACATGTACTTCTCCAAATTTCGCTTTAATTAATCTACTAGTCACCAAGGAGAGCACTACCCGGCCTGTTCTCGCAAAGCACTGATGCATAGCAGGCAAACATAGTGGGTCAAAGGGCCACCAACAAACGCCCATATGGTGAACAACTACAATCCAGTCTGGAGTGAATCATCCTAATCTATCATGGAAGCCAAAACCCCAGTTATGCTCCCACAGTTCATGTAACAAATGTTAGAACATCCTCTGGTTCCACTTCTCACACAAGAGCAACCCCCACCCTCATCCTCATAGAGCTGCCATTGTGAATTTCGAGCAAGGTTGTGGAAGAACGTATATGTTGAATGCTTCAAATGCCACCTAAATTTAAACATTAAGGCACACTAACAAAAATACGACCGCAAGACTCGCTTCAAGGTTGACTAACCAAGTAGTGTTCTTGAAAAGGAATTTCCATCCCTAACACAAACCAACCTGTGGGGTGCATGAATTCAAAGCTCGCCAACACCCAAATCTTAGAATTGATGAAGTAAAAGCAGTGGTCACTTTGAGGAGTGGTAGAGAAGTCAAACCATCCGCCCCCTAACCAGGAGAGGAAGATCCCAACATAGTTTAATCTGAACCAGAGGATGAGGCACCAAAAGGGGATACAAAGAATAAGGCTAAGAACTTCTTCACAAGCACTCTGCAGTGAAACAAGAAAAGGCCATCAACCAAACATAAATATTAGAAGTTTGGTGCGTGAAAGTTGAAGAGTACCCTCCGCTTGATATGATTAAGCAAGTCCCCACTTATGCAAAATTTTCATGACCTATGCACAATATAAAGCAGAAGTTCACGCCAATAAGAAGGCCTCTTAATCGGAAACAAGCATCATTGAATATGCAACTCCTATAAATAGCATCCGCAGTGTCCTACCATCTCGGTTAATATCGGAGGCACTGGTGTAGAAAAAACACTACTAGACTTGGGAGCCATGGACCCATCGCCATATTCAATGTACAAACAGTTTTGGTTTAGAGGTTTCAATCTGGCTCTCATCACACGATGCTCCCAGCCGATAGGTCTATTAAAATACCGAAGGGGACTATTGGGAGATTGCCCAACACAAGTGGAAAATTCTACTATCCAATGGATTTTATCTGAATTACGAGCTTCTGCCAGGGTGGGGGCCAACCATGTACCCATCACATTGGGAAGGCCATTCTTGCTACTGAATGCCATTATAAATTGCCGAAATGAAGTTGAAAGTAATCCCAATTTTTCTTGGAAACATAGAACTGGAAACTCAATATCTTCCACTTGAGTAAAGCATATGCAAACTGAAGCGATGACTGTGGAAGAAGCTCGCATATTAGAGCACAATTTTTTGAAGAACAAGCTAACGAGCAAAGAAGTGGCAGATGTGCTAAACCCGAGTTGTCTCACAACCTGCAGGAGGTAATAGGACCTCTAAAGCATGAAAGCCAGAGCGCACAAATCGGAGAAAAGGAGGAAATTCTAATTTATCGATTTAGGAAGAAAATGAATCTCAACAACCTGATCTCAGCAAGCTCCGCCTCATTTGTAGTCCAAAATATGCATTTTTGGAAGAAAACAGATAGTGTCTAGTTATTATATCATCATTGCTGTAGCAATTTCCACAGAAGATGCAGGCACCTTCCTTAAATCTCAAGAGTAACAAGTAAGCTAGTGAAAATTCGATTTAGTGCTTTGTCACCCCAACAATCTCGCACTCCATCACATTTATTTAGAGAGGAGTCAAACTATTAGGTAACCACATCGAGATTGAATCCCCATATGCAGGAGGTAGTTCCGCATTGAAGTCCCCTGTTGCTATAAGCTTCAGATATTTTTCCAGACCTGGAGCAAAGACTCTCGGGGTGGAGCCCCAACCTGTGTTGCCAAGAAATCAGTACTATATGAAGCGTAATGCAAAAGGATAGAGGAGTGCCCACCCACCTCATTTTCTATAAAGAGGTATGGCTGATTATGCAAGATTGAATGAGGTGACAAGAAAAGATCACTTCCCTCTACCTTTTATGGATCAACTCCTAGAAAGAGTTTCAAGCCACCCCTTCTACTAACATTTTCTCGATGGTTATTCAAAGGCTCGCATTGAAATTGTCATGACGGAACTGTAGATATGACATTGTTATTCAAAAGCGTTATTTATCCTATTTAAGATAGGTTTTGGTGCTTTTATGCACTAATCATATGAATTAAGCCAATTGGATACAAAAGTGTGTCCATTTAGTACTACCGATTGTTTCAGCTCAGATTTGGTAATTTCGCGTTTTTGTGAGCCTCGCCCATCATTTCAAGTCAGCTTCGACCAGCCGACGATGCCAATGATACGACTCTCGCGATTTCATCGTCGTAGCTGAAGAAAAATGTCAAGTGGAATTGAAGAATCGAGGTCGAACTGGATAGAGGATGTCGAGCTGAGGCGATTGCGTAAAAATTTCGCAACTTCGCGAATTTTTCTATGCATTACGCTATGATAGCAAAATTCTCGCTTATCGCAGAAAAATTAGCTATCATAGCGAAGCCTGCATAGAGAAATTTGAATTTTCGCTTATGCCCTGTATTTTCGCTTATGATATGGGCCTCGCTATCATAGCGAAATTTCGCTATCATAGCGAAATTCTCACTATGCAGCTGCCGAAATTTTGTCCTCTCAGCTTTTGTTCCAACCACCTCGCTTTTGTGTAATTCCCATTTTGTCCCTATTGTAATCTTATATTTGTGTATTTTTGGTATTTCACACATCTTGTATGTATATAAGCCAATTTATACTTTGTAACCCTAATCTTTGAGCATTCTTCATGGCCTGTACGTAGCTTTTCATTTAGGCTTCTGCGCTTTCTTCTTCCTTTCTCTATTTTCTGGCTTCACTAAAAAATGTTCTGCTCCCTGAGGATGACAAATCATGGATGTTTTCATTGCTTCAAAACCTTGAAGAGGAGGGCTGCTAGGTCAGGTTAATGGTGGTCCTCGCTTTTAAATGAAGCGTGCATCAGCTATCAACAAAAATCCTCTTCCAAGCAGGGTTTAATGCTATTTAATTACTGGTCAATACTTGTCATAGTTAGGTTCTGGTATGATTCTTTAATAGTGATGTTCCTCAACATTCTTAGATGTCATTTACGAGCCACTGGAATAGAGGTGTTAATGCTGCGTTCTTCTCTGTAAACTATTGAACATTAAATGCTAAGTACAGGCGTTTTAGCTCAAACAAGAGTGTTTTGTTGCTAGTTTTTAAGTTAAACAAAGATCCGTTTTGGCTATGACTATATGTCACTTGGCCCTAATGCGAGGAAATACCCGAGGACACCTTAACCCCATTTTATCAAGATAGTTCAAGCCTTCGTAAGGTCACCATTTCACACTTTAGTTCAAACCGCTTCAGTTACCCATGGAACAACCAATCTCCACACTTTTTAATCAAAACTAAAAATCCGGGAAACAGAAAGCCCTACTCATTTTGAACCATGACAATAAATCATTTATGGGATGAAAACCTATCCTCTTGTTCTAATTCTAGACCGCTATGTCATAGTGAGTTTTGATCACGCTGAAGAGGAAGGAAAATAGAAACAAATTTTGTTGATTCCGATCACCTTACCGTGAAATTGAATCAAATGGCGCGTTGGGTGTGGATGGAAGCAAACTACTTAACGAGTTGATATGAACTTCTGGTAATCCAGCATTTGCAAGTGTTGGGTGACCTGAATCCTTTTAATTTCGCTTGTATGAATTGCAAGTTTTCTTTACTTCCCAACATTCTCGCGAGATGTTTTATCATATAGCCACTTTCAGATTTAGCTAACACCGATCCTTGCAAGCTTCCTTATTGTTCTTGTTTCAGTCTCATTTTGTGTTATGTGTTTATGCAAAGACTGATATGGGATATCGTAGATTGCAAAGAGTGAGTGCGTGACCGTTGAGTAAGTGGTCGTGAAATCAAGTAGATATGGACTAAACATCCTCTACCTCGAGAAACAAAGAAAGTCGCTAGCACTAGCGAATCCAACAAGATAAAGTATTCATCGAGGGACCACATACACCCTCCCAGCGAGCCAGCGTTCCTCTCGCATTATACCACCGCTGAAGAGGTGGCGTTGAGACCTTATTTCCAGTGCCTCTACTCTACATTTATGGTATGAGAATGAAAACCTACCACATTCGGGATTTTGAGGAAGTGTGCATAACTTTTAAGGAGGGTATTACCGATATGGAATTGTTGAAGTTGAAGGCATTCCCATTAACCCTTAAGGACAAAGCCAAAATATGGCTCAATTCACTGAGGCCGAGAACGATTAGAAATTGGGCTGATCTTCAAGCTGAATTTTTGAAGAAATTCTTCAGTACAACCAAGACCAACAGTTTGAAGAGGCAGATCTCCATTCTACCTGGCCACACTGTGCCTAGAGAAATTTTATCATGTTAGAGAGGTTCATGGAGACCATCAATGCATGCCCACACCATGGTTTTGATAATGTGGATGCTAGTGAATCATTTTATGATGGTATGTCTCCTGCCATGAAGCAACTGCTAGAAACCATGTGTGGAGGTGACTTTCTGAGCAAAAATCCAGATGAAGCCATGGACTTCTTGAATTATGTGGCCGAAACTTCCAAGGCTTGGGATGAACCGAATCCGAGGGAAGCTGAAAGAATGAAGCAGCCAACCCACCAAAGGGGAGGCATTTGCGCACCCTTCCGAAGATATGGAGATGAAAGGAAGATATCAACCTTAACTTAGGAAGCTGGAAGCAGCCATGGAGCAAGGCTGGCATGAAGTGCAAGTGAAGGAATGAATTGTTTGCATCTCACCCACCGTTTCAATTGCTCGCCAAACACGCCTCACCTGGGGAGACATCCAAAGATTCCGCAAGAAGAGACTTAATGTAAGAATACGCCCATGTCTTGGGTCAAAATAAGCCACCCGGCAAATGCTCCCATATGGCAACACCTATAACCCCACCTGAGAAACTAATCTTAAACCTTTTCGGTGCCAAAACCCCGCGCATATGCCCCTCCCGCAAAGACAACAACACTGGGCTCCACTCGCCAGACAGCACAAAGCAGCTCTCCACCTCTTCCCCGCTGAGCGCGGCTCCCAATTTTACAAAGTGGTGAAGAAAACAGTCATTTTTGGTACAGAACAAAAGGTGCCTAATGGGTCCAAACTAGATCTGTGAAAATTGAAACATGAGAGTCCCTCAACTTAAGATAGACAACGTATCTTGAGCTTCTGTGTAAAGTTCCATTAACACAAAGTTGTCAACCAGCCAGCCAGGTTCGAAAAAGGAAATTTCCTCTGCACACAACAAACCCTAAGGAGTGCATGAAATAAGCTTAGACAAGGATCCAAATGCAACGATAAAGTCAAAGATTGGATTTAGAGAAGTGGTAAAGAATTGAGGCCAAAGCAGCCCCAAAGACTAACCAAAAACAGCCTCGGCAGAGCTGACTCTCCTGTGAGGAAGAACAATCGCAGTACAGGGCAGGTGGAAGCCCAAAGGTACCCCCTCCTTTCCTCCCACAGCACTTCGAAACACCGCCACGTACACACTCAGGTGCTACTAAAGGGGGTGTGTCAAAGAATCTCTTCTTGGATACATGAGGATCAAGTCCCAACATACAAAGTTTCTCAAGGACTTATGTACAGCAGTGCAGCCCCAATGTGAACAAGAGCAATGACCGAGCAAGGAGCTATCATCGAAAACTCCTGAAATATAAGGACCTAGGATGTCCTACAATCTCAGTTAATATTGGAGGCTTCAGTGTAGAAAAAGCACTATTAGACTTGGGAGCTAGTGTGAACCTACTGCCATATTCCATGTGTAGCTAGGTTTGGGAGAACTAAAACCCACCTCCATCATTAATCGTCTTTAAATTGACAGTCTATTAAAATAATCGGTTAGATCAGCTGAGACAAATTGATACAAGTGGACAACCCTACTATCCAATGATTTGCAGACTTGACACAGAGCCGGTAGTAGTGGGAACCAATCATGTACCCATCATATTGGGAAGGCCATTCTTAGCTACTTCGAATGCTTATACCAACCGTCGCGAATGGGGTTATGTGCAACTAACGCTTGGGAATACACTTTAGAACTCAATATCTTCCATTTGAGTAAAAGGCATATGTGCACCTTGCTGGAAGGATGCTGTGAAGAAGTCTGCATAATAGATACAATTCTTGAAGAACAAGTCAATGAGCAGCAGGTGCAAGATGTGTTGAGCCCGGAGTTATCTGAGTGTCTTGGAGAGCAACATGAACCTCAATGCATGAACTTGGTGCAGGGGTACTGGAGAAAGAAAATGGAAATTCTGCCTCTTTGAATCGTGTGAAGAACCAAGGAACCTCGGGGCGCTGGGGAGCTTAAACCCCTACCACTTGAATTAAAATACATCGAAGAAACAGGCAAAGGTCCGCCTGTGATATCATCAACAATGACCACTTCACAAAGAGCACAATCCCATCAGACCTCAAATGTGAACAAACAAGCTTTGGGGTGGAAAATTTCCTGATTTAAAAGGCATAAAACCCAACATCCCACTCCACCACATTTATTCGGGCAGGCTAAAGCCATAGGTGTGCCTCAGAGGTCGGATCCTCACTTACAAGAGGTAGCCTCGCCAAGTCCCGAAATCGTCAAAGCATTTATCATTTTATTCCCATATCCATGAAGATTTAAAGTTTAATTTGGGTGAAAATTTTATGAAATCAAAGTACCAGGAAAAATTAAAAGTACAGGAATTGTCTACTCGACTTACCAACATTGAGGGCTCGTGATGACACAAAGAGGCTCAATGGGGGCAACGAGAAAGGCGACTACTCCATCGCTTCATCGATCGGGCCTTCTTTGAAAAGAGTTTTCTGACACCCATTATTGCTTCTTGGATATTCAGTACTTTCAGATAGAGATTGCAACTTAAGATCAAGAAAAGACTACCTTTACTGGTCCATTCGCACTTACGCTATTGTGAGGATGCCTTTCGTCTTTGCAACGCCCGCCACCTTCAAAGATGTATGCTTAGCAGGTCACGATATGGTGGAGCGCATACTGAAGTAGAGTACATGGATGACATCACTATAGCTAAGTGGAGGTGATTTCAAGAATGTCCGACTAATCTTGAAGCTATCCTTCAGAAAGGTGATTGAAAAGAACTGTGCTTAACTCGAGAAATGCCATTTTATGTGAACTAAGGAATCAGATCAAGGTCATTTTAGGGGAATAGAAGTTGACAAGGCAAAATTGAACTTATTTCCAAACTACCATCTCCAACAAATGTAAAAACAATAGGCACTGGGCTATGTGTGTTTTCACATGTAAGATTCATCAAGGACTTTCAAGATTGCTAAGCCCTCTATAAGCTACCTCGAGAAGACGCTTGAATTTGTTTCAGTGAATGTGGAAGCTTGAAGAGTCGAAGTCCCGGATGCGACCACTCTGCGATCACAAGATAAAGGTTCAATGGCGCTTGCCTTTGAGGCATGCAAGATGCATCTTCTCTACACTGGAGTGAGACGTCTGGCAGAAGATGAAACCTCTCATAGCTCTATTATGCTGCAAACCTTGAATGAAGCACAAAGGAATCATATTTAGCTGGCTAAGAGAAGAATTGTTATGTTGGTCTACTGCCACAAATTCCTTCGAGCATACTTGGTCAGTTTGATAGAGAAGTCATTTTGGCGCATCATTCCGCTTTGAAATATCTCCTCGACTCAGTTAAATGCCAAGGCAAGACTTATCCGATGGGTTCTTTCGCTTTCAAGAATTTAACTTGCAAATTAAGGACAAAAGGGGTAGAGAATGTGGTATGCATCATCTTTCAAGATTTCAATAATATCTATGACACTCATAGCCCACCCATCAATGATGAATTTCCGTAACTTTAATGCACCGAAAGCTCCTGGTATGCTCACATCGCAATTTCGCAACTGAGAAACCCATCTTATTGGAAAGAATGCAGATAGAAGCATTTTCTTTGCGAAGATCCATTCTATTATTGGGGAAGAGCCCTCTTCTTGTTTAAATATCAGGCAAGATCGATAATCCAAAGTGTGTGCCTCAAGATAACAACAGGAATTCCTCGAGCCACCGCCACGAGAGTGCCCGTGGTGGTCACTTTGCTTCCCGTAAAATCCAAGAATGAAGGTGCTGCAAATGGTTTCTACCGGCCCTCCCTTTGCTTAAAGAAGCACACTAAATGTGCCGAGGTGATGTGAGATGCCAAAGGCTCCTGGGAAATTGTCTCGCCACATAAGGATGCCTTGAACCTAATTTAAAGGGTCGAGCTATTTGATGTTCAGCATCGATTTCATGGGCCCTTTCCCCACATCTGCAGTCATACATACATATTGGTGGGAGGGACGGCGCGTGCCTAAATGGTTGAGGCAACTCAAAATCCACCACCCACAGGTGTGCTAAATTCTGAAAGCAAACATCTTTTCTAGGTTCGGCAACAAAAGCCATTACACATGTGAGGTTCACATTGCAATAAACCTTCGAAACCTCATGGCTAACATGGTGTGAAACACAAGAGCAATTCTTTGCTCATCCCCAACATAACATGAGAACTTGCTAACAGGAGATTAAGACCATTCTAATGAAGCAGAACATCAACAGAAAGATCGTCCATCAAACTGCTGATTCATCAAATACACAAATTTTCAAAACACTCTTCTGAATGTCCTCATCGGTTAGTTCATGGTAAGGCATGTCACCTTCCAAATGGAGATCGAATATGTGCCACGGTGGCAATCAAGAAACTGGTAACATGGATCTGGCAGGCCGGTCAAAAAGATTCTTGATCTCAATGAGTCGTGAAGAGATGGTTGTGTTCATTTTTCCACTGAACTCCTTGGGAAGATTGCAAAAGAAAGAGAAGCGCCTGCATGAACGAATGATAATCGGGTAAGATCACCAGCGTAATCAAGTCTCCCGATGATTCCAAACTCCAACTGCTTCCCAAAGCGTAACTGCGTCGCGAATACGTGATCGTCCATTCATAGTCACAGATACACTGGTTTATTCAAGACCTACTCAATCCAAATGATAATAGGTGATCAAGGTTAGTTTAATGTATGTGTAAGCTCCTACATTGTGCAGACCGTCGTGAGAAATTCTCCTTTTGATCCTCCTTTGAGGCCCTATATGGTGCCACATATTTTATGCGGTGGCTCCTATTACTGGTTACTAATTTAAATTTTTAGTTTTATTTTTAAGTTTCTTTTGCTTGTACCTTTGGTGTAATCGTGGTTAGATTTTGTTTTAGCCTTATGACAAAATCGTAGTATCATCAAACCGCTCACAAATAAATGACTAGCTCCGTCTGTGATGAACTTT
Source organism: Tetrastigma voinierianum (assembly GCA_016808115.1). Classification (NCBI taxonomy): domain Eukaryota; kingdom Viridiplantae; phylum Streptophyta; class Magnoliopsida; order Vitales; family Vitaceae; genus Tetrastigma; species Tetrastigma voinierianum. Next base: position 334,626 of record JAEQBH010003181.1, on the reverse strand, counting down.
CTCTCCCGCCACTCATGACGAGGAGGCACCATTCCCTTCCTCCTCGGGGCTTTTCATTCCCAACCGGGAAGTAATTAAAGGAGGCAATTTTCTCATTGTTGGAATTTAGTTTTTCTTCGTTATACATGCCCTCGCAGCGACTAAATTCGCTTTTCTTTTAATTCCCGAGATTGCCTTTTTGTGCCTATATTTTGTAAGTTTTTCTTTGCCTTCTGCTGAGTACTGAGTTGTTCAAAAGCGTTCACATAGAATGTTCAGCGTTTGATTTAGTTTTCGGTCGATCGGTGCCCGTTGCATCAACCTCGGTATATCCACCTTAATAATTCACACACCGCACACGTTTCTATATCAATATGTCAGAAGCGCCACACATCTTCCACTCTTTGAACCACTTGATCTGCCACCACCCATAATAGGTTTGTGTTACCCATAAAAGAAGGCCAATGTAGTCTTCCAAAGTGAAAAAGAAAAAGAAAAAGAAAAGAAAAAGCAAAGCAGAGATAAGAATGCCATTACACTTTTTGTTTGAACTGCAAATGACATCCGAGGGGTATATGTGGCGGAAACTTTGAAAGCCCAAAGTTCTAAACTACGTTGTCTACTAGTGTTCAAAGGTTAATGGTGGATGGGTAGAGTTTAATGAGTCAGTAGGTGCTTAATTCTTGAAGTCATTTGAAGTCCCAGTGAAGCTCAAGAGTTTGTGGCTACCATCCTTAGCTCTTTGATGCCCCAAACCTTAATTAGCATTGAGTCATCGGTGGACCCCCTGCATACGTACTTTTAGTGAAGTCGAAAAGATTGCACCACAATACAATAAAAGGAAATAAGAGCGTGAAATGAGTCTATTTAGCCGGGGTCACGCCTTTAAGGTCCCGGTAGTGCCTCTGGCCTGGGAGGGAATAGCTTTGTAGCTTATTAGTTCAAATCAAGCATCACTTGCGAATAATGATTGCGCAGATTTGCTTAGGGCCCACTTTCTGATCAGATGCTGCCTCAAACCTCGGGTCCTATATGGAAATTGTTCTCTAGTCGTCGGGTATTTGTACGTAGTCTAAATTGTTCATACCGGGCGTAAGGCCTACTTCAGACACACACACTTTTGGATGTCATACTTTTGCAAAAGATGCATACTTTGATTGTTTTTAGTATTGCTAAGGAAACAGCAAAGTGCTCCGTCAGTGGACAGTACCCAAAAAGTGCTATTTTGAGTCCTATTTAAGATAGGTTTTGAGTGCTTTTTGCGTACTAATCATATGAATTAAGCCAATTGACATGTGCAACCGTTTAGTACTCATTGATTTTGTCGCTTCTGCTTTTGTACTGCAAATGTAGCTCCAGTCATCATTTAAGCTTCGGCTTGTGACTCAGGCTTATTTTCTACGCCATGTTCATATGATTCTCACATTTCATCAAGCCAAGTTGAAGAAATGTCAAGTGAATTGAAGAATTGAGGCTGAATCGATGCAAGAGTTTTCACAGTGTTAATGTTAGCACAGAATCCATAGCGAAAGTTCTCAATCCTCTCAGAATGCTTATGCATGCTTCTTTCTCGTTATTATATAATTTCTCATTGTGCATGAATAATTTTCGCAGTAACTGTACCTGATTTTCGCCATGCTTTGTATTTTCATATGATATAAATTTGTTATCATAAAGTAAATTTGCCATGATAGCGAATTTACTACGATACAATTGGTCTCCAGCTGTCAACGACTTTGTGTACTCCCATTGCCCATTAATCTATATTTTAGGTATTTTTGTATTACACATTCGTATGAATATATAAGCCACCTTTATAATTTTTGTAACCTTAATTTGACATTCTACACTCAGAATACGCAACTTTTCATTTAGATTTGCGCTTTTCTTTCTTCTCTTCCTCTTTCTCTCATTTTCGGCTGCTTAACACCACCTTCGAGGATGACAACTCAAGGGATGTTCGCTAAACCTCAAAACCTTGAAGAGGAGGGTTGCTAGGTTGGTTAATGGTGGTCCTCGCTTTAAATGAAGTAAAATACAGCTTACGGCCCAAACTTCCGGCCGCTGTGGTTTAATGCTATTTAATCGTCTTTCCTTCGTCAATACTTGTCATATCAGGGTTCCAGTGCATTCTAATGGTAGATGCATCGACATTCTTAGATGTCACTAATGCAGCCACCGAAATGAGGTTAAATGCTATGTTTCAAATCCTCTCGAACATTAAAAAAGCTAAGTACAGTTCTTTAGCCCCAAACAGAGTGTTTTAAGGTTAGTTTTTAAAGCTGCAAACAAAAAAGATCCGTTTCGCCATGACTATATGTCATTTGCCTCACGCAGAAATACCTGAGACACCTTTATAAACCCAGCTCATCGGTTAGTGACCCAAAGTTCTTTGGCTGGCTTCATTTCACACTTTAGTTCTGAACTGCTTTGCATCAAGAACAAACCAGAATCTTCCAGCGACTTTTTAATCAAATCCAAAATCCAAATGAAAGCCTCACCATTTCAACAATCCATGACACAAATTACTTCCGATGAAACTTCATCCCCTTGTTCAACTCAGAACTGCTTAGCCTCCAGCAGCCTGACTACACAGAGAGTTGAAATAGAAACAGTCTCTTGTTGATTCCGGATCAATCCTAACAAGGGCACGAATCACAAGACTACCTTCACCGCTCGCACATATGCCTGCAGAGGATGCCCTTCGACCGCAATGCCCCGCCACATTCCAGCCATGCAGCGTTCGGGTATTTCGTTATGGCAGAACTCCATTATGGAGGTTTATACGCGGATGATATCGCGCCTTGTCGGGGTGTTTCAGAGAAGCGGTTTCTCATCCATTTGTAACCTGGTCCCGCATGCATGCATCGAGAAGAAGCTGCGCCGAACTCGAAAAGTTCCATTTCATGGTGAACCAAGGAATAGTGTTACGCGTTACGTCGCTTCCGAAGGCACCATGGATATGGCAAACGAATCGATTCTAATACCTCTCCCGTCAATGAAGATGTCGAGGCACTTTGGCATGCAGTTTCTATAGGAGGTTCATACGTAATCAAAATCGTTGGTCAAATTTTATAAGCTTCTAGAAAAAGATGCCAAGTTTGAGTGGGATGCGGAATGCCAACAAAGGTTTGAAGAGCTTAAGGCTTACTTGACCACTGCACCAATAGTGAGGGCCCCTAACCTAAGTAAAGCTGCTCTCGAGGTCATGTGCGATGCAATGACTGGCTGTCGGAGCCGCTCTCCGACAAAGAGCGTGCAGGGCATCCGCATGTTTACTACGAGCAAAACATTGAATGAAGCCTGTATGAACTACACTACCACCGAGAAAGAATTGTCGTAGTGGTCTATGCCTTACAAGTTTCGTATGCATTTGATTAGTCCGGTTATAACTATCTTCTACATATCACCTCGCCTTCAAATATCCTCTCACTAAGCAAATGCCAAGGCTAGGCTTATTAGATGGCAATTTTACTACAGGAGTTCAACTCTGCGTGATTCGGATGGTAAGCTGCGTGGAAATGGCTGTTGTCGATCATTCCTTTCCAGATCTAACCATAGCACACAACACCCACAACCCTCCAATCTATGATGAATTCCTAGAGGAGTCTCTACTCACTATGGACAATGCTCCTTGGTTTGCCCACTTTGCTAACTTTGCAACAGGAGTTGCCACCGTAATGAGCACAGGATGTCAGTTCTTCCATGCAAAAGTCCTGTTCTATACTATTGGGAAGAACCTTAGTTTGTTCAATACTCATGCCGATTAAATAATCGTAAAGTGTAGCCTAAGGAGAACAAGAAGGATATTTGAATACCATGGCAAAGGTATATATGCAGGTCATTTCGCCTCCTGTAAAATCGCGTGAAATGAAGCGTATAAGTTTTAGGCTTCATTTTCTTGTTTAAGGATGCCTATACTATGCGTAAAACAATGCGATAAATGCCGTAGGTTGGGAAAATCTCTCGTCATTAAGCATGATGCCACCGAACCTCGCTTGGCTCTGCCAGTTGAAGAGCCACGCTTGGGGCATCGACTTCATGGGACTATTTCCTACTTCCTTCGATATACTTTCTACATTCTCATGGAGTCAGACTATGTCGAATGGGTCAAGCAACACGCCGCAGAGCAGATCACAAGGCCGCATTGAAATTTCTCACAGTACTATTTTTCCAGATTCTGGTCCCCTAAATCCATAAATCTGCTGATGATAGTTCACATTTCTCTAACAAACCTTTTCAGAATCTCCTTATCCAAGTATCAGTGTCAAGCACAAGGTGGCCACCTTATCATCCTTAGACCAAGGCTGGCAAAGCTTCAGCTAATAGGGAAATCTGACCATACTGATGAAAGTGGTAAAATTATAACCGAAAAATCGGGTCTCTCAAGCCGCTGACCCCCAGGCAGTAGTTACACATCCTACAAGACCATTCTAGGCGCATGTCTCCTTATCGCCTCGGTTTATGGAAGCCCACACCCGCCTCGTGGAAATTGAATACAAGGCATGGTGGGCAAAAGAAAAATTAAACCTGAGCGCGTAGTTGGTCTCAAAAGGCTCCTCGATATCAACTAGAGCTAGAAGAACGGAGAAATGATGCCTACCTCAAATTCGGGGTGTCTTGAGGTTTAAGAGGTGGCATGATCAACCCGCAGCTCGCAAACATCTCCCAAAAAAGGGGACCAAGCATCGCTTCACGACCCAAGCTCCACCCTTTCCGCAAGCTTAATCAAGATGGACTCCGCCATTCACCATCCAAAAGTCTACCTCAATGGTTCAGTAGACTGGCTCAATGCCAAAGTCAATCGAAAAGTTCAAGGCCTGACGCCAAAGGTCAAGCCATGTAGCTTAAGATCAATGCACAAGGAGGAAAACCTCTCCCCACCTTCATGAAACCTCTCACCACACATAGAGTGACTGCAAAGATTCGTAAGTCACTATAATTTAATTGTTTTTTTTTTTGGTAATCTTTTGTGTCCCTTGTTGTTATTGTTTGGTTTGTTTTCCTTTGCACTTTTCTCTAAGCAAAGCAAGTTCCCTATTATTTCTATTTTGGTTTTTTGTGTGTCAGAGCTGGCCAGAGAAAGGTTTCGAGCTTGAAATCCCCAAGTTATGAATTTTGCAACTCGCGAATTTCGCAGTTGCACTATTCGCCTCCTCCCTTTCGTCTTCCCCGTCGCGAGCTGTCTCCCATTCCCTGCAACCCTTTAAAATTTTGCATTTCTTGAAAGCCATCATTTAACAGGCACTTAATGCCATTAATCGAGCAAGACCTTCCATTTAATTCCCATACCTCTATATAAACCCTCCACCTACCCAGCTTTGCATTCAAAATCTCCATTTTCCTGTTTGAAATTACCCTTTCCACCTCCTCTCCTCCTCTAGCCTAACCATGGTGAAGACCTGTGGTGCTCATGCTTTTCGTCTAGGGGTGCGCTAGCCTCGCCGCACTCGTACGCCCCAACTTCCGCAGCCGCATCCCCTCGCAGCCTCCTAGTTGCCGCGCCGGGCCGGTAGCTCCTCCCCTCCGGGGCGGCAGACCCTTGCCCTAACTCCGCGGCTACATCACCCCATGTGCTTAGCCTTCTGCCGCGCCACTCTGCTCGCCCACCGCTGCCGCACCCAGGTGGGCCCCGCCGTGGCTCCTCTTCCGATGCCCTCGGTCCCAAGGAGGTACCACACTCTGTCGGGGCCCCACTCCGTCGCGCCCCATCACATCCCAGCACACCCAGAGGCCCCCGCCTTCCTAAGAGCCAGCATCCCCAGCCCAAGGGAGTCTCCTCCAGTCGAGGCCTATAGCCACAAAACACCACCCTATCGTGGCACACGGAGCTCCCCATCTGCACTCTGTCCCCTGGGCTCTTCATTATCGTGGCCATATTTCCCCGCAACCCCATTCCCAAAGAATGCCGATTGCAGTGAGAGTGGTTTCGCACAGCATGCAGTGTTCATTATGATCTCCCGTGACTTTCCTAAGCATCCCGAGCCCGAGACTTGATGCTACTAGTACAACAAAGATCTCCTGCAGCTCTGCTCACAACACCTCAGGTTTCCGCTTTTTCTACCCTCGAAAGTGGTCATCGAGTTCTATCACGATGGACATCCAGCACAGCCCAACCCGATTAACTATCTCATTTCTCCATCGACGGCCGCAAATTAAAGGATACTCGGCCTCCGACATCACAGCCTACTTTAATTGCCGTGGTCCCCGCCTAACTCGAAGCGCATAGACAAGGGCTCCATCCCTCACCTAGGGAGATGGCCCGTCTTCTCTCCGAGGACACTACCGCCGAGACGATTATGTCTGCTGTGGAGGCAGCTCCCACCGCCAAGATGCGCCTTATACTACATTGCGCCTAATCTCTTCCCACCATCTGCTATAAGGTAGTCCTGCAGGGAGAGGAGTCATCTCGTGAGTGCCCTATACCGCATATCGCTGGATTTCGGGTTTAGCCCATCAGAGATTATTATGACATTCTTGTTCCACTTCGAGGACAAGGTTCATCACAAGAGTTTACCCCGAGCTGAGTCCATGCTTCTATTATTCCCCACAGACCCTGCCAAAAGGAGGTCCTGTTCCCGAAGGAGCCTAGGATTAGAGCGTCGTCGAGACTACGGCGTGGTCCCGCACATCGATCGCGGCACACTATGCCCCGCTCTTATCATCCGCCACCTCCCGACCCAAACGAGACCAACCAGCCGCCGATATCTCCACCGAGGACCAACCCCCTACAAAGAAAGCATTACCAGGAGCCTCAGCCCAAATTCCTCTCCAACTCCGCCACCGTTGCTCTAGCACCTCCGGGCCCCGTACTGGGCCTGTACCTCTTGTGCCCTCGACCACCATGCCAACTGCCCATTCAGATATTGCTGGGCCAAGCACTTCCGCACAGCCTTAGCAGTCCATCACCATCTCCTCCCGGGACTTTTTGACCATCATGGGTGTAGTCCGCACATTCTCCACCACATTGGCATCATTCAGCGTCCGCCCATGCAAATTTCTAGCGCATGATGACCGCACTAAGGCCGCCAGATCGTGATCGGCTACATCAGTCGACCAGCCATCCTTATGCGTATCCAGTCACCTCCGTCTCTCGTGATCTCCCCGCATGTGCCCCGCCGTGACCTTTGCTCCTCCCTCCAATGACTATCCCTCCCTCCACCAGCCCCCGCACCCTCCCCGATGTGCTGGCAATAAGAAGAATGCAGCCCACTGGCTGCACGCCCTCGCCCCACCGCACCGAGGACACCCCTTCACGATCGCTCACTTAGTGATGCAGTGCCTCCTCCTGTCTGTTCCTTCCAATCCACACCCCATTACTGGCCAAATGGTACATTTGGTTGGGGAGAGTTAGCGGCAGAAGTGATTTTCTGGTAGCGCCTATAGAGTTTCACTTGTTTTACACTTTTCGAATCTTCTCGCGATGTATAAACAAAGCCCATTTTTTGCGACGCTTAATGGCTTCGCTGGCTTCTTGCTGAAAGTCTGCTTTTGTAAAAGTTCGAAATTAAAGATACATTATGTTGTTGCAAAGTGAGTTTCAAATGGGCTTTAGTTTCTAACTCATTTGCAACATTTTGCCCCAAATTTTTTGTGTTTTGCTTAGCTCCAGCAGCTTGAAAAAAATTAAACATTGTCATATTCCCTGATGTTAGATTGATTCCATGCCTAGCTCATGGTGATTGATTATCGAATTTTGTTACTTTCGACCTTTTTTTTCCACTTTAATAACCACACACAAGGTAATACCGGCCAACAAAAGAAAGCTCAAAAAACCGTTTCAATCCTCCTAAACTTGTAAACCTACCCTAGTTTCGTTTGACTACCTTAATAGTTAAGGACCCTCATGAAAAGAAGGCTATACTGCTCCAAAATAAAAAAGAAGTGAAAAAGAAAAGAAAAAAAAAAAAATTGCAACGCTTTACCTTGAAACCCACACCCGAGGGGCATATGACAAAGCCTTTAAAGCCCGGGTGCCCTAAGCCAATCAAGCAGGAGCCACCACTCTAGTGCTCACTAGCATCGGGTGGATGGGTGGATGAGGCAAGTCAGAAGTTTCTGGAAAGCCCTCAAATCATTTGAAGTCCGGTGAAATCCTGAAGAGTCAGTGTTCGAAAGATCCTTATGACTTGGTGCCCTAAGACTTAATTGGTCGGGAGTCACTTCCAGATCCCCTCGTTACATGGACTTTGTGAGGTCGATTCCTCAAAGATTGCACCCCTACACATGCTTATTACTGCAAGGCTGCAGAAAGTAAGCCCTGATTTATTTAGGCTGGTTAGTGGCCTAGGTGGAGGCGTAGCTGTGGTCAGTAGAGTAGCTCGCCCTTGGGCGCTTATTGTTGAGGATCATCAGCTAAACACTTAGATTTTGGTCGGGAAGTTTCTCGTCGAGTCTTGAGAGAGCGCTTCCTTGATACTCAATTTCTCAGAGGTGTTTGATTCTTCGAGATAGTTATCGGGCAAGGGTTTCAATTAATTCTCATCGAGGGGTTAGGCATTACTCATTCACAACCTTTTTGAAAGTCACCATTTCGTGAACATCATTTTGTTATTTGCTTATGCTCTCTTCTTTTTTCTGTTTAAGTATGACTTAAATGCTAGAAGTTTGAGTGATTAGGTGCCCAAATAGTGCTGTTTTAAGCCCTATTGATTGTAGGTTTTGAGCACTTCTTGTGTACTAATCAACTTAAATAACACAATTAATGCATTGAGGTCCCGACCATACTATTGATCATATTTTGTGGATATTTTTTGTAGTTTTGCATACCAATTACACTATATCCTTCATATCGATTCAAACACGAACCCTGCCTTCCAACCTGTCGCATATGCAACCGAAGGCAATTGGAGCTTAAAGTGCGTATGAGAAGAGCAAATAGATGCTCGCAAGTTATGAATTTCAGAACCTACCGAATTTCAAAGATGTCGCCCTCATTATTGTGGTCGACCGCTTTTTCAACGAGTTTGTGGCTTTTTTTACCAAAATGCCCTTAATATAATTGCTGGTCTTTCATACATTTATGTAAATTCCTCGACTCTAAGCAATTATTAAGGCCTGCCAAGCTCATGTACCAAACGCTTGTTTTCTCCAGCCAAAAGCCAAAGTTTAAAGCTTCCAAATTTTTCCTACTTTGTAACTTTCCTTCACCCTCTCCCTTCTCGTATTACCCAGTAAACACCTCTTTAGAGGATGACGACTTAAGGGATGCTTGGCTAAATCTCCCTTATCCTTGAAGTGGAAGGACCATTGGGTTAAAGCTCCAGTGGAAGTAAACTCGTCCCTCGTTTTTTAACACAGTGCCTATATTCATTTACAAGCAGATCTCCCATATGGGTTTAAATAATCGGTCGCACCCCAGCGTTAGTACTTGGCAAATCTCGCTGTTCAAAGGATACTTATTGCTAGATCCACCGATGCTCAATTAGTTGCCATTTATTAGTCTTGCAAATGATCCAATCTGATGGCTTTTTAATTGCTTTGAAACACAAAGGGTCATAAATGTCAGAGCAATATTGTAGCGAAACTTTTTGTGGTCTCGCCTTTATACCTAAACTCAGATCCGGCCGAAATGATTATAGGTCATCCTCCCCGATACGAGGAAATGGACCTGAGGACATTACGCGACTAGAATCCAGTGCCCAGCGGGGTCTCGAAACTTCAAGGAGCTGTTTACACTGCTATTCCTCCTCAGCTTACGCTTTATCAGCCATTAAACTCAATCGCTTTTAATTAAAACCCCAACCAGCCGTGAGACACCAATTTCAATCAACAGACCCACTTGGTATGAAGAAAACCCATCCTTGATTTCGACCTTAGGCCACTATACTGTAGTAGCTCTACTATGGCAATAGGAATCCTAGGATACAAATTTTGTTGATTCATGACCTATTATAAGATTTAATCAAATGGTCGCCTACGAGGTCTGGGCCTCATCATCACCTTCCGCCCAATCTCGAACCCGACAAAATGAGCCTCCTTCCGCAATTTTGCTTTTTTTTTTTTTTTTTTACCGTGGGCTTTGAACCCGGGATATACGTAATGCTGTTCTTGGCTTTGAAACTCAATGGATACCCCATTTTCTATCTCCTCGCTTACTCCCCTAGTAATTGCATTCCTCGTGGCCGCTTCTCTCAAGCTTGAATCTGACCTGGCTTCCAAGATGAGGCTTTAGCGAGCAAATTGAGGCTTTGGAAACTTGAGCCGGCCGGGGGCCCCGTGGCCAATCCGGCCCGAGATGAACTGCCTCTCGGCTGCTTCCACTACAACCAGCCTTCGAAACCGAGCCAAACAGGCTCAGGCTAATATGCTTGAGCCGAATCGATCTTGAGCTATAAGGCCTTGGTCGGAGGCGGGGGCTGAGCTCTTCAAAACCCAGTTGCCGAGGCTCCGAGGGCTAACTCGCTTGAGCCGAACCGGCTCCCGGCTAAGGCCTTAGTTGAGCCGCTGAGCTCTTCAAAACCCAAGTCACTGAGTAGCTCTGGCTAACTCGCTCGAAATAACTGCCCCGGGCTATGGCGGCCTAGCTGAGCTGCGCTTGAGCTCTTCAACCTCGTTAGCGAGGCTTCGTGGGCTAATATGCCCCCGACCGACCCTCGGACTATAAGGCCTTAGTTGAGCAGTCGAGCTCTTCAAAATTGAGCCACGGTGCCCTGGCTAATTCCACTGAAATGAATCGCTCGGGCTACAAGGCCTTATACTGAGCTTATCAGACCCTTCGTAAACCGAGCCATTGAGGCCCGTGGCTAACAACTAGCCCCGGCCGCGACCCTAGCTGAGTAGTCGAGCTCTTCGAAACTAAGCCGGGCCGAGGCTCCACGGGCTAATATGCGAGAGCCGAACCGGCTCCTAGGGCCAAGGCCTTAGGTCGAGCAATCGATTCTAAACTCCAGCGCCACCGAGGCTTCGCGGAACCACCCCGCCTCGAGCCGAACTGCTCGCTACAAAGGGCCTGGGCGGCGCTAATTTTTCAAAAACCGAGCCGATGTTCAGGCTAATCTGCTGCGGAGTCGAATTGGCCTCGAGCTACAAGGCCTTGGGCCGAGAAGTTAAACTCTCCAAAACCGGAAATGAGGCTCCGCGGGCTAATCTCGCTGCCGAACCGCCCCGGGCTATAAGGCCTTAGCCGAGCAGTCAGCTCTTTGAAACCGAGCCGCTGAGGCCCGCGGCTAATTCCCGCTCGGAAATAACCGCTTCGCGCGCGCCTTATTCGGCGCCGAAGCTCTTCGAAATCGAGCCGGCCGAGGCTCCTCAGGCTAATCCGTCTCGAGCCGAACCGGCTCCCGGGCTGGGCAGCCTTAATTGAGCAACAGCTCTTTAAAAACCGAGCTACCGAGGCCCGTAGGCTAAACCGCCCGAGTCGAATCGGCTCTCAGGCTAGAAGGCCTTAGCCAGGCGCTGAGCTATTCGAAACCCTGAGCTCGAGGCCCGTGAGGGCCAATCTCGGCTTGGAGTTGAACCGGCCCCGGCTACAAGGCCCAGTCGAGCGCTTGAGCTCTTCAAACTAAGCCGCCGAGGCCCGTAAGACCGTCGAGCCGAACTTGCTCCTAGGCTACAAGGCCTTAGTCGAGCAACAACCTTCAAAACCTAGCCGAGGCTTCAGAGTTAATCCGCCTCGAAATAACGCCCCCGCTACAAGGTCTTAGTTGAGCAATCGGTTTTAAAAAATTGAGCCGCTGGAGGCCCCGGCTAATCGCCTTAGTCGAACTCGCTCTGGGCTACAAGGCCTTACTGAAAGCAACATGATCCGTCTAAGTTTCATTAGGTTTTTAATCCATTTTTCGACTCTTATTATGAGATAAATGTCAATCGTTAAGAAAAGTGGATAATTGACTCAAATTTCATTTTATGTGAAAATACAGCCAGAACTCAAATTTTAGCAAAATCGTAAGAAATCACCCTCGTCGTAATCAAGTCACGACCGGAAAGAGTCACGCATTAAAGCTCACAGCACCCATTCCAGTCACGATATCAACAAATTCCAAGCCAATAAGAAACTCGAAACGTGAACAAGTGAAGTCGTGACTTGAAAGAAGAGGTTGCGACGCCAAAAGACATTAGCGGGTTGATGTCGCGACATCACCGATGTCACGACATAAAGCGTGAAGATTCAAGATCAAGGACTGCAGACGATGTCGCTACCACTCCAATAAGGTCGCAATTCGGGCAAGAAATGAAGCGTAAGAAAGCGTGGTCACGAAGCATCACCTCATGTCACTGGGAAGAAGTTGGGAAGAAAGAAATTAGTTGCAACGTAGAACTCCAGGTCAGTAAACTCAAGAAAAGAATAGATTTTGAAGAGGTCGATATCACCATGAAGTCGCTGAAGCATAAAATCGATACATATGAAGGCAAAAAGACTGTCAACATGATCATACTCAAGAAATCAAAGTCACAACATGAAATCGCCATACAAATGGCAAAGAAGGTGGTCGCAACCTAAATTCGATGTCGCAACTCGGCTAAAGAATGAAAGAAAATGATGTCGCGATATGGGATCGAGGTCGCGACATCGATAATCGGCGAAATCAACAAAATGATGTCGCTGGCATGACTCTCGATAACATGTAATTATTGATCAAAAAATTTGAAGACAAATTGGTTGCAATATAAAAGGAAGAGGTCGCGACTGATCACGAGCCATCAAGAGAAATCCATGTCGCAACATCAATTTGAGGTCGCGACATGTAATAAATAGCCGGGCTTTTTCGATTTCCACCAGAGCATTTCTGGGGATTCTACATTCTTTTTACGTATAAATAGATAGCTTTTTAGAATGGTAAAGTAGTTTTTTCTCCTCTTCACTAATCTTAAAAGGGAAAAGAAGAGGAACTCAGTGTATATTATAGAGTAGATTTTTATTTTTAGATTTTTTTAGTTTTATTTCTTCGGTTTTGAATCTGCGAACTGTGCAGAGACGAGTAGAGCTGGATTTTTAGTTTTATTATTTTTCTTGCTCGAAATTTATGAATTCAGACACCGGAATTCATTTTTCTCGCTTATTGCAATTACGTTGGTCAGGCGTGATCTGCACTCAATTTCTTAATTCGCAATGCAAGAATTTAACGCAGCCGTCGGATTTTATTTACATTTAGTTACGCCTTCCCGCATTACTTATGGAGAATTAATTGGGTTCGATTTTACTTAGTCTAAGTGTCGTTTAATGGATAAGTCTCTAATAGTAGTACCTATCACCATTCGAGGGAATGTATCTTACTCCGATATCTAGGATGCCCTCTCGAGGACACGTAGACCCGAGATTCCGAGTCGAGAGCATTCTTTCCGGTAAGTTCGACTACTATCGACGAACCTACGAGCTCGAGAGTTCATTTGATAACCCCATTCGCCTCATAATTGAAGTTGGAGGGGTGTATTTAACAATATAAATAATCAGAGAGTTCACCTTAATCTAAGGGTAAGTTCCAATCCCCGTGTTACCTTAGATCTGATCAAGGGAAAGGGGTAAATCCATAGATCCGGAGGCTGTCGAGCCACCAAATAAGTAAAGAGAAATTTCAAGTAAAATCCCGAGAAGGTAAAGTAAAAGTTCGCTTCAACAGAAATGGGTGTGAAGTATCGAGAAAGAAAATACCTTTATCTTTTACAAGATAATTTTGGAATACAGTAGTCGGGGTTTGATTCGACTCGAGAGAAGCGAGGATATCAAACCAGCTGAATGTGAGAAATCCAATTCCTACAATTAGTAAATCTTGGACAAAAATCAGATCCATACATAAAACAGAGCAATGGATTTAGTGCTCCGAATCGACCGTCTATTGTATTTCATTTATGGTTTTCGCTTTCTCACAAGAACCTCGGTTCAATCCATTCTTTTTATATACAATTTATTTTTAGTCAGCTACTTTTGTTTTAGTTTTGTTTCTGAACATATCTAATGATATAGGATTTTTAATTGTAGTTTCTGATAAAACATTCATTATGAGTTTGAGTCTCAAATAGTATGAAATTTTAGTAGCTCGGAGTAGTCGACCAGAATTCGCCATCAATCTGCGGGAATGATACCGACTTACTTTCAGATTTACTACTAGATGGCCTGCAGAATTTGCAAAGTGTCATGCACCCAACCCTTATTTTTAACCTTAACATTTAGAGAAATTTATTTTAGCAAGCAAACTCATCCAAAGTGACATGGATACAAGAGAATCAGAAGTGGCCTGGGAGGTATGTAAATTTGAGGGGTTTTAGTCTATATAGAAAAAGGCAAACAAGTTTTTATGGCGCCACGGATTGTTGAATTAATTAGGATCAATATTCTCTGATTTAAAGAAGGAAATACTAATTGACATTTTAAGAAAAGAACAAAAATAGTTTTGAAAGCAAGCATACATCAACAACCACTAATCTTTAACAAGCTATGTTGAAAAATATTTGTTTAGTTTGACTAATCCTATTAACTGAAAGTGTGCTTTGATTTCAGGAAAACCTTTAATGCATAGGAAACAGGATTTTGACCTGATTCCAGCAGACACTGAATTGGAGAGAACTCTCAGGAGCTAAAGAAAGACAAAAAGAGCAGAAAACGCAACCATGGCAGATGAGAGACATGATCTGACAGAGGAACAGAGGACAACATTCAAAAGGCCCCCCATTACCGACACAATGGAGGATTTCTGGAGGCCTATTATTCAAGAAGAGTATTCTGCAATCAAACATCCCATCAGATGCAAACAATTTCAACTTAAGCCGCCATTGATTACAATGGTTCAAGAACATCGGGCCATCGGGTCACCCCATAGAAGACCCAAACGAACACCGGGAAGATTTCTCGTGACGGCTGCTAATACAGTTGAAGCTGAATGGTGTGAGACCATAGGTGATAAAGCTGCATCTCTTCCCATTTTCTTGAGAGATATAGCAGCCACATGGTATGAATCATTACCATATGGTTCGATTGGATACTGGGAAGAGTTGGTAGCCTACTGTAGATTTTTTCCATCTCTCACTCGTGAAAGAAGGAAGAGAGATAATATATTCAAATGCGGGGAAGATGAGAGCCTATACTTTAGGCTCGGGAAAGATTCAATAGGTTGGCCAAGAGGTGCCCAATGCATGGAATAGATCCAAAGACTCAGATGGACATAGTGTATCATGCTCTAAACGATGAATATCTTAAGGGAATTATCGATGCTTCATGTTGTGGAGCATTCAAATGAAAAGTGTCGAAGAGGCTTAGAGATCCGATAAGACTCGCAAATGTAATATGAAAGCTCCATCTGAGTTTTCAAGAGGAAACAATGAGGAAAAGGGGCCTGTATGGAGTCAGTAAGATGACACCATGGAGGCAAAGTTGGATTATAATGCATAGGATGGACAAACAAGAGAGAAGATGCACACCGCTTCATGAAATAGGAGCAAAGGGAAAGAGAACTTATGAAAAGAAGTGTCGATGTGCCAATATAAGAAGATTCTTATGGTGCTGAGGAGGTTAAGTACGTGAACGAGCAAAGAAGCTATCATTTCAAGCCAAATCTCTAACTCCGCCCACACACTACAATTCAAAGATCGAGGGAACCATGAGAGAATTTCATAAGGGCGGGAGGGGCATTACACTCGCCAAGGCAGACAAGATTCCTCAACAAGGATATCACAAACACCAAGGTTCCAAGCAGTTGTAGCAGTAAGGAGGTGAAGGCATAAATGAATATCAGGGTCAGAGGAGAACCCAACCATTTGAAGAACAAATGCTTCAGTTCATGGGGGACAATAAGAGGCTATTACAATTCCATGAATGTAAAACTATATGACTCTCGAAGCTTTCAAGTCCGACACTAAATGTTTTAGAAGAATACTAAAGGTCAAATAAAAATTTAGAGACACGTAGGGAAACCGCCCCTCAACATGCCAAATCGTAGAGCAAGGGAACATTCCTAGTGATACCTATAAGAACTCCAAAAGACCGCATGGCAATTTAATTAAGAAGTGGGAAGGATTTGAGCAAAGAACAAAGCGAGACAGAAAGGAAAGAAGAGACCGGCGTTAAAAGAAGAGACTGAAAAGGAAGGAGAGAAGAACAGCCAGATTGAACAGCCGAAAGAAAGTAATGACCAGAAAAAGAAGGAAGGAGTACCAGCTTATACACCTTCAGTGCCATTTCCACAGAGACTTCAGAAGTCAAGAAGAGAAGAACAGTTTTCTAAATTCTTGGATATTTTCAAGAAAATAGAAATAAATATCCCATTTGCAGAGGTAATTAGCCAAATGCCTCTTTATGCAAAATTTCTGAAGGAGATACTGAGCAAGAAAAGGAAGATAGCTGAGGAGGGAATAATAAACTTGATCGAAGCACCGCAGCTGCCATTATCCACCGTAAGCCCCCAACAAAGATGAAAGCACTCGGCGCCAATACCCATTCCCGGCTCCATGTGGAATATGAATTCAAGAAAGCTTTATGTGATTCGGGCAAGAATATAAATCTGATGCCCTATCGCCTGTGCAGAGACTTGCCTGGGGAACTTATCCCAACAAAGAATTACATCATAGATGGCTCATTGATCAATGGCACAACCAGAAGGCATTCTTGAAAATGTACTTGTCAAAGTTGGGAAATTCATCTTCCCAGTGGATTTTGTTATCATGCAAATGGAGGAAGACACCCAAGTTCCTTTGTTGTTGGGAAGACCTTTCTTAGCAACTAGAGCTGCCTTGATCGACTTTACGTAGCGTGAACCGATTAATCACCCGTGGTCAGAAACGGCAAGGTGATTTTAATATTAATAGGAGTCCTGAACATCCCGATGTAAATGTAGACATAATTGTAATTTGGTCAGAGGGAAGCAATAGCCTTCCTCAATGATGAATTGAATTCGATTGTATCTCAACACTCTATCAATGAAATTGAGATGAATTTTCAAGATTCGAGAGTCTCTGATTAAGTACTCGCTTCAAATTTGTTTAACAAGGAAACAAAGCCTCGAGTATAAATGAAAAACAAATAAGATGAAGTAAGCAAATTAAACAAAGAAATTCATGAGCAGGAAACTAGTGCAGAGGGCTAACATTGAAAGAATTTCCTGGCCATTTAAAAATATGAGTTTTTAGAACCGTAAAAGAAACCAAGCTTATCATATCAGCCGCATCGGGATCGGTTTGGGCTAGAAACGTAAGGCCGGTAATTCTCGGAAAATACAAGGAAGCGATCGCTGTCAATTAAAGATCCGAAGGGTACGTACCCCTCCATTTGCATGCATAAAATATTGGCCGATGATAACGCAAGAACTTCTATCGAAAGCATCAAAGGAGGCCGAACCAGTTGATTTAAAGAAGTCGTCGTAAAAGAAGTTCAAATGGTTAAATGCGTTTTATATATGCTATATCAGATAGTTCTCGGTAAGCCCAAAGCATACGTGGTTCCTAAGAAAGGTGGATTCACTGATCGAAATGAAAAGAATGAACTCGAGCTCCTATAAGAACTGGTGGACAGATGGAGGATCATTTTCCCGCCATTGATCGATGTCGATAGGTTAAGTGTGACACCTCATTTTTGTTTTCTCGATGGATACCGATATAACCAAATTTCTATTGCACCGAAGATCGAGAAAACCACTTTCTTTACATGCCCATTCGTACTTTTGCTTTTGCAGGAGAATGCCATTTGGTTTGTGTAATGCTCCCGGTACCTTCCAAAGATGCATGATGCTCCATTTTTCCGATCTAGCAGAAGAAGTTATGAGATATTCATGGATGATTTTACAGTTGTATGGATCCATTTGAACAATGCCTCGCATAACTTGGGACAAGATTTCAAAGGTGCAAAGACAAGAATCTAGCTCAATTAGAGAAATGCCATTTTATGGTTAAGGTATGAATTGTCTTCTGGGGCACATGATTTCTCGCAGCAGGATTGAGGTAGACCGTGCAATTTCAATTATATAAAAATCTAATGCCACCCTTTCCCCCAGGTCAAGGGAATTAGAAGTTTCTTAGGACATCTTGGATTCTGAGAAGATTTATCAAAGACTTCTGAAATTGCTAGACCAACATCTGTGATTCTTTGGAAAAAGATATTAAGTTTTATTTTGATGAATCACTGCCATGTAATTGAAAGAAGTAAATCCAGACTTTGGAAGCTCCCCATCATGGCAAAACTGATTGGAATAGAAATTTGAAATCATGTGCTGATGCCGGTGATTTTGCATTGGGGGTATATTGGGACAGGAAAGATGATAAAGTGTTGAGGCCATATCTGCTGCTAGCGAAACCTTTAATGAGCTTGAGAAAATTACTCTACTCACGAAAGGTCTGGCAGCTATTAGTTCTATCTGAAAAATTTAGGCCGCATTTGGGGTCCCATGTTGTTATCCACAGATCATGCGACAATTAAATATCTAATGGCAAGAAAGCAAAGCGAGATTGATCGGATGGGTACTATTATTGCGGGAATTGATTTAGAAATAAAGACAAAAAGGAGCGACAATGTATGGTAGCACAGGTATTGTCAGGAGTAGAAAACCCCTTGCTTTGCAGAGGAAGGAAGAGAAATAGCGGAAAATTTTCGGATAAGCGAGTTATTCCAGGTTGTCCTCCAATGCACGGTATCTTGATATTGTGAACTACTTAGCTTGGAATTATGCCACGGAGTGAAATACCAACGAGAGAAAGAAGCTAAGGAGCGGTACTACCTCCCCAGGATGAATCAGTTTATTAATTTAAAAAGATGATATAGTTATAAGGTGTGTACGAAGGGAGCAAGCAGATTTACAAGAATGTCATGCATCATATATGAGGACATTGGCAGAAATAAAACAACCACAAAATTCTCCGGTCGAGTTTTCACGGCTACTATTTTAAGGCTATTTTGAATGGGTGAAGCTATATGATCAATGCGAAGATGGAAATATCGACAAAGGCATGAGATCCACATAAGGCATCTGTTGGTACAATTATTTGATGTGGGAATGGATTTTGTGGGGACCTTTTTCAGTTTCATTTGAAATATATGCATATCTGTTTAGTAGTTCCATGGCTCAAAATGGGTGAAACGACTGTCAAGAATGATGCCATCTGAGTTGTGGGATTTTACAAAGAAATATTCTAATGATTTGGGACACCCGAACTATAATTTGTGATGGAGGGAGCCATTTTCCAAATAAGGTGTTTGGCGAGACTCATGAGGCGAGATGTAATTGTCAACACATTATGAACTGACTTATCATCATAAAAAAAATGACGAAATTTGAAATTTCCAACGGGGAAATAAAGAAAATTTTGGAAAAAGACTGTAGTTCCATGTAAAAGTTGACCTTTGGCTTGGTGATACTGCTGGGCCTCTGGACTGCTTTTAAAACTCCCGTTGGAATGTCCCATACAGACTTGTTTTGGAAAGGCTTGTCACCTACCTCTTGAGCTAAATATGAAATCTATGTAGGCCATCAAGCTGTTTGATTTTAGCTGCTAAGGAAGATAGCTACTCGATTAAATAGATTGGAAGAGTTGAGGAATGAAGCCTATGATAGTGCGAGAATCTGAGGACAAAACAAAAAAAAAATGGCGCATGATCAGCGAATTACGGGGAGGGAATTCAAGGCGGGAGTGGGTCTTATTTATTCAACTCAGGACTAAGACTCTTTCCAGGAGCTGAGAGTCGATCGTGGACATTTTACGATCAAGCACATAGTTTGGGCGGTGACACTTAGAACCAGCGAACATGAGGAGTTCAAGTTAATGGATTAAGTTAAGCACTACCTTGGGAGAGAAAGCAATTGGAAGATTAAGCATAGTTTTGAACAAAGAATTGGAAGAAACGAATGAATGAAAGTCGGCTAAAGACTAAAAATTGGCTGCGACTTTATGGAAGCGATCCACATGGAGTTTGATTTAATTTTTCTTGTTATAGTTAGTTTATGTATTAAATTTCTAAAGCTTATTGAAGTTTTCACTTTGTTGAAGAAGTAATTAAATATATATATATATATATATATATATATATATATTTAGCTTTGCAGGATAATGAAGATTGTGCAAAAGGAGAGCATCCGAAATCAAATTTCAATTAGCATAAGAAATCAAAAAAGGGCAGTATCTTCTTCTTCTTCTTGATTTGATTTTAAAATTTGTCTTGGTATAGCATGATTGAAAGTTTGGGGGAATTTTTATCTTGTTTTGGATGCTTAAATTTTTAATATGATGCATAGTGGGAAGTTGTTGAATTTTTTGCATGATGAAGATGAATTGAAGTAGTATTTGTTTTGATTGAATTGAATAAATTGAAATTATTGTGAATTCAATGTTTGTTTAGGTCGCAACATTAATTCAAAAGTAGTAACCAAGAGTGCTGGATGTGAAAAATAAAAAGTCGAAAAGAATGTCAAAATAATGAAATTGAGGTCACGACTGAAATAAATGAGGGACAGAACATTTTTATGTTGCAACACCATTTTCCCCTGCTGTGGACGCGTATTTCGTGTCACAAACTAAAATTTATTGTCTTCAATCTGTACAACTGAAGTCAAATAAAGAAGGTTAAAACCTCTCATTTTGGGCGTCCAGCAGTAAAAAAAAATAAAATAAATAAAATTCATTGAAAATCATTAATTTAGAGAGCCAATAGTTTATGTCGCGATACCATATCGCAATCATGACATTGAACCAAACATCTATACCACTTCAAATTCCATTAAACTACAATTCATCCCAACATTTCAGTTATGCATCATTCATTCAAAATCTTTGAAATAAATAGTTATTAATGTGTAAATGTAAATCAATTCTTGATTAAACAACTATTTAGTATGCTCCTGCTCGAGGAGAATAATCGAGGAAAAAATTCTTAATAAACTAAGAAAACTATCAATATTCTCACCAAAGGCCCAAAAACCTCAGTTGGAAATATCAAAAGGGCAAGAATTCGAGGAACCTCATTTAATCCATTCATCGAAAATTTGAAGAAAGAATAAATTGCCTTGTAACTCCCAAGAGACGCAAATCACTATAAAAGGATGGGAGAACAAAGGAAAAATAAACTAAGAATGGAGAAAAGGAAGACTGAGAAGTTAAGAGCTTCATAAGTTGCGAACACGATTTTATGGAATGAAATGGAGCCTGAAAACAAACCAATTCCACTTTTGTTCCAAAACGTTGTGTAATCAAGAGAGGGTTGATGGGAAGGGAATTGAAGAAGGGTTAATTAGAACCCATCAGTCCGAGAAGCCCCAAAGAAAAAAGAAAAAGGTTCCTGCTTCAAAAACTTTGTTCACGGCCGAATCACTCTTGGAGTGAGCTCAAGGTCTGGTGAACCAAATTTTGAAGCAGGAGCTGCAACCTTCAGGGGAAGATATAGGATTTTAGATCAAGAAATAGAGAGTTTTTCTCGAGTTTAGTTACAGTCTTATTTGTAAAGAAAACAGATTGTACAATATCGAAATGTTTTGATATTTGAATAAAATTCCCATTTGAATTACAAATTGATTGTTTGCGATATCCGAATTTTATTTCAGGTTATTTTCTTTTGTCAGTAAGAATCACAATACCTGCTCGTCTCAAGAACAGAAATCTCGTAAAGAATCGGGCGTGAAATGATTAAACTGGAAATTAGAGTATTGCCCCGCATTGTTTAAATTCAAATTTAGTTTGCAAAAATTGGAAAATTGGTTATTGGTCGGGAGCGGAACAAATACTTGGTTGAAATAATGTGGTAAACAAAGAAATAAATACAAGTCTTGAAGAAATAATACACTTAGGTCAACAAAACTTATGAAACTTTGACATGAATTAGGAACATCTTCTGGGAAATTTAGGATTGAGAGTCCATAGTCCTAGAACTTGTTTGATTATTGATTGAGGCGAATCTACAGAAAACAATCAACAGAAATTGATAGATGCCATCCTTGGAAGTGCTTGAGCCTTTCTAATCCTACCTCAATATATGATTAAGCATATTCTCTAGTTCCTTGATTTGAGCCAAATAAGCCTTATTTCTTCAATTTAGCAGCAACTCAAACTGAATTCCTTTCCTTACAATAAACTCCGCAACAAAGAGCCCAAATTATCTGGGCCAGTTCATAAAGCTTAATATAAAGTGAAGAAACAAGTTTGGGAATATTTCAAATTTTTGGAGGTAATGAAGGAGTTGAAGAAGTAAAGAGTTTCTGGGTTAGTGAAATAAGGACAAAGCTTTGTCTAGGCCTATTTTTGAACAATTAAGCCTTAGGGGTGTTTTAAATCTAGCACCCTAAGTTAACCTGGAGCATAGCCCAAAGTTCTCTAAGAGTACACAGAAAGCCTAAGAAGACAAAACATTGCACTATTCCAAATCTTAGAAAATAAAGCAAAAGAGTTCAAGAAACAAAAGAATCAGCTCGAATCAAGACATATGGAAATTGAAATTCCATAAAAAGAATTCAAAAGATGAATCAAAGCAAGATTGAGGAGAATCGAAAGAACAAAGAAGGGTGCGGTGAAAGTCGGGAGGCAACAATGTAGAGAAAAAGATGGAACCGGGTGATTTACAACTTGGGCATTTTCCATTATCTACCACCCACTACCTAAGCCTAACATTAAGGCCCGGGAAGACCTCATTGATTTTGAAGGTTGATTTACCTACATTAGTGGAGATCAATATGAAACAAGCATATGGGACTTGACAAACAGTCTAAAAGAACTCCTTTAAGATTAACTAAATTCAACATGAAGCATGAAAAAGGATTGAAGACCTACACACACACATAATAAGACTTGTTGAATAAACAGCTTGAATACATTAGTTCATCAAGAAATTTGTGATAGAAGGTATACCATGTCTTATTCTTAACCAAAACGAAATTTAAAATGATAGTTGGTATCTCTTAATTCCATATCGAAGGTGGAATGAGAGACTGTGATAGAACTTAAAAATGTCCTTAAAAATTTCTAGTTTATTTGTTCGAGGGACAAACAATTTTTCTTTTCTTCGTTGGGACAAGCAAAATATTAAGTTTGGGAGAATTTGATGAGTCTAAAAGCTCATTAGGTTTTTAATCCATTTTTCTTACTTTATTATGAGATAAATGTTGAATTGTTTGAAGAAAAGTGGATAATTGACTCAAATTTCATTTTGCAGGAAAATACAGCAGAAACTCAAATTTTAGCAAAAATCAGAAGAAATCAAACAAGAAGAGAATTGAAGTCACGATCAAGTTAGGGTCGATAAAGCTCGCGGCCAAATTATCTGCGTCACGACATCAACAAATTCGCTTAATAAGAAACCTGGTCGAACAAGTGAAGTCGACTTGAAAGAGGAGGTTATGACACAAAGGATATAATTGATGTCGCCGACATCACTAATGTCGACATAAAAACAGAAGATTCAAGATCAAGGACTGGGATGATGTCGCGACCACCAATAAGGTCACGATCTAAGAGCCGAAAGGTAGAAAATGAAGATCACCTTGATGTCGCCACCGGGAAGAAGTTGGGAAGAAAGAAATTAGTTGCAACGAGAACCGAGGTTGCAACTGAAGAAAAGAATAGAAGAAAAGAGGTCGCTACATCACGATGAAGTCGCGACATAAAACTGATACATATGAAGGCAAAAAGACTACCAACACGACATAATTAAGAAATCAAAGTCACAACATGAAGTCACATACAAATGTGAAGGTGGTCAGAACTAAAATTGATGTCGCAACTCAGAAGGTGAAAGAATGAAAGAAAATGATGTCGCGATATGGGATCGGCAGGTCGTGACATCTATTAATCGCGAACATCGAACAAATGATGTCACACATGACTTCTGGCGGGTCGCGACCATTGATCAAAGCATTTGCAAGACAAATTTGTTGCAATAGAAAAGGAAGAGGTCACATCGATCATGAGCTATCATGAGTCCATGTCGCGACATCAATTTGAGGTCGCGATATAGAACGCTGAGTCAGCTTTTTCTTTTGGATTTCACCCGAGCATTTTGATTCTACGATTCTTTTTCCAAAGATAAATAGATAGCTTTAGAATGGTAAAGTAGTTTTCTCCTTCTTCACGACCCAGAAAAGGGAAAAGAAGAGGAACTCAGTGTATATTATAGAGTAGATTTTTATTTTTAGATTTTTTTAGTTTTATTTTCTGGTTTTGAATCTGCGAACTGTGCAGAGACGAGTAGAACTGGATTTTTAGTTTTATTATTTTTCTTAAGATTACTAGCTTCGAAATTTATGAAATCTAGACAAATTTATGGAATTCATTTCTTCAGTTTTATTGCAATTACAGTGGTTGTGTTGATCGGTACTCCATTTCTTAATTCAATGCAAGAATAAGAACGCATCACTGATTTGGATTTACATTTAGTTTAAGGCCTTTTCCTCGCGCATTTATGGAAATTAATTTGGGTTCGATTTTTTTACGAATGGTAAGGTCGCTTTTAATGGATAAGTTCAATAGTAGTACCTAATACCATTTGAGGGAATGTATCTTACTCTGATATCCAGGATGCCCTCTGAAAGTGACACGGCAGACGAGATTCCGAGAGTCGAGAGCATTCTTTTCCGGGTACGCTCGACTCACCATTGACTAATTGTCGAATTGAGTTCATTTTGACAAACTCTATCTCGCTCATAATTGAAGTTGAGGTGTATTTAACAATATAAATAATCGAGTTCACCTTAATCTAAGGGTAAGTTCCAACCCGTGTTACCTTTAGATCCGATCATGGTGGGTAAATCCATAGATCCGGAGGTCGTAGCCACCACTAAGTAGTAGAAATTCTTAAGTAAAATCTTGAGAAGGTAAAGTAAAGTTATGCTATCAACAGAAATGGTATGAAGCATTATAAAGAAAATACTCGTGATCTTGCAAGAGAATTTGGAATACAGAAATGGTTTGATCTTCAATTTCGAGAGAAGCTTATGATATCAAACCAATGGAATAGGGAGAAATCCAATTCCTACAATTAGTAAATCTTGGACAAAAATCATATCCATACATAAAACAGAGTAATGGATTTAGTGTCGGAATTGATTGTTCCATTGTATTTCATTGATGGTTTTCGTTTCTCACAGTAAACTAGTTAAATCCATTCTTTTATATACAATTTATTTTTAGTCATTTACTTTTGTTTTAGTTTATTTTGAACATATTCAATGATATAGGATTTTTAATTTTTGTAGTTTTGATAAAAAAACATTCATTATGTTTTGAGTCCAAAGTTAGTATGAAATTTAAGAGCTGAGGCTGACCAGAATTTCATCAATCTCCTGGAATGATACCCGACTTACATTCGTATTTACTACTAGATGGCTCCACTTGCAAAGGTTTCACAGACCTAACCCTTATTTTTAACCTTAACATTTAGAGAAATTTATTTTAGCAAGCAAACTCATCCAAAGTGAGACACTTCACACAAGAGAATTGTAAGGCTCTTGTAGGTATGTTAATTTGAGGGGTTTTAGTCTATATAGAAAAAGCCAAACAGTTGAGCTCTTCGAAACTGAGCTGTTATGCTCCTAGGCGGCTTGGCCCCATAGCTATATGACCGATTTGACTTCCTTCTCTTGGAAAGACGCGGGTAGCTTTAATGCGGTTTTACGGAGAATTGGAACGGATTGCACGACTTCCCAACACCCTTGGCTTCCCTACAAATTGTTACTCCTCTTGATGGAGCTCATGCTTCTAACCTTCTTCCCTTTTTAGGCATAATTGGGATCCGCGTACGATGAAGTGTCAAGGCTTGGCCGCTACTGTAGAGGAGGCCCACCAAAGATCTGAAATGGGCAAGCCAGTTCCGGCGGTCTCTCGCATTAGAGTTGTGTTTTCCCTAGTTCCTCCTCGTGAGTTGGCGCATTCCTAGCCACGCTCAAGGATGGAGCCGTGCTAGGGAATGCATTCAAGGGGGTGGTGTACTCAAAGAAGAACTTTAGTACCTCTCTCCATTTTCTCCTCTTTTTCTTCTTCTTTCCCTCTTCTTTCTTCTCTCATTTTCCTTCTCCTTTCCTCAAGACTCTCACTTCTCTTCCTTTCTTACACTTTTTTCGAGGAGCCATGAAATTGCTCGCTCCCGAGATGTAAGGATGGCACCGCTTAATTGTAACTTCTTTGAATCAATTGTAACCTTCTTTGAAATAAAGAACAATGAAGCATGAATTGTGATTCTGAGGTGTGTGTAATTTTCAAAGCCTGGTTGAGTCACCGTTCTTTTATCGATATGCCTTGTTTTTTTATTCATGATAATAAATGAGAAAACGAACATTAATGTGACCGTTATCCGAAAAGTCGAGATACTTTATTAAAGATTACAATCGAATTCATTGATAGAATCGCTGAGGTGCCCTGCTCTGGGTAGTGAGGTAGAATTTTTCCTTCAGAAGGCTGTGCCTACCACACGTGACATCGATATAAGGCCTCTCCCGTCCTAGCTCACGTGATCTTTCCGCCAGAAGGCTTTTTAAACTAGGCCGCTGCGCTATAACTCCTGGCTCACCTTGGTCGTAGTACCTGTCGCCTTCCTTGGTAGTCTTCGTGCTTTTTAGGACTCGATCACGCTTTCATCTAGATGGTCTGTGTTTAGGCGGCAGAGCCTCTTCGCAGGTTCACACTCGCTAATTCAATCCTCGGGACGTGAATCCGATCCCGGCTGCATACCGCCTTGCGCCAAAGGCCAAAGTTTAACTGGTCTCCTGAAGGCCGACTTATGCCAGAGTTCAGATGCCCATAACACCCTGGAGGTATATTCTACCCATTTGCCTTGTGCCTTCTAACTTGGTCTTCAATGCCGCTTTATGGCTTTGATGGTACTTCTCGTCATTCATTGGATTGTGGATGAGTCAGACGAGTAGTAGTTCCCCCGATCTCAGCTCAGATATAAATCCTGAACATAGATTGTCAATTGTTTCCCATTATCTAAACACTAGGCCTCCGGATTCAAACCCGCATACATTATAGCACTAAACTAAGTTACGACTTTGTTCGTGATAGTAGCTAAGGCCTCACTTCGCCCATTTTGTGAAATAATCCACTGCCACGACCATAAATTTGCATTGGCCTTTTCCAATGGGCAGAGGTCCCAATATGTCCAACCCCCACTGTTGAAAAGGCTAGGGGCTTGTAACCGACGCCTGGCTCCTACGGGAGGCAAGTAGATTTTGGGGCAGGTGTTCTCACACAAACTTTGCATTTTCTCCACTAGTCTCTATTGTGTCCCAAGGCACTAGCCAATAGCACCCCGCCTGGGAAGACTTTTCCCAAGGCCCGAGCCCGATGTGATCCACATACCACACTTCCCGAACTTAGCCTGGGCCTTCCTGGCCTACTGAGGATGTAAAAAACTGCTATAAAGGCCCCCGATGAATAAAGAAACTGCACTTCGACCTGCTTTGATGCCCCATTCGAGTCGCTTGCGTAGTCCTTCATTAAGTAGTCCCAAATGATCCATCCAAATACACAGATATTATTTGTGGAGATCTCTCTTCAAGTATCGAGACTCCACAGGGCTCAAAGGTGTCTGATAGAGTCGCCGACACTTCAGTTGATCAACCTGGCTAGAATGGCTGAGGTTAGTCCCAACCAGTGACGGCCTCATCAGCCTCGTTATTGGAGGCTCTGAACCCAAACGCGTAGCGCAGTTACCTGGTCTTCCGGAGAGGTCATAAAATTAGACCGCACCACCCCCAGCATTGGCGTGCCCCATCTATGGAACAACCTCTAAATAGGGAGGCCGGACGCCGCTTATAGGTTCGCACAAGCCCGCGCTTAAGGTAAATTCCATATTAAATCACAAGATAGCTTCCTTTAATGCCGTTGATTCAGATTCACGTCGAACTCGTCAACTCTAGGCCCACTTCAATAATCTTCCCGGTCTCGTCAGTAGCACTTGTCGCACTGTATTCTGTTGATTTCAATGTGGTATGAGCTTGCAAGGCTAAGTTTTCGAGTCAGGGTTACCAAATGCCAGATTTATTCTCCATCTGGCACCTTCCTCCATTCCTCTCGAGCTATTTAATAGTAGACTGTGGCACGAGACTCATCTTTGTCTCCTGACCGTGACAGAGCTATTGAGAACCGAACTGGCCATGTGGTCAGAGTAAGGAGCTCTCCCTCATAGGATCTGCCCATAATGGGGGAGTTCGATAAGTTTTAACATCAGAAAGCTTCTTCAGCAGCATCCCATCGAAAGCTTTTTTTGAACCCGAAGAAAGGTCGACACTTATCGGCCGGGCGTAGACACAAAAACGACTTAACGCAACTATTCTTCCAGTTAGGCGTTGGACTTCTTTTATGTTTGATGGCGGCGGCATGTCGAGCACAAATTTTTATCTGTCTGGCTCGCTCATTCCTGCTATTGACTATAAAAGTCCCAAGAATCTTTCCCATCGAGACCAAAGCGCATTCGCTGATTCACTTCATGTCAGACTTTTGATCTCGGAATGTCACACAGATGAGCCATATGGAGCTCCTACTGTAGCTTGGATTTTACTAAACATGTCAGTTTATATATACCTCCATAGATGTCCCTATTTGTTTCTGGAACATCTTGTTCACCAACCTTTGGTAGGTTGCTCCTGCATTTTTTAGTCCGAAAGGCATTACTTGATAGCAATAGGTCCCTTACCCCATAACGAATGAGGTCTTCTGCAATACCTGAACTATGGGTCGGGGATCCGTCAGAATCAGAAGGCATCCATGGTTTCGAGGAGTTCACGGCCGGCTAGGCGTCTGGGTCGACCAAGGTAGAGAGGGAAACTATCTTTAGGGCATGCTCGGTTGACGTCAGTGAAATCGATGCTTAGACGCCATTTTCCATTCACTTTTTTGACAAGTACGACGTCACAACCATCTCTGGGCATTCCACTTCTCTCACACCGCCTCATGAGGAGCTTGTCGACTCATTAATCATCATACCTCTTGGGTTAAACTTCTTCTTGCTTGACTGGTTTGAAGGATGGACCGACGCCACCAGAGTGATTATCGCTGGTCGATCCCTCCCATGTTCCTCCCGTTTCCAAGCGAAAAACATCCCTATTTTGTTTCAAGAAGGATATGGGCTTCGAGGTCTTCCAAGCATTTGGAACCAACGAGGCGCAGGTGTGTTCAGGTGATCGTCTAATTGTATAGGCTCCAAATTTCTTCCGAGCTCGGGGTCGAGTGTTTACCTGCCTCGCATGTCAGTTCATCCACGATATGTCACAACCGCTTTGTCATTGATGCCGAACATTCCCGCCACGCTACCGGGTCTCCCGAACCACTATCTTATTCCGCTTGTGGTGGGGAACTTGACTCATGTGATAAGAGGAAGGGATGGCCTTTATAAGGCTGAGAGGGTCTGCTAACAACACGTTATAAGTCGAGGCATCTACTATGAGAAATCTTTGTCATTGGCTTTGTGATATGACCAGGGGTCTCCCAAAGTGAGCACTAACTATATTGACCCCAAAGGTAACACTCTTTCCTTAGAGAATCCTCGCAGGCCGACTGCCCAGCCCCTTCCGAAGGCCCATCTTGTCAAAAAGCCGATGCAAAGATGATGCTCTGGCCGAGCCCCATTGCCGATGCGTCTTGGATTGAGCGAGCAGGGCCACAAATCGCCTCTTATCATCAAAGGGTCGCCGTGGGGTGTTGACATCCTCAAGGTCTGAATTTGAGGTTATGGCTGCATGAAATGAGGGAGTTTGACACTCAAGCACCTCCATTACCTCCCGATCTAATACTACTACCTCGGGCTGAAGCAACCCTCCACCGCGATCCTCCAGATCACATGGATTCTGTAATGCTGGTTGAGTCAGTCGCTTGCCGAGGTGCCGGTAGTCGCACTGATCCCGACCTTCTCAGAGGCTGTAACCCGTAGAGATACCCCAAGGCGAATCAAGTATTATATTTCCTTCCTAAGTTGGATGCACCGCCCGTCAGATGCCCGTGGGTCCCTGGGTGGAACTCGCAAAGATCTCGTAAGATTCTCGTTGGATCCATCCTCATCCGATGGCACCCCAAGAATTTTTCATGCCGCACCGCAAGACTCGTGATACCGCTACTGGCCGGGGTGGAACCGCCGAGGTGAATACCACCGCCGTAGCTCGGGCTGAGGTGGTCCTGTGCGGCCTCGATGCTTCTCGCCTTTGGGGATCGCTTCTATCCCTTCTCGGGATCTTTCGTTTCTTTGTCTCTCAGTGGCTTCGCTCCCGTCTGGTCTGGTCATCCCGTTTCTCCTCAGGCTAGCAGAGCTCTCTTGGATGAGGGCTTCGCCGTTAATATACTTCACTTTAGTTGAAGGCCTCTCAAACAGGCGCTTGGCCCGAGGATTCTTTGAGATGGAAACATGAAGTCTTTTAATTGCACTCCCAGTCAAATGATGAATATGATAGCGAACTTCTCAGTCCTACATCTACCTTTAATGACTCCGTTGGAACCTCGACATAAGACCTCGGCTTTGCGGTTCCGCTTGATGGACAACAAGTGATAACCCTGGCCCCGATGTCCTGGATCCAATTAAGTGTGGGAGACGACGCGATGGAGAGCTCTAAACAAAGAGACTAACGATGGAGGGGAGTCATAAACCAAGCCAACGCCGACCTTTTAGCGTGATAGTAAGGCTCGCATCTCAGGTCTTGATGATATCCATGCAGCTTCATCCACTCTTATAGGTATTAAGATGGTCAACTGATCCTTCGCTCCATCAAACGCTTCTATTCGGCAGCATCCTCAACTTTACTGGAGGGGAAATGTAAGACTCTACTGAACGGGGACCCAGCTTTTGCTATACTAGGTGTCCATAGCTAGAGCTCACCCCTTACGACTTCCCTTCATGTGGTCGTAGCCCTGATTTCCTTGAACTCTCAAGCCTCATGATCGCCTCCCATTCAAGTAAGGAGGGCTTCGTTTATTTCACTGCTCTCCAGTATTGCTTCGCTAATACCCACTCTAGGGTTAGTGAGGCCCGTGCCCCGGCTCGCTGGATTCGTTTATTTCACTTCTGGAGGGCCGAGGTGTGGCCACGGCCTTCCCGAGAGGGGTGGTATATCTTCGTCCAGAGCACTCCCGCGGCGGCGCAGCATGCCCGGTGAGCTGGGCTCCCACCCCTTATCAAGCCCCGCCGCTGGTGAGAGATTCCGAGTGCCCACCTCGTCCGTGCTGGCCTGTGCCTCTAACGCGCCCTGAAGGCCTGGCCACCACCCCGCCTCTCGGGCCGGGTCTTGCATCCTTGGAGGATTACGTGCTCTGTTCCGAGTCGATACCACTACCGCTACTAAGAGGTCAACTTTATTTGTAAAGGAATTGTCATTCTATGATGTCGCCTGGATGATGCCTTTTCAATCGGAACTAGGCCGAGCTTAGTAGGAATTGCTAAATCTGGCTCATGGCTCCTGGAGGCCGAACTCCTCTGCAAAAACAAGAAACCAAAAGGATCGAGGGCTCGCCCCCCGATAAGTCGGCTTCTTTTCGGAAAGAGAAGATCTTACGCTAGGGTATTATGAAGTTTTGTGACTTTCAATCATGGGTGGCCTAGTATTTATAGGATGATTTTCCCAATTGATGGTGATAAGTACTCTTATTGGATGAGGGATTTTCTTTCCTTATCGCCGATTAATATGGATACTAGGAAAGCGTTTATTGAGAATTATTCTACTTCCTGCATAGTAGAGATTTGATTTGATTTGTAGGATATGGGCTCTGGGCTTTCCGTGTTATCACTTCAGATTGATGAACCTGGGTTCCTGCGAGGGCTTGGCCGAGCCTGCGATTGGGCCTCGCGAGTAAGTCTTCTCAATCTTGCTCTCGGGCTTAGGAGGCCTGCGCCATTTTTTAAACCCAATCACTAGTAAGCTTCTAAGAGAGTTCTGAGTATGATCAAAATTTGGCTGCCATTGTTGCATTGTTAGGTAGTGGTTAAAAATCATCCATGGCCGTTCGAACTTGGCAAAGTCATAGTCTTCCTTGGAGCAGAACTTTGCAAGGAAAAAGCCATTGTCTAGGGCTACAAGGCCAATCGGAGCTTTTGTCCTCCAACGTTCATTAATTTATTTAAGCAGTAGGTGATACCCTATACTTCTCCTCAGCAGCTTGATTATCAAGGTTCTCTTCCATGGCACTCTGATCCTGACCTTTTCCTCAGATACTCTAATTGTAGGGCAATCCAGGTCTACCTCCTCATCAGAGTCATCTTCTCCATCCTCTGAAATCAGTTCATCCTGTTCTACTTCCATATCCCCCATATTCGGGCCATAAGTTTTTCCTTGAAGGATGCTCCCATGGGGACAAAATCCTTCTTGGTCATTGATGAGCTTAAAAGTCATCTCTTTTTAGTCCATTTTTCTGTTTGATTTTTAGTTAAAATTGAATATTTAATATACAGAATTATGAAGAAACTCACTAATTTGTCATTAGCAAAAAGGAAGCAAGAAAGATGAAAATGCAGTTAAATAAATGGATAAAATAAATAATGACGTGAGTTAATGAAGCAACGACTGAGTTTATCGATAAAGCAGGGGTTCACATGTACCAGCTTCGAGGCTCGACATCGAAGATTAAAAGGAAGTTGATGCAGGTCGTGACAGGGAACACTGCCTAGGCAAATAAGAAGGAGGTAGCTAAAAAGAGTGATGTCGCGAACAGAAGCTCCCTAAGTCGCGACATCATAAACAACCACGCAACTTCAAAGAAGGCCAAGTGATGTCGCGACAGTTAGAAGACCGATGTCACGACACCAAGAACAACTGGTTTGCCACGTACGTAAACTTAATGCGGAAGTCGCGGACATCAAGAGGAGATCAACTGCTTCAAAACCATGAGGTGTTGATGTCACATCAGGGGACACCTCGCTCAAGGAAACAAGACAGAGCCGATGTCTGACATGAAAATTGAAGTCGCGACATCACGACAACTGCAGGAAATGAACCCATGTCACGCACATCGTGAACAAACTATCGAAGACCGCACATCAGAATGGATGTCGCGACAAGGCCATGATGTCTGTCACCCAAGCTTATCAACTCGAAATCAGAAGGCATGAGATCGCGACAACATGAACAACCACCATGGGCATGCACTTTAGCCCATGTCGCGATGAGATTCGATGTCGCTTATTAAGAGAACCCCAGGCCACAACTGGAGCAATAACTTGGGCCTGGCTACTCTGAAATCCACAGCAGGTGATATTGGGATTAGGGCCCAACCAAGAAACCTATAAAATAGTTGCTACCCTTATTGAAAACTGAAGTCGCAAAGACGTAAGAGATATCTCGTCAGCCACTTTTATTTTCTTTTCTTCTCTTTTCTTTTCTTTTTATTTTCTTTCGTCATTTTAGAATAGATTGTTCTCATTTTTTCCTCTCTTCTTTTTTTCGCTTTTTTTACTTGGATCCGAATGTACCAAGTGAGTCGGGGTTTAATGTCGACCAATTTCTTTCAAATTACTAATTGAACGATACTTCGCATTGAACGATTGTTCCAGTTTCCATTTGGTGTCGTTCGATCATGAATGCCAGAGTGCTGCATCACCATGAACTCACTCTCCAGGGGAACGTTTCAGTTAGAATTGATCTTTCCTCGTAGTATTTTCCAAAGATCTTGTTCATTTCAATTTATGAATTTACTATGGGTTTATTGATTTTTGGATTCGAATATCGCTCTCTATACCATACACCATGCCATACCCCGATTTGGCTGGAAGTCCTCCGAGTGACACGTGAAGACAAACCCGGGGGTAACGCCTAGTTCTTTGAAGGCATACTAACCTCGCTATTAGGATCCTTTTCGCGCTTGCAAGTTCACTTAGATAACTCTTCACTTGAAGTCAAGAACGAATAATCCACTTTATCTATTTAACAAGCAGAGATTTCACCTCAATTCGATACAGTTTAACCCGTGCTAATGAGATTCAATCAGCGAGTGTTTATCTATTCTAATTCCTCGAGGAAGAGTAATTTGAAGTTGTATATCCTTGTTGACCGATAACTCGAAGTTAAGGTGTACAAATTCATAAAATGGGTAATAAGCATGCAAAAAGAAAAATACCCGCATCTGCTCGTGAAGTTCTTGTTAAGAGTTATCTAAATCCCTCTGCACCCGAGTATAAATCAGAAAATGAGATAATCCAAATGAGTGTGGAGAAATCCAAATGCACTACATTTCGCTCTGAGATATTTTGAAATTGAGACACTCAAGAAATTCAATCAATACCACTATTGTGAATTGACGCCACTACACTGTTTCTTATGTGTCTCTTCTTTTATTGATAATTATTCATTCATTTCTACAGAACGCCTCAGCCTGTCATTTTGTCGCTGTTCTCACTCACTCATTGCTTACCTCAGCTTTGTCGAACAACGTTTATCAACTGATGGTCCAAATAGTATGAATCTCAAGTAGTCCGGGTAGTTGATGAAAAATTCGGGAGATCTCTGTGGGATCGATATCTCAAATTCTAACCATTTTATTACTTGTCGACCGTGCACTTCAGCATTCGCCGAAACCAACACTGAAATGATAGATTATGAGATCTCGTCTTCAACATCAGTTTTATGGCGGCTGCCGTGATTAGATAATAGTCCTCTGGTAATAACGACATATAAATTTGTAAAGGTGGTTAGGTGAGAGTCAACAACGGACTTTAGTGAAGTCGAGTTTTTAGCATTGCGCCCTACAATTTAGTCAAATAAAGAAATAAGAGGAATAGTCCTATTTAAAGTTGGTCAACAAAGCTTTAAAAGGCCATGGCAAGAGCTAGGTTTGGGGGAGGGAATCTCAATTATTGGCTAAAATCGGTTACATTAGGAACAATTATGATTTTGGCAGGAAATTCAAAGCTGATTTCTTGGATCCAATGTCGAATTTTAAAACTTGTTATTATTATATGGTTTTTGTTCTCTCATGCCTAAGGACGAGTGTAAAATGTTCATACTAAAGGTAAAGCTAACCAGTATATGCACTTTTTGAACAATATGCACTTTTGTAAAGTTGTCAAAGATACATACCTTTATTGTTTTTACATTGCTAAGGACTCAGTTGCCTCAGTGTGATTAAGTGCTCAAAAGTTATTTTCAGCCCTATTTAAGATAGGTTTTGAGTGCTTTTTGCGCACTAATCATATGAATTAAGCCAATTATGTGCATGTCCACTTAGTGCTTCTCGATTTGTTTTTCGAGATAGTTTTGATAGTTTTGCGTGTCTGGGAACTGTAAGAAGTTTGGCTTCTTATTGAGGCCAATGCGTAGAATCCTGCATTTCTCACCAAGCCGAGGCATTGAAATGTCAAGATAAGCTTAAGAATTGAAGGCAAAGTGATGAATAAGAAGTGCAGAGGGGATGCAGTGAGCAAAACAGGAAGCAGAACAAAAGCAGAATTTTCGCTTATGATTGAGAAAATTTCGCTAGATTACGGTACTTCGCACTCATAACTTTAAAATTTCAAGAGTGTGAAAATTCAATGAATTTCGTTAGCTAGCTTAAATTCTTCCATTTTCGCTTATCTCTATAGAATTTTGTTAGTTAGCGAATTCGCTAGCCAGCTTAAATTTTTGTCGATAGCTAAATTCCTCACTCGTGTTTTTGGTATTTTTGGATTCCAAATCCACCACGTTTGATATTTTACCATTTCATTCCTTATGTACTTCATATTTAGGCATTTTTTGTATTTTCACACTGGGGTTGACTATAAGCCCCTTACAACTTGTAACCCTAAGTAATCTCATTCACTAGAAATCCACATTTTTCATTTTAGGTTATATTTTCTCTCTTCTCTCTTTCTTTTCTCTTCTCATTTTTCAAGCTTCCAAACACCCCTTTGAGGATGACAACTCAAAGGATGTTTCGCAAGCCCCCTTTCCTTGAAGAGGATGGTCACCGGGTGGAGGTTTGAGGTAAAGCCATGCCCTCTCATTTATCACACCTGCATTTATGAGCATTTAAGCTCCTCGCATCTCACTCTAGGTTGAAACCTTAGATCCAGCCTCGCCACAGCAGGCTTCGTGGTTACAAAGGATGCTTAATCTTAGATCCACCGTCATCCACTTAGCTGGTTCCTATTAGTTGTCGAGGTTGCCTCTTTGAGGTCATGTGCACCGGTTAGGGACTTAATGCCCACCAATGCCATATCTCACGAGGGAGTAATTTAGGGTTTAGGCTTAGTGCCAAATCAAGGTCCGCCAGAAACGACCATAGTCACATTCAACGCCGGTGGAACAAACCCGAGGGCACGAATACACTCCAAAAATCCAATCCAATGACCCAAAACTTCATGAGTTTTCTTTTCTAAATTCTTCCTTAATTTATATGCGCTACAACCATCCAACCCGACTGCTTTGAACAAAACCCAAAATCCAAAGAGAAATAACTATAACTCAACTACACTTCTCATTTCACGTAAGAAACCTATCCTAGTGTTTCGACCCTAGACCGCTTATACTCGCAGAGTTTGACTAGGAAAGTAGAGGAAATGGTCATTAAATTCTTGTTGATTTCGGATCACGCTAATGTGGAACGAATCACCAAATCCGATCCGAATTCTAATCTACGGGCTCTGCACGCAGCTCAGCCTGGCCAAAGTGAGCCACCGGCTCCCCGAGTCGGAGGCCTTGTCAAGCATCCAAACAGCTGATCCCCGACTTCTAGGCTGCATGGACTGTGCAGAGTAGTCGAGCTCCTCAAAGTGAGCTATTGGGCTCCGGGCGCTGAGGCCTTGTTGGCGATCCAGCCTGAACTAATCTTACTTCTAGGATCGTGCTTTGTTCCACATTAGTCGAGCTCGTCGAGTGAGCTCTGCCGAGCTCCCCGGCGAGTCTTATTGGTGATCCTAGCGACGATCGACTCCTAGATTTGCTGGCCTATGCGGGAGTGGTCAGGCTCGTCAGTGAGCTCTTGGGCTCGGGCGTTGAGGCCTTGTTGGCGATCCGACTGACGATCGACTCTAAGTACACTTTGGCTGTGCGGAGTGTAGTCCCCAGCTCGTCAAAGTGGGCTATTGGGCTCCTGGCGCTGAGGCCTTTTTGGCGATCCATCCTGAGCTCATCTCACTCCTAGGCTGCGTGGCCTGTGCAGAGTAGTCGAGTTCGTCAAAGTGGGCTACTGGGCTCCGGGCGCTGAGGCCTTGTTGGCGATCAACATGGGTGATCGACTCTTAAGTCTGGCGTGGCGCTGCGAGTAGTCAGGCTCGTCAAATGAGCTATTAGACTCGGTATTTGAGACCTTGTTGGCGATCCAGCCTGAGCTGGCTTAACTCCTAGGCTACGTGGCTTGTGCAGAGTAGTCGAGGCTCGTAGTGAATTTCATTGCGAGCTCGGCGAGGTCTTGTTTGTGATCCGGCGAGTGATCCTAACTCCTGGGGCTGCATTGGCTTATGAAGAGTAGTCGGAGAGGCTCGTCAAAGTGAGCTCTTGGGCTCGGGGCGGGGCCTTGTGGTGATCCGACTGGCCCGGTCGGCTCCCCAAGGCTGCGTGGCTGTGCGAAATGTCGGGCTCGTCAAAGTGGAATCTTGAGTTGGGCGCTGGGCCTTGTTGGCGATCCGGCTGGTGATCGGACACCCCAGGCTGCGTGACATCTGGTAGTCGGGCTTGTCAAGAG
This sequence comes from Tetrastigma voinierianum, assembly GCA_016808115.1. Taxonomy (NCBI): domain Eukaryota; kingdom Viridiplantae; phylum Streptophyta; class Magnoliopsida; order Vitales; family Vitaceae; genus Tetrastigma; species Tetrastigma voinierianum. The sequence continues at coordinate 297,180 of JAEQBH010003181.1, read as the reverse complement.
TGAAATTTGTGGGCTCGGGCCCGAGGCCTTGTTAGGCGATCCCGGCTGAGCTGATGCGACTCCACAGTGCAGTGCAGTATGGAGTAGTCGGGCTCGTTAGAGCAGATCTGCCCAGGCTCCGGGCGGGGCCTTGTTGAGCGTTCCCGGCCTGAGGCGGTCGACTCTGAGGCTCATTGGCTGTAAAGAGTAGTCGACCTCGTCAAAGTAAGCTATTGGGCTCCATTTGTAATACCGTTGGCTATCGACCTTGGGTGATCGACTCCTAGGTTGGGTGGCTGTGCCCCGAATGGTCGAGCTCATCAAAGTGAGCTCTTGCCCAGGCTGGGGCGAGGCCTTGTTTGCGATCGACTGGTGATCTTACTCTGGGGCTGCGTGGCTGTTCGGGAGTAGTCGAGTGAGAAGTGAGCCTCTGAGCTCCAGCGAGATGCGGTGATCAGCTGACCTAATGCGACTCCCTTAGGCTGCGTGGCACGTGCGGGTAGTCGAGCTCGTCGAGTGAGCTCGCGAGACTCGGTATTTGTGTGCTTTTTGGCGATCCGGCCTTGGCGGTCGGCTCCTGGGGCTGGGTGGCGTGCGGGGTTGTCAAGCTCATCAGGAGGCTGCGGGCTCCGGGGCGGCCCCGAGGGCCTTGTTGGCGATCCAGCTTGTGCTGATCTGACTCTTAGGCTGCGTGGCCTGTGCAGAGTAGTCGAGCTCGTCAAAGTGAGCTCCTGAGCTCCGGGCGCTGAGGTCTTGTTGGCGATCCAGCCTTAGCTGATCTGACTCCTAGGGCTGGCATTATTTTATGCAGTGGTCGAGCTCGTCAAAGTGAGCTCTTGCGGAGCTCCGGGCGGCTGAGGCCTTGGTGGCGATCCGGCTGAGCTAATCGACTCCCCAGGATGCATGAAGCCACGCATAGTAGTCGGCTCGTCAAAGTGAGCTATCTTGGGCTCGGCGAGGCCTTGTTGGTGATCGGCTGAGCTGATATGACTCCTGGGATGCGTGGCTGTGCGAGTGGTCGAGGCTCGTCGAAGTGAGCTCACGGGCTCGAGACACTTTGAGGCCTTGTAAACGATCCCGGAAGCTGGGCGGTCGACTCTGAGGCACGTGGGTGCGGGAGTGGTCAGGCTCCTCAAAGTGAGCTATTGGGCTCGGGCGGAAGGTCATGTTGGCGATCCGACTGGTGATCTTACTCTTTGAAATTTGTGTGGCTTGTTGAGTAGTCGGGCTCGGTGAAAGTGGGCTGCGGAGCTCAGGCGTGGTCTTATTGGGTGATCCAGGCGGCACCGATGGGCTCCACTTTGGCTGTGGCTGTGGGCGTGGTCGGGCTCGTCAAGAGTGAGGCTGCTAGGCTACGGGCCCCGAGGCCTTGTTGTGGGCTCCGGCTGACGGATCACGACTCCCCAGGGTGCGTGGCATGTGAGTGGTCGGGCTCGTCAAAGTGGGCCTATTGGGCTCCTAGTGCGAGGCCTTTTGGCGATCCATCCCGAGCTCATCTCAACTCCCCAAGATTTGCGATGCTTTGTCTGAGTGGTCGAGTTCGTCGAGTGGAGCTCTTGGGCTCAGAGGCGAGGCGGTGTGATCAACTTTGGTGATCGACTCTGGGCGCTGCGATGGCTGTCTCTTGAGAGTAGTCAGGCTCGTCAAAGTGAGCCTGCGGGCTCACAGAACCTTGTGTGTGACAGCGATCCATCTGAGGCGATCGACTTTGGGTTGGGTGGCACAGTGCGGAGGTAGTGAGCCTTCGTCAAAGTGAACTCTCTTGCCCGGGCTGGCGAGGCCTTGTTTAGCGATCCGGCGTCGCGTCGACTCTTAAGGCTGCGTGCTTTGTGCAAAATGTCGATCGTCAGTGAGCTCGAGCTCGGTAGCTGAGAGTCTTGTTGGCGATCTAGCACGGCGTCGACTCCTAGGTTGCGTGGCCTGTGCGGAGTAGTCGAGCTCGTCAAAGTGAGCCCTGCGGGCTCAGGGCTCTAGGGCCTTGTTGGCGATCCGGTATGGTGATCGACTCCCCAGGGCTGCGTGGCTTGTGCGAGTAGTCGAGCTCGTCAAAGTTAGACTCTTGGGCTCGGGCGTGAGGCCTTTATTGAGCGATCGGTGGTGATCGACTCCCAGAATTTTGTGTGGCTTGTGCAGAGTAGTCGAGTTCGTCAAAGTGAGTTGTTGAGTGCAGCCATTCGACTTCTAATTTTCTTGGAAATGCGCGAGCGTCTTTAATGCTGATTTATGGAGAATTTGAATTGTTTGCGCGAATTTCAGAGTGCTTTGGCCTTCTTATAAATGGCGGCTTCATTGTTATAGAGTTTATACTTTGGATATTCTGCCTCTTTTGGTGCGTGATTGAGATCTGTGTGAGATGAAGCGTCAAGCTTGATCGTCTTCACCGGGGATCCATCTGAAGATTCTGGTTGATTTTATTGGACACGTGGGGTTGTGTTTTCCACTAGTCTCCCCTTTATGGAGTCATGTTATTCCTAGCTTTGTGCTAGAAGATATGTTCGGAAGAGGCGGCACATTTCTTGTCTGGCTTTCTCTATTACTACTATTCTTCTTTCTCTTCCTCTCCTTTCTTATACTTTCTCCTTCTCCTTCATTTCTCTTCCTTCGCTTTCTTCCTTTTCTTCACTTTTCCTTTCGCCTGGCAGCTTTCCATCCCTTTTCTTTACTACTCCCCTTATCTTTTCCACTTATTTTCATCCTGGATTTTCCTTTCCTCTTCTTCACAGTTTTATTTTTATTTTATTTTATTTTTTTTTTGAGGCTGCATGCGTAATATACAAGATGTAACGGATAATATTGTTGATTGTAATTAAATGTAATCTAAATTGGAATAAATAAGAGACTTTCCTTTTAGGTACTGATCTTTCATTGTTTATGTAATTTTACACGGCTGGCGTTCTCTATATCTTGTTTGCGTCTAATAAAATAACCAATGAGCATAAAAATGATCATCGAAAACTAATAATACTTTATTTAAGATTACACCAGGGTCTCTTGGTAAAACGCTTAGGTGTTGCATTCCAAGTATAGTATAAAGAGTGCACTCTCTATGCAGACTCGTAATTGCCCGGTTTGATGACACGGGATATGATGTAGGGGCCCTCCCAGTTGGGGCCTAGTTTTCCATGTGTTGGATTCTTCCTCGATGGGGCTTGCAATTGGGAGGGAGAGAGGAGAGGGGGGTTGGAACTGATATCACTTTGTCTTTGAGAATGCTTGTCGCAGCATTGTCCCATTGAAGGCCTTCTTCAAAACTTGGAAGAAGAGTGACATTATCAAGTAGCAGATGCAGATAAACAGCGACAATCCTTCTGTCGGACATTAGACCTCCTTTATACACGAGGGTGACGGCATGTCGAGCCTGGCCTTTATTTTATGTTTGCCTCCAATTCCTCGGTGGTTGACTGAAACCTAGGAGTTTTAGGCTGACCTCAGAAGGCATAGGCGGATTCGGGTTTCTGTTGTACTTCCTCGGGATCACGGGATGCCTCGGGCGGATGAAACATGTGGAGCTCGACAGTAATTGGATTTTACTAGCATGTCATCTATGTACACCTCCATGGTTGTTCCTATCTGCTTCTAGAACATCCTGTTTACCAGCCTCTGGTAGGTAGCTCTGTTCTTGAGTCCAAAGGCATCACCTACATTGGCTGTGGTTCCACCTTGCAGCAGTGAGCGAGGTCTTTCTTGGTCATGCGGGTCCATCTTGTTGTCGATTGTAGCGGAGCGGCATCCATAAAGCGAGAGTTCTTGGCCGGCGATTGGCATCTCGATTAGGTCGATTCCGGCGGAGAAGCGTCCTTTAGGCGCGCTCTGACTGATGTCGGTGGGGAGTGATCACGAGTCGCCACTTGCCATTTAGCTTTTTTGGCTGAATTACATTGTTTTAGCCATTGAGGATATTCCACATCTCACGATCGCTCACCGGTGGAGGTTTGCCGACCTCCTCATTGATCGCTTTTTGCCTATCAGGCGCGAAGCTCCTCCTCTTTTGTTTTACTGGTTTGAAAGACGGACTGACGTTCAGCCTATGGGTAATTACCGTAGGGTCAATTCCTCCCATGTCTGCCTGCTTCCACGCGAAGACATCTTTGTTCTGTCTCAAAAATTGGGTGAGAGGGTCTTTGAGATCTTCCGCTAGCTGGGAGGCTGATCTTGGCGGGTGTTGAAGTCCGTCATCAAGCTATGCGGCTCCGGCTCTTACGAGGCTGGTGGGTCAGATAATATTTGTCGCGTATTTGAGCTCATCCCGGGGATATGTGCTCAGCCAGTTTTGCTTCACATGGATCTTGATAACATTTCCACTGGCCACTCGTTAATTCTCCTCGAACCATTCCCTATTCCCAGCTTCTGGTAGGAAACTTGATCATCATGTGTTAGCCCGGGAGGGAATGACTTTTGTGCATTAAGAGAGATTCACGCCTAACAACATATTATAGCGGATTAGGCGTCTGAGGGGAATCTTGCTATTGTCGTCGCACGGCGTAGAGGAATCTCAGGTGAGTACTAGTATATTGAGCCCCGAGGTAGCCACCCTTTTATAGGAGAATCCCTCGCGGATAGATTCTTGTGAGGTTCCATTCTCTCTCTTCCAATGTCCATCTTATCGAAGGCTGAGGCGAAGATAATGTCAACCGAACTTCCGTTGTCAACCACGACCCGATGGACCGTTTTGTTTTCCAAAACTACTCGAATTACCAAGGGGTCTTCATGGGGGTGCTGGCATCCCTCGGTGCAGTCGGAGAAGTTATGGATGTGTCGAGGCGAGAGTAGTTTGGACACTTGCAGCCTTCCGCTATCTCTGCGACGATCTTCTTGTGAATGGGGTTTTCTGTTTGAGTGGATTCCCATCCCCTATGAATCCTCCACGATATCACGTGGATTTCTCACGAGAAGGTTGTTGGTCTTTGAGTTGTTGTCTGTCGAGGTGGTGGTGGTGTTCTTTGAGCACAGCTTGGATTACGAGCTGATTAAAGTGATTTTCAAAATTTATGAATCGTCAGAAGATACTGCTGGCCAGTATTAAATACTACATTTTCCTTAATTGTATGAAGAGTCATCGGTCGAGGTGTCCGTAATCCTTGTGGAACTCGTAATATCTGGTGTTGTCTCTTGTGGTGGGGTCTGACTTCATTTGTGTTGGCCACCTCGGGGCCCCAACTCATTTCGTGCGCCTGTAGCGAGGACCTGCGATACTGAGGCCGTTAAGGGGGTGAGCCGTTGAGGGCGAAGTCGCATTATCGCAATTCGAGGTTCGATGGAGCCCCGAACGATCTCCCCAAGGTTCCACGCCTTTTGAGCCAGTTCTCCATCTTTCTTTGGAACCTTTCCCGGTCAGCTTTGTCTTGTGGGGCTTCGTCCTGCATTAAACTATCGTCATTTTTTTAACATGGGTGGAAGAGCTCTCTTTCTTAGATATGGGGCTTAACTCACTTGGATTAATATATTTTCTGCTTTTGCAAGCACCTCGACCATGCTAACCCAGGGTTTTGGAGATGGAAGAGCATCAGGTCTTACCATTTGGAACCCCTAGTAAAAATGAATCTGAGTGATCAACGAACTCTCGTGAGGGTATATCTACATGGAGACTGGTATTGAATCTACGGACATAAGACCTCGGGCTTTCTTACGAGCTACCTTGATGGTCGAGTTATAACTTGGCTTTCTATCGTCCTAGCCCAATGAAGTGAGAGAGGCGAACGCAATGGATAGCTCTGAATGAGGAGATTGTTGACGGTGGAAACTGATAAACCCGGGCAATTTGGGCCTTTTAATGTGATAGCAAAAGCTCTGCATCGCACCGGATCTTGATACCCATTCAACTCTATTTGGTTTTTGTAAGTGTTGAGATGATCGATTGGATCCCTGACACCATCGAATGCTTCCACTTGTGGCACCCAGAATTTTGCTAGAAGAGGGAAGTGAAGCACCTCGGTTGTGAAGGTGACTGAGTTTATTATGCAAGGTGTCCATAGTGTCAAGGCGCGCCTCACCACTTCCTTCACAGTGAAGCTCTTGCTAGAGCTCTTGAACCTGCGCTCCCATAGTTACTCTCTTGCTCCTTGCGAGGTGGCGTGGTTCTCGTTCGGAGCATGCCCTCGGTGTTGTGGTGCCTCCGGCTCCCGAGGGCGATTGTGGTCCGTGCTCCCTGGCTCGGCTAGACTCTGTTTCTGTTTCAGCACCTCGGGGAATGTCGGGATTGTGTTTCCCTTCCTGAGGAGGAAAGTTGTGACCTTCTTGTGTTTGTCGTGCCTCCCGTGGGCGTTGAATCTGCCTGGTGAGTTGCTCTAATTCTCCTATCAGGCGTTGGTTGGTGAGGCGGAGTGCCTCCACCTCGTTCGTGTTGGCTTGCGTCGCTTCTAACGTGCCGGGAGGTCGGCTGTCTACGTTGCCTGGTTGGTCCTGCATCCTTGGAGGATTGGCGTTGCTCCTTCTTGTGTTCCGGGTTGATACGCCAGTGGCGAAATCGGTCTTTATTTATCGAATTGTCGTTCCCATGGTGTGCCAGCAGCGATGATGCTTTTAAGCTGGGTGGGCTAGTGATTCATGCCACAGTAGGGTGAGCGGAATCAACAAAATTTGTTTCCTATGTTCCTCCTACAACAAGTAGTCAAGCTCTTTGCGGTATAATTAGTCTAGGGGTCGAACACGAGGATGGGTTTTCATCATGAATGACCAGCATCGATTATTGAAAATGGTGAATTTAATTTGGATTTTTTGGATTTGTTTCAAAAGCAGTGGAAGTTGTTGGATCTTTTGATTAATTGTAAAAGCCCGAGAAAGTGAAGTGTGAGTAACTTTGAAGGTTTAGGTCAACGACAACAAGGAGATAACACATATAAGTGTCCTCGGGTTTTATCATAGCATCCTTAGCGAAGCTGACCTACTCGTCGAGCCATAACAGGATCTTTGTTTAACTAGAAAACCTAACCTAGAAACACTCTATTTGAGTCTACACGGGTAACATGCATTCACGGTCCTTTAAGTTCAAAACCACAGCACTCAGCCTCATTTCGATTAGCTCGTCAGGCCATCTAAGAACCAACAATGCATCCCAACAATAAGAAATGCATTGTACCCTAAACATGGTAAGTATTGGCCAAAGTAATGACATTTAAATGATATTCAACCCTAATTTGAAAAATTTGGGAGCCATAAATACACAGTACTGTGGCATTTTAAAACATGAGGACAACTTGCAAGCGCCCCGAGAAACCAAGCCTTCCTCTTTAAGTATGAGAAACCTTGACATCTCTTGAGTTGTCATCCTCGAGAGGGGTGTTGTGACCTAGAAAATGAAAGAAAGATGAGAGAAGAGAAAAAGCAAAACCTAAGCGAAAGGCTGCGGGAATATTTACATAAATGAAAAGTTTCCAAAGATTGTAAGATTTGTAGGGTTACAAAAATGATGGGGCTTATATAGGCCACCCAATGTGTGAAACTACAGAAAACTAATATATTGGCTCATACAAGGGACGGTTGGCATTCCCAATTTTGAAATCAGTGAGGGCAGGGACTGGCTTCATCGGGAGGTTGTTTGGATGGTACAGCCTGACTGTGGGGGTTTTAGTGGCCTGTGGGGGTGCCTTTGGGTGGGGAGTCACCGGGTACCCCCAGTGCAGCGGTGATTTGGCTGCTGGCTGGGATTTGGCCCCTGTTCTGGCTGAGGGTACCCAGGTCAGATGGAGGCCCAGTGAGCATGGGTGATTTTGTGCCTAGTGGGGAGCCTGCCTGACTGTGAGGAGTGCCTGCAGACTAGCTGGGATGAGGTACCAATTATGATTATGAAAGCCACACTGCGAATCTGAATGCCACGTGATCTTGGCATTCCAGATTTATTCTTATTGCTCTTTCTTTGCCTCCTTTTGTCTTTTTCATCACCTTATATGTTCCTTCATTGAATTTTGATATGTTTTGATGGCTGATAGTGGATTGGAGCCTTCATGATTTGTATATCTGAATGTTGAACTCCAGGTGTCACAGAAATAAATAAGTAAATATTCAAGACGATAAAGTGATACTAGTAGACCTGGACTGCCTCATTATTAGTGATCCCAGTTAGTGCAGCCTTTCAAAGACTATCTGAATAGGCGCCGAAACCTTTTTCTTGGGCCTTCAATCCACCCTAATGACCAATTTTACTAATCCGCCAACGATACAAAATAATAAAAACATACATGATGATTTTTCTAAAAAAAAAAGTTTATGGTTCAAAGAGATTATGTCTGATAAACAATTATTCAAAATGAAATTGATATAAGTTTGAAACAGCGAAGCGAAGAACATAAACCATATAAAGAAAAGTTTTCTGGTCAACATGGGATCCATGGTTCTCAATCACGATTCATAAAAATTAATAGTTCTAAATGTAATGATTAGGCGATGAAATACAAAAATTATTTTCTCCTGACTTCTTCATATGGCCTTATTTGATGAACAACCTGAATGGAAGCTACGATCCTTCTTTTTCTTTTGTTCAATTACATTGTAAGGTTTTAAATAACAAACTGATTCATAAAAATTGGTGTGTAGGTCCTGAATATTATGACTCTGGTAATTAAGGTTTAGACATCAAACCGGATAGCGACCCTGCCTCGGGCTTTTGGACTCGATGACTTGAAAATCGCACCCACACGTTGCGTTGAAACTTCCTATCGCATGCCGAACTTCAGTGAGGTGACTCCGACGATCAAAGAACCGACCGACGAAGTACCACCATATGTATGGGCCGTGCTCCGGTTTGAACGATGTCGTTTTTCATTTCTTTCTTTTGGAGACTCTGTTGGTCTTCCGTCATTGAATATTCCTAAACCTATCTGGTTGTAACATTATTCAGACGATATCTGAAGATGAAGAAGAATTTGAATAATTGATGACCTGTTGATGATCGATGTCGATCGTATTGGAAGGATGGCAAGGAGATGTTCAAGATTGGGTAAATAGTTCTTTGACCAAAATTGCTTTAAAACATGGACTTGTTCAACATTAAATATAACATTATGGTTTCGGTACTGGTCGTGTTCGATGTTGGTGTGATTGAATTGTTGATTGAAGATAAAAAACAGATTACAAAAATGGGGACACAAAGAATTTTGCAAAGGTGATAAAGCCATATATATAATAGTGTATATTTTGATATAATAAAGTAATGACATGCATAACAGCGCTAAACACAAGATACCCACTTTACTACTATGGCTAATACATGATCTTGCACAAATTAGTAGGCGGTTGATATTTGATATTATCAAGACATGAAAGAAACCTAACCACCTCAACTATCTTTTATTGGTGGTGAGGTGAATTTTAATAATATTCTTTCTTTGCCATAACACATCAAAGAGGCTGTGATTCTCGTTGCCCTGCGATGGTGAGCTAAAATCCAACAGGAATTTATATACACCTAAGTTCCTACTCACTAGCGGTAGTCGAGCTCTTTGCCGGTATGGTGGTCTAGGGTCGAACACGGGGATGGGTTTTCATCCTAAAAATGGTTTGCATCAGTGCATGAAGGTAAGGCTTTCTATTTGGACTCTTTGGAATTGTGTTTCAAAAACAGTGGGGATGGTTTGGAAACTGAGAATTGTAAAAACTGAAAGTAAAAGGTGAAAAAGTTAGCTTTGAAGATTTAGGTCACCTAGCAGCAAGTTAGGGCAAACAAGAATTATCCTCGGGGTTTATCCTCGCGTTATGACATGCAACCTATAGTCCATGGCATGCTTGGGATCTATGTTTAACTAGCAAACCTCACCCATGAAGCAACTCTATTTGAGTCAATACAGGTAGCATGCAGTTATGGCCCCTTTTAAAACCCTAACATTAAATTATCATTTTAGAGGCTCGTAAAGACCATCTAAAGAACAACAGTGCATCTCTCACCTGTGCACTGTATCCTAAAGCATGGAGAGTATTGGCCAAAATAATAACAGTAAATGTTATTTAACCCTAATTTGAAGAACCCTAACATGTAAATATTATCTCAGAGGCTCGTAAAGACCATCTAAAGAATCACGGTACTTCTCTCACTTGAATATGTACTTGATCCTAAAGCATATGGAAAGTATTAGTAAATCAATAACATTCAATGTTATGCAACCATGTTTAGCGAGAATATAAGGGCCATAAATACACTACACAGCTTTTTTAGTACAAGAGACAAACATGCGTATGCCTTGTAGTTGCTTCCTTCCTCTTCAAAGAAAGGAGAGCAGCGAAGCATCTCTTGAGTTGTCATCCTAAGAGGGTGTTTAGCGACCCGAGAAAGTAAGGGAAAGAAGAGAGAGAAGAGAGAAAAGAAATAAAAGCAAAACCTAAAATAAAAGACTTTATGTACAAAAATGAAAACTTCCAAAAATATCTTCTCTCCCCCAAAATTGTTGCTTAAAATTGTTACTTAGGTTACAAAACAAGAGAGGCTTATATAGGCCTCATAAGGTATGAAAGCTCAAAAACCCTATAAAATTGGCTAAGTTATAGGACAATTAAGTAATACACCAAGTTTGGAGTCGGTTTGGCATTAATTACAAAACATGACGAGGCATTAAATTTAGCTAGGCTGAAGAATTTCGCTAACTAGCGAAATCACCAGGCATAGCGAAAATGGAAAATTTCGCTAGAGCGAATAATTCGCTAGCTAAGCAATTTGCTAACAAGCGAAATTGTAGTGAGTAAATCGGTTTTCGCTAAAAAATGATTGCACTACTTGGCTTGGGGTGGGTCTAAGCGAAATTTGGCATTTTATTTGAACTTCTTGAAATATTTAAGCTAAACCCTGTGAAAATTTTAAGCAAGTTTGCGAGCCACCAGCAAGTTTGTGGCCACTACCGCCGGGTTTTAGCGAAAATTTGGGTTCACTGCTCTTGACTCACTTATTTCCACTACATCGAGATTTTTTTCTTCACTTTGCCTTTGTTTTCTCATTGATTCTTGGGGTGGTTGATGGGCGAGACTTGAATTCCAACTTCATGATTCATCCTTTGTGTATTGGATTGAACTCCAAAGTGCACAAAAATACCTACAAAACAACCAAAAATACCCTCTAAATGGCATAAGTGTTACTAAGAAAGACTAAGAACACTTCAATTGGTATAAATGACATGATTAATGCTTAAAAAGCACTCAAAACCTATCTAATATAGGGGTTCAATTGCCATTTGGGCACTAATCCACCCCAAACCGAAAGCGTTGCTAGTCCCTTAGCAATGCAAAATAAAAAGGAGATGCATGTGGTGATTTTCAAAAAGTTTATGATGCAAAAAGGTTTATGTGCATATAAACATTACCTTAAACTGAAAAATTGACATCAAAGTTGTAAACTGATATGAAAGAACTAAATCCATACAAGAAGAATTCTAGGCCAATCTTGGATCCATTATTCTCAACTTGAATTTCCACCTAAGTCTAATGGTTCTTTATGTAAGCAGTTACGCCAATGGATTGCAAATTTGTCCCCTCCCCGACCTAGCAGAGCATGGCTGTTGTTGAACAACCTAGATAAGGATGGTTGCCACTTCTTTCTTTATTCAACTGCTTTGTGAACTACAGTAACCCAAATTCGACTTCACCAAAGTCAGGTGCAGGGGTCAGGTGACTCCCAGCCAATTAAGGTTTAGGGCATCAAGCCCACGAAAGGATCTCGACCACTAACTCTAAAGGCTTCACCACAGGACTTGAATGACTTCGAAAATTAAGCACTACAATTCGTTGGAAATTTGTACTATCCACCCATGTAACGAACACAAAATCGATGACTCCCAACCAATTAAGGCATAGGGCATCAGGTTTCAAAGGCTTTCGCCATACACCCCTCGGACCGTGCTCGGGTTTCAAAGCAAAACTTCACGACTTTATTTTTCTTTTTCTTCTTTTCTTTTTCTTTTTCTTTTCCTTTTTGGAAGACAACATTGGTCTTCAAATGTGGGTAACATAAACCTATCCTAGGTTGCCAACATGCCTAAGGCCGGCTTTGCAAAGCGAAAGGAGGTATACAAATTCACAACCTATTGAAATAATCTGGAGTGCAGTGTGTGAATTAGCATAAGGGAGAAATTTCAAGTTGAGCATGCTGGAACTGTGACTGACCAAGAATTTAATTCAAGCATGGAATTTGTCCTAGCATATAAGTGACAAACAGTGATTCAATTTTCCAACATGAAGCAATTCAATTGTCCAATTGTAGCAATTCAATTGTTCAATTGAAAAGAAAAACATTTACACCTAGTAAAGGCACAAAACATGATATGTCTAGTATATATATAAAGCGAATAGCTTTGATATAGCAAAAATGGCTAATACATGAATACAAAGCTAAACACAAAAATATCCTTGCCTACTATGGCTAATACATAAATCTAATCAAGATCAGTAGGCGGAGTTGGTAAGACGTATCTGAAAACATAAAAGAAACCTAACCACCTCAGCTGTTTGTGGTGGTGTATGGAGTGAGTGGATCTGAAGGCTACTTGTAAGCTGCTTTGCCCGGCATATCGAATTTCTTGGAAGCAGAAGCCAGACTTAGAAATGCCGGTGGGATGCTCCAAATCGAGCAGGGCACCAGACAACCACTATGCCATGCCGTATATGGCGTTGCTTTGTGCCTTTGATGTAGTGGCAAACTTATGTACAGAGGCCACTAATCTCTTAAAGTTTTGCATGGCAGGCAGTGATGGGTTGGACTTAGCTTTGGGAGCTTTAGGTTTTGAGTTTGCTGCAGGTGTGGGCAGTATGTACACTTAGTCACACAGGGGGCTACTAGCCGGTGGGTTGTTTTAGGTTGGAAGCGTGCTTTGGTAGTGAACTAATGAAATAACTGACGCTACTCCTGACCACCTCTGTTGGCATGGAGGTTTACCGCTCCATTTCGTGACCGTGTTCTATGTTATTGTTTTACCATGATTCTGGAGGATCTGTGTTCTCTTTCAGTATATCGAAGTTTTGTTCAGACTTTCGTTGCTTTGGCTACTGTTGATCAACCTTCTCTGATTATATTCTTGTTGTTTGTAAACGGATTGTTGACTTTTTAAAGACTGGTTACTGCTGGATGTCATTTTGAATCATTAACTTTGATTGTCAATTATGTTGAGAGCTCGTATAGTTTTGAACGGCTGGGATCTTTGCTGTTCTCTAACAGAGTAGTGTGACTTAGCTTGGAGGCTGGGTTGAAGACTGTTTAAACGAGGACAAGGGTGGACGTTGCATTAATGTATTTAGGAAGTTGAGTAAAATGTGGAGAAGCATGAGGTATATAAGTTGAGGGAACATTATAGACAGGTGAACTCATCCATTGGTCTCTATAATCCCTCATAGACCTATTTGGGTTTGGATTTCTCTCTGAGTTCTTGCCCTTTGCCATGGAAGGTTCCTGGTCTCATTTGTCATGTAAGCTCTAGGGTTACCCTCCTGACTGTATTGTTCTCCATATGAGGATTCCATTTTCTCTCCGAATTCAAACCCTTTGGAAAATGCAATCCACTGCCCGGTTGAATAAGGGCCACACAAAAACAACACAGAAACGATCTTGCAGCATTTTTTTTTATATATATATATATATATATTTTTAACAGTGAAATAAAACAAAGAAAAAAAATGACTGTATGAAAAACAAAGCTTGATGATTCTTGTCAAGTTGGCGAAAACTTACTGATTCTTTGCAAGTACAGGTTACAAGAGGTAAAAAGTTACCTTCACTTGTGATGTTGACCACAAGTACACTTCAACTTACCATTAGTAGTTTGGCACCATCCGACAAGCGGCGCCATTTGATTCGTGCCCTTGTTGGGTGAGCTAAAATCGACTTGAATTTTATATACACCTAAGTTCCTACTCTTTGCCAAGTAGTCAAACTGCTGCGATATAGTGGTCAGGGTCGAACACGGGGATGGGTTTCATCCTAAAATGGTTTGCATCAGTGCATGAAGGTAGGCTTTCTATTTGGACTCTTTGGAATTGTGTTTCAAAAAACGAGTGGGGGATGGTTTGGAAGCTGGTATAAAAGCGAAAGTAAAAGGTGAAAAAGTTAACTTTGAAGATTTAGGTCACTAACTTGGCAAGTTAGGGCAAGCAAGTGTCCTCGGGTTTTTATCCCAGCGTTATGACATGCAACCTATAGTCCATGGCATAACGGATCTATGTTTAACTAGCGAGCCTCACCCGTATGAAGCAACTCCTATTTTGAGGTGATACGGGTAGCATGCGGTTATGGCCCCTTTAAAACCTAACATTAGGTATCATTTTAGGAGAGGCTCGTAGAGACCATCTAAGAACAACAGTGCATCTCTCACACGTACCTTTGTATCCTAAAGCATGGAAGTATTGGCCAAAATAATAACGATAAATGTTATTTAACCACTAATTTGAAGAACCACAACATGTAAATATTATCTCGAGAGGCTCGTAAAGACCATCTAAGAATCAGTGCTTCTCTCCTTTGAATATGTACTTGATCCTAAAGCATGGAAAGTATTGGCCAAATCAATAACATTCAATGTTATGCAACCATGTTTTGAGAATATAAGGGCCATAAATGACACACTGCACAGCTTTTAGTAGAGGACAACATGCATATACCCACACCACGAGCTAGCTTCCTTCCTCTTCAAAGGGAAACCTTGAAGCATCTGTGAGTTGTCATCCGCAAGAGGGTGTTTAGCGGTAAATGAGAAAGAAGAGAGAAAAGAAATAAAAGCAAAACCTAAAATAAAAGACTTTATGTACAAAAATGAAAATTTACAAAAATATCTTCTCTCCCCCAAAATTGTTGCTTAAAATTGTTACTTAGGTTACAAAACAAGAGGGGCTTATATAGGCCTCCTCAAGGTATGAAAATACCAAAAACCCTATAAAATTGGCTAAGTTATAGGACAATTAAGTAATACACCAAAGTTTGGGCGGTTTGGCATTAATTACAAAACATGAGCGAGCATTAAATTTATTTGGAGTGAGAGAATTTCGTAACTAAGCGAGAATCACCGGGCTGCCATACGAAAATGGAGAAATTTAGCTAGAGCCGGTCAATTTAAGCTAGCTAGCGAAATTCATAACAAGCGAGAATTAGTAGTGAAATAAGCGAGGAAATCGGTTTTAAGCTAAAATGGTTGCCCTAGCGGCGGAATTGAATTACAGCGAGGGGGTGGCATTTAGCTGAACTTCGCGAAATATTTCGCTAAACACCGAGAATTTTCGCAGGATTTAGCGAAAATTTTCGCGAGTTTACGAAAATTCACACAGGTTCACTGCTCTTGACTCACCTTCCCTTTGCATCGAATTTTCTTCACTTTGCCTTTGTTTTCTCACATTGATTCTTAAGTGGTTGATGGGCGAGACTTGAATTCCAACTTCATGATTCATCCCTTTGTATTGAGATTGAACTCAAGAGTGCCTGAAAATACCTACAAAACAGCCAAAAATACCCTCTAAATGGCATAAGTGTTGCTAAGAAGACTAGAACACTTCGGGTGGTATAAATGACATGATTAATGGGCAAAAGCACTTAAAACCTATCTAATATAGGGTTGAAATTACTTTTTGAGCACTAATCAAGCTATTAGCGACGGTGGAGGCTCATCCCTACGAATAGGGCACGTGGAAGACACAGGTAGTCATGATCTGGCTGGAGCATGGAGGCGGCAGGTCCTCTAGAGTGGCCTCGGCTCGATCTGACCTACGGTCTGTCTTTGCTGATAGTTGCCAATGAACATATAGCATCCATCACACGCTATCTCGCGGTGGCATGAGCGTGCTCCGGTGAATCTTTGTGAGTGTAAATGATGAGCCGGGAGTATGTCGGCTGCGGTGAAGTAAGGTAGAGTAGGAGATGGAGGAGAGCAGATGCCCGGTGGACTCTCTCCGTCTCAAGCTCGCGGGGCGTGACTATCTGTCCTATGGGAGTCCTCTGCCTCCTGGTCCGGGACCTCCTCCTGGTCCTACTGCTGGAGGAGAAAAGATATGGGCATGACCATCGCTCGCTCCATCGAAGACGGGACTGAGGGCGTCAGTCTCACTTTGCTACATCAGGGAATCCCTGCAGGCTTCAAGTGCTCTAAGACTGGCATAATAGTCGTCGTGGTGGAAGACTCTCAGCTCGAGCCAGGCCCTTACGATGGACCTTCTCCTCGAAGTGTAATAGGGAGGTCATCACCCGGCTAAAGGGTGAACCCCGGAATCCCTGAGATCCGTGTAGAGCCTGCTCGGGATGGCCCCTACAGTGCGTAGTCTTTGCTTGTGGGGAAGAGTACAGTCTGAAGCAGGGTGATCGACCCGAGGGCATCGAGGGGCGGGGCTACCTCGGAATAATATGGGTCCAGCATTGGTGTCACCGAGAGCAAGGCTGGGACCATCTCGGTGTGTGGGGTGAGACCGGTCTCGATAACCCTACAGATTGGCACAACGGTATCTGCGAGGCCCTACTTGTGTTTGAAATGTCCATTTGCTCTAAGCACTCCGAGGCGTCGTCGATGGTGAACAGGTGCTCGAGGCGGATAGGTGCTCCTCCCGGGATGTCATCGAGATAACGGTAGGCTAGAGAACCACCCGGGGGTAATAATACTGCCTCGGCCTCATGAATGGTAGCAGGGAGTAGTGCTCGATCAGTCGCATCGAATCCCTGAATCTGTGATCAACCATCAGAGTCGGGACGTCGTAGAATGACTCCCCGTGGAAGTCTCTCGAATGAAGCGTGACGTTCCCCGGTATAGGGTGCCCGACAAATAACGACCTCCTGATCCTGGAGGCGCGGTGATAACGAGGCGAAGGAGTCGCCTCGGCTGGCTGATGTGGCCGGAGGCAGTTTGAGGTCTGGATGAGATGACTCACCGGGCTGAGAGTACGAGCCCGCTTGGAATGGGGCCTCCTGGATCTGCTTGTGGCTTGGTGAAGGGCCGGGGGTCCCATCAGCGTCACAGTACCTCTGAACCCACCCGAGGCTCCTCGGGGCGCCTCGGGGGGCCCAGGCTGGTCTGGGGTCTAGAAACGGAGGCTGGGCGGGGCTGCTCCTCTCGCTACGGTCTTGAATCGACCCGGCCGAAGGCGGGACCCACCTCTTGTGCGAACCATAGCTGTAGTGGGAAAAAGAACAGGGCGGGCGGGGCGTAGAAATGGGACAGGGCGGAGGGATCGGGGCACGGGCTGAGGTGCGCGGCAGTGGCTGATCAGGGCCGGTTGCGGGAGGCGGGGCTCGGCCGTTTGTGGCTACGGGCGGTGCGAAACAGTCGATACCGGCGGTGGAGGTAGGCTGGTCTGCCGGCCGATCCACGGTGGCCAGCGGTATGGGTGCGCCACGGGTGCGATGGTCTGATCGAGGCTCGACCGCGCAGCGGTGCGGTGGCCACGGCGGAATTTGGTGGCTCGGCGACCTTTGGTGGCTCGGGGGGCTGCTTGGCCGACAAGGGTTCTGGGAAAGTGGGAGGGAAAGTTTAGAATGGCACCCAGCCTCACTGGTTTCATCAGCTCGAGAAGACGGCCAGAAGAGTCATTTAAGCTATTATAGCGAAATTTAGGCAAACTTGCATCACTGAGAGTAGGATTTCCGGCTTTAAAATTCAATATTATATTAAAAATAAAAATAAAAATAAAAGAGTATTATATTAAACTATCCTTCATAATTTAATATAAGATACTATAATATAATTACAAAAGTTACTAATAATGGGCTTGCTAAATTAAGAGACTTACTAAAAATAGCTAAAATTATAGAAATTGACTAAAATAAACTAAAAACCAAAAATTTGTGTGAGCGCAATTCGGTTTTGAGAACACCAAACAGTTCAATATCCCAAAATTACTCAAGGAGGATTCGAGGAATGATGCCCGCCGACCGTGATGTATGGCCAGGTTCAGCGGTTTTGAATTTCCATTGATGACTTGGTTCTCAGCGGTTAGTTTAAGCGAGTAATTGGCTGCGGTGGGCGATGGCGAAACCCAAAACTCTGCATCACCTTGGTTGGCCATTTCACGCGAATTCCCGGACACTTCGACTTCCACGCATCTTGACCCGATTGAACCGAGCTTCATCGGTCATTTGATTTTCATCTTCTAGCAGCTTGTGCTTGTTGTTCAAGTGGAATATGTTCGGAGTTCAAGGTCATATTTGCCCAAGCGTAAGTTGCATTACTCCATTCGGAAATTGATAATTGCATTACTGTGGCCATAAATGGTCGGGATGATTGGCACATGATTGGGTTCATTTGCAATTGGCTCGGTGTCGAGCACTACAAAATCTACTAGGTAGTAGAATTTGTCTATTTTCACCAAGACATCCTCAACTATCCCCTTAGGGATCTTTACCGATCTATCGGCCAATGATAGTGTGATATTGGTAGACTTAAGTTCACCCCAGACCTAGCGCATACACAGTATGACGGTAGGTTCTGCAACTCTAGATCGGAGGAGATTTGTTTATGCGATTCCCACCAATGATAAGCGAGGTGTGGGAGATCCGAGGATCCTTGTATTTGGCCCGGGTTCTTGCTTGCTTTGGATTATGGCACTGACTTGTTCAGTTAGAAATGCCCTTCTTCTCATTGATCCCTTTTGATTGGCACAAAGATCCTTGGCTTTGCATAAACGGGGACTTGTTTAATGATGTCCAAGGGTATGTTAACCTTCACCTACCTTAGGACTTCCACAAGTTCTGCTGTGAGATGCCTTCTTCTTACTCTAGTGCTTGTGGAAATGGAGGTGGCATGCTATGTTTCATTGAGTCCTCTTTTCGAGAAAAATGTGTTACGGCTCCATTTCACTTCTTTCTGGTTTCCCAACTAAGGGTTTTGGCATTGGTTGATCAACCTCTTTTCCACTCCTAAGGGTGATTATAGCCTTTACCTCATCCATTCCTGAATTACTGGATGATCCTACCTCATGGACTCCTTTCAGGTTTGGCAATGTTTGGGAAGGGAACCTTCCCCTCTCCTGTACCTCCAGAATTTTGTTGATCTTTGTGATTGAATAATGCAAGTTGTCTATTTTCTGATTAAGATTGCTCAGCCATCCCTATTCTCTTGTTCAGTGTGCTCTCTACAGTATCAATCCTTTGTGCCAGTTGCACATTGATCCCTTTTTGTTCTTACACAAAATTACCCACCACCTTACTCAAATTTAAAATGGCTTGTTCCACAGGAGATGAGGATGGAGGTGGTTGTGGTTGAAGGTGGAACAGCGTGGTTTGGCACCTAGGGGTACATAGGCAGGGGGATTGGGTTTCTAGGAGAGGTTAGGGTGATTCCTCCAATTGGAATTGTAGGTAATACCATATTAGATGATATTAGGTTGTGGTGGCTTGTATTGACCTACAGCATTTGCTGCTCTGACGTCAAATCCTTCGTGATGGAGCACTCGTATCATGTTCTCTGGATTACACATTGGGTTGGAAGCGGTGAATGGGTTGGCTTTGCTTGTAGTGTTTCGATTCTTGCATGTGCACTTCATGGAGCCTTTTCATTCAGAAACCTCCACTTTCCTAGCTAAGGTTGAAATCCTGGCTTTCATTTCCATTTCCTGTCGTCATCATCCACCTGAGTTGTTGAAGGCATTTTCTTTCCATTTCTCTCGGGTTTGGTTCATCCCAACCCTTAGAAGTTCGACCACATAGTTCGAAGAAAATCCATGGCTTCATCGAGGATGCTTAGAAAATCTCTCCCACACGTAGTTTCCAATAGCTTGTTTCATGGCGGAGACATACCATAAGTGGTTTACCGGCATCCATGTATCAAACCCATGGTGTGGGCATGCAGCGATAGTCTCATGAATCTCTCCCGGCCTTGGTAGAGCCTCACCTTCATGAAATTTTGCAAAGGTGTAAATTTGTCTCTTCAAATTGTTGGTCTTGAGCGAAGAACTTCTTCAAAGTGCCTTTTTGCGACTCTCCCGGTTTCTAATGGTTGGGCCTCGATTGAGTTGAGGCAAATCTTGGCCTTGTCCTTTAGAGATTCGATGGAAATGCTTCAGCTTTAAACGAATCCATGTCAAATCATACCTTCCTTGCGGGTAGTGCAAACCTCCTCAAATCCACCATATGTGTGTATGGATTTTCATTCTCTATACCATGATATGTGGGGGTAGGGTGCAGATGGGGCCTCAACGCCACATCTTCGACGGAGTATGATGAAAAGCACTAACTCTAGGAGGGTGTATATGGTCCCTCATCGACCTATAAGCTGTTGGATTCACTGGGGTACCTGGCTGACTCTGCTGTTCCTCAGGTAGGGGATCCATTTGGTCTATTAGCACACTGATTTCACAACTTTGTTCAAGCGGTATCTTGCGATTTCTGTAGTACAGTGTCTCTCTTACGATGGTGCATAACACACGTTACTGTGAGACACAAATAACTGAAACAAAACTTTAAAAAGGGTTATTGTTAGCTAAAAATAAAAGCCTGACTGTAAAAAACAAAAAGCGTTATGATTCTTTATGATGATGAACACTTGCGATTCTACGACAACAGGATTCAAAAAAGGGGTTAAAGGTCACCTTCACTTGTGATGTTGATCCACAAGTACACTTCAACTTTCTATCAAACGTAGTTTGGCACCATCCCGACAGCGGCGCATGCATTTGATTAAATTGCCATAATAGGGTGAGAGCGGAATCAACCAAATTTGTTTCCCTATGTTTCTGCTCTGCTGTAGTAGTCAAGCTCTTATGATATGGTGAATCTAAATTCGAACACGGGGATGGGTTTTCATCCTATAGATGACTCGCATCGGTGTTGAAAATGGTGAGAGGGCTTTTAATTTGGATTTTTAGTTTGTTTCAAAGCGGTGGAAGTTGTTTGGATGCTGATTCATTGTAAGGCGAAAGTGAAGTGGTGACTTTGGGGGTTTGGGTCATGGCCGACAACGTGGGGTAACAAGTGTCCTCGGGTTTTTATCCTGTCATGGCGGGGCAACCTATAGTCAAGCCATATTCGGATCCTTTGTTTAACTAGAAAACCTAACCCCAAAACACTCTGTTGTTGAATTTTAAGTAACATGCATTCCACCCGGTCCCTTTAAGTTTCAAAACCTACAGCACTCGACCTCATTTAGGTGGCTGTGAGGCCATCTAAAGAATAACAGTGCATCTAACAATAAGTATGCACTGTACCCTAAAGCATGGTAAGTATTGGTCAAAGTAATGACATTAAATGATATTCAACCCTAATTTGGCGGAGCCATAAATACGATTGCACGTAGCATTTTAAACATGAGAACTGACACATAAGCTGCCCCAAAGAGCCAAAGCTAGTTACCTTCCTCTTCAAGGTATGAGAAGCAGCCAAGCATCTCTTGAGTTGTCATCCTCAAGAGGGGTGTTTGTAAACTAGAAAATGAAAGAAAGAAGAGGGAGAAGAAGAGAAAAGCAAAACCTAAATTGAAGAGTGCGGGAGATATTTACATAAATGAAAAGGAATTTACTTAAGATTGCTTAAAGATTGCTTAGGGTTCTGAAAATGATGGGGGCTTATATAGGCCACCAATGTGTGAAACTACAAGCCTAATATATTGGCTCATACAAGGGACAAGGAAATTAAATAAACCAAAGACGGGCGGTTTAGCGTGATACACAAAATCAACGGGGCGGGATTTCGGCTGTACTTGGGAAGGATTTAAGCTAGGTAGCCAATTTAAGCTAGCCTGACGAAATTTAGCTAGCCCTGAAATTACCTTGAATAGCGAAATCACAAAATTTCTCTATGCACAGTGAATTTCGCTAGCTAGCGAAATTTCGCTAGCCTAGCGAAAATTTTCAGAGATAGCGAAAATGGAGAATTTTGCTAGGCACAGTGATTTTAAGCTACATGGCAAATTTCGGCTAGCCTGAAATTTCCCAATTCAGCTAACCTACTTAGTACAAATTTCGCTGGATTGCGAAAATTTTAAACTATGATTCTGAATACATGATCAGCAAATTTTTGCAATCATAGCGAAATTTCCTGGGTTGCCTGTTCTTCAGCACTGCACCTCCACTGCATCCTTTTTTCATCACCTTGCCATCATTCCTTCATTGAATTTTGATATGTTTGATGGCTGATAAATGGTTTCAATCTTCATGGTTCAGCACATATCTCGATATTGAACTCCCAAGGTATGCAAAAACCTGCAAAATAAACAAAAATAACCTCGAAACGGCATAAGTGATACTAAGTAGACCTGAACACCTCAATTGGCTTAATTGATACGATTAGTGTGCAGAAATCACTCAAAACCTATCTCGAATAGGGCTCGAAAATAGCCTTCATTTGGGCACTAATCAACTAGGCGTATGGGGGGTCATTGGGTCGACCTGAATCTGTGGCGGGGAGTGGTGCGAGCTCTGGTTGTCGAACTGTTAGGATTCTTCTTTGTCTTGTCTACGATATTTGGAGCTACTCTCCTACTGCCAAAAGCAAGAAGGGGGTGGCGGAGGGCTGCTGCTTTGTGGCGAAACCAGGATTACTAAAGTTAGTTTCTTTAGGAAAAGAAGAGAGCTGTTTAAGGAAGAATGCATTGTGTATGTTTGCGTACCTTGCACCGATGGGATGGCCTTGTATTTATAGTAGATGTTTTACCAGTTGGATGGTGATTAGGATACTTTCCCATTGGATGGGATATTTTCTTGATATCGGATTTGATTATGGATATAGAAAGTGCAGCTCTATTTGGAATTATTTCTCTCCCTTATTGGTGGGATCCCGTTTGATGAGCTGTAATATTGTGATTACTCTTTTCTAACTAGTAGATTTAGTTTGATTGCACGGATAATATATTATTAGGGATTATTCTATTTCCCTTATCTGTAAGGATTTGGCTTGATTTACGGGAACATAGGCTTTCTTGATTACCCATAATCGACCTTTGGTAGGCGGATTGGGCCCTCATCCTGGGTTGGCGTCAAAAAGGCCTGAATGCTTCAATGGGCATGCCTCTCCTTTGGGTTTTAGCGAGTGGGCCTGCGAGCCCATTTTTCAAACCCTATCACTCGTAAACTTGTTTTAGCATAGGCTTAATGAGATATCCACTGTGGTACCATGAGTGGGTCCTTTGTTTTAATTTCTATATCTAGTGGATATGGATGTGATTAATTCCATGAGAAATTTTTTGTTCGAGAAGATAATTTGTAAAGTATATTCCCAACCTACTCAATTGGGAGATTATTAGGAGCTATGTGATTTTTTTATCTTGATGAGTAGGAAGGGATAATAATTATAAATTAAATTTCGAACAAGACAAAAGAATATGCAATTAATATTAATGTCAACTCTGCGCATTATCAATGTAGCTATGACAACTAGAATCATGTCAGCCGAACTTAACCAAGCTAATAAGCTAATTGGCACAAACTACGACATGTGGTGTATAAAGATGGAATTACTTCTGACTAAACATGACCTTTCCATTTATTTGACCACTGCGATTGTGGCACCTATTGAGGGTGCGGGGCACTCAGACCCAATACCGTTGTGACCTTGAGACTTTTGAAGCTTGGACCAAGAAGGATCGTCGTACTCGCTATATTATGCTGAATAACATGCACAATGACCTCATAGAGGAGTTTGAGAACTTTCCTACTACTATGGCCATATGGAAACAATTGAAGTTCACTTTCAGTGGAACCTCAATCACCAGGCTTAGGAGCTTGGTTCTGAAATTTGAGATGCATCGTTTCGATGACTGAGCATCTTAGGGGGATGTCCAGTATGATTCGAGATCTAAATGCTGCGAGGCATATCCTTACTAATGAGCAGCAGGTCCAGGATGTTATCAGGTCACTCCTAGATTCATGGGTGCACATGAAGCATATCCTCACCCACAATGAGAACATAAAATTTTTTAAAGATATATCTCGTCATGTGGAACTTGGGGTGGATCTCATTATGGTGAACAAGCTTTGCTCGGGCTCTTTCCTCATTAGGCTAATTCGGCGCAAGACCGGTGGTTCAAGTGAAAAGTCAATGGTGCACCTAAACGAGGAAAGAAGTGGAGGAGCGGCAAGAGTGTAGCCTAAAATTCCAAGCAGCGCAAGGCAAGCGTGGAATAAACAAAGTCGAAATGCTTTGCTTTGCTAGAAGAAGGGGCACTTCGCTCAGTGATTCAGGCAGAAGAAGGTAACAAACTCACTCACCTTTGGTAACATACCGTGTATGTTCACATGTTTAGTTGCTCATTCTCTCCCTTGTTGGATTGTAGACACAAAAGCGACCAAACATGTAGCCCCAGACCAGTGGGAGTGCTTAGATTGTCGCCCGTATTCTAGGAGTACCACAAAGTGTTCGTGGGAAATGGTACTAGTGAAGATGCTATTGGAGTTTGTTCATACCAACTTCACTTTCTCTCTGGTCGCACTCTACTTCTTCATGACGTACTCCATGTCCCGGGAATCCAGCATAATCTGTTATCAATTACTGCTTTGATTAGTTTTGGTTTTTCTTTTAAATTTTGGAATAATGGTTTTGTTATATTTGCAGATGGAATTTTATATGGACATGGATCATTTATGGATGGTTTTATTAAATTAGATTTAAATGTTTCTTCTTACTCATCTGTTAATTCTACTTTTTAATATGTGATTGGTAGTAATAACATTGATTCTACAACTAGGCATGCTAGGTTGGGTCACATAGGAAGGGATAAGATGACTCGGTTAGCTAGAGAAGGCCTATTAGGCTCACTCACAAAAAGTCGACCTATAATTACGTGAATTATGCCTAGCAGGCAAAGCTTGTAGAAAACCTTTTAGAACGACAAAAAGAGCTGCTTACGCTATTGAGCTTGTCCATTCAGACATTTGCAGACTAATGAATAAAAAGGCATGTCATGGGGCCTCTTATTTTCTCACACTGATCGATTACTATTTGCTATACGGGTATGTCTATTTTCTATCTCATTGCCATGAAGCATTGGATTGCTTCAAGCACTTTATAATAGAGGTTGAGCGAGGATGAAAAGGCTTAAAACCTTTAGGTTGATCGCAAGCGTGGTATTTGTCGATCAATTCAAGGAGTGCACAATGAGGTAAAGGGATCCTAAGACATCTCGCTATCCCTCGCACCTTGACAAAATGGTGTTGCAAAGAAAGAATAGGACTCTTCTAAGGTATGACTGCTAGATGATGATGGCACGGAGCCCTGACCTCCACATCATCTTTTGAGGGGATGCTCTTCTGACTGCTACCTACATCTTGAATAGAGTGCCTTCACAGTCTGTTTCCTCAACTCCCTATGAGTTGTGGCATGGAAAAAAGCCCAATTTGGAGCATTTGCGCCCATGGGGATCAACAGGGTATGTTCACAACGCTAACCATAAGTATGGAAAGTTGGGCCCTAGAGCTAGAAAGCATACTTTCATAAGGTATCCTGAAGGCTCGAAGGGCTATGTAATGTTTGGTGAACACCCTGATGATTAGTACCCAAAAAGTGCTATTTTGAACCCTATATTAGATAGGTTTTGAGTGCTTTTTGCGCACTAATCATATCAATTTACTCTTAGTGAAGTGTTCAGTCTTCTTAGTATCACTTATGCGGGTTAGAGGTTATTTTTTTTTTTGTCTTTGTTTTTGCACGTTTTTCGCCACTTTGGGAGTTCAATATGAGTCAAATGATGAATCGAATTGATCCCAATTGTCGCTTATCGTGGACAAAAGTCAAGCAAAGAATGAAGGCAAAGTGATGGAAATCGATGCAGTAGAGGACAGGAAGCAATGCAGTGAAGATCGACCAAATCCAGAATTTGTTAAGATTACAGTAGAAAATTTATTTGGGATTAGAAAATTCGCATCACCAGCGAAAATTTCACAACCTTGAGAAGTACCAATTTTAAGCTAGACACCGGGGTTTTAAGCTGGTATTGTTCTAAGCGAATTTCATGTTTCGCTACTCACATAAAATTTAAAAGCTAAAAACTATTAAAAATTTATTGCTAAGCGAGTGCCAAGCCTGCAAGAAATTTTTCTATTTTAAGCTATGCATGGTGATTTCGCTACCTAGCGGGGAGATTCTTCGATCTAGCGAAATTCTTTGCTTTCGTCATGTTTTTATGAGTAATGTGACACCAAATTTGGGGTATGTTACTCTGTAATCCACTAAAATTAGCCAAATTGTTAGGCTTTGTAATTATTTTCATGTATTGAGGAATTGGCCTATATAGAGCCCTCCCTTTTTTGTAACCCTAAGCAACCTTGATTTGGGGAGAAAAGAGAATTTTGTAAGTTTTCATTTTTGTAAATAAAGTCTCGTATTTTAGGTTCAGGTTTGCTTTTCTCTCTTCTCTCTCCTCTTTCCTTATTTTCTTGTTTGCCAAACACCCCTCTTGAGGATGACAACTCAAGAGAGATGCTTGGCCTAAGCCTCCCTTCTTTGAAGAGGAAGGAAGCTGCAGAAAACGGTAGTGGGGCATATGCATGTTGTCCTCTTGTGTTAAAAGCGCTACGAGATGCGTATTTATGGCCCTCATCTTCTCAAGTAGGGTTGAATAGCATTTAATATTTATTGATTTGGCCCAGCACTCTCCATGCTTTTTAAGATGGTGTATGCTCCACATTACGCTGGAGCCACTATGGTTTTAGATGGTCAGCTACGAGCCGAGCGATGTTTAATCAGTGGGTTTCATGTAGGAATTACTTATGTTACGTATGTGTTGTATGTCGAGTTGCTGTTTTTAGGAGTGAGGTTTGCTAGTTAAACATAGAATCCGGTTATGGCACAAGACTACTCGTTGCTTAATCTGCTATGAGATAAAACTGAGAGGATTCTTCTAAGATACAAGTTAGTGACCTAAAATCTTCAAAGTTAACTTTTCACACTTCATTTTTAGTTTTTCTGAGTTAATCAATTTTCAAACTCATCACCTTTGTTTTGAAAAATCCAAAAAGTCAAATAGAAAGCCTTGCAGCTTCTTGCACTTATGCAAAATCATTCCTAGGATGAAAACCCATCCAGGTGACCTGAACCTTTATCTTTGTAGTAAGCTTGACTACGGCGGTAGTAGGAACTTAAGTGTATATAAATTTTGTTGATTTTAGCTCGATAGCCCTCTTGTGGCCATGATCCAAATGGCGCAGTTACCGGGGATGGTGCCAAACTATGAATGATAAGTTGAGTGTACTTGTGATCGACATCACAAGTGAGGAATAATATCTTTTTAGCACTTTTGAAACCCGAGTTAAACGATAGCATAGATTTCATCAACTTTGGTAACTGCTTTGTTTTTGTTTTTATATCTCCCCAAGTCAATTTTTTATTTTAGCTAACCCTAACCTTTTTGCAATTGGTTTGTGCTCTTTATTTGTGTCTGGGTTTGTGTAATAGTTGTGTATCTGATCTTTGGAATGGAGGAACTGAGGAAGGCGCCTGAAGTCGATTTTTAGCGAGCAGGTCGGTGAAATTCGGTGTACCTGCTTGATACCATGGATCCACTACGAAGAACAACGAGTCGACTGGAACCCCAATGAATCCAACAGCCTAGAACCATGAGGGATCACATCCATCCTCTAGAGTTGATGCCCCGTCTGTATCATTCACTCCTGGCGAGATGTGCTTGGTGAGGGCCTTATTGAGTACCCCCTACTCCCCATATCATGGTATGGAAAACGAAAATCCATACACTCATATTAGGGATTTTTGAGGGAGGTTTGCACTACCTTTAAGGAAGGTATGATTGACATCAGATTTTGCTAAGTGAAAGCATTTCCATTGACCACAAGGGCTGAGCCAAGATTTGGCTAAACTCACGAGGGCCTAGAACCAGAGTAGAAATTGGGGTATTGCCGGCGAAATTCTGAAGAAGTTCTTAGGTGCTCATAAGACTAATTTGAAGAGACAAAGGAATTTTGCTACGACTCGGGATGGTGAGAGGTTTTATCGGTGTTGGGAGGGGACATGGAGACTATGAGTGCATACCCACATCATGGGTTTAATGTGTTGATGAACCACCTATAGTATTATATCTCTTTACCATGAACATTTGGAAACCATGTGTGAAGAAGATTTTTCTAAGTGGCTTGTCCAGGACAGCTCATGTGGATTTAAGTCTGGCTGGGAAGCTCTAGCGGGATGAGCCTATAGAAAGTGGAAGATGAGACCACAGAGTTGGCAAGGGTGAGATGTATGCATGAAAAAATAGAGATGAGAGCTGGGATTTCAGCTAGCAGGAAAGGGTGGAGGGCGAACAGCGACTCGAGGTGCATGCGGTTAAAATCCTACACAGTCAATCCTTGCACCAGACTTCAATCCTGTGCCTTGATAGAACCATGTCACATGGCCACAGCAGTGAAGGATTTGATGTCATAATGTGCAAACCTGCATGGGACAAAATACAAGCCTGCTGTCTAATACTCTATATGGTAATACCTACAATTCAGTGACCTAACTCGCCCCCTGCCTATCAACTGCACCCCAGTGCAACACCGATTTGATTCCCTCACGTCACAACAACCATCATCCTCTTCTCCCGACAGAGCAAGCCATATTGGTAAAGGTGGTAATTACTGTTGAGGGCAAAAAGGAGTCAATGTGCGGCGCTACGAAAAAGAGATGCTGCAGAAAGCTACAACGAATAAGAAAATAGATAGACTTAATCATCTCAACCCGAAAATTGACAGCTAAAATCATTCAATCACCGAATCAACCAGCAAGTTACTAGAGGTACAAGATAAGGAGTTTCCATCACAAACACTTCCAAATCCCAAGGAATTCATGAGAGGGTGGGGTCATCAGCAATTCGAGGAATGGGATGAAAGTTAAACTATAATTACTACTGAGTGGAAAGAAGTGATAACCATATAAGCTTTATTGAAGAATCAATCAGGAGAGAATTTAGGTGCGAGGCATATTCTCCTAAGGATTCAATGAAATACCGCATACCACCTCCATTTCCACAAGCACTTAGAGGTAAGAAGAGAGGCATCTTGACAGCGGGCATTTTTAAGGGTCCTAAGGCAGAGTGAGAGAGGTTAACATACCTCTTTTGGACATAATCAAACAAGTCCACCTTATGCAAAATTTTTTGAAAGATCTTTGCTGAATTAAGAAGGGATTAGGCATTCGAAGAAGGCATTTCTCCTTGAGCAAGTCGGTGCCATAATCCCAGCAAATACCCATCCAAATCTGAGGATCGGGATCTCACGCAATTTTAGGTCAATGTAGTGGGAAGTGCTGAACAAATCATTGCTTGGCCCAGGAGCCGGTGTGAATCTATGTCGTATTCGGTATACAGCGGTTAGGTTTGGAGCTTAAATCTGACATCACACTTTCATTGGGCGATAGACTCCGGTGAAAAACTCCCACCCCAAGGGGATAGTTGAAGAACATTGTGAAAATGAGCAAATTCTGCACCGATAGATTTTGTAGTGCTTGACGCGAGCCAATTGCAAATGAACCCAATCATCTTTACCAATCATCTTAGGAAAACCATTTTTGTAACCATGCAATCATCGAATATGGAATGTCATCTGCAGCCTGACAACATGACCTTGGAATTGGTATCTTTCGTACGAACAACAAACATGAGTTCTTCAGAAAATGAAAATCATATAGCTATGAAGTTGTTTCAAATGTCAATGTGCGAGGAGAAAACAAAGATGCTCGGGAGTGCGGGGTAATCAACCAAGGAGATGAAGAAATTTTTGGTCCTGTATCGACACTGCTACGAGGCTTGATTGGTCGGTCGAAGTCCATCGGGGCAGTCAAACAATTGGGCACCCGACACCGTCAGCGGACTACTGCGGGGTTGAGAGATCATTCTCCCATGACCCTCCTTGAGTAATTTTGAGAAGTGAAGCTAGTTCGGTGTTCCCAAACCAGTGCGGTTCCACAATTTTGCTTTTATCTTAATTTAGTTAATTTCGATAATTTACGCTATTTTGAAATTTTATATAATAGCAGTTTTCACTTTACGGTAATTTAGTTTATATATTATAATTGCAGTATTAAATTTTAATTATAGTTTCATCTAGTAAATTATTTATAATGATTATTATTTAGTATGAAA
Organism: Tetrastigma voinierianum; assembly: GCA_016808115.1. Taxonomy (NCBI): domain Eukaryota; kingdom Viridiplantae; phylum Streptophyta; class Magnoliopsida; order Vitales; family Vitaceae; genus Tetrastigma; species Tetrastigma voinierianum. The sequence goes on along the minus strand of JAEQBH010003181.1, from coordinate 267,268 downwards.
ATCTTATTAATTAATTTAAAATTTTGAAATTGAAGGCCAGTGACGGGGAGCCCAGGTCGCTAAAATAAGCGAAGGCAAGCGGGGTGGACTCTTCGGCTACCCCCACGGAATTCTATAAGAGGGAGGAAAGGGGTGCTTAAGCATTCACACTTTTCATTCCTCTCACTTGCCTCTAGTCCAGTGACCTGAGTCCCAACCAGCTGTGTAGCGGATTTCACTGAGCTTCCAGGTCCTTTGCCGGTGATCCAACTGCCTACGCCAGCTGTGGGATTTAATACCTTGCAGTGAGCCGCCGGTCTGTATACTAATGCGCACCCGGTCTGGTGTTTGAGCCCTGAGTCCTTCTTGCATTCACCCGTGGACAACTGTAGCCCGCCATGCCCGTAGTTAGCGTGACGAGCCCGGCCTGAAGCCACGTGCTTCTCTGCCCTCACTGTGCATTTTTGGCCGACCCCTTGCACCTCTGTGCGAGCCACAGTGTGAGCTCTGCGCGCGCCTGAGCCACGCCTCGGCATTTGGTCCTCTGCAGGCCTTGTTGGCTATTTAGGTGGGTTTCGAGTTGCGACCCGGTGGGTGGGCCTGGTTGAAATGCCTGCACCATGATGGTCCGATCCACCTCCGAGAGAGCCTCGATTGAATCGAGCCTCGGCGCATTTCGGTGAGTGAGCCCCTCTTCGATATTTTAGTTACATTTACGGTATGGATTCGTACTAAAGGTGGTCCGCTGTTGTAGCGCCAGGTTAGATGATACACGAGAAGGCCCGGCTGGTCCGAAACTCGATCCATCCACTGAGTCCCCAGAAGGCGTACTGAAGAGCCCGGGGGATTTCGTCGATGTCGGACCGCGGATGGGACCCTGGGGCCGTCCTTTGTCTGGAGGAGGGTTAGGAGGGCTCGGCGCTTCGCGGGCACGCATCCAGATATTGATGAAGTCATCTTCTTCGACCTCGATCGTCACCCGATCTGTCGGTGGCAGAGGCGACTTCATCACCCCATTGTCGCTGCCTCGAGGATCGACGGCCCGTTGTTTATGGGGAACCTGAATTCCGGGAATGTATGACTCCATCGTAGGCTTAGTTCCATCGAGAGGTCGTACTCACGGCGATAATAGCGAGGGATCCGGATCTGGGAGTCCATGAGGTTGATCGAGGAGTATTCACTATTACCTTTCATGATTCTGAGGCAGCATTACTACCCACGAGTGGTGTTGCCGGTTACCGCTCGATGACCTACAGGGAGCGGCGGTCCGCCAGGCCCGATTCGACATCGATGATAGCCGATTGTTCTCGGGCGGCGGATGTGCGACTTTGGGCTGCATGCCGTAGCACAATTCGGGGAGGGTTCTGCGGCGTAAGGCTCACCCATTACTCGTAGGGAGATGGTCAGGAGCAGCGGCGGAGAGACCACCCCTTCTTTGGTCGATATTTTCACGGGGCGACTTAGCCTCGGATCTTCTTGTCGACCATCTATTTCGTGCAGGCTTATTCCCTCTGTGACATTAGCCAATGAGAGGGAGAATAATCTTGGAGGCTCTTTCTGCAGGATCTCGAGGGGATTTTAGTCCGATCCCTCTGTTTGGTGATGGCCTCTCTTTTCGCGATTCGAGAGAAGGTCCATCGGAAGGACCTAGCACGACGAGAGCCTTCCATTACTTATGCGAGACTCTTGCCATGTTCTCGAAGCCTCCCAGGATTTCGGTAGACCCCGGGATTGAGATGAGAATTCAGATGCCCTCTGGTCTTCATCGATGTGGGTGATGACTATGCAGTCTCTGCTGCACCTCAGAGACGACGGGACCCGGGAGGAAGTCTCTGCAAGATCAGTGGATTGGGGACTCCACGGGAGATGATATACCTTGCCAGGCCGAAGTGGAGGAGTCCGGCTACAATCTGCCTCCATCTCCTCCTCGACACCTTTACGTCGAATTGTAATTTGATACACCCAGACCCATCCTATTGACACCATTCGCCGGAGTACATTCATGCCGGCTCACAGAGATAGATTTGGTGTGATGGATGCCATCTGCTCACCCACGGCTACAGTGCGGGATCGGAGTTTGCTTGATGTCACTCTATGCTTGGCCGAATCATAGCGCCCGCCAGGCGCTTCCTCGTGTTGATGTCGAGAGAGCCCGCGCAGGCCGGCTTATTTGGATGTTACGCGGCGACGGCCAGCAGCTTAGACCCACCACCACCAGCGGTGAGGTGGTTGAAATTATCTTACCTATGATTTTTGTATAGTTACCGAGTTTTATCATTTGCCTACTAAATACAGATTAGGATTAATGCTGTTGCTGTAGTAGCGTGATATTTTTGTTTGTTAACTTTGATAGCCATTGCACTAGCCACTTTGGCTATATCAAAGCTGTCGATATCTTTATATACAAACTTTGCATACCATGTTTGTGCCTTTACCATGTATATTTGTTTTCTTTTCAATTGAACAATTGAATTGCCACAATTGGACAATTGAATTGCTTTGTTGGAAAATTGAATCCTTTGTTTGTCACCTTTATGTTAGAGCAAATTCCATGCTTGAAACGATTTTAGTCAGTGAAGTTCCGGCATGCTTTCGGCTTGAAATTTCTCCCTTATGCTAATTCACACCTTTGCCTCGGATTATTTCAATGAGAATTTGTGGTTGTTTACTTTCCTTCGCTTTGCATAGCGGCCTTAAGCATGTTGGCAACCTAGGATGAGTTTATTGTTACCCATACTTGAAGACGATATTTGTCTTCCCGAAAAGAAAAAGAAAAGAAAAAGCAAAAAGAAAAAGAAAAGAAGAAAAGAAAAATAAAAATTAAGTGAAGTTTTGCCTTGAAACAAGAACGCGGTCAGGGTGTATGGTAACCTTTGGCTTAGATGCCCTAAACCTTAATTGGTTGGGAGTCATCGATTTGAGTGTTCGATTACATGGGTGGATAAAGTGGGAGTCTAGCAGGTGTAGGTGCTTGATTTTGAAGTCTGGTGTTCGAGTGGGGTGAAGCCTTTAGGGAGTTTGTGAGTCAGTGATCCTTTGGCTTGATGCCACTGAAGCCTGAGTGGTTTGAGGAGTCATCGGTGAATCCGTTACCGCGGACTTTGGTGAAGTCGAATTTTTAAGCATTATCCTACCAGTGTAGTTGAATAAAAAAGAAGAAGTCAAGTAACTATCCTTATCCTAGGTTGTTCGACGACTTAAGGCCATGTCGGTGCTAGGTTGGGGGAGGGACAAATTTTGCAATTTATTGGCGTAATGGTTATATAAAGAACCATTAGACTTAGGTGGAAATTCAAGTTGAGAATCATGGAACCAATATTGACCTGAAATTATTCTTGTATGGTTTTGGCTCTTTCATATTGGTTTTCAAACTTGGTGTCCATTTTCCAGTTTAAGGTACTGTTTATATATACATAAACCCATAAACTTTTTGAAATCACTACATGCATCTCCTTTTTGTTTTTGCATTGCTAAGGGACTATCAACGTTTCGGTTGGGGGGTGTGATTAGTACCCAAAAGAATTCTGCCCCCAGACTATATTGAATGAGTTTTGAGTGCTTTTGCTTTGACAATCATATCTGTTATCTGACTAAGAGTGTTCAGTGTCTTCCTTAGTATCACTTATCTTAGGTAGAGGTTATTTTTGGTTGTTTTGCATGTTTTTTGCGCACTTTTGGGAGTTCAATATCGGAGTCAAATGATGAATCCGCGAAGATTGATCCCAATTGTCAACCATCAATCGGACCAAAGTCAAACAAAAGAATGAAGGCAAAGTGATGGAAATCGATGCGATAGGACAGGAAGCAATGCAGTGAAGATCAACAATTCCAGGGAATTTCGCTAAGATTGCGAAAATTTAATGGGATTCGCGAGAATTCGCAACCTTAGCGAAATTTATAACCTTGTGAAATACCAATTTTCGCTAGACACGGGGGTTTTAAGCTGAGCCTTGTTCCTAAGCGAAATTTCATGTTTTAAGCTACTCCACATAAATTTAGCTAGCTAAGCGAAATTGCGAAACCTGCGAAATTTTTCTATTTTAAGCTATATGATCGATTCGCTACCTAAGCGAAATTCTTCGATCCTTCAGAAATTGTACCTCGTCATGTTTTGTAATTAATGCCAACCGACTTCAAATTTGGTGTATTACTCTCTTGTCATCCACTAAAATTAGCCAAATTATTAGGCTTTATGGTATTTTTCATGTATTGAGGTGGCTTTTATATAAGCCCCTCCTTTTGTAACCCTAAGCAACAATTTGGGAGAAGAAATTTTGTAAGTTTTCATTTTGTAAATAAAGTCTCGTATTTAGTTAGGTTTTCTTTTCTCTCTTCTCTCTCCTCTTTCACTTATTTTCTTGGCTGCCAAACACCCCTCTTGGATGACGACTCAAGAGATGCTTAGCCCTAAGCCTCCTTTCTTTGAAGAGGAAGGAAGCTGGCTTGGTAGTGAGGCATATGCATGTTGTCCTCTTAGCATGTTTCAAAAGCTACAGTCACGTATTTATGTCGTCTTCTCAAATTAGGGTTGAATAGCATTTAATGTTATTGATTTGACGATACTCTCTGTGCTTTAGGATACAGTGTATACTTATTGCTCAGATGCACTATGGTTTTTAGATGGTCTTCACGAGCCCAGCTGAAATGATGTTTAATGTTAGGGTTTCAAATTTGTAGAGGCCATGTAGATGCATGTTACCTGTGTTAACTCAAATAGGAGTTGTTTTTAGGGTGAGGTTTGCTAGTTAAACATATAGGTCGGTTGTAAACTGGACTATAGGTTGCTTGTCATAGCAGAGGATAAGGCAGGGACCTTGTTTGCCACTAGTTAGGATTAGTGACCTAAATCTTCCAAAGTTAACTTTTCACACTTCATTTTTCGAGTTTTTGATTAATCAATTTTTCAAACTCATCCCACCTTGTTTTGAAAAATCCAAAAAAGTCAAATAAAGCCTTACCTTCTTGCACTTATGCAAATCATTCTGAGGATGAAAACCACGTCAAGTGTTCAACCCTAGACCGCTATCTTTGCCGGTAAGCTTGACTACGGCGTCAGTAGGGGCTTAGGTGTATATAAATTTTGTTGATTTTAGCTCAGCCTACTGTGGCACGAATCACCTGATGGGGGAAAGACTAAAGTGGATTCGTGCGATGTTGATTTCATTGAGAATGATTTCCCTAGCATAGGCGATGTCAATGAGAGTTTAGACCTCTATGAGTTGGAGTAAGCTAGGTGGGGGTACCACTATCTTCAGCGAGGGTGGGAATTAGTTCACGAGATCGCTAGAGATAGTGGAAATCCCGATCTCGACCCTAATGGGAGTGTTCCATTAGAGCTGTCTGAACCTCTTGAGTTGCGTCATAGCAATAGAGGTAACATTCCTCGTCATCACTTTGAGATTGAGGGGGATGCTTTACTTTTTACTGCTAATGAGCCTTCTTCTAGAGAGGCGCTCTCTTAACCTGCTAAGAGAGAATGGATGCATGCAATGAATGATGAATTGAGCTCCATAGATAAGAACTCTGTGTGGGACTTGGTGGATCTTCCGCTTGGTCACAAAGTTATTGGAAACAAATGGGTTTTGAAAGTTAAGCGCAAGGCAGATGAGTCAATTGACAAGTACAAAGCACATCTTGTGGCAAAGGGGTTTACCCAACAAGATGGTATAGATTATGATGAGACAATTTCCCCTGATTGTCAAGGTTGCCTCTATTCGCCTTATCCTTGCTATTGTCGCACAACTGGATTTAGAGCTATATCATATGGATGTTAAGACTGCATTCCTCAATGGAGACCTAGATGAAGAGATCTACATGAATCAACCTATGGGTTTTGAAGTTAAGGGACAAGAGCGCAAAGTGTGCGAGCTCAAACGTTCCATTTATGGACTCGAACAGTCATCTAGACAATGGTACTTCAGATTTCATGACTCGATTATCTCTCACGGTTTTGAGATGATTGAAGAGTTCCATTGTGTGTATCTGAAGCGTTTAAAGAAGAGTGTGCTCATCCTATCTTTGTATGTTGGCCCGACAATCGCCCATCGCGAGGAAATGATATGGACTCTATTGTCGCCACTAAGAAGTGGTTGTCCTCTATTTTTTTAGATGAAGGACATGGGTGAAGCGCATTTTATTACTTTCCGGGATTGGGGTGTTAGAGACCGTTCTAAGATGCTTCTTGGTTTATCTCAAGAGACTTACATATAGAAGATTCTTAAACGATTTCGCATGGAGAATTCCAAACCCATTGACACCCCTGTTGAGAAGGGGAGTGCTTTATGCTTAGACTAGTGTCCTAAAACAGATGAGGAAAAGAAACGCATGTCTATAGTGCCATATGCTGAGGCAATTGAGAATCTTATGTATGCCATGTTATGCACAAGGCCGGACATATGCTTTGCAGTCGGCATGGTGAGTCGTTACTAGAGTAACCCAGGACCTGAGCATTGGGCAACAGTGAAGAGGATCTTTCGATACCTCCAAGGGACAACAGACTTTGCCTTGTGTTTTCATAGGGGTGACTTGAGGCTGAAAGGATACAGTGATGCTGATTGGGTCGGTGATAGAGATGAGCGTAAATCAACATCGGATAATGCGTTCGTTCTTGGAGGCGGCATTGTATCTTAGTGTAACAAGAAGCAGACTTGTGTTGCCTTATCTACAATCAGTGCGAGTATGTGGCATGTCGCGACAAGCGTGCAGAAGGCATCTGGTTAGGAAGGATTCTTGCAGCGTCCTAGGCATTACAACCCGGGTCTGAGAGAATTTGTAACATTATATTCTGATAGTATTATAGCCTTGGCGTATGCAAAGGATCCTAAGTATCACGGGAAGTCTAAGCACATTGAAATCAAGTACCATTTCTTTAGAGGTATGATCGCGCGGGGTGAGGTGGTCATCAGTCTCATGTTGGTAGTATGGGATTGCGTAGGATGTGACACCTCTATGAGTTGTATTTGACATTTTTAATAATAATAATATTGGTTCCCATGGGTTCTATTATGTTTTACTCTCAAAATAATTATTCTTGTGTGCATATTCTTAGTACATGACAACAGGCAAGAATCTACTTACTCACATAGGTAATTCGCCTTAGCGCTTTAGTAGTGAGCAAGATGAGACTAAAGAATCTATGGTGCTCTGGAAGAGATCTAAGATTTTACTTGATAGTCGCCTTAGTTATGACTAAGATGAGATTCTTTGAAGTCGTTCATGAATTCTTTCCACAATTAAGTAGGCTTTGAGAAAGCCAAGTGTGAAGTAAGGCAATTTTGTAGTGGCTAAACATTCATCTGTATGGTATAAATTGATAGCGACATGCTCATTTATATGAGTCAACACCATAACATACATATCATACTGTATGTGCTTAATGCTGACTAATAGTGGGAGTGTTGGATTATTCCTTATCCACCACTGTGTGAGCCACTAAGATCTTAAGGGATCTAACTTATGTCCTTATGACCTAAGGCTTGGTCATGAAGAGGATGCTTGATGTTGCTACTTTAGCATGCTTTCTAAGGGCTATGATTGACCTGACCACATGGGCATGTCTGGAAACAAATCGGGTTTAATTGAATTGACGTGAGTTCTTAGGGAGAATTAATTTTACCTAATACACCGTCATGTGTTTGGCTAGCCAGTCACTGCGTATCGATTTCGTATTCGATATAGGTTGATGTTACTTGATATATTGTAGGATTAGTATTGCTCACTATGAGGATTAAATACTTAATCGAAGTGATGATGAAGTGTATCTAGGACATATGCGAGTAGCCTTTGGGTGATATTTTTGTTAGTCTTAGGTGGTGACTTAATATTTATACTCAGCGGCGCTTCTAGGAAGGGGCTCTATACTTAGCCCAGCCTCGATCTTTGGACCTTACACAAAACTTGTTGTTTCTGAGAGCTCCATGTGATAATATTGCCACGAGGAAGACACATATTCCACTAACAAACTTCCTGCCATCTAGGTTACTTGTCCGGCATCAGAATAGCCTTGAATTCATGGCGAAAGGTGAATGTAGACCATATAGGAGTGTTACTTTACATATCTCGAATCCATTTACAAGCTTCCCAATGAGCATGATGGGTGCCTTTAAAAATTGACTAAGCTTGTTGATAGAAAGGCTAGGTCGGGCGGTTAAAGGTTAAGAATGTTGGAGGGCTCCCGCAGTGCTTCTATACGAGAGAGGGTTGATCAAATGCTGCCACACCGGTAAGAGATAGGGTTGTTATTGAATCGTTGGAGTAGAGCATGGTTTTGAATCGTGCCGCATGTTGTCGAGATGGGGTTGCTGCATACTTGGATTGACTCAAGTGTAACTGTGAAGAAGTTCTTCTTACTTCAAAGCCCGAGGAAGTAGCTAACGATTTGATTTTTAGAGCAAACTAGTGATTTAAATCTGTAATAACTTAATGAATGTCTTCTGAACTCTCCCACGTGATGAGGATGTCATCAACATACACTAGGAGCAGTAGTAGGTTCCCATTTTTATGAGTATAAAATAAGGAAGTATTGGACACAAAATTATGAAAACCCCATGCTACCAAATCATCTCTTAACTTTTCAAACCAAGCTCTTGGAGCCTGCTTCAGTCCATATAGAGATTTGTGTAATTTACAAACATGGTGAGGTTTATTGGCATCTAGAAAACCTTCTGTTTGAGTCATGAAGACATCTTCATGTAGCTCCCCATTCAAAAAGGCATTATTTACATCAATTTGTTGAATATTCCACCCTTTGGAGACAGCTTGCTCTGTTTGGCATTTTATCAAATATTAACAACCAGTAGCAACGTAATCAAACTCCGACTGTTTAAATATGTATATGAAACTGATAACTTGCTAAGTAGTCCTTTGTTAGGTTGCTGAGAAATCCATAGAAAGTAGTCTTGATAAGCCTTCTTCGAAATTGCTCCATGTTGAAGAAGAGGCACTGTCGACCCGATTGTCTTTTAAAACTGTACCAAGGTGTCTTTTAAAACTGTTAAATGTTTAATTTTTATTTTAAAGTTTATAAAATAGAAATTATCATAGTTATTACATATTATTTTCATAGGCATTTTCTTTTATTGGCCTGGATTGTTACATATAATATATTCCTTTTTATAATTACATATAAAAGCAAGAGAAGCTCCCAAAAATGATATTTTATAACTGAATACATTGTATGAAATCGTTAAACCGTCGGAAGCAGGGCGGCTCGACCGTGGAGTTGAACCCATTAGTGTTGAGGAGCCCAAGAGATAAAGTTCTAGTAAGATTTATTTACTTTTATTAGACTAATTTTGGTGAGAGTTCGGCCGTCACATGTATATTTGTCGTTTAAAAATGGACCAAATCTTCAAAGATTAAAATTAATAATAATTAACAATTTTATAAAATTTTATATTTTATAAAATAAAAGCTTTCTTTGGAAATACTTATAGTTTATTCTTATATTAAAAGATTATATAAAATAAATTCTTAGTTATATTTAAACATCTTTATTTGCTTTATATTATTTTCGAAGCTGCTATTATTATTTTATTTTATTAAATAATTATTTAATAACTATTATTTTCTATAAACAACTATTTTCTAATACTTACCACAATAAAAAAACTAATGTTTTTAACAATTAAAAAATATTATATAATCATTTAAAGAATCGTAAAATAAAAAATGGGCCAAAATGTGCAATGGACGGCACAAAAGCCTAATGGCCTATTCGGGGCTAGGCCAATGCGGGTGGCTCTATTTGTTTACATTTTTTCCCGGCAGGCCTCCAAAATGTGTGTGGTAAAGTAAGTGATCCATATTCAGCCTCTCTTTTCTTGTCTTTTGACTGACCTTTTAACAGTCAAATCTTATTGATGAGGTTCATTATTTAATCATACTAAATGATAATGTCATCATTTTTTAGAATTTGGCTGACTGGAATGCTATTCGAAGAATGTTCTATTTAGATTTGACCAAAATGGAAGGAGAATTTAATTTTTATATATGATGCCTCGTTTGAATGTGGACCAAATACATAATGGAGTCCCATTTGCAAATAATTTTAGATAAATAAATAAATATATAATTTTTTCAAGAATAATTGGTAAACGTTTGAATGTAAGCCAGATGAGTACTTTTTTTATAATATATTTTTTAATAATGTCCTAAATACTTCTAAAATATATATTTTTTGAAGAATGAAAATTTTATTTTAGTTATGTTTCTTCAAGAAAAAAAATATATAATTCGTAGGATCTTTTTCTATCTTAGTCTTTAGGGGAATTTATCTGTTATAGATTTTTGTTTGCACTCTTGATGCACTATTTCAAATAAATTGAAGGAAATTTTGGCCCTAAAATGCATCACCCCCTATCCTTGATTTTCAAGTACTCCTTTTTTTGTTTAAAATTAACTAAGATGGATTCTTGTTGATTTGTTTGCATACTAAACATGTGAGAAAGTACGTACATTGAGTGACTTAGTGGATTTTTGTTGCATAATTTTCAAATAGGATTCGAAGAAGTTATGCGCTCTCTTTTATGTGTCAAATTAAGATCAATGCTTTGCAAATGCACTAAATCAACTATTGATTCTCTGTAAAATATCTCCTACTTTCTTCTTCATTTGGTAACATTGAGGTGGCTTATAATAAATTATCTCAACTTATTTCCCAGTGAAAATGAAAACCTATTTTGGAATAACCATAAAATAAGTGTATTAGGAAAAAGGTTCTTAACACGTCTATATGAAACTTTAGAATGATTTGTCAGTCAAGTTTTGCATTTTAAAATACATCCTTTTACCCTTTATTTTAAATTTCTCTTGCTAATTATATAATTATATTTTAAATTTATATAAAAATTGGTGAAAACTATTAATATGCTAAAAAACTACTGGTTAACTAGTTTTCTTATACCAAAATCAGCTTCAATTTTACTAGTCTAACTTTTCAGCCATTATTTTGGTTCCCATGTGTTTAGGTTCCCATTGCATTTTGTTTGATGCTTTTGAGTGCTTTTCTTTGCTATTTTCCTTTTAATTCATCCTTGTATTTTATTTCTTTCTCTTCTATTCTCTTTCTTTAGGCTGTAATTTGTTGCTTATATATTTTGAGGCTATTAATAAATTAGTTATTGATAAGTTTATTTGTTGGATATGTAATAGCAATTTCATTTATCTCTTCTAGGAATGATGGATCATACTTTGATGTTAAAAGATAGGAGATCAAAGGATTATGTGGATGGTTGAAAGCTTTATTGCATTTGCATTTACAACACTCCTTAAAAACAAAAACTTCATTAAATGTCCATGTGTTAAGTGTGGAAATATGGTATCACATACTAATCAAAAAATTATAGAACATCTGTTTTTCTATGGAATCAATAAGAGTTACCAGTAATGGTATTGGCATGGAGAGCCTGATCCAAGTGGATCATAACCTAATTGACAAGACCCGACCCGGATACCCTCCCAGGGATTCCCGAGGTAGTCCGCCTAGTGAAGTCAACGCCTGACCTAGGAAACATCAATGGAACCCCACTTTAAGAAGAAAATAAACACATGCATTAATATAATACCTCAAATATGTAAAAAAAAATCCACAACAGCTCAAATCCACAATCGACCTATCTTACTGTAGGTCACAACCACAAACACACATAATAAAGACTCATATGAGTTCAATACTAAGATTAGAGCATTCTAAGAGTCATTTGTGAATTTAGGAGTACAAAGGGAAAATACATAAGTCCCGATAAAATAAAGAGACAGGATAGATAAGGTTGAATGCGCCAGGCTGCTGCGAAAGAGTGATGTAGGATGGCGCGAGGTAGGTCCTACAAAATTTACACCGGACCTAGGAAGCAGTTTAAACTTGATAAACGTGAGATAATAAATCTCAGTGAGTGACATAATTTATAAGGAAAATAATGTTTTTATTTTCGAACATTCCTTCTCTCAAGACCTCACTTCCACTCTTTTGCAAGGTTCCCCGTTTAGAATCATTTCACAAAACCCAAACTTATACCCAAATCAACAATATGAAATTCATGCTCAAAAATTTAACCGACATCTTTATCAAGAACCTTATAACCTGAATTTATTCACAACATAAAAATTGAGAATAAGATATATATAACCATCATGTCGTGAAAATAATCATGAAAATACAATAACCATAAATATTGAAATGGTTATAACTTACTTTCAGAGAAACCAACAGTAATACCGTGCCATATACTCATAATGCTTAGTCGGGTAAACCCGACCTCACAACACTGTGGCAACTAATAAACCTTGAGATGGCTTGAGCATCACGTGGCAACTAATAAACCTTGAGGTAAACGAGCATCCACGTGGCAACTAATAAACCCTTTCCAGCGATACCGCATTATAATCATTTCCACAAAGTCTCACAATTCATTTTCTTAAATCAATAACTTTTCAAAATGAATTTAAAAACACTCAATCCATGTACCAAAATGTTTGAATACCACAAATTCTTCATGAACTTCTGATAAAATTTCCAAATTTTTTTAAAATGTTGACAAAACCCACATGAAATGATAACTTCATTTATATAAAAGCAGGATAATTATATTTATGCATAACCAGATCCGATCAAATAAATTATATATATAATAATTAACCACAATTATATATCCATAATAATACCCCAGAAAGGATTTAAAACATATAAACCACTCACGGACTCACAGATGCTCTGATCTGCTCCTGCAGGGATCGTTTTCGGAGTTCGACGTGAGTGCATCAATATAATAAAAATACCATTTAGGCTCCATTAACTAAGCCCAGGAGCATTGGGACGCCCCAAAATGTCTTAGAGGATAATTTTAAGAACTATGAAACTATCTACTATTGGACTCAGACGGAGTCCCGATTATCTGATGTGCCACTAAGGGCCGAGTACCCAAAATTGGGGCTTTTAGAGCTAATTTTGAAATTGAACCCTCCAATAAATCTGTAAAAATATCCAATTTCACTAATCCATCTTCAATTTTGCCTAATTTGACCCGGTGGTGCCCAGTTTCAGTCAAACCTTTCGGTAATTACGAAATGACCCAAAAATGGAGAAAACTAACCAAGCGACGTCAAAATTTAAAAACTTTATATCCAGCGGAAAGCCCGAGACTAGGAACACAGAAAGTACGCCAGCCCGGGTCCAATAGTTTACGTGGTAGCGAAGGCTTCGATCCGATCGTCGGCCCGAGCTTGTTTTCGTCGTATCTTTCAAGCGGTGAGGATTATGAAGGACCATGGGAATGAGTTCGAGGGTCAAAAAATGGGGAGGAGGTATAAAATTCGGCTGGAATGGTCGAGAAAATAGAAAAAATCCGTGACCCAAATCGAAGCGCATGCGCCACTTTCGCCGGCCCGATCGGTGCGTCAGGCGGCGGAGTTGGCCGAGGCCCCCACCGCGGGTCCTTCTTGCCTCCTCCTCCTCCACGGCCGTAGGTGTGTGCAGGGGGGTGTCGGAGATACGCCTCCCACGGCCAAAACCCGTTTGGCCTAAAAACGGCTCAAAACGACCCAGTTCGGGGTCCATAGGTTTTGGGGAATTTTCTAGGGTTTTGGAGTTCAAAATGAGTGTGTTGGGGCTAGGGTTATATTGTGCAAAACTAGGTTTATATTGAGCCTAGGGTGGCTTTCTGTGTAAAAACCCTGTGACCGATTTGGACACCGCTAAAAACATCACTGCTGAACTCCCTGTGGTCATAAATTTATCTCAGAAGTCGGATTTTAACGTTCAACCCGTCTATGAACTCGTATCGACGAGACCTACGAAATGGTGTCTTAGTCAACCCAAAATTATCCATCCTTGAAAAAGTCAACTTGGGCCCACATACTAATTGTTGGTCAAACTTGGTTCAACTTGGTCAAACGTTTTAAAAACTGGTATTATTTGGTACAGGTCGTTACATAATAGTGTAAGACCCAAGAAAATTCCAATATTCTGAAAAAGGGTAAAACAATAATTTCAGAAAACCAAATTTCTCTAGACTCCTGATGACCTAAAACGTATCACTGGCTGAATCGCCTCGCAGACCCAAATACCACGTCGAATTTCGTCGAATTTTGAGATAGTTAGAATTTCATGTTTTTCGAGACACCAAGTGTCGGGTGCCGTAAATCGGTTTTTGAGAGACATGTGATGTGACAAAAGTCACCTACTACATGTACTCATGTGACACATGTTACATGATTAGTGAGAGGATGAGATGAATGGCCTAGATTGTGCCAAGTGTCAAAAATCAAGAAAAAAAGGGACACAATGGGAATTATAGAAATGTTTAATGAATGTGATTTAAAACATTAAATAGTAATTTCATTTCGGACAACCAAGTGTAATGACGTGAGGTGCCGGTTGTGAGTTTTAGAGAGAGAAGGAATTCTTTCTATCTAGATTTTCTACGATCTGACCGGCCGGTTTCGATGGAGCAAGCATAATCGATCTACGTTGAAATGGAGGGCTACGTAGGACACCGATTTAGTGGAGTTCCGACAACTCCAAGAGGTAGGGATCTTTTCTACTTGTGATATCTTTAAGTAAGAGCCATATTTATGGTTAGGGATATTCCGAGGCTTGATTTAGCCATAAATTCGGTCTTAAAACCTTTGAACCGAGGGGAGAAAAATCCCAATTCCTATGGTCGGGAATGCCAACTGAGGGTTTCACCGTTCACACGACAAGGACTTAGATTTTCTGCGTGAAAATGTGTGTTGTAAGTGATTCAAAATGAATTGCTTGTATTTGCTAATTAGCCCATGTGAGCTAATTTTGGTGTTATTGATGTGAATTTAATAAGATGATTTGTTTGAATTAATTATGTTAATATATATGCAAGTGAATATATTAGCATGAATGTTTGGGATCACATCATGCATTTCATATGCACTGGGCACCTTAGAATATTGTGAGGAGTGAATGACATGAAATCAGCAAAAACAAAAATGTTTGTGAAAGGAATTTCAAGGAAGATTTTCTCCAAGAATTGCCTTGAGAGTTGTCTTAACAGATCACGGATGAGGACCATGACTGCTGGGAGAAATATCCAAAGAATTCGCTGAGGATAGTCCAATGTATTTACCGAATTTATAGTGAGTTTTCAAGAACAAAAGTTTTGTTTTGAAAGCTGGATATTACTCGCATTCGGCTTAGGCATATGAGGAGTCGGTGAGGACTCGGGACATGATTAGTCATGTAGACATTCGAGTAGGTTCATGAGAATTTCTTGAATGTGATTGTTTGGCATGACATGTGCGCCAGGTGAGAGTAACCCACGTAGGGAAATTATCACTATATTGGGCTTTGCTTTCGCTGTCGAGGATCGATGTTCGGTACGGAGGTGTACGGGACGGCGCTCACTAGAGGCTGTGTTTAGAAGAAAGTCGGGTTGTGGCTTTGGCATTGTCATTTTGTATAACATGTATTAGAAATTGTACATTTCAATATATGTTTGGTAAAGAGTAATTTATTAACTCTTGAACTATTGAATATAATTGATGTATTTTGTGAAGTATTAATGCAGGGGTCCAAGTGATCATTATTTTACTCGCATGTGGACCCTGTGTGGTCATTGTTAATTGTTGGGACAGGTTTTGTACCTTGGGTAGAGCTCCTCGTATAGAGGGACTACGCCGTTACCGTGGTGGTGTGCGGTTGCCGACATCCCACAGGTATTTAGCGGAGTTGACGGGTTGTCAACGGACCCCTAATTTTGGGGCGTCACAAATAGAGTAGACCATCATAAGCCGATTCCATTTAGCAATGGATGATCTGATAGAGTGGTTGACTTAAACCTTTTTCTGATGCTGATTGGCGTTCTTGTCCAGACACTAGGAAGTCCACTACTAGTTTTTGTGTCTTCCTCGGTGATCCACTCATTTCGTGGAAGGCCAAGAAGCAATCCACCATCTCTTGCTCGTCTGCTGAAGCTTTTATGGACTGCACGCCAGTGAGTTAATTTTCCCCATTGTCGGGGTTACCTCTGTCTCGCCTTATCCTTGCTATTGTCGCTGCTTGGATTTAGAAGCTATATCATATGGATCTTAAGGCGCATTCCTCAATGGAAGCTAGATGAAGAGATCTACATGAGTCGACCTATGGGTTTTGAGTTAAGGGACAAGGCGCGAGGTGTGCGAGCTCAAGCTTCGTTCATTTATGGACTCAAGCAGTCATCTAGACAATGGTACTTGATTTCGCGGCTTGATTATCTCTCACGGTTTGGGTGTGAAGAGGACCATTGTGTGTATCTAAAGCGTTTAAAGAAGAGTGTACTCATCCTATATTTCTATGTTGACATCCTTATAGTAGGAAATGATGGACTCTATTATGCGCCACTAAAGTAGTTTGTCCTCCTTTTGAGATGAAGGACATGGGTGAAGCGCATTTTGTGCTCGGGATTGAGATTGTTAGAGACCGTTCTAAGATGCTTCTTGGGTTGTCTCAAGAGACTTACATAAAGAAGATTCTTGAACGATTTCGCATGGAGAATTCCAAACCCATTGACACCCGTGTTGAGAAGGGGAGTTCTTTGTGCTTAAACTAGTGTCCTAAAACAGATGAGGAAAAGAAATGCGTAATCCCACGTGAGTGCCATATCTTTGAAGCGATTGAGAATCTTATGTATGCCATGTTATACGAGTGGGACATATGCTGCGATCGGCATGGTGGCTGAGTTACGAGATAACCAGGACTGCATTAGTGAGCCTTGATGAAGGGATCTTTCGATACCTCAAGAGACCAACCAGACTTTGCTTTATGTTTTCGCAAAGGGTGACTTGAAATTTGAGATCTGATAATCTTGATTGGGTCGGTGATAGAGATGAGCGCAAATCAACATCGGGTTATGAGTTCGTTCTTGGAGGCAGCGTTGTATCTTGGTGTAACAAGAAGCAGACCTATGTTGCCTTATCTACGATAGAGTATGAGTATGTGGCATGTGTAGCAGTTGTGCAAGAAGGTACATCCTAGTTGAGATTCTTGCGACGCACAAACATTATAGCCCATTCGAGAAAGGTATATTATATTACGATGAGTACTATAGCCTTGGTGTATGCAAAGGATCCTAAATTATCCACGGAGTCTAAGGACATTGAAATCAAGTACCATTTCATTAGAGATATGATAGCACGGGGTGAGGTGGTCATCAGTCTCATGTTGGTAGTATGGGATTGCGTAGGATGTGACACCTCTATGAGTTGTATTTGACATTATTAATAATAATAATGAATTATTGAGTTCTATTATGTTTTACTCTCAAAATAATTATTCTTGTGTGCATATTCTTAGTACATGTCAACAGGCAAGAATCTACCCACTCACACAGGTAATTTGCCTTAATGCTTTAGTAGCGAGCAAGATGAGACTAAAGAATCTATGGCGCTCTAAAAGCGATCTAAGATTTTACTTGATAGTCACCTTAGTTATGATGGGTCAGGATTAACAGAATCGTGCATAGAATTCTTTCCACAATTAAGCCCAGAAACTGAAAGCCAGGTGTGAAGTAAGGCAATTTTGTAGTGGCTAAACATTCATCTGTATGGTATAAATTTGATAGCGACATGCTCATTTATATGAGTCAACATCATAACAGACATATCATACTTTATGTTCTTAATGCTGACTAATAGTGGGAGTGTTGGATTATTCCTTATCCACCACTGTGTGAGCCACTAAGATCTTAAGGGATATAACTTATGTCCTTATGACCTAAGGCTCAGTCATGAAGAGGATGCTTGATATTGCTACTTTGCTTATGCTTTCTAAGAGTATGATTGATACAGCCACAGGAACTGTCTTGAAAGCAATCGGGTTTAATTGAATTAGCGTGAGTTCTTAGGAAGATTAATTTACTAATACCGTCATGTGTTTGCCTTCGCTAGCGCTTATGTCGATTTCGTATTCGATATAGGTTGTCGGCCTTGATATATTGTAGGATTGAGAGTATTTACTCAACATGAGGATTGAAAATACTTAATTTGGTGTTGATGAAATTATCTAGGACATATGCGAGTAGCCTTTGAGGTGATGTATTTTGTTAGTCTTGGTGGTGACTTAATAACTATGCTCCGTTGTTGTTAGATTTCTTCGCAGTATCGCTGACCCTTTTCCTATATGAAGAGATAAGTAAGTGAGTTAATTGAGATGTTTTTCCCATTGTGGGCGAGTGAGAGACGTTAGACTTTTGGGTTGGGCTTTGGCCCAATCCATATCTTCCCATTATGGGCAAGAGGTTAATTCCTATTTGAATACATGTTGGATGGGATAGGGATAAGTCCCTTATTCAAATAGGACTATAATCTTCTCGATTACATTATGATGGGATGAGTCTCACTTATATTAAAAAGTCTCTTATCATATAGGGCATTATCCAACACAACAGAACGTACGGTTCTTCCTCTGATCACTCTCTCTCACTGGAACTCTCTCTTGGGAAATCACCATCGTTGCCCCTTGGATGTGGGTTCCTGGATTGATTAGGGATAACACATTGTGGCTATTCTCTACACTATGAAGACGAGGCGTGCCTGAGAGGCTCGTAACAACGGGGCGTTGGCATCGGAGTCGTTAGGTTTTATTAGTTAAGGTTAGTGAACTTCTTGATCCATTTATATATTGAATGCATGTCTTATATGTTATGTATGAATAATTGCACACAGCGTACAAAATATTAAATCAATTGTAGTTCTTTGTGGAAGAAAGGGTTTTTATCAAGATGGAAAAATCACCTTTGTCCGGTAACTAATTGAGCAATGAAACCTTTGGGTGCATCATATGAATAAAATTCTAAGTTGGATCAGGAAATTAAATTTGATATCAAAAAAAATTTTCTCCTATGGTTGGTCCTAAGAGAAGCTCTCCCCATTTGTGAGTTTCTAATTACTAGAAGATTAGAAATTACAAACAAATGTTATTTTTGTTGTTGGGTTTGAGATAGTTACTTCAGATATCTAGTTTAATAAAGATTTGATTGATGTATCATGAAGTCCTTGGTAGAACTAGGAAGTAGTTCGGACTAGGGCCATCCCACAATGCAGGGATGTGTGGGACTCAGAGAGTCTGGACAAGGAGTGGAGCTTACGTGGGATGTAAGGCAGTCTTCTAGCTTGAAGGCCAAGGAACTTAGGGAGCAAGTAACCAATGGGTTTGAGAAGATTTTTGGTAAGTAAATAACGATTAAATCATAGAAGATCCAAACTTCTAAGCTATCAAACCCGGGAATCACAGTCACTCACAAATGGGCCAAACATGTGAGCTTGACTACCTTTTCTTCATTGCTTGTTCTCAATGGTAAACCGTACTCGGGAATGCTCTCTCATTTGCAAGTTACCCGACATCTTCACCAAAAGTATCTTCGAATCTCTTTTGAATTCTTCACCTCCAAGCTTCATGTCTACTCAAATCCAACGCTCACCTTGTGGGGGGGTGTCAAGGATCATGCTACGGATTCTCAGCCTTGATGAAAGTCACATGCCTTTTATATTCTCTTTGACCCAAATTTTTATCTTCTAATTTATTTTATTTTATTGATTTTTCCATACTTGTAATTGTCCATATTTGTAATTACCTTATTCATGTGTAACTGTAATTATAAATTCAATGTAATGAACCCACTGACAAATTGGTGGTTTTCCATTTATTCTCAATTTGCATCTCATGGCAAGAAAAAAACTCTTTAAGCTTGTTTAGTTATAGTTTTTTGGCTTGTTTTTGTTTTGAAAAATAAGGAAAACAAGAACACATTTGGTTCATAATTTTTTTGTTTTGTAAAACACAGAAAATGCATATAATACTAAATTCAAAAGGCACCAAAATGGTGTTCTCTAGGTTTCAAAAAATTGTTCTCAAAAATAGTTTTAAAAAATAAGAACCAAATAGACCCTTTTTCTCCTGTTTCCCCTTCTTTGTCTAGTAATGAGTTTAGTTTAGTACCTAGTAGTTCTGACGATGATGGATTGAAGGCGAAATGGCTATCGTACCTAACAACTTGTATATTTACATTTGTAGTACCCTATTCGATCTGAAGTTTTGAACACAGATCCTATAGGCCATTTTCCCCCTTTACATATATATAATTTTTTCATACTCAAGTTATTATAAATACCCTAATATGTAATGGTATTTGGTGATATAGTGAAAGTTTGAGGCGACGTTTGCATGGGATGTAGACACACTGTTGAACTACGTAAAATTTAGGTCATCTTCTTGTTTTCTTCCTCTAATCTTTATCATCATTGTTGTACGAATCACAACTATTATTTTAGTTGATGTTTGATTGAGGGAGCTATACTTGATCGCCCACAATAATTTTTTATAAGTTGTTTAGTAAAGACTCTTAATCAACTACTGATAATTGATTAAGGTTAAATGACTCGTCATACAAAAAAGTTACTGATATTAGCTTATTATGATCTTTCTTATTAAAATATCCAAAATTCTTTTTTGTATAATTCTCTCCACATAAAAATATATTTATCTGTTTAATTAGAACTCTTCATTGGCTCATCTTCTATATAAATCTTTATAAATTCATATATATAAATCAGCATATATATACACCAAGTACTATAATTTATGTATAAATGTATCTATCTATCTATCTATATATATATATATATATATATATATATATATATATATATATATATATATATATATATATATATATATATATATATATTATAATAAATCTTCTTATACCTCTCCATCTCCATCTTGTCCATGTGGATAAATTAACTTCCAATCAGCTATTATCATCGGCTACAAATTAAGACCAAACAAACAATTAATTATCTTTTTATAAATATTTTGAAAAATCAAATATATTTCCTAATGTCTTTACTTGATTCACATGATTTGGGAGATTACTGGCCCCATCCACTCCTTGACTTATAGAAATCGGTGGGTCAAAGTCTCCTTTCTAAAATGAAAGGTGTCCCTCATGGATTTTTTTTAGAGAAGTAGGATATTTTTATTTAATTTATAAAAAAAATAATTTTAATGATCTAATTTGTAGCTTTGGGATATTAAAGAATTTTTTGAAAGAAAATATTTTTAGGAGTATTTTTTTGACATATTCACTCTGTATAGAAAAACCATTAACAATGTAATGAAATTTCAAGGCCAGATAGTCCCTCTAAAAGATAAAGATATAAAATAAATTATAAGCAGTTTATCATTCAGGTAATTTAGATCACTATTTTTTAAAAATGATTTATTATTTTATGTCTTCAATAATAGAAAATAAATTTTATGTTATATCTTTGAATAATTTATTTTTTACTGTTTTTCTTTTGTTTTTAATACAATTTAGTTTTAAAGGTAGTAAATTGTCTGGACCCTTCATATCCCCTTTGTCCTTTTAAAAAGATGACTTAACCTAGACTCAAGTTGAAAGAACCATTTTAATATGAATGAATTATTGTACAAGAAAACTATTTTAAAAATATATTTATAATTATTAAAAATAGATTATATATATATATGGATCTACATATATTTTTATTTTACAAAATATTAAATAATAATTTTCCATAACTATTTTATAAAAAACTACCTTCCAAAATTATTGTAAGAAACAATTATCAAATTTGATGTAAAATTTCATTAGTTTGAAAAATAAAGTTCATGTCACCATTTCCTTGAGCCCGAAAGAGGTCAATGGCAAACACCAGTCTCTAGCGCTAACCTGAAATGAGAGCCAGTCGAACCATCCCAAAGGATGAGAGCAGGGGGTAGTTAGGAAGCCCGACCCACAAATCAAGCCGATCCATAGATAAAAATAGAATAAATCCCGATAACATATTATCGTAATCTAACTAAATCTTACAGTTAGGAAAGTAAGATAATTCACAATATTCTGACTCATCAAACGAGATCCACAATAAGGAAGAAATAATTCGAGATAGAGTTTGCACTTTCTATCCATAATCAAATCCGATATCGAGAAGATATCCGTCCGTGAGAAAGAATCTAATTACAATCCAATGATGAAACATCTACTATAAATACAAGGACACCCCATTAGTGAAGATGCATGAAACATCGCAACACATTCGCCCTCTAAGCGATCCATCTTTTCTCTCGGGCCGGCTTGACATGGGCAGCCCGCGGCGAAGCCCTCGCTAACCCCGTCTTTCTTGTTTTGCGGAGAATTACCACATCCGGAGCACAACGAGACCAGCCCGTGGCCAGTCCGGATCGGCCCAACAGCCCCTACACGCTCCGGCCCGATTCAGGTTGAAAAGAGGCATCATCGGTTGACCGTATGTAGGAGCAACGATTCATTTACAAATATAAGCCCGATTTCTGCGACTGCGTTGGTGTCAGCACGGAACCTGGCGAAGCAGCGCCCGATACGCGAGATGCGGGATCCGCCGGCGACATAGACAACAGGACCTCCTGGCACGTAGAAACCAATGCAAGCTGACACAAGCGAGGTGGAGCGCTTACGCCTCACATTGGCGCTTTGATGGGAGAGTGGAACCTTCATGACGGATACCCACCGCGCCCGCGGGATACCACGAAAAACACGGGGAAGGTCCACAACTTTCCCTCTCGTGAAGAACCTTACAATCGACATTCCACAGGCGCTGGGCAGACGAGAATCTAAGCGAGGCAGGGGGGAAGGAGAGCGTGAAGCAACACTCGGGGGCCACAGCGAGAGACGAGGAACACCATCCTCAACAAGGGACGGGAGAACGATCATGGGAAGCGAGAGGTTTAGAGCCTCCCGGCAAAAGGCTGATCGTGTGAAGGAGGTGGTAAGAGGACGCTCGACACTATGGACACCTTGGTACAACAAAGCGAATCACCCTTCACGGCGAGGTGTACTTCCCTGCTTCCGGCCAAAATTCGGATGCCCGAGAGTGGAAGCGTCGATGGTGTCAAGGATCGGTCGATCGTCTCAGCACTTACAAAAACCAAATGGAATTGCATGGGTATCAAGATCCGGTGCGATCTGAGCTTTGCTATCACATTAAAGAGCCCGGCCTTAGCCGCTTTGGTTTAATA
The DNA here is from genome assembly GCA_016808115.1 of Tetrastigma voinierianum. Classification (NCBI taxonomy): domain Eukaryota; kingdom Viridiplantae; phylum Streptophyta; class Magnoliopsida; order Vitales; family Vitaceae; genus Tetrastigma; species Tetrastigma voinierianum. The sequence goes on along the minus strand of JAEQBH010003181.1, from coordinate 244,266 downwards.
GGCTTCCCGCGTCGTGATCACGCCGTTCGGAGAGCTATCCATTGCATTCGTCTCGCTTCGTGGGGCCGGGACGTATAGAAGCCAAGTTATCACTGGCGACCATCAAGCGAGCTCGCAGAAAGCACGAGTCTTATGTCTAGGATTCAATGCGGGTCTCTAAAGGTAGATATACTGACGAAGTTCGCGATCCGCAGCATTCATTGATGGCTTAGGGGTTCAGTCGAAAGACTTGATGTTTTCCATCTCCAAAAATCCCCAAGAAAGCATGGCTAAGGTGCTCACAAAAGCAGAAAAGTATATTAACGGTGAAGAAGCTCTCATATCCAAGAAAGAGAACTCATCCACTCATAAATAAAAAAGCGCGGGACACCTGGCTTGATGAGAATGAGAAGCCCACGAAAGGCGAGCAGGCGAGAAAGGTCTCAGAAGGATGGAGAAGCGGTCCCAGAAAGGCGTGGAAACCTCAGAGATCGTCTGGGGCCACCGCAACTCGAAAGACAATGACATTATTCACCTCGTGATTCCGCATGCGGCCTCGATCATCGCGAGTCTGCGCGGGTGCAAACGAACGAGTTCTGAGGTGGCGACTCAAATGAAGTCGGACCACTCGCGAGAGACAACTCCGGGTACTCCAGATTCCATAGGACTACGGGCACCGCCGCGGATGTGCATACAACTCAAGAGGAAATAGAGTACTTAATACGGTGGGTACCTCAGAGCGGCTTCATATCCACACAATCGATCATGTCAAGCTGAAACCCGAGGCCACAGGCTCGTGACCACCGCTCGTGATTCTGACTCAACACCAATAGCCCCTAGGAAATCCATGTGATCTTAGGAGGATTCGCAGGAGGGAATCGATTCGACTCCGGAAGGCCCATCTGCGCGACATCGGTCGGCCCGAGAGATAGCGGAAATACAGCGGTGTCAGTTTGCCGCGACTCTCGACACGTCCAATCAAATTCTCTAACTTTCGGACACGGAGGATGCCAACACCCCATGACTGACCCATTGGTAGTTGGCGCGCCTTGGCCAACAAAGCGGAGTTCATGGGTCCTAGTTGACAACGGAGTTTAGGCGACATCATCTTGGCGTCGGCTTTTCGATAAGATGGCCATCGGAAGGGAGAAGTGGAACCGTCAAGCACACATCTGCGAGGTTCTCAGGGAAAAGTGTACCTTTGGGCTCAATACAACTAATTACTCACCTTAGGAGATCCCCCTTGTCGAGCAACGGCAGCCAGTAAGATTCCTCATTAGCCAGACGCCCCATCTGCCTGCTCAATATGTTGTTAGGCGGACCCTCTCTCAATCTGATAAAGCCATCCCCTCCGCGTACCACATATTGATCAAGTTTCCTACCGTAGCGGAATTAAGAATGGTTCGAGGAGATCGGCGAGTGGCCGGGAATGCTACTCGGCATCCATGAGCCCGACGGTCGTGACATACACATGCACAGGCAGGCTCGACATGCTGTACGGGGTGCTCACCCAACTGAGCCCTCGGAGAAGAACTAGACCGATATCGTTAATTGTGACCGGAACATCTAAACTATACCCGGCTCCAAATTTGTGAGAAGACCTCAAAGCCTCCTCTTCATTTTGAGGCAGGCAAGAGGCGTCTTCACATGGAGCGGTGGACGTGGGAGGAATTGACCTGCGTCATTCATAGAATTTGAGCGTCGGCCTCTTCCATTGATCAAACGAGGGCCGGCGAAAAGACAAAAGCCATCAGCGAGGAGGTCGGCAAACTCCTCGGCCCGGAAGCGATCGGGGAAGTGGAGTATCCGGTGTTGTGACGTCATACTTGTCAAAAGCAAGCGGCAAGTGGCGACTACAGTATCGACTTCAGCGTAAACCGGCGCTGCTTGAGGATAGTTTCCCTTTGCCGAGGATCGACCTCATCGTAGATGCCACGATGACCATGAACTCCTCGGTTTATGGGCGCCTTCTTCGGCTACAACCCGGTCCGGTATGGATCCAGGGCTGACCGAAAAGACCTCGTTCGTCACGGTAGCGAGAACCTATTGTTATCGTGTGATACCCGTTTGGGCTCAGCGGGAGCTACCTATCGGCGGTGAGCCGGATATTCGAGACGGATAGGCCTGGCCCATGGAAGTGTACATAGATGACATCTTTGGTAAAATCCACCACGGCCGAGCTCCCGTAGCTCCGTGTCGGCGTTCGGATCTGAGAAATTACAACATGAAGCTGAATCGACCCAGTGGCCCACACGCGCCGGGGGTATCAGCCGGAAAATTCCTGGGTTTCATAGTCAACCACCGAGGAATTGAGGCAAATCCAAACAAAATAAAGGTTGTGCTCGACATGCCATCGCCATCAGGTATAAAGGAAATTCAGTCGGCGGAAGGATTCTTTGCCTTAAGCGATTCCTATCAGGCCAGTGATAAAATGCTCCATTTCTTCCAATCCACGAAGATGGCCTTTCAATGGGATACAAAGTGCGAAGAAGCATTCTCAACTTTGAAAACATATTTGAGCTCCCCTCCCATTCTAGTAAGTCACATTTGAAGAATCCTCACTTATACTTAAATTTGTATCGGACTTAGACTAAGCGTCCTCGTCGGGGACAAGAGCGAGTGCAACACTGATTTACTTTTGCGGTAGGAGGCTGCGAGGAGCGGAGGAGAGGTACCCAAGGATGGAGAAATTAGACCTTTTGGCATTGGTAACCGCGGCAGACTCCGCCCTTACTTCAGGGCTCATACCATAGAAGTTCGATAGAATGCAGGTAAACAAGTGTACATAAACCGAGACCTCGGAAGAAGTGATGAAGTGGGCCATAGAGGCTGAAGCCCGAGATTCGACATCGAATCACAATGAAAGCGCAATAAAGGCAGGTGCCGCCAGGCCGTCATGAAATTCACCTCGATGGAACTGCGAGAGCGCCAAACAATGGTAGGCCTCCCCATCCCAGAGCTCTCTATAGATGGGCCTCGGAATGCACAAGGGAGGCGAAGCGAATTACAATCGACCTCTCCGGAAGATAGACGGTAGTGCGCTTCGGTCGGATTCAGGCCTCGACAAACGAGGCGGTATGAGGCCGTCATAAGCGAGCCTCAGCCTTGCCATTCAGCGGGTTGACCAGCTAGAGGTTTACGCGACTCGGTGGTAGTAAGACAAATAGAAGACATCTACGAGGCGAAAGTGGAAGGATTGATTCTATACCTCAAAGATGCGAGATTTAGTAGAAAAAGTTTTGTGTTGGTTCGGTCGGTTCACGTCCCTAGAGTAGAGAACTCGAGCCCGATGTAGCAAAGTTAGTGAGAAGCAGCCTTATAGGAAGACCTCGGCGGTCGACACACAGTCGAATACACAGTAGAGCCCTCATAGATCATGATGTGGAAGTTGCCCAGGTCTGGTCCGAGCCGAATTGGATGGACCCCATTTGGGATTATATAATAGAAGGACTTCTACTTGCGACGAAAGAAGCTGACGAATCGGAATGGTCGAAGCGGATTTACTAATCATAAGGAAGCTTGTCTGACGAGGTTTCTTCACACCCATCCTTAAAATGCATCGGGGAAAGACCGCTAGTGCGTCTTGAGGGGAAGTACCGCGAAGGTATATGTAAATCATATCGGAGCTCGGTGCATTAGCGAAAGGTCTTGAGACGGGGATACTACTAGCTGATGCTCGGAGAGCGCAGCGGCACAGTCTCGAGAAATCACGAGATCTGCCGAGGAGCATGCGAGATCTCCGCCTCCAGCCCGGAGCGCGACATGATGCAAGCCCTTTGGCCTTTCCCGACAATGGGGTTTGGACATGCGGGACCTGCACTTTGCATTGGGAAGAGACCAGTAAAATTCATCATCTCGTAGTGGATTACTTCACGAAGTGGGTTTGAAATTTGAACCTTTGGCCACGATCACGAACGGAAGATCATGAATTTTGTGTGGCGGGCCATCATATGCGAGGTTTGATATCCCGAGAGCCACTGGTATCAGACAAAGGAAAACAATTGACAACGCCAAGATTCGGAGATTTACAGTATCGAGCTCGGAATTAAAATTATTACTCGTCTCCGGCACATCAGTAGATCTAATGAGTGGTAAAGTCACCATCGAACCCCTTAAGGCGCTTTGAAGACCAAATTGGAAGATCTTAAAGAAAAATGGGTGAGGAATACCTCCTAGGGTGCTATGGGCCTATGGGACAACGCGAGTCGACGAGAGCCCCATTCCCAGCCTTTGTAGCCTTTGAAGCGGCCGGCCACGCGAGGTCGAGATTAAAGTCCCCAAGGATCGAGTTAGCAATGAGTGGAACCTGATAAGCGAGGTTCTCCATTTAAATTTGGATCTCCTAGACGAAAAACGTGAGCAGGTTCTAAGGCGTACGGAAGACTATCAAAGGAAGACGGCGAGGTACTACAACCAAAAAGTCAAACCCAGGAGCTACATGCTGGGTGATCTAGTCTTAAAGAAGCTCCTGCCAGCTAGGAAAGGAATCTGCTGCGGAAAACTAGGCCCCCGGTGAAGGCCCACCATCATATCTCGAGTCGTCGAGACCGGGGCAACTACGAGGCTCGGACGGAGGAGGAAAAATTCTACATCACGCTTGGAATGTGGAACATCTTAAACGTTTTTATCAGTAAACATCGGTTTGTAATCTTAAATAAAGCATTATCAATTTTCAGATGACGAGTTGAGCATTTGTGGATTTATTTTGTTGAGCGTCTCGGACAACTCCCGGACATCTGATACCGGAAGATTACATGCGATAGAATGAAGTTCGTAGTCATAAAAGAAAAAGTCTCTCTTTATTCCAATAAGGTTACATTCAATTACAATCAGTGGTGTCATCGATTACATCTTGGAAGCACACAGTACAAGCAGTTCCCTCAAAAAAAAAAAAAAAAAAAAGGGAGAAGAAAAGGAAAGAGGTGGAAAAGAGGAGAAGAAGAAAAAGGGAAGGAAGAGAGAATGAAGGAGAAGGAGAAAGAGACAAAGGGAGAAAGAGAAAGAAGAACAGAAAATAGAGAAAGCGGCACAAGAAATGTACCGCCCTCTCCAGACACATTCCCTAGCACGAAGCTAGGGAATAACATGACTCCCATAAAGGGGAGACTAGGGAAAAACACAACTCCCGACGAAGTCAATGGCTGAACGCGGAATCTTTAGGTGGATCCCCGGCAAAGACGATCAAACCTCGACGCTTCATCTCGCGCAGATTTCAGTTAACGCACCAGAAGAGGCAGAATATCCAAAGTATAAACTCCATAGCAATGAAGCCGCCATTTATAAGAGGGCCAAAGCACTCGGAAATTCATATGAAGCGTTTGAATTCTCCATAAATCGACATTAAAGGCGCTCGCCTTTCGAAAATCGAGGAAGTCGAATGGCCGCGCGCGATGGCCGCTGGCAGGTTCATCTACTACGCACGGGCCACGCGCTAGGAGTCGAATCGGCTCAAGGTGGATCGCCACCAAGGCCTGAGCGCCCGGAGCCTAGTAGCTCACTTTGACGAGTTTATGCACTGCGCACGGGACAGCGACCTGGGAGTCGAGATCAGCTCGGGTTGGATCACCACGAGGCCTCGGCGGAGTGATAGCTCACTTTGGCGGAGTTCGTCTACTGCGCACGAGGCCACCGCGGCCTAGAGTCGGATCATTTCGGGCTAGATCGCCACCAAGGCCTCGGCCTTTGAAGCCACTGTGCTTCCTTTGGCGAGGTTCATCTACTGCGCACAGGCCACGGCCCTAGAAGGTCGGATCGGCTCGAGTGCGGATCACCACCAAGGCCTCGGCGCGGGCAGAGTAGCTCACTTTAATGAGTTCCTTTACTCTGCATAGGCCACGTTTGCTGGGAGTCGGATCCGAACTAGCGGGATCGCCACCAGGCCTCGGCCCGGAGACCCAGTGCTTCCTTTGGCGGGTTCATCTACTCTTTGCCGCAGGCCACGCGGCCTGGGAGTGGATCGCTGTTTGGATCGCCACTAAGGCCTCGGCGCCGGAGCCCGGTGGCAGCTCACTTTGTGAGTTCGTCTACTCTTGCCTGAGACCACGCGGCCTGGGGTCGGATCGGCTCGAGGTGGATCGCCACGAGGCCTCGGTGCCGGAATTGATGGCTCACTTTGGCCAGGTTCATCCCCCACTCTGCCTGAGACCCGCATGACCTAAGTCCTTCTCAATGACTCAGGGTACGAATCGCCGCTGAGCTAAGCGCCGGGCTCGGTGGCTCACTTTGGCGAGTTCATCCACTGCGCATAGACCCGCCTTGACCTAGGAGTCGGATCATTTCGGTACCGGATCGCCGCCCAAGGCCTCTCGGCGCCGGGCTCGAAGCTCACTTTGACGAGTTCGTCTACTCTGCATAGGTCATGCAGCCTATGACTCGGATCAGCTCAAGCTATTCGGCCAGTGAGGCCTCGGCGCGGGAGCCCGCGGCTCGGTTTGATGACCTCGACTATTCTACTCGGGCCGTACGGCCTAAAAGTACAATTTTAGCCCAAGCGAGGAGTAGCCCGCTGAAGCCTCGCGGGCCCGGTTCGAAGAGCTCTGACTTTTCAACTCTACATCCCATCAGCTATCTTTCGGAGGTTCAAGTTAGGCCCTTACGGCCCGAGGGGTGATACAAATCATGAAGAATGGCGGAGTTGATTAGTACCCCCAAAAAGTGCTATTTTGAGTCCTATTTAAGATAGGTTTGAGTGCTTTCTAGTACTAATCACCTGATTCGCCAATTGACATGCGGGTCCATTTAGTACTCGATATTGTTTGAGGGGTTGTTTTAGTAGTTTGCGAGGTTTTGGGAATCTAAATACATCATTTCAAGCTTAGCCGACCTTGCCAGTCTTGATTATGCGAGTTCTCGGCGATTTCATCAAGCCGGGATGAAGAAATGTCAGAGTGGAGTTGAAGAAGTAGGCCCCTGGCCAGATCTGAGGAGTGGGATTTTCACTATGCGATTACTAAAAATTTCGAAGTTGCGAAAATTTATGACCATAGCGAAATTTATAATCCCTACGAGGAATTTCGCTATGCACGGATTTTAAGCTATGATAGCGAGTTCGCTATGATAAGTGAAATTTCGGCTATGATAAGCGAATTTAACTATCATAGCGAGGTCGCTATCTGCGAAAGTGCGTACATAGCAAAAAATTGAATTTTAAGCATAACCTCAGTTTTCGCTATGATCGCGAATTTCACCATGCATAGCGAAATTGATCCCCCTTTGTTTTTTATCCAAACGACCTCATTTTGTATAATTCCCATTTTGTCCCCAATGTAATCATATATTTTTGGTATTTTTGGTATTTCCCATCTCTTGTATCATTAAACCCTAACTTTAATTAAAGTTTTCATTCACACAGCTTTTGTTTTAGGTTTACAGTTTTATCTCTTCCCTCTCTTCTTTCTCTCATTTTCTTGGTGCAAACACCCCTTGGAGGATGTGACTCAAGGATGTTAGCTAAGCCTCAAAGCCTTGAAGGAGGGTTGCTAGGTTAGTTAATGGAGGTTTGGGTGTTCCTCGATTTTAAATAAACAATTATTGCATTTATTGGTAGAAGCTTTTTCCAAACTAAGGTTTAATGCTATTTAATGTGTTTCTTTTGGTCAATACTTGTCATGCTTTGGGTTAAGTGTATTCTTAATGGTGATCTGCCCGACATTCTTTAGATGCCATTCTGAGCCCACTTTGAAATTAGGTTAAATGGTGCATTCTTCAAGCTGATTAGACATTAAATCGCCCATTAAGTAATTTTGGCTCAAATAGGAGTGTTTTAGGGTTGGTTTTAAAGCTAAACAAAGATCCGGTTTGGCAATGACTATATGTCATTTGCCACTGTGCGAGGAAATGGTGAGAACACCTATATAACCCCATTTTATCAAGCTGAAGTGACCCCGAACCTTGAGGTCTCCCTCTCACACCTCCTTTCAAAAATTTATTTGGAGTTACCTAGTGACCCCGACACCCACACTTTTTAGTAAAATCCAAAAATCAAAAAACCTATCCATTTTGAACCATGATACAAATCATTTGTACGAAGAAAACCCATCCTCATGTTCGACCCTAGACCGCTATACTGCATTAGCTTGACTACGGCGATGCAGGAGGAACTTAGGATATAAATTTACATTGATTCGGATCACCCTGCGCCCAGCGCAGAATCAAATGGCGCCGTTTCTGGGATGGTGCAGAATACAGAATGAAGCATTGGGATATGCGCCGGAGTGTTTATGCGGAGGCCCTCGCCGGACGAGAAGAGGTCGACCAATGAAACACACCCCGAGTCCCTAGCGCTAACCCAAAATGAGAGCCCAGTTCGCTTATCCCAAAGGATGAGAACAGGGGTAGTTGGGAAAGCCCACGGCCCACAAATCAAGCCAAATCCCATAGATAAGGGAAATAGAATAATCCCCAATAACATATTATCCAACAAATCTAACTAAATCTTACCAGTTAGGAAAGTAAGATAATTCACAATATTACAGCTCATCAAACGGGATCTCACCAATAAGGGAGAGAAATAATTCCAGATAAAGCTGCACTTTCTATATCCATAATCAAATCCGATATCAAGAAGATATCCATCAATGGGAAGAATCACGATCACCATCAAGTGGTGAAACATCTACTATAAATACAAGGCCACCCCATTGGTGAAAGATGCATGAACATCACATGACGCGTCGCCATAAGCGGTCAAAGTGCGCCTGGGAAAGAAATGGCTTAGGCATCAAGATGACCACGGCGAAGCCCTCTCGCCGACCCGATCTGCTCTTGTTTTTGCAAAGAGAATTTACCCGCGTCGAGCTGCGAACCGGTAGCGATAGTCTGATCTCCGACTCAACGACCCCTGCAACACTCACGTGCGGATTCGATTGAAAAAGGCATTATCATTTCATATATCACATAATAGCCTTTCATTCTCTATTGACCTAATCCCATTGGGGGGGTTAAGACATTGTTTGGAAGACCTAACCGGTGAGTCCGTGAGATACGTTAGTATAATGAGGAATGGCTCCATGAAGATGCCCAAGACGATTGCAAGGTTTAGTTCAAGCATTTGAAAATTAGATTTTTTTCTTTTTTTGACATCAATAGTTCCGAATTTATGTAGCATAAAAAAAAAAAAAGTCCTGGGTTCAATCATGCAACGAGGCTCAAATATATATATATATGTCCAAAGCACCAGAATGTGCATAAGCTAACCATGGATAAATCACTTGGCAAGAAAAACTCTTTTATCTGGTTTGTCCTTCTCGGTCACAATCTGCAGTCTGGTCAGTACAGCAGCTGTGGAGGATGACGTCAGGCAGTAATACTCATCTCTCTTTGTTCATTTTTGTGTATTGCAGAAAAATTAGGATCAATTGTCAGCCCAAAAATGGTTTTCAATTAATAAATTGGATCTGTGGATGCAGTGTAATGTGCATGAATTTGACCTCCCAGTTATAATATATGATACTCACACCAACATACTGCAAGAGATCTTTGGCAGGTTTATTTATTCTCTCTCTCTCATATTTCTTAGTGCCTTAGTTTTAAAATGCACACTTCGGCCAAGGCATATCCACTTCCTGTTTGCCGCACTTTAATATACTCCTTGAAAGGGTGTGCTCCATATATTTTAATTTCCTTTCTAAATAGAAGGTGTTTGTTTTTTTTTTGGCTTATTTTTGTATAACTTATTTTGAACTTTTTAACATTTCTTTTGAGTAAAAAAGTCAAAATATTTAATTTTTTCTATTCAGAAAAAGTCATATTTTATAATATATAAAAAATATTTTAAAATCTTACAAAATCCACATTGAATGGCATAAATGTTTTAAAACACCAAAAAAATTTAATTTGGTTTCATCGCTATTATTTTAAAATTATTGATTTTATATATTATATTTTATTTATATAAAATAAATGAATAAAATAATTATTTTTTTTTGTAAAAATGATAATAATAATAATTATTTATCATAATAATTTTATCATTTTAATTTTTTTTGCAAATATGTTAATATATTATACAATTTTTTTTATCATAATAATAATTGTGATTTGATGAAAAGACTTTTTGAAAACTCATTTTTAGAAATTTAACCCTTTATTAATTTTTGACCTCATTTTGACAAAAATACCCTTGTTATTTTCTTGTAAAAATAGCCCTTTCTTTTTTAAAATATTTGTAAATACATGAAATGACAAAATAAATTTTTGTCCATTATGAGTCATTCTTCAAGAAAAAAAATGGAAATAATTAGCTTTATAAATTTTGAGTTACTTGAGGAATTTTAACCAAATATTTCTATTTTTAGAAAAACCAAAGTTATATCATTATTACACAAACAAGAAATTAAATTTTTTTTTTTAACATATTGAAGATGTTGATTTTAAGCATATAAAAACAAACACCCTGTACCCAATAAAAAATATAATATTAAAAAAACAAATGATTTAATACTTAATACTACTAGCCACGCCTTAATGAGACATTAAACTAAATAAAGTGCTATTTGATTCTTACTGTTTCTTACTATTCTTTAGTTGTCTTGTACTCTTCAATTTTCTTTTAAACACTTAGGGTTTGTTTGGTTCATATTTTTTATAACACAGAGAGCACTTTTTTTTTGTGTTCTCTAAAAATTATTCCAATTATCTCAATTTAGTATTTTTTGTATTCTCTAAGTTTTTCAGAACAAAAAGAAAATGGAATCAAATATGTTCTCGGTGTTTTCCATGTTCTCCTTGTTTTGCATAACAAAAAATAGTTTTAAAAAACTGCAACCAAACAGGCCTTATAGTCTAAAGTTTTTAATTATATATTGAAACTTTTTATAATTCATTTATTTTTTAATTGGACGTTTCTTTTAAATGTTAGAAATATTAAAATTTTCTTAATTCAATTAGATTTTGAATCATTAATTTGATAAAATAATGTGCATCCAAAGGTCAGATTTCCCTTACTTAAATGTATGCTTTGTCTTAAGTGTAAGTCCTAGGGGACCATTGTTGCTAAATTTTACATTCTGCCTTTTAAAACTATGCCTAGTACAAAATATGATAAGCTAATATATCCATGAATTTTCTTCCTCTCGCAGTAGAATAGCTTTTCTAGTTCTGGCTTCGAAAGAGGAGTTTTAATGGATTTGTAGCGAAGCTAACGCAGGAGGAAATGCAGCAAATGACAGGTAGGTGGAAGTCATCTTTCTGCAATTGATTGAATTTTTTGGGTAGTGGCTCGGCCATATATGTTATATATGGCTAACCGATCAAGCGCTATAACGGTGGGGTTTCGGGAAGGATGATTTGATTAAATCTCTCCTTTTTGAAAATCAATTTTGGAAATTGACTTTTATTAATTTTTACTTGATTTTGATGAAAATATCTTTATTATTTTATTGTAAAAATAACCCTTTTCTTTAAAAAGAGAATAAAAATATATGAAATAGAGAATGATATTTTTATCTAAAATGAGTTATTTTTCCAAAAAAAACATAGGAAATATTATATTCACAAATTTATGATTATTTAATGCCTTTTAACTAAAGATTTGTTTCAGGAATGGACGAGGTGGTCACAATTTTCCCGAATGAAAAAAAAACACCTCCTCACAACAAGGTCGTGGGATTTCGTAGGGTTTCCCCAACAAGTTAAAAGAACAAGTGTTGAAAGCGACGTTATCATAGGAGTGTTTGACAATGGAATATGGCCCAAGTCTGACAGCTTCAATGATAAAGGATTTGGTCCACCACCAAGCAAATGGATGGGGAGTTGCCAAGGCTTCTCCGATTTTACTTGCAACAAGTAAGTCAAAATGAAATTATATTATGTGTTAAAATGAAAATTAGAGATAGACACAAGAAAATCAAAAGAATGTACATATTTACATAGAACCTTGAATTAAGGAAAAATCAAGTTAGAAAGAAATCCACTATCTCAAGTGTATATATGCTGGAAAATCTTAATAAGGGCCTCACTTCCACATTGGTGGGACATTATTAACTTTAGGTTTGAGGTTCTCATGGTTTTTCATTTTTTGGACTTCTTCCAAAAGGCATCATGCAAATTGAATATTGTCCAACCATGAATTAGGAAAAAACCAAGGTTTAGAGAAAAAGAAATCAACTATCTCAAATTAAACATATATATATATATATATATATATATATATATACCAAAAACTAAAGAGCCTCATACCCTAATAACATAAATGATGGGCCACGAACCTTTATTAAAATCTCTAAAAAATTCATGATGTTGCAATGTTAAACTGTTCTGATTAAGTCGAACAGATTTAGGGTCACACATCTTTATCATTACCAAGTTCTAAAAGTCGAAAGACTATATTTGTGTCTTTAACAAAAGTTGCAATTGTTGGTATTACAGTAAAATTATTGGAGCCAAGTACTATCGAAGCTTTGGACAATTTACTCAAGAAGATATGTCGTCGCCAAGAGATTCAGAGGGCCACGGAACACACACAGCATCCACTGCTGCTGGGGGCCTTGTTAATATGGAAAGTCTAATGGGTTATGCCTCAGGAACTGCTTGAGGAGGGGTTCCTTCAGCTCGGATAGCTGTGTATAAAATATGTTGGTCTGATGGATCATAGCGATGCTGTGTTCTTGCAGCATTTGATGATGCAATTGCTGATGGGGTTGATATTATCTCTCTTTCTGTTGGGGGTAAGACTAGCAAGGACTATTTTGCAGATTCAATTGCAATTGGAGCTTTCCATGCTATGAAAAATGGGATATTAACATCAAATGCTGCTGTGGCGATGGACCTAACTTTTTACCGTTAGAAATTTCTCATGGTCTCTTTCCGTGGCGGCTGTTCACCATAGACAGGAAGTTCCTTACCAAGGCGCAGCTGGAGTAACGTTTATGAAGTGAGTGACATTCATGCATGGCAGTTTCTTTGCATAAATCTTAAATTATATATAACAATGACACACAAAATTTTCATTTATTAAAAGTACTCTGAAACCATCTGTATAGGGAGATTCAATAAACACATTTGAGCAGAATGAAATGTATCCGCTGATTTATGGCGGAGATGCCCCGAATACAGCAGGAGGTTTTACTAGCCGGGAATCTAGGTATATGTTTGTTACTTAAAAGAATGGAAAATATATATAACTAATGTAAAATGATTTATTTTTCTTCCACCAAATCATGATCTTTAAAAGTATGTGTGTAGATAACCAGATATAATTGACTGTTCAAATGCAGGTCTTGCCTTCCAAAGTCATTGAACCCAGAATTAGTTAAGGGAAAAATTGTCTTCTGTAATCGCGAAACTAGTGGGGAAGGTGCCCTCTTGGCTGGTGCCGTTGGGACTCTGATGGCAGATACACGCCCCCAAGATTCCAGCCGCAGTTACCCTTTGCCTGCATCTCACGCCTCAACAAGGTATATATTTTCACGACCCTGCTGCCTAGCCTTCTCCCTCGGATACCATGTTAAATTATAAGAATTCTCCTAATTAGAAGTTAAAGTTTATTGGATTTGGGTTCAATTTGAGTATCATACTTCTTAACACTGTTTCTAATTTAAATTTTCTATTAATTTTCCACTCTTTTGACTCTAATACCATGTTAAACTATTAATTTGCTTAAGGTTCGGTTTGGAACCCCGAAAGTACTAAGGAAATAAAATTGTGAGGATAAGTGCAAAGAAATAAAATTATGAGAAAAATAAAAAATAGGTTTAAAATAAATAAATTATTTATTTATATTTATTCAAACTCATTTTATTTGTTTCTTTTTATAAATTTTTAAAATATATAAAATTTTAAGAGAATTTAATTATATTTGATTTTCTTTATATTTTGTAGGAGGGGTGAAATCAAATATAGAGAAAAATTATTTTCCTTAATATTTTTTCTTTTCTTATGCACCAGTTAAGAGTCTAAAAGTTCAAACTTATGAGATTTGGATTTAATATAAGTATTTAACATTGATTATATTTAAACAGTAACGCAACTGCATCAATATTAAAGAGTACAGAGTAAGATGGCACGAACCGCCCCATTTGTAGTCTCCTTCTCATCAAGGGGTCCAAACCCAGCTACACCCGACATTCTCAAGGTAACCTATATCCTATTATCCTCTATTCCCTTCTTTATTTTGTAGCATTTCATCTCTGAATCATGTAAACCCAAGTTAGCATTTTCATATCTGATTCTAGGGTTCTAATTTTTTTTCTTTATTATTATTATTATTATATTGTATTGAATATATCGATCTGATTTGAGAAAACATAAGGGTTTTGTTAATCTCTATTGTGAACAATAACACAAGTCATAAACAAAACTCATAGAGGTTTGGCATTCATAATGACTTTGTCATCTTGCAACATGAGTAGCCTGATATAGCAGCCCCGGGAGTTAACATCCTAGCGGTTTTTTATGCAATTTCTCGGTTCTGGGTAAAATGTGATAGTAGATCAGTGCTATACAATATAAAATCCGGCACGTCGATGGCTTGCCCACATGCTACTGGGGCAGCTGCCTACGTCAAGTCATTTCACCCCACCTGGTCTCCCGGTGCTATTAAGTCTGCTCTTATGACTACCGGTAATGTCTAGTACTCTAATTATATTCTATTCTTCAAAACTATGAAACGTATTGATGATTAATGATAAATAAAAAATAACAAACGAAAATATTTTGTTAAAACTTTAAATTTGTGAATTTAATATTTTCAATGTTTCTTTCTCGAAAAACTATTTTTGCAAGCAAATAAAAACATTTTTGTTAAAATTAGGCTAAAAATGGATGAAGGGTCGGATTTGAACATTTTGATTTTCAAAAGGTCATTTAATCTAACCAGTCTTTAATCAAATCACCTCTCCTTTTTGTGTTTGTAGCTACTCCAATGAGTGCTGAACAAAACGCAGAAGCCGAATTGGCATATGGTGCAGGCAACATAAATCCTACAAAGTCTGTAGACCCTGGTTTGGTATATGATGCTGATGAGACTGACTACATAAATTTTTTGTGTGGAGAAGGCTATAGTTCCGGCGCTCTACAGCGCATCACCGGGAAAATGTTGTCTGTTCTTGGCTACAGATGGAACCGCCGAGAATCTAAATTACCCTTCCTTTACTGTTATCAGCAGTGACATGAAATCTATCATTGGCATGTTCAATAATAGGACGGCGACCAACGTTGGATCATCGGAGTCTACATATAAAGCAACTGTTTCAAGTGCTCCGAGGAAGGTCTACGATGGGCGAGCGTGATGTGTATATATGCGCCTATGTGCGCAGAGTGCGCGCGTCGCTCAGTAATATAATGATAAGTGAGTATCGTTTCCCACGAGAAGGAATTGGGTTGCTAAGTACCGACTCTAATCTAAGCGCATGCTTTATTTGGATGTTGGAAAACCCATAGAAAAATTCAAAGACACTAATCTAGGCATGCAAGAATGGTGTATAAAGACTAAAAAGCTTAAGGAATAGATTTCACTAAACAATGATGTATGAACCTCCTAGCAATTAATCGATGGTCAATTTTCATCATGAAGATGAGTGATTTAACTAATGTATATTCGAATCTCTTTTCGACGTTACGCACACTACCATAGAAAGGTTATCACTGCTGTCCTACGCATAATGCATCATAACTAAGGATGCATTGAACCATAAATCTTAATACCACACCTAATCTCACTTATATCTCTATCTCACTTGATAATTAGATGGTAAATCATCCATAGTCTAATTTTAACTCTCACTTCTCATATTTTGAATCAAACCACAATTCATTCAAATATTGGCCCAAATATCCATAAGCATTAAGGAATTTAAATAGAAATACTCAACATAAATATGAAATAAAGCATCAATCAATATAAATTAGGAGAGATTCATACAAATATGTCCTTTGGCTACATCTAAACCCTAAGAAAACTAACTAAAACATAAGTGAAAAAGTAAATACAACCATCAAAAGAAAGAAAAAACGGAAAAGGAAAGAGAAAACAAATTTGGCGAAGCTCCTTTTTCTCCTCCATTATCTTCTTCTTCCTCAAGTGTTCTTCCTATTCCAGAGCGAACCTAGAAATCTCTCCAGAACAAGCCCTAGGTGTTTCCACCCAAAAGGAGCTTGTTCTCCCTCAAAAACGTCCAAAAAACCGTTCCAAATCGTCCTCCACTCTCGATCCCTGCGGTTTGAGCTTTAAAATCCTCCATTATGGGCTCAAAATGGGCTAAAAATCCATCCAAAATCGACCCCTAACGTCGCGACGTCGTTTGGCAACGTCTCGACGTCGGGATGCTGCGTGTCTGCAGCTCTGCATAGCGTCATGGCGTTGGAACGTCGCGGCACGTTGCTGCAGCTTTCCTGTTTTGCTCAACCCGTAAGACCATAACTTTGTCATCCGAACTCCGATTTGGGTGTTCTTGGTACCGTTGGAAAGCTCTTGAAGTGTAGAATCCATCCATATATGGATTGATGCAATTGGATCTCATATGATGTCTTAAAACTTCAAAATACAGTAGCCTCTCCTGATGAAGGTGCTGCAATGTTTGCTGATTTTAACGAGTTTTGGAACTGCATGCTTAACATTCGAACTCAATTTTGTGTTCTTGGTATCCCTGGAAGCTCTTGAAATTTAGAATGCATACATATAAAGCTTGCTTCAATTGGAGCTCATATATGATATCTGAAAACATCAAAATACAGTAGCTGCTTCTGTAGTAGTTTTCTGATTTTGCAGATTCCGTCAAATGGTTAGTCGATGTAAGTATGAACTTTTACTAGGCGTTAGGGCACTTATTTAACATAAAAGCACTAGAAAAACTAACTAAAGCATAGGGATAAAATAAGTATTTAAGATACTCATCACACCCCCAAACTTAAATTCTTGTTTGTCCCCAAGCAAGAGACCAACTCAAAACAAAACAAAAATTGAAAATGACATGAACTAAAATAATGAGATGAGTATGATAACATGATTCCAAATGGAAGAATCACTATGAACTAATTTATAATATTGGCCTTTTCAATCAAAATTTAGGATCCTTAAACTTTTAAACTTTCTAAGGAACATGGCAAAGCAAAGCATGGTGAGCAAAACAAATCAACCCCCCAAGTCCGTAGTGACCTTTCTCAAGGAAACTAAGTGTAGGTGATAGCATGATCTTTAGTGTATAGCAAGGTCCTAGCACCCCCAAACTTAAGCTCCAACTCACCTATTTGGAAGAAACAACTAACCAAGGATAGAACACATACATACTTTATTCATACCCAGGAAATACCTAAAAATTTCTAAATACCTAAAATGAAGGAGAACTAGTCTTAGAAGTTTTAAGATGAGTGTTCTGTGCGGGGATCCATTGGTGACTCCCACCCAGTTGGTTAAGGAGCACGGGCATTAGAATTCCTTCAAACTTCACCCCGAACAACTCCGTAAACTCAGAAGGCCACTGGAGTTGTAGAATGATCCATTTACTGTCCCATGTAGCGGGCGGTGGAATCAATGACTCGACAGATTCAAGCTAGGGCATTAGGCTTTGAAGGCCCCTGGATTGTGCCGGAGATTCCGATTGGATGATCGCACTTATTCTAATTTCACAAGCTATTTTTATGCTTTTTTTTCTTTTTTTTTTTTTTCACTTTTCTATTGTTTTTATATTTTTTTTTTTAAGTTAGGGCTCGATGGCAATCTCTTTGTTTGGGTGTCCCATATCACACTTGGAATTCAGCTAGAATCCCCCAAGATTAGTTGAATTCAAGGCAAAGGGTCCGGGACCAAGGTATACAAGGAACCAAAAGTGTGTGTGTGATGATTCAGCAGAAATAGCTTCTTGTAGCACAATGGAGGTGACTAAGCTAAGCAGTCACCCATACTAAACAAGTACAGATTCTAGATCAATTTAAAAACCTAAGGGTCCTATTCCTCTTTACACTTGGCATTTTGAATAATTGTGACTTCAAAATGACCTTCTACTAGCCAACAAGGCATCAAACTCACTCATATGAGACACAAAATAAATAAAATAAAGAATGAAAAACACATGCAACTAACAACCAAACAACTAACTAAAACAGGTAAGGAGATACAAAAGTTGGATTTTGGAATTTTTTTTTTTTAATGAATTCTTGAATTCACCCCCCAAACTTGAAATGAACGTTGTCCTCAATGTGAAACAAAAACAAGAATGGATAATGAGTACTCACGGCGTTGATCAAGTCTGCGGGAAGTTGCTCCAGTAGATATGGCTCGCTTTGGGAGCGAAGAGGTGTTAAGAGGGGTTAGACTTTAAGTCCAAATGAAGGGATGCTTGAATATGGTTTCCTCTTTGGTTCTTTAAGTCGCCCAGAATTATTGAACTTCAAGCTTTCAACCTTTTAGCTTCCAAAACCAGATTTGAATCCCCAAAATGCAAATTTAAAAACTAAAACCTGAGAGAAAAACAAATTAAGCCACGAAAAATTTATTTAAAAAACTCCAAAACTAACTACAAATAGAAAAAAGAAAAGAAAACATTTTAGCTTGACTGCCTCCCAGGCTGCTCCGTTTCCAGTCAGCTAGACTCGACCAACTACGGATGGGTTGGTGTTTCTTACCTTCATCTTTCTCTAAAGGCGATAGTTGTGCTCAATGAAGCGGCTTGGCACATGATCACTCCACCGATCTTATTATTTTTTTGATTTTCTATTTTTTAATTTTTTTTGTTTACAATGGTTCCTCTCTCAATTCATTGTTAGTGAATGATGTACTCATCCACCTCGGAATTTGGGATCGTTTCTCATTTTCAATTCTTCCATGCATCTCACCCCATAAAGTCATCTCGGAAAAGTCTACCGCAACCTCCTCTTTTACCTTTTCATAACAGTTCCCGGGAGAAGTTGACTCTTTTTCCTCCTTTTTCAGCTAAGTCTTTCAAAGTTTTACGCATCATCATCCTCCGCCTTGAAGCTTCTCAAGTTCTTCATTACCTCTTGAAGTGATTTCTTCATTATAGCTCGATTTTCTTCTTAATGACTACCCCATGAGTAGATGGCGAACTCTCATGTTGTCCTTCCAAAGGACATTGTAACCATATTCTCTTGTTCATTCCATATATTTTTGCTAGTTCTTATGCTCATACTCTCCTCATCTTTAGGTTATTTCTTTCCTCAAATGTAAGTTGGAGTACGGAAGTAATACATTAGACCATCTCTTCTTTCAAGCTAACTCGAATGGTGTATGCTGAATTTGAACATTAGCCCTTGTCAATTCCATGGATGAACAGATCTCACACATTCAGCATGAACTCTTCATTTCAATTAATCACGCCTCTAACTGTCATTCTCTCATGTGGAGGAGAGTTGACTTGTCTCATTTGGATTAAAAAAGCCCAGGCAGCCCGACTTGAGAGTAGTCATTTCATCCATTGATCTTGAGAATTCAGGTTGTGCCATGGTAAGTACATCTTGAGTTCTTCTTAATTCATCCATGCTTCCCTCTAGGCGATCTTTGGACTTGTGGAGATTGAAGAGCGTTATAGCTTGTATTCC
Organism: Tetrastigma voinierianum; assembly: GCA_016808115.1. Lineage (NCBI taxonomy): Eukaryota > Viridiplantae > Streptophyta > Magnoliopsida > Vitales > Vitaceae > Tetrastigma > Tetrastigma voinierianum. The sequence goes on along the minus strand of JAEQBH010003181.1, from coordinate 224,796 downwards.
ATGAGGTGTTGTTTGGGTGGTGGCTCCATCCAAAATTATGATTACTCAAGTATGGGGTACCTCATACCAGGCTGTCCGATGATGCATATGGTTGCCACCTTGACTTCGCACTTGAGTTTGTCTTCTTCTTTGATGATCATCGCCAATTGCCGCATTCTTAGTTCTTGCTCAAGGTCGGCCAATGCATTTCATCCAGCTCGATGATAGGATCCATTGTGATTGAAATGCTATAAAACAAAAAATAAAATTCAAAAGTAAAGTGGACAAAAGGAAAATAAAACAAGACTAACTATATCAAAGTGGTAGCTATTTCAAATCAATATTAATAAAAGCATACCAATTCCAACCATGGCTAAAAACTTGATAGACCCAGCGTGATGTGTATATATATGCATCTATGCGCAAGTGCACGCGTCGCCTCAAGTAATATAATGATAAGTGAGTATCGTTCCCACGAAGAATTGGGTTACTAAGTACCGACTCTAATCTAGCCTATGCTTTATTTGGATGTTGGAAAATCTATAGAAAAATTCAAAGACACTAATCTAGGCAGCACAAGAATAGTGTATAAAGACTAAAAGCCTTAAGGAATAGATTTCACCTAAACAATGATGTATGAACCTCCTAACCCAATTAATGTCAATTTCATCATGAAGGCAGTGATTTAACTAATGTATATTCGAATCTCTAAAGCATTCGCACTACCCTTAGAAAAGGGTTATCTTTGCATCTACGCCTCCAAACCATCATAACTAAGGATGCATTGAACCCTATAAATCTTAATACCACACATAATCTCACTTATATCTCTATCTCATGATAATTAGATGGTAAATCATCCATGGTCTAATTTTAACTCTCACTTCTCAGATTTTGAATCAAACCACAATTCATGCAAATATTGGCCAAATATCCACAAGCATTAAGATTTAAATGAAATACTCAACATAAATGAAATAAAACATCCAATCAATATAAATTAGGAGAGATTCATACAAATATGTCTTTGGCTACATCTAAACCCTAAGAAAACTAACTAAAACATAAGTGGAAAAGTAAATACAACCATCGAAAAGAAGAAAAGCGAAGAAAGAGAGAAAGAAAACAAATTTGGCGATTAGGCTCCTTTTTTTCTCTCCATTATCTTCTTCTTCCTCAAGTGTTCTTCCTCTTCCAGAAACGAACCTAGAAATCTCTCCAAGAACAAGCCCTAGGTGTTTCCACCCAAAAGGAGCTTGTTCTCCCTCAAAAACGTCCAAAAAACCGTTCCAAATCGTCCTCCCTCTCGATCCCTACGGTTTGAGCTTTAAAATCCTCCATTATGGGCTCAAAATGGGCTAAAAATCCATCCAAAATCGACCCCTAACGTCGCAACGTCGTTTGGCAACGTCGAGCGTCGGGATCGCGTTTTACGCGACTCTTTGCAACGTCACGGCGTTGGAACGTCACGCCCGACGTTGCTGCTGCTTTCCTGTTTTTGCTCCAACCGGTAAGACCCTGCTTTGTCATCCGAACTCCGATTTGGGTGTTCTGTACCGTTGGAAGAAGTTCTTGAGAGTGTAAGCCATCCATATATGGCGATGCAATAGGATCTCATATGATGTCTTAAAACTTCAAAATACAGTAGCCTCTCACAGTGAAGGTGCACGTATTTCAGAATTTTCTTCCAAGTTTGGAACTTTGCATAACTTCTTTGTCGAACTCCAATTTTGTGTTCTTGGTATCCCTGTAAAGCTCTTAAAATTTAGAATTCATACATATAAATTTTGGCTAATTGGAGCTCATATGATATCTAGAAAATGTCAAAATACAATAGCTAGCCGTAGTAGTTTTCCACCAATTTTGCACAATTCCATCAAATGGATGATTTGATCGCCAAGTATAGACTTTGACGTTCGGGCACTTATTTAACATAAAAACACTAGAAAAAACTAACTAAAGCATAGGATAAAATGAGTGTTTAGATACTCATCGATCCTCATGATTCAAGTTGTACCCAGACACTTTTATCATTCCACATCGCACCGGGCGAGGAAGGCGTCGCTGTGTTGGGATTTGAAGGAGCGTCTAGAAGAAAGAATAGTCTCTGCTTCTTTGGTGTGGAATGATGGTGTACATCAAGTGAAGTCCCCAATTGTTGTGCTTGTCCTCGCATGAAATAACCAGAATCATGGTGTTCTTGCGTTCCTGCTCTGACCAAAATAAAAATTTATCATGTTAAATGAGCCCGGTCGATGTCAGATAGAGTGTTAGGGTTACCATATTGTTTTAGCTTGTTAAATAGTTAGTTAAAGGGTTTAAAGTGCTTATTAACTATAACTCATTGGTTGGATGATTTATTGTTTCAACTATTTATTTATTTAGATGCTTATAAGTAATGTCCAATCTGAGAATCCATTCTCTCGTTCTTGCTTCTTATACATTACGATGTGGTATCAGAGCTTCTCTGTGATCGCTCTTCAATCAATACGAATATCCATTGATTAAGCTTCATCTGTTCAGTCATGGATCTTACATCGAAATCAAGCGTGTAGTGATTATTGAAATCTTCTCTTGATGATGATCTCACGAGTCACATTCTTAAATCACTCATTGATCCTTGAGTTGTTACGGTCTCACGGCTTCTCACCCGGGAAGACTATACCTCTTAGGCGGGTAGTGAAGATCTCACTTTTAGTGAAGAAACAAAGTCGGCCGTGGATGGTTCGAATTTCAAGACACGAAAGGTAATGATCTTGGGTGCTTCAAGCCTTGAATAAAGTTAACAACATAGTCATTTCATGGATTTCAACTCTGCCGAAGAATGTCTATAGTGAGCGTGATATATATTGAATCACTCATGAGATAATAGGGCGTCTTGAGATTGATTCCAACAGAAAAATGGCCCTAGAGTTTTTCAACTTCAAAGAGATTTAAACAATTTAGCCTGAGAACAATTATCAATTTAGTTGTCTTCACTAAACTTAAAGGTATATTAGAAAGAGACTTGCATTACCAACCGGTTTGTAACTCTTAGTGCTCATGGTGGAGTCAAAGGGAGATGCTTGCTTTTCATCGAGATGGAAGTACACCACCGTATGTTTGCTCATGAGTTTTGAATATATAACTTTTCTCGGAAATGAGGAAGGACGAAATCTGGCATTCTTTCATTTCATTACCTCCATCATTAAGTGTTTGCTTTTCTTTCTCGAGAAGAACACCAACGTAAAAGTGCTACCTCTCTCAAAATACAGAGGAGCATTCATATAATACTTTGCGAATCATTCTCGATTTCGAGTTCTCTTTGTTGGTGATGTAATGTCTATTGGTCGAATTTGACTCATAAGGATGTCTTATTTATTCGGAGTTAAAGTTTAATTTTACTTTACATTGGCACCCTTCTCTTACACTGCGATTTGCACGTGAGTTTACGTGCCGATCATTTCTGGTCGGGACTGAACAGTGGCGACGATTGTGAGGTATATTGGCCTTGTACGTGCTTGATGTTGATACCGCATTACACCACATTTCCTACTCTGCACTAGTCAATCTTGTCTCGAACTTTCAACTTGGCATAGCAGTTGACTCATGCCTCTTCGATTCATTGTCTGAATAGTTTCTCAACTTAGCTTGATTCCCCTTGTTCAATGAAATCTCAGCCTTGTTACATATGTCTTCTATTTAAACAGAGACGTTTATCCTTTGCTTCTAATAATAATTTGTCAGCTTGTATATTTGACTTGGTTCATTGTTACCATATACAATTTTAGGAGTTTATGCAATTTGGGACTCTATCATTAGCTGTATATATTATCTTACCATGTAGAGATGCTAAAGACTAGGAATCTACCATGTATAGATGCTAAAGACTAAGAATTTATATATAGATGCTAAAGACTAGGATTCTACCATGTATAGATACTAAAGACTAGGAATTTACCATGTATAGATGCTAAAGACTAGGAATTTGAGAGACTATATATATGGCAGAAGGATGGAATCAAAGGTGACTTTTCCAAGAAAAACCTCTCATCGTATTTTTCTGTTGTCTAGTATTTTGACATGGTATCAGAGTCCAGGTTCTTGATTTCTGGTATGTTCGAATTTTTTTTTTCTCTTGGCTTTGTGGGTTTATCTTGTTCGGCGCACTCTGGGTTCCATCTTGGTGGTGTTCTCTTGTTCTTGGCGTCGTCTCGCACTCTGTGATTCTTGCTCTTATTTCCGATTGCCTTTTTTTTGGTTGGCTTTGGCGAATTTATAATTTCGGCGTTTAGTCCGTCATGTCATCGGATAAGTTTGGAAGCATTCTATTTAGTTTCTTGGTAAAAATTACTCGACTTAGGAGTTCGATTTAAATTATTTGTCAAAGGAAAAAAATTGTGAGGTCATATTGATGGGGTGTTCCAGCACCTCAGGTCACCCAGGGCTTTGTCTAAGTGGGAAACTCATGATGCTCGGGTTATGACTTGGCTCCTTAGCTCGATTGAGTCTCACCTTGTTCTCAATTTGAAGCCTTATAAAACTGCTGCTGCTATGTGGACTTATCTTAACACGGTTTACAATCAAGACAACAAGCACTAACTGATTTCATTTGGAGTATAGAGATGGCTAATTTCACACAAGGCAGTCTCTCTATTGAGGAATATTTTTCTGGTTTTCAAACTCTTTAGGCTGACTATTGCGACATTGTTTATGCTAATGTTCTCACTACAGCTCTCTCTGCTGTCCGAGAAGTGCATACCACCACCAAGCGAGATCAATTCTTGATGAAGTTACGACCCAACTTTGAAATTGCATTTTCTAATCTGATGAACTGTCATCCTGTCCCATCTCTGGGTGCTTGTTTGAGATGAACTTCTTTGCGAGGAGCAGCGTGCTGGTTACTAGGCTACCATAGAACATCATTCTTGTTGAGTACACTGTTTCACAGCTTATGCGGCCTGGAGACATATGGGTAGAGACATGCGTGCTGTTCAGTGCTTTAGTTGTAAAGCTTTTGGCCATATTGCTCGGGATTGTCACAAGAAGTTTTGCTTAATACTGCCGAAAGCAGGTCATATCATCTACTGCCTTGTCTATTCTCCACGAAGGCAACAGTCTTGCTTATCATTTTTCCATTGTTACTCTGATTCTGTGCATTGCCCTCTTGCCTGCTTTGTTGTTCCTCTTCCTGCTCCTGCGAAGCGCAGCAAACCCGACCACACTCACTCACGAAGTAATTATGTGAGATGATCTTCGGCTTTTATTGCTTTTGGGCTCTCAGGTAATCATAAAGTTTCTTCTAAGCCATGGTATTTTGACTCCGGAGCCTCTAACCATATGACTAATACTGTTGTTCCTCTTTCCAATATCAGAAATTATGATGGAAATCTAAAAATTAACACCGCTGATGGCAGCTCTGCGCGTCAGTCTTTGTTGATGATCTTTCCTCTTCGCGCCGCTAAATGTTTTTTGTGTCTCCTAACCTCTCCCTGAATCTCTTGTACATGTTGGTAAATTGGTTGATAACAATTGTAATGTTCATTTCTCCCGTTACGGTTGTGTTGTGCGGGATCAAGTGTAGGCGAATGATCCTTGAGGGCTAAAGTGGGACGACTCTTTCCTCTTCATGTTTCTCCTTCCACTTTTATTCCTAGTTTTCCTTTACTTTCATTTGCATGTAATGTTGTTGGTTATGGCAATAAGATGTGGCATAGACGTCTAGGCCACCCAAACTCTGATGTCTTTCGTACTTTGTTTAATTCTGGATTATTAGGAAATAAAGAATGTTCTTCTATTGATCTTTCTTTTGATTGTACATCATGCAAACTTGGCAAAAGTAAAGTTCTACCTTTTCCTCATCATGCATCTCGTGCCTCACAATGTTTTGAGCTTATTCATAGTGATGTTTGGGGGATTGCACCTGTTGTTTCTCATGCGCATTACATGTACTTTGTTACTTTCATTGATGACTTTAGTCATTTTACTTGGGTTACTTCGCCCGGTTGGGTGAAGTTTTGAGTTTTCTAGCGCTTTGGCCACTCCTTGAGACTACGATTCTACGCGGCACGAGGTCTTGCGCTCACGATTAAACGGTGAATACATGTCTAATGAGTTTGAGGTTTTCTTCAAAGCAAAGAGATCATCTCTCCAGGCGTTCTTGTCATGGACACCTGACAAACGGTGTTGCGAGGAGGAAAAATCGCCGCCTTCTTGATGTCGTAAGAACTCTTTACTTAGATCATCTGTTTCCTCCTCGTTTTTGGTGTGAAGCTCACTTTCTCACTGCAGTTCATTGATCAATCACTTACCCTCTCTCACGACAAATCATGTTTCTCCTTTCTCACAAGTTGTTTGGTCGTTTCTCCTTTATATTCTGATCTTCGAACATTTGGTTGTGTTTGTTTTGTGCATCTCCCTCCTCATGAACGACATAAACTTACTGCTTAGTCTGTTAAGTGTGTTTTCCTTGGTTATGCTATCCCTCACAAGGGATATGTTTGTTAGGATCCCTATGCTTCTCGTATACGGGTTTCCAGGAATGTGATATTCTTTGAAAATCAATATTTCTTTCCATCTCATGTTCAATTGTCATCTGCATCTATATCTATTTTGCCTATTTTTTTTCTGAATCTCCACCAATTGTGGAACGGTTCAAACCTGGTTTTGTGTATGAGAGACGTAGTCGACATGAGTCTGGTTCCACTTCTTTTGTGCCTCCTTCCGATCTTGACTTGGCCTTTGATCCACGTTCACAGTTCCACCCGCTCTTCGTCGATTACACTTTCGTCCTTCGACCCCTAATTGAGTATAGTTTCTTCTCTCTGTCTCTCTTATCATTACTTTATCCACTATTTCCAAGTTCCCTCTTGTTCAAGCAGGCCATGGAACATAGTGTTGGCCAATTAATGCAAAGCATAACTTCAAGCACTTGAGGAGAACCACACTTGGGATATTGTTCCTTGTCGTCCTACAGTCAAACCTATTGGGAGTAAATGGGTTTTTTTTTATGTAAAACTTCGTTCTGATGGTTCTTTGGATTGGTACAAAGATCGTCTTGTAGCTCTGGGTAACAAGCAGGAATATGGGGTTGACTATGAGGAGACATTTGCCCCTGTTGCCAAAATGACCACGGTTCGAACCATCTTAGCTATTCTTTGCTTCACGGTCATAGCGACTACATCAAATGGATGTGAAGAGGTACCTTTCTTCATGGTGATCCTCCGGAGAGATTTACGCAAACTTCCCTCTGTTATGACTACTTCTTCTCCTCATGATGTTTGGCAGCTCGAGGCCGTTCTACGCCTGGGCTCAGCGAAGCACCTCGCTTGGTTTGAGAAGTTTCGCAGTGCACTTCTTTCCTTTAGTTTTACACAAAGTCAATATGATTCTTCTCTCTTCCTTCACACATCTACGTCGGGTATAGTTATTCTCTTGGTTTATGTGGATGATATTATCATTACTGGCACTGACTGTGGTTTGATTACTAAGCTTCAACAGCGGTTACATGCAACTTTCCATATGAAATATCTTGGTCAGCTCACATACTTCTTAGGATTGGAAGTTTATTATCGATCCCATAAGTATATTCAAGATCTTATCACTCTGCAAGATTTAGTTTAGAGGGACACTTCTTACGTGATACTCACATGGAGATTAAATGTCCATCTGGGGAAAGATGAAGGGGACCTTTTGGAAGAACCTACTCTTTATCGGTGCTTGGTTGGGAGTCTTATCTACTTGACCACTACCCGACCTGATATCTCCTATGCTATTCATCAGGTCAGTCAATTTTTGTCTTCACCTCGGCATCTCCATCTTGCTGCAGCTCGCCACATCATTCATTATCTTCGAGGATCACCTTCTCGTGGGTTGTTTTCCTACAAACACCTCTCTTCCAGCTTGTTGCCTATGGTGATGCAGGTGGGGTGGGTGTTCGGATATCGTCGATCTACTACGAGGTTGAGGGTGTATGTTTTAGGGATGCATTAATTTCTTGGAGATGTAAGAAACAAGATCGTGTCTCTAAATCCTCTTCTGAGGCTGAGTATCGTGCCATGTCTTGCTTGTTCACGAGAGTGTATGGCTCGTGGTCTCAGCAGAGGAGCTTGGGTTCCTTGAACTTCGCCACACTCCCTCTTCATGCCGATAACACTAGTGCTGCGGTGCCGCAATCCCGTTTTCCATTAACGCACCAAGCACATTGAAGTTGATTGTCATTCTATTCGAGACATTTTGGAAAGTCGGGTGATATCTCTTCCTCATATCTCTTTTGATCTCCAAGTGGCCGACGTCTTCACCAAAGCTCTAACTCGACAGCGGCATTAATTTCTTATTGGAAAATTGTTGCTGACTGACTTACCAACATCAATTTGAGGGGGGATGTTACCATATACAATTTTAGGAGTTTATGCAATTTGGGACTCTATCATTAGCTGTATATATGATCTTACCATGTATAGATGCTAAAGACTAGGAATCTACCATGTATAGATGCTAAAGACTAGGAATTTACCATGTATAGATGCTAAAGACTAGGAATTTGAGAGACTATATGTATGGCAGACGGATGGAATCAAAGGTAACTTTTCCAAGAAAAACCTCTCTTCGTATTTTTCTGTTATCTAGTATTTTGACATTCATTACAATACATGGGAACCTTATCATGTTTCTTCATATAATGGTTTTCGCTACTTTTTGACTTTGGTGGATGATTACTCATGCTTTACATGGGTTTATCTTCTCAAAAATAAATTTGATGTGCATGCTATTTTTCCAAGGTTCCTTGCTTTGAGCGGCTCTGATTTCGACTTTGTGTTAAAGCACCCGTACATATAATGCACCTGAATTAGAGTTTGGATCTTCATTTAGCTCCTTAGGTGTCCTTCATCAGTTTTCTTGTGTGGAAAGGGCTCAACAAAATTTTGTGGTAGAGCGCAAACATCAACATTTAATTACTCAATGTAGCTAGAGCTCTTTATTTCCAATCCCGGGCCCCTATATATGTATTTTTCTTGGCTATCCTCCAGGCATTAAGGGATATTGTCTTTATGACATTCATACCAAACAGGTCATTATCTCTCGGGATGTTGTGTTTCACGAGGATATTTTCCCCTTTTCACCTTTATTTGTGAAACCACGAGGATCTGTCAATCCTTTCCACTGATCTTGCTTTTCCTGGTAAGCTCTTTTGTGACTTTTCGGGACACATCTTATGTACCCTTGACACAATTACAGCTGATCTGAGGCCTCACCCCGAAACCTATTTCTTAATCCCCCATGTTGGCTAAATTAAATGTTCCAATTCAACATGCTATTACACAATAGTCAACCAGAGTAGTTAAGCCTCCATCTTACCTCTGTGACTACCATTGTGGATTAATTTCTCAAGCAACCTTTGTTTCTTCTACACAGGTTCCCCATTCAGTTTCCTAGGTGCTTTCATATGATGGCTTATCTCCATCATTTCGGCACTTTATTTGCTAAGTTTCAGCTCACTATGAGCCTCAGTTTTATCACCTGGCCATGCACCTCCCAGGATGGAGAGATGCTATGAAGGTCAAACTCGACGCCATGGCATCTAACCACACTTGGTCCATTGTCCTCTTAGCACATTGGAAACATTCGGTTGGTTCTGAATCGGTTTTCAAGATTAAGTACAAATCTGATGGTACTATTGAACGCCATAAGGCACGCCTTGTAGCCAAAGGTTATACTCAACAAGAAGGCCTTAACTACACTGAAACATTCTCGTTGTAGCTAAACTAGTCACAGTTAAAGTTCTATTGGCTTTGGCTACCCATTATCGTTGGCATTTGCAACAACTCAATGTCAACAACACTTTTTTAAATGGCGACCTATTTGAGGAAGTTTACATGGATCTTCTCTTGGGCTATCATCAAGAAAAACATTCCAAACCTAAGGAGGAGAAGCTTGTTTGTCATATTCACAAGTCCATCTATGGCCTCAAACAAGCATCCCATCGATGGTATTCTAAGTTCTCTCATGCCCTTCTTCAATGTGGTTTTACTGAATCCAAGTTCGATTATTCCTTATTCACTAAGGGATCGAGTTCTTCTTTTGTGGCTCTTCTTATGTATGTTGATGACATTATTCTCACAGGACCTAATATCATTACCATCAATTCCCTCAAAGAGTTTCTTCACTCTCGGCTTAAGTTGAAATATCTTAGCAGCTTGCGTTATTTCGTCGGTCTTGAGTTGGCTCGTTCATCTCGGGGCATTGTTCTTTCCCGATGTCATTACACTTTGCAATTTCTTGAAGATATGAGTTATTTAGCTTGCAAGCCAACCACAATTCCTATGAATCCCAAACTCAAGCTCAACTTTGCTCATAAGGTGCACTTCTTCAGATGGCTCTCGATCTTATCGACGTTTGATTGAGTTAAGCTTCTATATCACCTTGTCTCCCGTGACATAAACATGTTATCCCATCGTCTTAGTCAATATTTAGCTCAGCCTCATGAGCCTCACCTCAAGGCAGCTAATCATTTGTTGCATTATCTCATGTCATCGAGCGAGGACTTTTCTTTCAGTGCAGTTTCTCCGCTCTAGAAAAATAAATTTTAGTGACGGAAATTTTTGATTTAATTCAGTCACAAAGTGCTTCTTAAATTTGTGACGGAATAATGAAATAGCCAGGACATTTGTTTGTGTGAAACCAGGAAAATCGATTTTCTCAAAAAGAGGAGCCAAATACGTAATTTAGTAAAATCCAGAAATTTTAGATCTTGGATGACGAAATGGATTCAACACCATTTGGAATCGTCGTGAAATCTGGCTACGCGTCGGAGAATTTCGTCGGTCGCAGGCAATTCGAATTTGCACGTTTTTGAGAACCCACTTAGAATATCGGGTCTTGAAGTAAAGCCAGGTGATGTGACAAAAGTCATATATAACATATACTCATGTGATACATGTTGCATGAGTAGAGATGATGAAATGGGCCCAGTAGAGAGAGTGCCATGTCAAAATCAAGAAGGACATGGATGACATTTTTGGAATTATTTAATGAGGATGAGACAAAATAGTGTATAGTGGTCTTCTTCTTCTTCAAAATAGGAGACCAAAATGTGAGGGGCTGAAATGGAATTACAGTGAGGTTAGGTTTTGATTTTTGGAAAGAGAGTGTGCCACTTCTCTCTAAGATCTCGGGCGATCGGACCGTCGGATTTCTTTGGGCCGAGAAGGAAAGTTGTTCTACGTGGCGAGGGCAACACATGGGCCCCGGTTTTGGGAGTTTTTGACAAACTCCGTGAGGTAGGGGTTTTATCCTACTTGTTTTACTCTTGATTTAAGTGTTTTGTGATGTTTGAGTTGATTGAGGTCGTGAGGGCCGTTTAGGTGGTTCTGAAACTTGGAACGAATTGTAAAAATTTTAGGCTCATTTTAGACGATGCATGGCAGTCCACCCAGACTATTTGGGTTGTTTATGTTGGAAATTATGCATCAAATTGTGTTTTGGTGAGTAGGAGGCGGAAATGAGTAGGGAATTCGGTTCCACGAAAGGCAAATGTAGGAGGATGGGCTGCGTGGACAACCCACTTGCTCTGTTTGGGGTTGTAAACAGTCCGGTTTGTATAGAATGGACCATAAATGTCCATGTGTTTTGGCATTAGATTGTTTGATGAGTGGCGTGAGTTGGTTGATCAAAGAAATTAATAGGTAAATGCTTGATGTGTTAACATGATGCCATAATTATATAGAATATAATTGTGGGTGTAGGCCATTAAGGAATGGAATAGTGATTAGGCTCAGTGAGTAGAGATTTGGGAATTAGTAAGGTTAATGCATAAACGGGAATTAACATGATGTCACAATTATATGGAATATAATTGTGTGTGTCGTGGAGATGAAGTTGTGTTTATTTCAGTGAAATTTAATTTGGAGTGATAAGTTGATATTGTTGAATTACATGGTGTAATTGTAGATTTGAGAATATGCATATTGATATATTGGTTGAAAATGATTGAAATGGTATAATGCATTTCATATGCAGGTAACCTAGAGAAATTATGTGAGTGCATGACACAAGTTTTTCTAAAAGCAACATGGTTGCGAAAAGAGAATTTCACGGGATGATTTTCAGGAGGAATGGGGTTGGGAGACGGTCCAATAGATCATTTCGGATGAGGACCATAGTTGTTTGAGGAAGTTCTCAAACGCGTCGCCTCGGAGGGTAGTCCTATCTTTTTACTGACATTCGGTAGTGTATTTTCAAGAACAACAAGTTTTGTTTTGAAAATAATTATTTTTCTCATACATGGCTTAGGCAAGTGTGAGGGAGTCGGTGAGGACTCGAGACATGGGAATGAGCATGTAGACATTCAAGTAGGATCACGTATTTGCTTGAGTGTGTGTTTAAATTGGAGCATTGCATATGCACTTAGGTGGGGAGTAACCCATTTAGGGTGATTCCACTATTGGGCGATAGCTCACCCTGTCGAGAGAATATTTTTCAGGTACAAGGAGCATTCAAGGAGTCGGTTCATCTTAGAGGGTGATTTTGAAGAAAGCCGGGTTGTGGCTTTGATGGTTTTTGGTTTGATATGTATTAGAATTGTAGATTTTAATATGTATTTGTATTAAGAGTAATGTATAACTCTTGAACCATGTAAATTATTGGTTGAATGTATTTGGATGAGTACGACATGTAATATATATTTGGTTGGGATATGTTTGTTATGAGTATTAATGCAGGGGCCCAAGTGGCCATTTTTACTCATTTTAATTGTACATGAACCCGATGTGGTCATGAGATTGGTGTTGGGACAGGTTTTGTATTTGTGTGAAACCACTCGTCTGAAAGGAAATTTCTGCCGATTTCGTAAATAGTGTGGGTTACGACATCCAGTGTCAAGCGGGTTGATGGGTTGTCAGCGGACATCCCGAGTTTTGGGCGTCACGGTTTGTAGGAAAATTGTAATGGTTGTGACAAAAGAAATCCGTTAATAAGTGTAGGCGGGAAGGTTGCGCAAAAATTTTAGTGATGGATTTGAGACTACTTTGTGACGGATTTTTGTGATGGAAAACAATCCATCACAAATCCGTCACTAAATAAATTATAAAGTTTAAATATCGTTTGGGACGGAAGATATTTCCGTTATAAAATAGTGACAGAACTGAATTCCGTCACAATTTTGTGATGGTATTTTAGTTCCGTCACAAAATAGTGACGGAAATTGGTTTTCGTCACAAAATTGTGATGAAAATGTGTTCTTGTCACAATTTTGTGACAGACATTTCATTTCGTCTAAATTTTGTGACAGAAATAGGATTTCGTCACAAAATAGTGACGGAAAATCTGATATTACATCGTATTTTTGTGACGAAAACAAACCGTCACTATTTTAATAGAAGGAACTATGACAAATTTGTGTGAAATTAGATTTTTTACGGAATAAAGAAGCGAAAGCGATGGTGCGATTACAAAGGTGTAATTTTAGTTAAAAATCAGTAATTAATTACATGGAAACGGATACGAAGCGGATTGCAGTTGGAATCGTCTCGCTAATCTGATTAAGCGCGTAAAATTTACTTAATTTCGAGAATGATCAGTCGGCCACGTTTTTCGAGCATCGCAGTTGGTCTGTAATCGATTACCGATCACGACGAAAGACCACGAGATAGCATGTACTCATGTACCATAAGTGGTATGAGTAGAGAAATAATAATAATGAAAATGGACGGCCAGAGGTAGTCTTAGAATATCAAATTTGAGCAAAAGGGACATAATGGGCATTATAGAATTTGATTTTAAGTCACTAAAAGCCAAATTAGCAAATAGTGACTTGTCTTCTTAAATGAACCAAGGCAAAAACGTGGAGAACAAGTTGGGGAGATGCAGTGACCTTCGTTTGAGAGAGTTTTAGAGAGAGAGAGCACTTCTCTCTAGGTTTGCCATAATCCAGGCTAGTTGGCGGACTTCGAGGGCGAGAAGGGAAAAGCGATCCTGCAGCGCGGAGACGGGGCTAGGCGTGGACTCGGTTTTAGTGAGTTTCTTCAAACTCCTCGAGGTGGGATTTGCCCATACTTGGGTTTATTCACATTATTAAGTGTTTTACGAATGTTTCGGTTGTTTGAGGCGTGAGTAGTTTGATGGGTCACGAAACTTGGGACGAATTTATAAAAATTTTGGAGAAAAAATGGAGCGGTAGTGGGCACATCCACGATGATTTGGTGTGAAAAATGGGTATTTTGGTGTTGATCATGTATTGGTATGGAAATAGTAGGGAATGGCCGTGTGATGTGGGTTCCTGAGTCGCCAGTTGAGTTGTGATTTTTAGGGAATAGTAGCGAGGGTTTCATATTCAAAAGCGATGATTCTAAAATGTATTTTAAATTGAAAAATATGTGTTTAGTTAAGTAATTCAGTCAATTGCTTGTGTATGAACATTAGCCCAGTGAGCTAATTTTTGATGTTTGAAATGATAATTACCTTAACATGTTTGTGTGATTAAATTTTTATGCGAGTGTATTCATGTTTATATACTTGCATGTGATTCATTGTGGGCGCGTGCATTCCGTAGACTCTTGGTACATCCCCAGGATTATAGGAGTTAGTGCATGAGATGATCTAGGGAGGAGGTTAGGAGGGTTGTCCTAAAGCATTAATTATCGGGTAGTCAGATCTAAGATATCAATCGTCGGAGAGGCCCAATTGATATTCATCGGAGTAGTCCACAAGCAGATAAAATATCGATCCCAGTCGGGCGGCCCGATTGATATTCATCGGAGGAGTAGTCCGCGAGCAAATGAATGCTCCCGATCGTCGAATGATTGATATTCATGGAGGAGTAGTCCTGAGCAAATATTATATCAATCGTGGACGTGATTGATATATATACATCGGAGGGTTGTCCACTAATGGCCCAATATTAAATGCGAGGAAGCAGCGGGTGTGAGAGTCGTGAGGACTCGGGATGAGTTAGTCATGTAGACATTCAAGTAGGATCATGCATTTGCTTAAATGGGTGTTTGCTGGAACATTGCTTGCACTTAGGTGGTGAGTAGCCAGCAGAGGCGATTCTCCTACTGAGCTTTAGCTCACCAGTCGTGGGATCCACTTTTGCAGTGCGGGAGCGTGCGAGGGACGGCTCGATCTGGGATTTGGCGCTAAGAAGAGAAAGCCGGAATGTGGCTTTGTTGATATTTACATGTATTAGAACTGCTTAAGTTTAATATATGTATTGTATAAGAGTAGTTTATTAACTCTTGAAACTATTGGATATAGTTTGGATATGCATATTGAGTATTGTTATGGGCCCAAGTGACCATATTGGACATATATTGCATATATTGGACAGTTTGGGATAGGTTTATGCAGGTGATGTATTTGGGTAGAGCTCCGTACAAGGAGACTCTGCGAATTTTACGAAGTGAAGTCGGGTAACCCGACCTCCACTTGTATTCACGGGTTGACAATTAGTCAAGCGGACCCCGGGTTTTGGGCGTCGGCGGGCGGTATCGGAGAACGGGTATGCAGATACACAGGGACTCGGGTTGGGTATCCATCACCGCTAGGTGGTATGGTTTGGAGTATAGGTTTATGGGAACCTATGGATAGAAAATTTGGGCTTAGGCCATGGTTGAGTGAGAACATCACCACTAGGTGTGGTTTGATGATATGTATAGGTATGAGATTACCTAGGAAATCACGAGATAACACTAGGACACTACGTGCAAGTGTATTGATGTGTTTTGTGTGATTTTGTGAATCATTTGGTGATTGTGTATTATAACATATGAATTGTAATCACATTATAATGTTATTGTGTAGTGAGTAGCACATAGTGAGTTAAAGAAATATTTTAGAAAATATTTGGGTGTTCTGATTAGTAAACTTGAACGAGAAATAAACAAAGTAAATTCATAATTTATTTGGTTTAGAGGTGAAGAAATTTAATTTTTAAGGTTTTACAGTGTAAAACTGAAGAAAATTAAATAAAATAAGTTTTACTAAATTTATTTGGATTGTTGGAAAATGAAGAAATTTTAAAGCCAAGAAAAATAAATTTTACTAAATTTATTTAGTGAGAATAGGAAAATAATTTTCTAAGTTTTTACAAGATGAAATCGAAGAAAAGTGAAGAAAATAAATTTTTGTAAATTTATTTAGTGGAGAAAAATTTCGATGAAAAGCTGGAAAAGAAAATAAATTTTATAATTTATTTGGTTATGAGAGTGAGAAAATAATTTTCTAAGTTTTACTGATGTAAAATTTAAGAAAATGGGAAAATTAGAAATTTTTATGAATTTATTTGGTATAAAAAAAAAAAAAATGATTTTGGTGATTTTAGAGATTTTTCCAATACAGGAAAAAAATTTTAATTATAAGGAAAACGAAAAAAATGCAATGCGGGAAAATTGAAATGGAGCTCACATCCATTTGTATTTACCAAGAAAAAATTTGTATTGCAGGAATAGTGCAGGTTTAGTTGCAATACAAAATTGTATTGCAGGTTGGAAGTCTCAAAGTGTATTGTGAGAATGAGAGTTGTATTGCAGAGGAGAGGGTTGTTTGTATTTACTGATACAAAATGGGCTATTAATGGTAGGCGATGGGCTAGGAGGAATTGTGTGTAATACACTGGGTGTGTGTGACCCAGGCTCTTGTTTGGGAGTCTTTGCGACCACGGCCCGTGGGGTCTTGCGACACGGCCGCATTTGGGCGGCCCTGCGACAGCTGTATTTGGGGCGCCGGGGCCTGCGCGTGCGTGTGCGACCGCAGTGGGAGCGCCTACGACCGCAGTAGGCTGGCGCCCTGACCGCAGCGCCTGCGGGGCCCTGACCACTGACCTACCTTGGCTGTGACTGTCTTGTATTTCAGAACTTATTTGGGCTAGTTAGGTGCTTGTACCCGGCAGTTTTTTAACTTGTTTTTTTCGGCTCGATATTTTCTACGAAAGTGCAAATGAACACTGTTCATTACAAAAAATTTTCGAAAAAAAAAAAAAATTTTTTAAATTTAATTAAAATAAAATAAAATAAAATAAAATTTGATAAAATTTTCGAAAAATAAAATTTTCAAAAATAAAATTTTTTGAAAATAAAATTTTGCTGAAAACAATATTTTACATGCAAAATTCATTGCGTATACACTGAGCTATGTGTATGATTTGTGTCTCGTTTGTGTTCATGCCTGGAGACCTTTATGAATTAACTACAGTTTGAAATCGAGGATTGCGGTAGTTGTGTAAGATTATATGCATAGTGTGATGCGTATAGGAAAATGGTGAATGCTAAGGTTAGGACCGATGACCTTGAGGTTGGATCTTTGAAGGCGGGTGGTTAAATTTAGCGCCACTTAGGGAAATGGAAGCAGGTCGGTTCATGGTTGTTAAATCTGATGGCATGTACATTGCTAGTTAATTTGAAATAGAGGATTAAATGATTCTTGTTGCCATGTGGTGTAAATGGCTAATGGGAGGACGAGGACATCGAGGACATCCACTCTGGGTAATCGGTCGAGCAACACCCGCCGCCGATCGCCAGATTCTTTCCCGAGGTCAGAGGTATTACAAATGAATTACTATAGCA
Source organism: Tetrastigma voinierianum (assembly GCA_016808115.1). NCBI lineage: Eukaryota > Viridiplantae > Streptophyta > Magnoliopsida > Vitales > Vitaceae > Tetrastigma > Tetrastigma voinierianum. The sequence continues at coordinate 207,280 of JAEQBH010003181.1, read as the reverse complement.
CAAAGCAAGACAGCTATGTAGACGCGAAGATCCGTGAACCTCTGTGAGGTTTGTGTGCATCATCCTCCGACATACACATGGGGAGGAGACCAAATGGGGATGGTGACGTAATCATCAGTTTATACGTATCGAGAAGGTGTTGTGAGGCCATGGAGATTACCTCTGACGTGACCAGGATTAGACTAGTTATGCCTACTAGAGAATGAGGCCCAAATGTGATGGAATGGGCAAGGACCCTGTAGACCTTAGAGGAGCTGCTTGTACGTGGAGTTTCCCTGTGGATTGGGCGAGAATAAGAATGATAGGTCAAGGTCATGAAGTTGGGAGATCTCTGGGACTCTACCTCACAATGGACCCGGGAATCATGGACATGTCAAAGTTCGATGTCATCCTCAGTGGAGGACCTACGATAGCTTCACAGATCGCTATCGATTGTGAGTGTAGGAGGGTTACCGCCATAATGCCAGGACTCCGCACTGCATGGTATTTCAGGGGACAAGCCGATTCGCGGCTACGCAGTCGTTCAATCAACAAAATTTATATCCTAAGTTCCTCCCACTGTCGTAGTCAAGCTACCGGCAAGATAGCGGTCTAGGGCCTCCAACACGGTGGGATGGGTTTTCATCCTAGGAATGATTTTGTACAAGTCCGGTGCTGCAAGGCTTTCTATTCGATTTTTCTGATGAGCCAAAAACAAAGGTGAGTAGCTTGAAACCGAATAACTCAGAAGACTCGAAAGTGATGTGTGGAAAAGGTAACTTTGAAGATTTAGTCACAACTTGATAACATGTGGCAAACAAGTGTCCCTTGCCATCCTCGCATGACAAGCAACTCATAGTCCAAGCCATAACCCATTTTGTTTAACTAGCAAACCTAAATCTGTAATCACTCCTATTCGAGTCACTACGTAACATGCATCTACAAATTTTCGCTTTAAAACCCTAACATTCAACATCATTTCAAGTGGGCTCGTAAAGACCATCTTAAAAACCACAAAGGCATCTAGCAACAAGTATTAATCGTATCCCAAAGCATGGTAAGTATCGTCAAATTAATGACATTTAAATGATATTCAACCCTAGTTTCGAGAAGATGGGAGCCATAAATACAATACCCTAGTGATTCAACACAAACTCAGAATCGTCCCACAACCAAGCTTTCAGCTACCTTCCCTCTTCAAAGAAAAGAGGCTTAGCTGCATCTCTTGAGTTGTCATCCTCAAGAGGGTTGTTCGGCGTACTCTAGAAAATGAGAGAAAGAGGAGAGAGAAGAGAGAAACCAAACCCTAAGTGAAAGCCGAAGATATTTACATAAAGTGAAAATTGTGCTAAAAGATCGCTTCCCAAGTCTCTTTCTTTTTGTTACAAAAACTAAGGGGGTTTATATAGGCCACCCATACAGGTAACTCATGCCAAAGCCTAACATTTGCCACATGATAAAAGAATACACCAAACAAAGTCGCCTTGCATAACATGCAGGACAGACAAAGGCATAATTTCCAGATATCGGGTCTTTCAAATAGGGTATTAAATACACACAGATATTAACACAGAATCTCTACAAAGTCATTTAATAGCTAAATGCCAGCTTAATAGCCTTTAGTGATAGCTTAGAACCGCATTTTTTCGCTTAGAACAAGTAGTTAGCTTAAATCTCAGTTCAGCGAAATTTCACAATTTCGCTAGGATTGTATTCTTTCGCTATGATTGCGGGAAATTTTCGCAATCCCAAAGAAAATTTTCAGAATCATACCGAATTCCCTTGAATTGTCGATCTCCACCTGCATTTGCCTATCAGACCAACTTTTTATCACTTTGCCTCATTCTTCTTTGATTTGGCATGTTCGATGGTCGATGAATGGGTTCAATCATTTGTTTAGCATATGTCTCGATATTGAACTCTCAAAGTACGCAAAAACCTACAAAACAACCAAAAATAATCTCTAAACGACATAAGTGATACTAAGAACACCTGAACACTTCAATTGGTATAATTGGCATGATTAGTGCTCAAAAAGCACTCAAAACCCATCTGATATAGGGCTCAAAATAAGACTTTTAAGTAATTAATCACCCTCCCAACCGAAACGTTGTTAGTCCCTAGCAATGCAAAACAAAAAGGGACATGCAAAGGATTCAAAAAGTTTATGATTCAAAAGGTGTATATACATATAAATAGTACTTTAAACTGAAAAATTGACACCAAGTTTCAAAACCGCCTATGAAAGAGCCAAACCATACAAGAACAATTTCGTGTCATTATTGGTTCCATGATTCTCAACTGAATTTCCTACCAAAGTCTAATGGTTCCTTATGTAACCGCATCGAGCCAATAAACAAAAATCGTTCCTCCCCAATCTAGCACCGGGCATGGCTCAAGTCGCTGAACAACCTAGCGGGATACTACACTCTCCTTCTTTATTCAATCATTACTGGTAGGCAATGCTCAAACCGATTTCACCAAAGTCCGCGTGTAACTGGTCCACCGATGACCCCAACCACTGTTTAGGCATCAAGCCGTATGATCATCGATTTATAAACTCTACGTGTTTCACCCCTGATTCAACGACTTTGAAAATCAAGACTTCCATAATACGCGTTAAACTCTACCTATCCACCCATGTAATTCAACACTAAATCGATGATCCCAACCAATCCAATGCTAGGGCATCTGCTTCAAAGGCTTTCACCATACACCCTGACCGTGTTCGTTTCAAGGCAAAGTGTCACGACTTTATTTTTCGTTTTCTTCTTTCTTTTTCTTTCTTTCGCTTTTCTTTCTTTTTCCTCGTTGAAGACTACATCGGGTCTTCAAATGCGCGTAACACAAACCCATCCTAGTTGCCAACACGCCAAGGCCTGGCTACAAAGTGAAAGGAAGCAACTAATTTGACACCCTATTGAAACAACTGTGTGCAAGGTGTGAATTAACTTATGAGAATTTGCTCAAGTTAAGCATGCCGAACTTCAATCGACTCAAAATTATATCAAACATGGAATTTGTTCTAACATAAGGTGACAAATGTGGTTTCAAATTTTCCATTTAGTAAATTCAATTGTCCAATTGAAGCAATTCAATTGGTTCAATTGAAGACAAAAACTATTACATAAGGTGGGGCACAAAAAGGATATGCAAAGGTGTAGAAAAACTAAATATATATATATATATATCGTATAAGTTTTTGATATAAACAAATGGCTGGGCATGCATAACAAAGCTAAACATACAAAGATATCACCGACTACTATGGCTAATACACAATCTTACACAAAATTAGTAGGCATGATGCTGGATAACTATACAAAAATCATAAAAGAAACCAAACCACCTCACTCTCGTGGTGGTGTATACGCCGCGATTAAGTCGCGAACGTCACAAAGATATCCCAAGAGGCTATCGAACCGCTGAGCTTAGAAATGTCGAGGTTCTGTGGTGTTTCCAACATGAACCGACACCGAACCAACCATCATGCCATGCAATGGCAAATGCTTGTGTTCGATGCAAGGGCAGAGGCTTGTACACGGCCACTAATTTCCTAATGTTTTCGTGATCATGGGCAAATACGGGTGGCCTCGTGGTGGGCGCTGAGGTGAATTGTGCCTGTGTGAATTGTGTTGCTATGTATATTAATCGGAGACATGGCTATTAGTGGATTGCAATGGCTTCGGGGGGGCTCTTCCTCGCTTTCTTTCCATTACTTTCCTCACTCAATGGGAAGAATTTCTTCTTCTTTTTTACATGGCCCATATTCTACACATAATTTGTAAGCACCTGAATCTCTGCAGAGGACCGCGTTCTTCTTCTACCCTCCCTTCGGCCGCACTGAGCTTGTTCACCCACAATAGCATTCTGCCTGATGAGTGTCGAGTCAAGCACTCTTCCTCGATTCTCCTCCTCTTGATAAACAAAGTGATTGGTGAGCTTTACGAGATGGATTCCTACGAGATGTCAATTTTGCAATCAATTCCGCTTTGGAACCCATCCAGTGTATTGAGGAGCTCTCAACATCTCAATTTCCTATTAGCACAGACATTTCACTACCTATTATCCTCTATGAAATTGTCACTTGTTTGCTCAAATTCGGGATGGCTTGTTCAACGGGGATAAGGGTGGTGGTTGTTCTTGAGAAGTGGGGCGTAATGGATGTTCGAGGATGTACTGCATGTGTGGAGGTCTTGGTTCCATGAGGATTTGTGTGATTCCCAACTAGTAGTTGTAAGTACTACCATATGGTGAACTCATCCATTGGTTTCCTATAGTCCCTCATGGACATGCTAAACTCTCAGGGTTACCCTCCATAAGGTACTCAGCCATTGCTCTCTCCCCTCTAAGTGCTCCATTTGGTTGATTCAAGTTCTTGAAGGAGATTGACTTTAAATAACTGCCTTCTAGGTTTCTAATCCAGGAATGGATTCCTGCAGCAAAAACGAGGTACCACAAGAAACAACAAAAGCGATCTGTGACCTTTACATTTTTTTTTTTTTTTTTATGATAGAATGAACTAAAGCGTGATCTGAAACGATAAAAGGAAAATTCACGGAACTTGTGATGAGGATCACAGAAGTGTTCAACGAGTCATCATATGCATAGGCACCATCCCGACAACCGGCGCCCAGTTGATTCGTGCCACGTTAGAGTTGGCGGAATCATAGAAATTATATCCTATAAGTTCCTCCCTCTCTTGCCGTAGTCAGAAACTCTTCTTGATATGGCAGTCTAAGTCGAACACGGGGATGGGTTTTCATCCTAGGAATGATTGCATAAGTGTGAAAAGGTAAGGCTTTCTATTTGGATTTTTGATTTGTTTCAAAGCAGTGTGAGTAGTTTGAAAATTTGAATAGCTGTAAGTGAAGTGATGTGAAGGTAGCTTTGAAGATTTAAGGAGTCACTAACTTAGATAACATAAGACGGAAACAAGTGTCCTCCGGGTTTTATCCTCGCATTATGACAAGCAACCCTATAGTCAAACCATACTTAGCTCTTTGTTTAACTAGCAGAGCCTAACCCTAGAATCACTCCTATTTGAGTCAACACAGGTAACATGCATCTGACCTTTCAGTTTAAAACCCTAACATTCAACATCATTTCAGTGGCTCGTAAAGACCATCTAAAAAACCACAGTGCATCTAGCAATAAGTATACACTGTATCCTAAAGCATGGTAAGTATTAGCCAAATTAATGACATTAAATGATATTCAACCCTAGTTTGAGAACATAGAATATTATAAATACAGTAGCATTCAACACATGAAAGGATAGCCTGCAGCTGCCACACAACCAAGCTGGCTACCTTCCTCTTCAAAGAAAGAAACAGCCAAGCATCTCTTGAGTTGTCATCCTCAAGAGGGTTATTTGGCAGCTTAGAAAATGAGAAAGAGGGAGAGAGAGAAGAAGAGCAAACCCCTAAGTAGAGAAGTTACGAAGATATTTACATAAAGTGAGAATTTGTGCCAAGATTGTCTCCAAGTTCTATTCTTTTTGGTTACAAAACTAAGGGAGTTTATAGGCCACCCATTATGTGAAACTACAATAAAGCCTAACATTTTGGCTAAAATAAGGGGACAAGGAGTAATACACCAAAATGAAGTCGGTTTGCATTAATTACAAAAGGATGACAAGGTAGACAATTTCGCTAAGACATGCCAATTTCGCTAGAAACGTGAAAATTTTTGCTAGCCCCAGCGAAAATTTATTGGAATGCGAGTACACAAGACAATGTGAAATCGGAGAATTTAAGCTAGGCTGCAGCAGTTGGCTAGCTAATGAGAATTCACTAAGCAAAGATTTTTAGGTGATAAGCTATTTGCATTTTTCGCTAGGAGCAGGTGGTTAGCGAAATTTTAGGTCTAAGCGGGATTTCACAGTTTCGCTAGGATTGCGGGGAATTTTAAACATGATTGAGATTTTTTCGCGATCCAGTAGGTACCCCATGATCATAGCGAATTCCACTGGGATGTGATCTCAGCTGCATGGCCCTCTGCTCCAATCTTTGCAGCTTTTATCATTGCCTTCATTCTTTCTTTTGTTTGGCATGTTTGATGAAAGCGTGAATGAGTTCAATCTTCATGGTTTAGCATATGTCTCGATATTGAACTCTCAGTCTGCAAAACCTGAAACAACGAAAATAATCTCTAAACGACATAAGTGATACTAAGAACACCTGAACACTTCAATTGGTATAATTGGCATGATTAGTGCGCAAAAAGCACTCAAAACCCATCTGATATAGGGCTCAAAATAGCACTTTTTGGGTACTAATCACAAGCATGACATTTTGCCCTAGACATTATACAAGTCAGTGTCGGGGACGAGTTAATGAGTTGGCTAAGCGAGCCTTACCTAGAGGGCAGTGGAAGGTAGGACTTGGATCTACCTTGAGTAGTGTGTGCGAATATGTGGATGTCTTTCGGATAAGGCTCTGGACTACCTCCACATAGGGATGAACCGGTATCGAGTTACACTCTGGTACTTCACCCATCTCTATGACTCAGCATAGGATAGCCTTGGGTTAGTCGTAGGAGCTCGAGTCCAGTTACAAGGCTATTGGACAAAGGGTTTATTAGGCAAGGCACTTCCCTGGCGAGGCGCTTCGGTTCTAGTGCGGAAGAGGCGAGACCAGCCGGCCCGTGCATTGGCTATAGACGGTTGAACGAGGAGTTACGATCGAGGCTCGGTGCCCATTCTGCAGGGATTGATGATTTGTTTGATCGGTTGGAGTGGGCGAGTCTACTCGAGATAGACCTTGTAGCTGATTTGCCATCGGTGAGGGTTAGGGAGGCAGATATCCCTAAAACGGCGTTTAGGACGCGTTATGGGCACTTTGGAGTTTACGGTGATGCCCTTTGGATTGATAGATCTTATTGTATTCCATGGACCTGCCTCATGAATAGGGTGTTGACCCTATCTAGATCGGTTGTCGTGGTGTAAGTGGATGACATTTTGACTACTCCCGATCGGAGGTGTACAGGTCGAAGTCAAGAGACAGATCGGGGTTCACGTAGCGGGCGTAGTGGACCTTAGGGTGGTAGACATATTGGTTGTTGATGTCAGGCTTGACATGGATGGGTTGACAACCATCGGGTTGTCAGTAATTGAGACCTAGGCCGGGTTGTCATACTCGACACGACATTGGATTTGGGCTTAGAGGTTAAGGCCTTTAGAGAAGCCAAGTATAGATGTTCTTCCCTAGGGTGTAAAGGTGAGGAGTTGACCCAGATAGAATTCGGGATTATGAGTGAGAGATCTCTGAGATTCTGCTCATGGTGGACCCCGGGATTGGGTGCCACAGCATGACATTACTGCGTTCGTGTGCACGGTAACATCGCGTCGAGTCGGGTGTGGGTGCACGGTACGGTCATTCGCCACTATTGGTGAGTGTGGGTTGAGTTTGTCTTTAGGACTACGTCCAAAGAAGACTCATAGTTGAATCAGGAAATGTAAGAGGCTCGAAGTGTAAGCCGAAGAGTTATGTAATCGAGATGAAAACACACTGTCAGGTTGTCACGTAGACTTAGAGTTAAGTGATAGGAGTCAGGAGTGACTCGAGATTTGGATACCCATTAGAAATTGCATTGGGTGTGGTTGAGTCGGCAAGGACTCGGTATACGGATGTCATTCATGACATGGATTAGGTTGTGATCCATTGGATTATGGGTGATTGTGACCTTAGGAGGTGGCATTCACACCAAGCAAGGGTTGTGTAGGGATGCGTGTAGTGGGGATTATATACGGTGTTAGAGGGACACGGCTGAACATGTGTCTGGATCATAGGGTGGGGATTAAGTGCCCTTAGTGGAATCCGCCTGCAACAATAGTTATCGGGGGCGAGTATCTGAATGGCACCATACGAGGGCATTGTATGGGAGATCATGAGTCAGATTAGGATGGACGGAGGTGGGAGGATAAATCACGGGTCCGGATTTGATTCGAGACATACCTCGAGAAGGTGAAGCAGTCTGACGGCGTCTTCGCGAGAATTTCAGGCCAGTGAGAGAAGGCCTATCTGCGGATATCTGTGTCGACCCTTAGAGTTCGAGGTTAGTGATCGCGTTTTCTTGAAGGTGATGCCTAAGAGAGGAGTGATCAATTCGGCAAGCGCGGGAAGCTATCGCCGAGGTTTATGGGATCTTTCGAGATACTCGAGAGATAGGCAGTGGCATTACCGGTTGGCGTTCTTGCCCTGCTTGGTGGTGTCCACGAGGTGTTTCACGTCTCCATGCTCCGGAAATAAACTCCAGATCCATCTCATGTGGTGGATTGGGGACAGATTGAGATTGACACGGATGGGACCTTTGAGGAGGGACCAGTGCTCATTGTTGATAGCCGTGATCGGGTCTTGCGACGCAAGACCGTGAGGCTGGTGAGAGTGCTATGGCCCAGCACGGAGTGGAGGGTCGCGTGAGACGGGGACACGATGGAGCCTCAGTCCCTTCTTGTTTAGGGATGAGAGATCACCCTCAGTGGTTTAGTCGTTTAAGATTTAAATGAAGCTAGTCTACATGCGGGAGTGGAGTGCATGTTCAAGTATGCATGTGTTTGATAAAAATCGTTTCGAATTTCGGAATGAAATTCAGCACTAAGGAGGAGGAATGTAGGACAGAGATTCAATTTCTGGAATAAGGGCAAAGCCCAGTATTTAGTTCACAAAATTGTAATTTCGGTTAAAAAATCCCGTAATTAATTATGTAAGAGATCGGATAGCCAGAAGCCAGTTGCAGATTGCAAGATCGTCTCGTGAAATCTAGTTAACCACCGTAAAATTTCGCGATTTCTTTAGACGGTCGGGTCGGCCGCGTTTTCAGAGAGGCATGTCGCGATTGGTCTTAGTAAATCAGTTACGATGCGACGAAGGCACGAGATCGCATGTACTCATACCATAAGTGGTATGAGTAGAGGAAATAATGAAAATGGACTGACAATTAGTCACAGAATATCAAATCTGAGTAAAGAGAGGACATAATATTATAAATTTGATTTTAAGTCACTAAAAGCCAAATTAGTAAATAGTGACTTGTCTTCTTAAAATGGAACCAAAGTGGCATGGAGAGCAGGTTGGGAGATCATTGACCTTAAGTTTGAGAGTTTTAGAGAGAGGCACTTCTCTCTGGGTTTGCTACGATCAGGCAGTTGGCGGACTTAGGCAGAGAGGAAAAGCAGTCGCGGGCAGGCTGCGTGGACTCCGGTTTAGTGAGGTTTCTTCAGCTCCTAGAGGTGGGATTCTCCTACTTGGTTTGTTCGCATTATTAGGTGTTTCGAATGTTTGGGTTGTTTGAGGTCGTGAGGGGCCGTTTGGTGATCCCAAAACTTGGGCAGGAGTGTAAAATCCCTGGAAAGAAAAACTAGGCAGTAGTATTTTATCCCAAATAATTGTTGAAAAGTATTGGGTATTTTGAATTGTTGATCATGTATTGAGGTAATAAATGGTAAGGGAATGGCGTGTGATCTGAGTTCACCAAGTGAGCCCAGATTGAGTTCATAATTTTTGGGAATAATAAACAAGGTTTCCACTATTCACGGCATTCTAAAATGTATTTTGTAGAAAGAAACATATGTTTAGTTAAGTAATTAGATAGATTGCTTGTGTATGAACATTAGCCCAAGTGAGCTAATTTTGATATTTGGAAATAGTAATTACATAACATGTTTGCAATGATTAAATTTTATGCGAGTATAACTCATATTTTCCTCTCGCATGTGATTAAAACTATATTAGGCTAGCACACATGCATTCCATGCCTTGATGCATCCTAGGATTACTTGGGGTTAATTATGAGATGGAGTCTAGGGAAAAGGTTAGTAGGGTTGTCTAAAAACATTAATTATGGAGGAGTAGTCAAATCTAAAATATCAATCGTCGGATGGCCCAGTTGAGTAACTACTTGGAGATGATCCCCAGAAGCAAATAAGATATCAAATATTTGGAAGGGTTTGAGTTAGGTATTCATGGAGGGTATTAGTCCACAAACAAATATTATATCAATGTGGAAGCATTTAGTGATATATATATACATCGGAGGTTGTCCACTAATAAAACTAATATTCTCATATGAAGCTTAGGCGGGTGTAGAGAGAGTCGAGTGAGGACTCGGGATCACAGGTTAGTCATGTAGACATTCAAGTAGGATCAATGCATTTGTGAATGGGTGTTTACTTTGAACATTAGCACTTAGGTGGTAGTGGCCCATAGGGCGATTCTCCTCTTGAGCTTTGGCTCGCCCGAGTCGTGGGATCCCCTTTACAAGTACGGGGAGGCGTGCGAGGCAATCGATCCACAGAATTTGGTATTAGAAGAAAGCGGATTGTAGCTGTTGATGTTACATGTATTAGAACTCCTTAAGTTTAATATATGTATTGTATAAGAATAGTTTATTAACTCTTGAAACTATTGGATATAGTTTGGATATGCATATTGAGTGCGTATAGGCCCAGTGGCCATATTAGATATCTTGCATATATTGGGCCCCATTTGGAGACCAGGTTTATGCAGTGATGTATTTAGGTAGAACTCCGTACAAAGGAGACTACGCGATTTCTGAAATGGCGTCAGGTAGCTTGACCTCCATATATTCCATGAGTTGTGAATTAGTCAAACGGACCCCCGGGTTTTAGGGCGTCACACATATAACTTTAAAAATAATTCCTTAATATATTTTAAATTGTATTATACATTATTTCAAAATATTCATAAAATATATTGTAAATATATATTTAATATTATATTATAGCTATTTAAAATATTTGTATATTTAAAATATTATAGACAAATTTCAAATTTATTATTAATATGTGTACTATATTATACATGCTTTTAATTTTAAAATTTGTGATATTTCAATATTTTAAGTTTTTATTATACAACTGCGCTACATAGTCATAAAATATACTAAATATCCAAAATAAATAATATATCTTAAAATGATGTATATTTACAAAATTTATTATAAAAATTTATAATATTTATCCCTAAATTTTTTATTTTATTCCCTTTGTTAGGTCAAAAGCTAATTGAAGCAACTTGTTAAAAATTGTATATTCAAAATTTATAAATTATATTAATTAAAGTACAAACTATTCTTATAAGTTATTGAATCAGTCTTGACCTCAAATAAGTTTTTTTGAATAATTTTGGTATGAATATTTAGAAAATTATATAGCACAATTAATTTCAAATATAAAAATGAATTTTTATTAATAGCGATCTATCACAAAGTGAGTACTTAAAATAGTGTGGAATTATAGTCAATCATGAATTTGTGATGGAATTATCATTACACATCATGAAATAGTAGCAAAGAAACACAATTAAAATCACAATTTTCAATAGATTATGACTAATTTGTAATGAATATCTATAAAAAATTCACTTTTATATTTTAATTTAATATTAGACACTATTTAAAATATTCTAATATTTTAAAATATTATAAACTATTTGAAATTTTATTAATATATGTTGTGCTATATTGTACAATTTTTATTTTCAAATTTGTGATATTTCAATATTTTAAATTGTATATATAATTTTGCAATGTTCATAGTCATAAAAAATAATAAATATCAAAATAAATAATATATATCATGCTCTGATATTACAAAAGTCGAAATTATAAAAATCTGTGATATTTGAAAATAAACTTTTATTTTAGCCACCATTGGGTTAAAGCTAATTGAAGCAACTTGTTAAACTGTATATTCGAGATTGACTCGATCATGTTAATTAAAACACAAAATATTCATATAAATTGTTGAATCAATCTTGGCATTTTTAATAGCTTTTTTGAATATTTTTTTATTTATGAATATTTAGAAAAACTATATAATACAATTAATTTCAAATATATAAATGAATTTTTATTAATAGCGATATGTCACAAATCAGTTACAAAATAGTAGTAGAAACACAATTCCGTCAATTTTGCTGACCGATTCCCGACCAATTTATACTTTCAGAATATCTCTAAAAAAAAAAATTCATTTTATATTTAATTTGTATTAGACACTATTTCAAAATATTCTAATATTTTAAAATATTATAAACTATTTAAATTTTATTATTAATATATGTTGTGCTATATTGTGCAATTTTTTAAATTTTTTCAAATTTGTGATATTTCAATATTTTTAAATTGTATATATAATTTTGTACTACTACATAGTCATAAAAATTAATAAATATCATGCTACGATGTTACAAAAGTCGAAATTATAAAAATTTGTGATATTTGAAAATAAACTTATTTTATACCATTGGGTCAAGCTAATTGAAGACATTAAAAGCTTGTATATTCGAGATTGACTCGATTATGTTAATTAAAGCACAAAATATTCCTTTAAGTTGTTGAATCAATCTTGGCCTCCTTAATAGTTTTTTTGAATATTTTTTTATTTATGAATATTTAGCAAAAGTATATAATACAATTAATTTCAAATATATAAATGAATTTTTATTAATAGCGATTTGTCACAAATCGGTCACAAAATAGTGACGGGAACACAATTCCATCACAATTTTGTGATTGATTTCTGACAATTTGTAATGATTATCTATAAAAAATTCATTTTATATTTAATTGTAATGGAACACTATTTCAAAATATTCTAATATTTTAAAATATTATAAACTATTTGGAATTTTATTAATGTATTAATATATGTTGTGTTATATTGTGCAATTTTTTTAATATTTTCAAATTTGTGATATTTCAATATTTTTAAATTGTATATATAATTTTACAACACTACATAGTCATAAAAATAATAAATATCAAAATAAATAATATATCATGCTACGATATTACAAAGTTGAAATTATAAAAATTTATGATATTTGAAAATAAATTTTTATTTTAGCCACCATTCAGGTCATAGTCATTAAACAAATTATTCATATAACTCAAAGTCGGCTTTCAGTCCATAATACACTTGGCACCTCTTGTCCTTCCACGGTTCGTCACGAATTATTAAGGAATAAAAATGCAACACAAAGCACGAAGACTATCAGTCTCGGGATCAAAACCGAATCAGAACTTAGTCATTTGCACAATAGTCCTGAAATTTCCGGCTGAATTTGTCTAAACATAGTCCCAAAATTCAGCGGGTTGTCAAAAGCAGTCTCGCGATTCAACGGTATCGAAGTAGCGAGTTGCAAAAGTTCCTAAAAATTCCTACACTTAGTCCAAAAAATTGGGGACTGAAATTTACGGCATTTCACGGCCTCTAAGCCAATCACAAGCTATTAAATGGCCTTTAGGCTAAAAATAACACAAGTAGGAAAATTCCCTACCTCATGGAGTTTGACGAAACTCTAAGATTTTGGTGCCCACGTGAAGCCCTCGTTACGTGGATCAACTTTGCTTTCAGCCCCGATGAAAACCTACAGTCCGATTTCCATAGATTTGAGAAAAAAGTGAAGAGAAGAAAAATAAAAAATAAAATATGTCACTGACCGTCTCTCTCCTCCAAACAAAATGCCCTTCTCCTTTTTTTACTTTTGTTTTATTTTGTTTTATTTATTATTCTTATTATTATTATTATTTTGGATACATAGTTCATATTTGCTTCATTTAAGATCCGTTTACATCCCCGGAAGCAATTTGGCTGCTTCAGTTCACTTTATTTTAAATGAACTTGCTTCGAATCATTTCCTTACTTTCGAGATTTTGTAAAAATCTTGTCCACACGAAATCCTTGGCGACTTATGACCCGAGAAAATCGTAAAATATTCCGATTGTCACCGAATTGTGAAACTTTTCTGGGTCACTAAGATTTCACAAGGCAATTTAACGGTAGCGGTCCGTTTTGTCATCCGAGATCTAAATTTTGAGCTTCCATAACCATTATGACAATTTATTATTATTATTATTATTATCATTTTACCATTTTTAAAAATTTCTAATTTTCCCGGGTTTTACAATTTCGAGATAAATGACAGTTGAGTATCTCTGAATACCTACCACCATTCTTTAAATTCAATCGAACCTAGTTGTGTTGGTACTTGGCATTCAATTTCCCAAAGATTTAAGGTTAAAAAAAAAAGAAAAAAAAAAAAGAGAGTAATATGAATGATTTTGTAAAGCCTGCAATTCAAAAAGTAGAAAATATTTGTAACCTTTTATTGGCCGGTTCCAGGTCAATGGGGACCTCTAACTTTTTAGACAAACATTATCTTTGTGAGGACAATAAAAAAGAAAAAGAAAAAAACCCGGTAACTTTTTCCACACGATTTCCCATTGAAAGCGTCTTACCCTTTTCTTTAATTACTTCTCTCTTCTTCCTCCCAAGTTTGGAACCACGCACGGTGTCTCTTCTTTCTCTCAAGTTTGAAACCAAGCACTGTCTGTATAGGAATATTTCCAGACTAGGTCAAGTTCAAGCTTGCACGAAGATGATATGAGTAAAACCCCTTACCCACCTTTTTCTCTTTGTCTCTCTCGTCCTTCTCTTCCACAAAACCCTAGCGCTGGTAAGTTCCACAATCCATGCCTCAATCTTATCTATTTTTGTTTCTTTTATTATTTGAATTTGCAAGAGAGCAAAGCCCGAAAAGCAAGAGCCAAACTTTCCAGAGAAATTTTCAATGTGATAGATGTTGAATCTAGGTAAGTAGGCTATTGATACAGAGGATTTTAACTTGGTTGAATTTTTTTTTAATCTGGGTAAGTACTTCATTTTTCTCTAAGGACTCTCATGTCCAGCGTAATTGCGGATGTGTGGTAGCCTAAGCTTTAGATGTAATATTCCTATATTTAAGTTTTGAATCCTAAGGTATGAGGCTTGAAAACCATGTATGTAATCTAGACTCACTGAAGTAAAGTGTATCACATTGCACAATTGTTGTGTGCAAATCATGAGGAGAAGTTTCATTAGTTTCTTCGAGTTATGCTTTAATAAAAGGGCTAAAATTTTTTGGTCCCAATTTTTAAATACCAATATGGGACTATTTTGTAAGCAACAAGTGACTCTAGCTTTTTGTCGTAGTGGCTTGCTTTGAAGTATATATATATATATTTTTAATTTTGTATATGCCAAAATAATATAATGGGAAGAGATGAATAAATGGCAATAGAATAACTCAAAAGGTTGATTGTGTTGAGTTGGGAAAAGTTAAAAAAAAAAAAATCATTTTGAAGATAAATGTATTTATTTATTGAATTCATGGATAGGCCAGTTATAATACTTACATGTAGGTTTGAGGAACAGGAGGCACCTGGTACAAGGTTATTTTTCACAGAGATAATTGCATCGATTTTAGATATTAAATTTTCCAAGTTTTGGGATATATACTCAATCGAGATTACATGACCCTTAAGGTTTGGGTTATCCGATTGTTCTATTTATTTCAGCTTCACATTTGACTTGAAACTTCTACAATCCAATCATTGTTGTATATGGGTGCTTTAGTATGTGGGCGCTAGATGTGGTAGATGTGGCTGTAACTCTTTAAGCATAATGTGAAAATTGTTGCTAGTGTAATGGATCTAGTGGATCTTTTATAATCTATTTAAGATGCTAAAATGATACCATTACAGTGACTAAGATAAAGAGTACACAAAAGGTATAAAGTTTAAAGACAAGATTGGCATGACATGTGTCTTAAAATAATAGTAAAATTGTATTATAAGTGTAACAAGATAAAGAAAGGGAGAAGGTAGGAAATTTTTAGAAGGCCCATGCATATATGTCACAAGAAATGTATAATACATAATATTGATATGTAAATAAATTGTAGAATGGACTCGAGGGATTCATTTGAAGAGAGGAAATGAACAAAATGAACAACATTACCTATATGGAGGGTATGGAAAAATACACACTACATTAAAAAGTGTTAACCTAGGAGAAAATTTTTACCTATAGGATAGAGACGAGTTTCACTATTCGTCATTCCTACATTAGTTCATAATTTAATTCCTGATTTACTATGTTGTTATGGTTCAAAAATGAAATTAAAAAGATGTCTATAAAGTTTAGTGTTTGAGCATCCTCAAATGAAATAAGGAAAAAATACTACTTTTTTGTTTCTGGCCCATAACACATTGCATGTTAATGCTTTAATACAGAGCTTTGATGTCATCCTAATTAGAATGATTGATATTCCATTAGACTTATAATGAGGGGAAGGAAAAGAAGATGCTGAAAATAACCCAATTGGACTAAGAATAAGGGAAAGGAAAGGAAAATTATGATAATAACCTAAGAAAGAAATACATCCATGTTTAAGTATTTCTCATTTTTCATTCTCTCTTATCTTTATTTAAATCAAAATGAAGTTAAAAATGTGAACATGCTAGTAAGTGGGATTTTTGTGTTAGATCATTCATGTATTTGTGATTCGATTGAATCTGAGCCGGAACATTTATCATCCACCTATTTTAATGATTCATTTCTAGCTGAAAACTTTGTGCTTGGTTATCGTCATTTCAATTATGCAAGTATGAACTTGCTTTGCATCACAAGGAATTGATAGGTGCTTTATATCTTTGTAACTTGGGTAAGGCTGACATCACTAAATTTGTTTCCATCTTTCGATTGTTGTGGATCGAAATGCGGATTTTTGTGTATCATTTCTTGTTTGGGTGGTATGCTGGAATTTGTGGGCTGTTTTAAACGGATTGAAATAATGAAGTCTTGAACCAAGAATAGTCAGGTGAAAAATGGAATGATTTTGTACCGATGTTGTGGATCGAAATCTTTAGTTTTGTATCATTCTTGTTTGGTGGTATGTTGGAATTGTAAGGTTGTTTTAAGCTTGAATTGAGTAATAAAGTCTTGAACCAAGAATAGTCGAGGTGGGAAAAGGCCGATTTTGTACCAGTTATTGTAAGAAGATGTGGCTTTGATATGGTTTGTAAAACATGTATTAAAACCATTTATTTAGACATATGTTCATATAAGAGTGTGTAATTAACTCTTGGACTATTAACACATGGTTGGATGTATTTTTATTATGAGTATGGATGTATGGGCCGGTAAGGCTATTTTTACTTATTATCATAACTAGCGAGGTCATTGTATTAAATTGGGCCATGTTGCCATGAATTTGTACAGGTTGTATTTTGGGTAGAGCTCCCTGTACAAAGGAGACTCTGCCCGATTTTCGTTAAATCCTAAGTCCCGGGAAAAGGGGACTCAATGGTGTGGTGTCGGGTTACCCGACATCCATGAATCTTTCGCGGGTTGATGGGTTGTCAACGGACCCTCGGGTTTTGGGGCGTCACATAGACACTATTTCAAAATATTCTAATATTTGAAAATATTATAAACTATTTGAAATTTTATTATTAATATATGTTGTGATATATTGTGCAATTTTTTTAATTTTTTAAATTTTTGATATTTCAATATTGTAAATTGTATATATAATTTAGTGTTATGAAATTAGTATTTGCATACTTGTAATATTATTGTATTTTTATTCGATTGTACGCTAGTATAGGATTGGGTGCTTGAGCTCCTTAGGTGTGACATGTTGAACTTCTTTGGAGCAGTTAGTCGTTGTTTAATTTGTTCGTTATTCGTCATCAATTTTTTGAATTTTCTTGCGACAAACGGGTATTGTTATATTCAAAGTTAATGGTATACTTTTTTTATTTTGAAATGGTTTGTAATTTTGAAATCTATTTGAGACATTTAAATTTTGTCATGATTCAATATTGTTGAAACTGCATTAAATTTTATAAATACATGGAACATATTAAAATAAAGTACCTTTAAATCGTTTGAACAAATTAACTATGTTTGACATGTAATTTAAACTTGATTATTATTCACATTCCAGATAAATATAAATATGAGTTCGGATAGGCAATGGATGTATGCTAGATTGGATAATGGATGGATAAAGCCTGAATTTATAATAGGGGTTGAGCAGTTTGTGGAATTTGCAAAAATGCATCCAGAATGTATGGACGGTGAAAAGATAAAGTGTTCATGTAATCATCGCAAATGTCAAAATAGGAATTATTTAGACGAGGATACTGTTAAAGTGCATCTTGGAAGAAATGGATTTGTAGCAGATTATTATCGTTGGTATCATCATGGAGAAACCTATGTGCCTCAGCCAATAGAACAAAATGTTGGCCGAATTGATGCTTTTATACATACAGAGCATTGTGAGACATTCAATACAATGCAGTCTATGGTGTATGATGCTGCTGGTCCCTCTTTTAATTCGATTGAAATAGAAGAGAGCCCGAGATCATACCTGACATCTTTTTTATATGCCGAAGTATCAGCAAGAGGTGTGGAATGGGAACCCTTATAGCCATTCTCAATTATTTGCGATTAATAAAGATTGTTGAATATTAGGTTGAACACCATATCTACGAAAGGTGCTATGATGAGGTTGTACATTGATGGAAAGAATTCCGGTAGGTAATCTATTGGCGGATAACTTTTATGGGCACAAAAGTTAGTGCGGGTTTGGGTTACCCGGATTCGAAGATTGATTGTTGTGAGAATAATTGTATGCTATCTTTGGTGAAAGAAAGTGACTTAAGTTGTTGCAGATTTGTTCTCATCCTGGCTTTTAGAAACAAAGCGTGAATCTTCGAGCATAAGAAAAATGTTAAGTATAAGAAAATGTACTGCTATATAACTCCTTATCTACAAGGTGTATGCATTTGATGCAAGCCAAAGCATATGAGGTGGCATCGCGAGCAACCACATGAGGATGGAGTGGTATCATGCATCATTGTTTCAAACCCTCACCCTTTGGAAGCATTTTGGTCGACTCATCCATCATTGCATCACGGCGAAATGTGAGGTTAGGTTTGTGCAGCGGTGGGTTCGACCATATGGGCTTGTCGGGTCAGCAGTATTCATGTTGGCTGTAATGTCTTTCCATACAATTTTTGTGGATGTGTACTGAAGGAAGAGTATGTTTTAAGCGTCATTGTTCTGGGTACAAAAATCACAAACAATTTGGATGTTTTTCTGCAACCTTTCATTCTTGAGCTAAAGAATTATAGGAAGTTGGGGTAAAGAAACATATGATGTTTCAGAAGAAATTTTCAATTCTGTTTGCTCTTATGTGGACAATAAATGATTTTCACCTTTATTCGATATTTGTCGGGTTGGGTGCTAGCGGGAAGTATGCTTGTCCTTGGCCATGGAAGATTTAGATGCATTTTCTCACTTACAAAGGAGGGGAAAAATGTCATGGTTTGACAATCATCGAAAGTTTTTTCCAGAAGATCATTTATGGCGAAGGAATAAGAGATGGTTTAGGAAGGGACGAGTTGTTCAAAAAAGTGCACCACCTATTTGGCCAGGTGTGGACCTAATTAATGAAATTGATGATTTTGGGTTTAAGAAAGTGACAAAACTTGGTGGAGAAGAGATAAATCGTAGAATCCAAAAATCATGTGGATGTGGTTTGAAAAAACGAAGTATCTTTTGGGACTTACCTTATTGGAAAACCAATCTCATTAGGCACAATTTGGATGTTATGCACATTGAGATTTTTTGATAATATTTTTATCTGATGTGTAGATATTGAGGAAAACGAGATAATCACGAAGTCTAGGGAAGATTTGAAGGAATTTTGCCATCGTCTGATTATCGGGATGAAAATGCAAACAAATATCCTAAGGCTTGTACACATTGGATAAAGATGGGAAAGAACAACTTTGTAAGTGGATTAAAGTTGAAATTTCAGACGGTTATGTTCTAACTTGGGCGGATGTGATTTGGGTGGGAATAAACTATATGGAATGAAGAGTCGCAGTTGTCCTTATTTTTATGCGAGAAGTTAATTAGGTGCATTTCGTGAGTTATTGCCTGCAAATGTATGGCAAGCTTTGACAGAGTTTGTGACACCCCAAATCCCAGGGTTTATATATATATATATATCTTTCCATAGGAAACCTACAACAGTTATATAATAGCCTCATTCACAAATACTCACGTGTCACTCAATTATCAAGCAGTGACACTTAACAGTACCTCTCATTCAAGACTCCAGTAATTAGTGCACTTAGTGTAATGATCAACTTTTCAGAACCTATTTGGGCACCAAATACCATCCACAGTTATATGGTTAGATTCTAGACTCATAGGAGCTTTCATAGGTCAAGGGCGGTACCAAAGCGGACTTGGTTGAGAAGTTATGGTCGTCCAGTTTCTTATTGCAGGCTCATTCCTAGACGAGGTCGGCTCGACCAAAGGAGGTCAGCTCGGCCAGAAGAGGTCAGATTGGCTATATTTGAACACCAAATGCCATCCACAGGCATGTGGACAGATTCTAGACTCAATGAGCTTTCCATAGAGTCTAAGAACACCTTCGCGGACAGTTAGGAAGTTATAGTCATCCGAGTTGGGAAGCCGCATGAAGAAGCAAGCGACACTCTTGAACCGACATGTACCTACTTTCTTTCATCACTTTCGAACACAATATGAACTCAGATTGTATTGAGCCACATATGGATGGATTCTAGACTCAAAGGGATTTCCATAGAGTCTACGAACGCGTGAAACGGACTTCGGAAGAGAAAGTTATGGTCATTCGAGTTAGCGCCGTGGGCTCATTCCTATTGACCTTCGGCGGGAAGAGCCCGACGAAAGTGTTTCGGTCGAGGAAGAGCTCATTTCGCCCCAGCGAAAGATCAGCTCATCCCAGAGGCTTGGCGGTAAGCTCTACCTCGGGGGTTAAGCTCAACGGGAGGCTTGGCGAAGAGGTCGGCTCTCGAAGATCCGCTCACGAGGCTCGACTCTGCCCCAGAGGGTCGACTCGTACGCACCTCGTCCTCTCGGACCTTATGAGTAAAGTATAACTTGAATTTGTAGAGGTTCGATTTGGGTAATTCGAAAGCCTACATCAAGATTACTGATGGGGCTACAATATACCAGAAGGAAATAGGGCCAAATTCCCTTTAATTCCCAACAAAAAATCAGTCTTAAAGTTTGGCTAATACATAGGATCGAAATAGAGCGACTTCCTATGGTTCAAGCGCAACCAAACATCCCCTCAAGGCAAGACACAGCCCTTACCAAATTGTAATAAACATATAATATGAGTTTAATTACAATTTATTTACATCACAAGTACAAAATTTTGACAACAGTTCAGTTTAAAACAAAAAAATGGGTTTTCTACCTAGAAATTTTATAAAAGAACACAATAAGCCATCTTAGATCTTCCTCTCAACTAAGACCTCATGAAGTGCCTTCTCTTGGTGTACCTCCAGTACCTGAAAATATTTTCCCACAGCAGGGAGTGAGTACTCATGCCAGTGAAAATCTCCTACAAAGACTCTCCCCACACCAGCACACATGCAATGGCATAATCCATAAAATCACATTCACACACATTCATATAAAATATGCATCTCTATATATAGATATCACTATGTCATGCCCGAGTGCTCAATTTGAATCTCTCCATGCTTTGTTTATCATTATGTAAGTATTTAAAATATTGTTGAGCCATGTTTGTTCTCGATCTTGGATAACCTGAATATTTTATGTGGACAACCTCGAGATAGTAAACCCTTTGGACAGCCTCCGAGTATTGAACCACTGGACCATCTCCGAGGGCCCTTGTTGAATGGCCCTCGATGAGTTCATTGGACAAACCTGCGTGCAATTTATTGGACAGCCCTCGAATCCAACATTTATTGGACAGCCCTCAGAATATCCCTTATTATTCGTATCATACCGATTCCTGCGCGATGACCATTGCATGCAATGATAATGTCTGCATAGTATCTCATATTTACATATGATGGAACTATGCAACACTCATAATACATGCTTCACACCAAGCATCACGTTAATATATAACAAGCATGCATATATTGCTTATCATTTTCTCACATAATGCGCATGTTATTCAAACAATAACACACAAAAACTGAATTTCAATCTCCAAACTCCAGAAAACAACATACGATTGCACAGCAAGATCATCTTGCTCAGATCCCTGACTACGGTACAGCAGTCGGTTTCTAGGGTACGGTTAAAACTACCTGGAACGAAACCGGTCCCGACCAACGGCTTAATTTCTCGAAATTATTCTTTAGACCAACCCGCTCTCGGGCCTAACCCTCATGGCCCATTTCATGGCTCTTAAACAAGACCTAACTAGTGTAGGAAGACCCCTACCTCGAGTGCGGATTCGTTCATTCTTTGCAACTCCTCTGTTTGTGTCCCAGGCTGCAGTTCTCTTTCCTTTCGTTCTCTTTTCTTTGCTTTCTTTATTTTTCTTTTTCTTTTTCCTCTTTTCTTTTTCCCTTTTTCTCTCCTCTTCCCACTTAGGAACAAATAGCTTGGAGTGGAAATACTTATCTAGGTGTAGAACACCTCTTCCTTCTCCTCATGACACATAACTGCATTCCACATGTCATTCATGCAGCACCACCTTTCTCTCTCATCTGAATGAAGTGTGACATATTTCCACCAGTGCCAGTGTCTCTCCTCCAGTGCCACATGGCATGCATCTTCATGCCCACGTGTCACCCTCTCATTAATCATTTATCTCGAAATCGTGCAATTCCAGGCCTTCTCGAAATTCGAGGAATTAAAATATATATAGATTTCACGGGGCGAACTCAGCGGTATGTCGCGTCGTCATCCGAGATCTAGAAGAGAAATTTCGAGGTTTACCTTTTATTGTCTATCATTTACTTTATCCGGGGTCTCACGAGTTGGGCATTTAAAGATTTAAGCTATTTATAGTCATATTAAGGATGACATGAAGCGTTTTGGAAGATATTCCCCTTGGCACTATGTAAAGTTAGGCGCATATTTCCACGAGTTTTGACTCATGGAGACATCTTCAGTCATTCAAACATGAAGCAGAGTTGCGAGCCTAGTGCAATATAAATGGATGTATCCATTTGAAGCGATGAGTTTAAAAGCATGTATTGATACATATTAATAAAATTTATCTTATGTAATAATTAAAATCAATTCTTATTTTTAGAGTACGCTATACATAA
The DNA here is from genome assembly GCA_016808115.1 of Tetrastigma voinierianum. Lineage (NCBI taxonomy): Eukaryota > Viridiplantae > Streptophyta > Magnoliopsida > Vitales > Vitaceae > Tetrastigma > Tetrastigma voinierianum. The sequence continues at coordinate 184,342 of JAEQBH010003181.1, read as the reverse complement.
GTTAAAGAATAATGTAAGAATAAAGCTAAAGTTGAAGGTTCAATATGTAATGCATACTTGGTTGAAGAAACTATCATTTGTGCAAATTATTTTCAACCTTCCATTATATACATGTGAATTTTGTGTGATGGTGATAGTTATGGTTGATTTGGAAAGAAGATTCTGAGATCTTTCATATTTAAATGTGCTGAGTCGATCATTGGGAAAAGAAAAACTTAGACGTTTAAGCACGATATGGAATACAATGCATTCATACGTACATATTGTTAAATTGTGATGAAGTAAACCATACATTGATAAGTAACTAACTATGCGTCTGTATTCATATATATTTTTTAATTTTTGCAAGCATAAATATAATATAAAATAATAACACTAAATTTACTTTATGAATATAGAATCTTTGACGAAGTTAGGCAATTTCAACCTCATATTGAAGCTTCAGGGGTGATGCAAAACTTGAAGACGAGTTTGCATTATGGTTTATGAAAATTGTGTAAGTAATTAATTTGTAGAATATAAAAATGAAATAATATGTAAATATTTCTATAAGTCATTAATTTCTTATAATTGTTATATATAAGAAAATCTACAATCATACAACATCTCTAACCAAATGATCAAAGACCTTGCAAAAGGATCACTTTATAGGGTGAAATCATTTTCAAGGTATTATGTTAATGGATATAAGTTCCACACAGAGGAGCGTGGTTCAAATAGTGGAGCAATGAATAGCGAAGTGTGCATAAAAGGTTCTAGCCATAGTGTAAATGAGCTAGAGTACTATGGTTGATTGCAAGAAATTTTGGAGTTAGAATACCCTGCTCTACCAATAAAGAGAATTGTATTGTTCAAGTGTTCATGGTTTGATCCAATCTTGAATCGTGGTACAGAGATTTTATAGGTACAGAGCTTGTAGATGTCAAGGTGGAAGGTATTCCCAGTAGTATAGATCATTTATTCTTAACATGCAAATTGTACAAGTGTATTTTATCTTATCCTACGCTGAAGAAATGTGAATAGTTAGTTGGGGTTTACAAAATAAAAGCAAGGGAATTTGTGAGTACCAGTCAAATGCATATGCATACAGTGATGGCATTTCAAGAGGATGTTAGCGATCAACATGGAATTGATGCGGCACTAGATGGCGGTTTATCAATCTGCTTGATGAAAATTGTTCATTTGTTTACATGGATAATATTGAAATTGAGAAAAATGCTGAATTGGCCTTGCAAATTGAAGATGATGAAGCCATCGATGTAGAGCAAGAATTTGATGATGATGATGAAGACACCGATGTAAAACAAGAATTTGATGATGATGAAGATAGTGAGGGAGACCAAGAATTTAATGATGATGGTGATGATGCGATGTGATGACTAAACCAGTATATTCATATTTGTTGTAATTATTTCAAAACAATATATATAGAATTTACTATTTAATGTTATAATTAATGTAATTTGTTTTAATATTTTTTACTTAAATTTAAGTATATTCACCATATATATTTTTAATGGCTATGGGCAGCATGCAGACCATAGTGCACATGGTGAGGGTGTCTCTTCCCACCATGTATATCTCGACACGTACTACGATCATGATTCGTTTTACGAGGCGTCGTCTGCGATGGAACAGACGGACTATTGATTGGGAGTTGGAAAGAAAATAGAAGTAAGGAATTTTCTATATAATTTTATCTTATGTATTATTGTAGGTGTTTGTTGTATGTATGACATTATTTTCAATTTGTATGTGTTTATGATATTGGTATCATTATGATTGGTTCTCCCATTTTATTTTTATGTTGAGGCGACCCTTTTTCGGGTTGGTTCACGCTAGGTATCCCTTTATTTCCTCCGGGTCAAGCGGTATCCACTTATGCTTGAAAAATTTAGCGAAAAACAAAAACAGCTAGCGTATAGTGGAAGAAAAGCATCTCTCGAGAGATAATACAAAGACTTTTATTGGAGGATTTAAGGTTAAAATATTTAGTGTATTTTTGTGTGAATAAAATAAATTTAATAAAAAGGATTTCATAATTATTAATTTCTTTTGTTATATTTAACAAATAAAAATATTTTTTTATTTCATTATTTATAATTATTTTTGTATTACGAAGGAGGCTATTAAAATTTGTTGGTGGCAAAATGTTAAAGCCTTGTGCACCAAACATGTCCACATTTGGGGCATTCTAAGGATGGCAGAAGCTGGTTGTAATTGAGGAAATTTGGGATATTGGCAACAACGATGGAACAACTATGAGGAGATGGAAGAAACTCAAAATCCCATGAATGCGTCTAAGTAAGATACTAGTGGTCTTAGTAAGGTTTGACTAGCATACGTATGGATCATACGATCTATGGTGTAGCATTCTTTAAAATGTTAATTATTATTAATTATTTGGTACTCTAAAATTTTAGTTTATATATATATATATATATATATATATATATATATATATATATATATATATATATATATTCAATTTAACTTTTGCTTGTAATTACTAACTTGTATGTGAAGAGTTGCAGCATCGGCTCAATAGTTGGGAGCTATTTAAGAAAGTACACACTGAAAAAGATGGAACATTTGTGGATGCCAAGTCAAACAAGTGAATGAGTTGAAATCTTTTATTATTTAGTAATTTTAAAGTTATTTAATAATTGTTAAATCACTAAATTTTATGTGCTTGGGGGCAGGAATTTTTAATTTAGGATCGCATGGAGGAGTTTGGTGTCTTAAAGCTACCGGCCTTTAGATGTTGGTTCTGGCCTCGCAGTTGAGGCATAGACACTCTTTTATTTTGAGGATGTAGGTGAAGAGAGAAGAAGAAAGCATTCTTATATAGTCTTGGCTCACAGGCGCATCTATCTATCTTGCCTCCTGACCAGTCTTTGAAGACTCCACTCATCAGCCATATGACTCGAGTTCAAGAGTTGTAGCTGGCAAGAGCTCGCGGAGACAAGAAAAGCAAAGATAGACCAGAGCAATTCTTTGGGTTAACTCACGAAAGGGAGCGTTTTCATGAGATCTGAGACGGGATGGGGCGTTTCATGTGGGCGGGGATGCAATCTAGTCAAACAGTTTAATGGATTAGGATCTTACTATAAGCTTGTGATGACTACTTTAATATTGGATGTAGCAAAACATAAATGTTTATTATTAGTTATGCTTCACTTATATAACTTTAATTTTTTTTTTTTTTATATATTGTGTTGTTGTGTTTTTAGCATGTAAAGGAACATTTTTTTTTAATTAGTAAGATTTTAATTTTTCATTTTATTAAATCATATAAATATATTCTATTAAAAATAATATTTAATTTATAAAAATTATATAAAAATATAACAATATGACAAAATAATAGTGACGGAATAGTGACAAAAACGTTGTGTGGATTTTTGTCACCTAATCAAATCACATTCTCTTTGAATTTCCTCATAATCCATCAAAAATTTTGTGATAGGTCATAGTATTTATCACAATTTTGTGGTAGTTTTTATCCACTATTTTATCACAAATTTTTGACGGAAATACATTTGCATGATGCAAATTTAGTAGCGAAAACTATTTCGTCCCACAAAATTGTGGTCTGATCCTGAGTCGTCATAATTTTGAGACAAATTTGTGATTGTAATTCATACTGTCACAAATCCGTCATAAAATTGTGATGGAATAGTGACAAAAATATGTCACAATTTTGTGACGGAAACACCTTTTCCACTACTGAATTTTTTGTGATGGAAACTATTTCCGTCACAATATTTTCCATTCAATTTCAAATCAAAAATCCGTCATAAAAATTTTGTAGTGGAAAAAATTTTTAATTACAAAATTTAGGTGACGACAAATACTTATGTTGATGAATTGTGTGAAAATTTCCGTCACTATTTTTGCTTTTTCTTGTATTGTCCCTTGGGTTCACTACTACAAAAATTAAAAATAATAACTTTCAATTCGTTGATGTTTTCAAAAACTGTCATTGATTCGAGTATAATATTATATTCAATGGTGCTTATTAGAAGCTTCATTATCTAATGCAATTGTGACGCCCCAAAACCGGGGTGTCCGTTGACAACAGATCATTTCGCGGAATCTTCAAGTGAATATCAGGTGAAAACAGGCACCACTCCATGAAATCGAGGCGAGTCTCCTTTTAATACGGGGAGCTCTGCAAGGTACAAACACAGTCCAATAAATGTTTATATTGTGGGCTTATTATACAAATTAAAATGATAAAAATAGTCACTTAGGCCTGCATTGTCTCCCCAAGCAAACATATCCCAACGAAATATATTACATGATTCAAGAGTTATTTCATTACTCTTAATACGATATATTAAAATTTATAATTCTATTTGTATTTATACCAAAAACATCAAATACAACGAAACATATTAAAATCATTTCTAGATTAAATTTGTCTTCTCGAGCATATATTAGCAAAATAATATTCCCTCGTAGGAGTGACATGTTGCTATTGTTAGATTACCTAAATGGATTCTCACTGTTATGTAATGATTCAGTATGGCTTTACACTCAAGAAGTACAAATACGTGATCCTACTTGAATGTCTACATGCTCATTCATGTCTGAGTCCTCTGCAACTCCACCTCACCTTTTGCCTAAGCCATGTATGAGAAAACACCGTTTCAAAACAAAACTTGTTATTCTAGAAACCTGCTTTATCAGTTGGTAAAATAGTGGACTACCCTCCGAGGCGAATGTGTTGGAGAACCTTCTTAAAACAATTCATGGGCTCCTCCGACGTGTAATTGTTAGACCATCTTCCAACACAATTCTCCCAAAAAATCATCCATTAAAATTTCTTTCGCAACCATGTTCGTTTTCTTTTCTTTCATATCATACTCACTAATTTCTGGAAGTTGCAGTTATATGAAGTAAGTATGCCATTCAATACAGTTTATAATATAATAGTATGCATATATTCTCAAATTACTTTACTCATACCACATGTTATTCAATTTGTTCATGACACCCAGTGCTCATGAGCTAATCAAATTCCATTTCAATGGCACACACACATAATTATATTTTATATCTTGTGGCATCATGTTAACACATTAGGATTCGTATTAAACTAATCATTTTCACACAACTCAAGTCATTCACTTCAAACAATTTCATGCACACAATCAATGGACGTTTTTGGTCCAATTCGCCTAGCCCAGGAATTTTATTTTTAACGGTCCCAACCAACGTGGAACATCAGTGGCGATACACTCACTAACCATGGATCCTTTTGGGCAGATTCCATAGCCATTTCCGGCCTCATACACACCAAAAGCACGATTTATTACACAAATTACACCACAAGCTGCCCAAATAGTGATGGGTGCAAATCAAAAGCAGGCTCAATTTCCACAGGTCGGTCCCAAGTTTTTGGGTTCGATCAAAACAACCTCATTTCAATCAGCTCAAGCATTTACAAAACACTTAAACAAGGGTAAATCAAGTAGGATAAAACCCCTACCTCACGATTATCGAAACTCGAGCAGTACTGAAGCCCTGCATGTAGAACCACTTTGCTTCTTGGGAAGAAATCATGAATGGTGATCATTGAGGAATCCTATAAGAGGAAGGTGCTTATATATATATATACTCTCTAAAATCTGAAGCCTAAACTAACTTTGCATCACGTTTTGCTCTATGCGTTTACAGTCTCCTTTTTGTTTAGAAGACAATATTCAACATTTTTTGTCTTATTATCATTAACGATACTCTGCTTATTCATGTTCTCAATCTTGAATTTTTGACATAGCACTCTCTAAACATCCATTTTCCATCATCTACTCTGCTCTTGCAACATGTCACAAGTACATATAATATTTTATCACATCACATATCTCTCAAACCACACACTTATTTAAACCTCAAGTACCTCGAAAAAACGTAAAAATTTTGAAGTATATAAAAAGTTCTAAGAATGTAAACGATAGTAGATAAGATTTCTCGAGAGCGATTCAGCAGTGAAATACATTTTAAATCAATGGGATCTAAATTTTGGATTTTTGCAAAGTGATTTTGCCATTTTGAAAGAAATTGGAATTTTCTAAGGTCTTACATTCTCCCCTCCTTGAAAAGAATTTCATCCAGAGAAATTCCACACATCGCATCCCGACCACGTGTATGTAACCTCACGGCTCGAGGCTAGGTGTTTGGTATGACAGCCCGGCTGGAGTCCCAATTCTGCGACAACGAAGTGGGTCCAGCTCATCCATGTCAAGAATGACATCACGCCAATATGTCTGCCTTAAAGGTCCACCATGACGGAATCTTGATATCACGACTCACGATCTCGACACATTTGACCAGCTCTCACCTATATCTTAGGGAAGAGATTTCCCATCATCTCTAAAGAGGCTCAAACCTCATGCGAACTATCACCTGAATGCATTAATGAACATGATGCATTAGAAAACAAATGTAGGTATTCGCGTACCACTGCCGTCCGACTAATCTGCATGCTCGGCCTGCCTTGCCATAGAGGCCCTCCTCTAGGACAATCCCCGCCTCATATGACTCTTGTGATAGTAACCACGTGTCTGCCTAGCTGACCAGATCGGCACAATTCATCCTTGACCCAGGCTATGCTTTGACCTAGCCTACTCTGACCAGTCATGATGTACTAGGTCTTTGAGGTGCGACACCACAGGTGATCTTGGTTCTGACCTTACTAGGGTATGGAGAAACAAGCTATGCTTCTACTCTTGTCCCTCGAAATTGCTTGGAAGTGCACCATCCCGAGCCTGGGATCCACATCTGGGAGCAATCCCTCTCATATGTCAAGACTCTTGGCGGTGGAAACATAACATCTATCACCTTGTCGCGGCCTTAGCTCGTCCTGCCGGATACTTGAGGGCTCTGGGACCCTGCGGGCAGGCTATACGCTAACGAACTAGAAAGGAAGGTTGATCTCCCTTCCTCTTAGTACCGGCACCCATATCTGGATCTTGCATATCTACCTCTCCTGCTGGCTGGTCATAGTCGATCGACCACAGAGTCCACTCCTCCTCTGGCCATTTGGAGGACGATGTGTAAGCGGCTGGAGGTCGTTTGGCTAAATGACTCACCACGTACAGTGCGATAAGCGTGGCCCATAATCCACTATGGCCTCAACAAAGGTCTGATGGTCAAAAGCCGATGGTGCCTGACCAATACCTTGTGGAAGACCCCTACGTCCTCTCCCTCGACTAGCTATCTACACATGTCAAATGACAAGTTAATATTCAATACAGTATCTCTAAGGCATAAACACATCCTCGAGACACTATTCATATATAGAAAAAATATTTCATACACAATCTCCTTTCATTCATAGGAAATGCAAGACAATAATTCCACATTAAGTCATTTTTTATCAACAAAAATTTTATTTTAGAAAATTTCATTTTAAAAGATTTTATTTCATTTTATTTTATATTATATTATATTTTATTTTATTTAATTAATTTTTTTAGAAAAATTTTGTGGAACAATGTTCATGAATAATATCCCAAGCGGTGACTCGAAGCGATTACAGGTCAAAAAGCGGGGACTGGAGTGCAGTGCACACCAGTTGTCCTGGGTACTTGCGCATGGTGCAAGTTGGCGCTTGATGCGCTCAGGGCATGTATCGGGTGCGGGCCGTGTCTTAGCCATGCCAGCCTTGTCGCGGGCTGGCGGGTCGTGTCATTGGCCTTGTCGCACCCCTAACGGGTGTATCAGCGGAGCACACGCTGTGTCATGTGACCCCATTTGTGTTGTGTCGCGACATAGCCAGCCAGGCCACACCTTCTCTTGCCCCTTGTCACGTCACAATTAGTTGTAGCACAGACACGCCTCAACAAAAGCGAGTTCACTTGTCAATTTACAAATCTGCCATTGCATGAGCCACCCATGACAGTCCAGCTCTGTCTGATACAAACAGATTGTATCGTGACATCAATGGTCTGAGCCTCAGCTGTCACGATACAAAATTTGTATACGTGACACACTCCAATGTGACCTTCTCACAATCCTGATACAATTGAGTTGTATCGACCATAAAGCTCAATCCAGTCTTCAGCTTGTCACGATACAGCGGTTGTGTGACACTCCACCGACCTAAGTACTCTTTTATCCACGATACAGATTCGATTGTATGGCTGACATACCTCCGATACTTGCGCTATATTTGCTATGTCACTATACAATTTCCATTATATCGTGACCCAGTTGGGCAGTAGCCCATTTCAGGTTATGCTTGGTTTTTCTTTTTTTTTTTTTTTTTTTTTGTTCCACTTCAATTTATTTTTCATTCTGCCCTCTTTGGAAAAACTGCCTAAAAAATTATTTTTTCAATTTCAGTATACCAAATAGAATTTATAAAAATTTATTTATCTATTTTCTTGATTTACACAGCACATCAAAACAAAAAAAAATTGCTCTACACTTTTTTTTTTCAATAATTATGGACTATTTGCCCAAAATTTCTCAAACACTTGATCTCACACTAAACCCTAGTGTTCAACACTTTATTTTATTTTTTCCTATGTGCTATTCACCTAAGCACACAATTTCAATCACACAACACATAACAATTCATGTTATGCACACCATTCTTTACATCGATCACATGATCACACAATCACACACTTGTTGCAACAATCAGCATGTTATACACCCGATCACACATAAAACCTACGATTTGCATATAGTAATTCCTATGAATCTATCTCGTGATTTCTGGTAATCCACATACCTAAACTCTAACACTAAGCCACCAAGTAGTGATGTTAAACCATGACCATGGCCTAAGCGAGTCCCAGGAACCTAAGTATAGTATACTAACTTGGTGACACCTGGCTCTAGGTATTTATAAGCCCTAAGAAACTCCTGATACCATGCTGGCGCCCCCCAAAATCAAGGTGTCGGGCAATAACAGATTAGCTTACTTGAGCCTGTTGAATGTCGGGTAGCTTGAAATGACACTCACGAAGGTGGGGCGAGGAGTCTCGCTTTATGCGAGGGAGCTCTACGAGTACAAACTGTCCCAACAATCAATTTACTGACCACATAAGGCTCATATACAATTAAAATGAGTAAAAGCTAGCCCATAGGCCTGCATTATCTCTCACAACAAACATATCTGACGAAATATATTACATGGTTGGTATTTCATTACTTTTAATACAAACACGTATTAAAATTTATAATTCAATACATATTATACCAAAAACTTATCAAAGCCACAACTGAAACTCTTCAAAATGCCTATAAAGATGAGCCGTCTTCTCAAACGCTCCTATACCTGAAATAATATTCCCTCGACGGGGTGAGAAGCGATTGCAGAGTAGTGGAATTACCTAAATAGGTTACTCCCACCTAAATTGCATATGCAATGATTCAATGTAAGCACACTCAAGTAAATCATTGATCCTACTTGAATGTCTACATGCCCATTCCATGTCTCGAATTCTCACGACTCCTCACACTTCAAGCTATGTGAGAAAACAGTTTTCAAGCAAAACTTGTTGTTCTGAAACACACTGAATTTGAGTAAAATAGTGGACTACCCTCAGAGCGAGCGTGTTGGAGGGCAGCCTAAACAATTCATGGGCTCCTCCGACGTGTAATTGTTGGACCATCTCCTAACCTGATTACTTGAAAAATCATCCATTGAAATTCTTTTATAACCATGTTAGTTTTTCTTTTCTTTATGTCATACTCACACCTAATTTCTAAGAGTTATCCCGATATATAAATGCATTATGTCATTTCAACACAATTTATATCAATATATCAAGTATGCATATATTCTCAAATTAGCACTCATACCACATGTTATTCAATTTTGATCATCAAACACCCAAATTAACTCACTTGAGCTAATCACAATTCCATTTCCAATGGCCTACACACACAATTATATTTTATATACTTGTGGCATCATGTTAACACATTAAGTTCATGCATTAACCTAATCATTTCCACACAACTCAAGCCATTCACTTCAAACAATTTCATGCACACAATCAATGGACGTTTTTGGTCCAATTCATATGGCAAGGACTATGTGCCGGTCTAACCACGAACAACCCACTCACGAACATCGAATCCACTTGTAGAATCGAATTCCATAACCATTTCGGCCTCATACACACCAAAACACAATTTATTACACAAATTACACAAAAGTGCCCCAAGCAGTCAGTAGGTGTCAACATTCCAAAAATTTCCATGATTCGGTCCCAAGTTTTGGGACCGATCAAAAGCAACCATAGGCCTCAATCAGCTCAAGCATTAAAACACTTAAATATTGGGTAAAATCAAGCAGGATGAAACCCCTAGCTCACGGAGTTTGTGAAACTCCCAACAATCTTACTTTCGTGAAGGCTCACCATTGCGTAGAACCACTTTAGCTACTTGTTTGAAGAATCAGACGGTCCGATCTTGGAATCCTAGAGAAAGGTGCTCTCTCTCTGCTCTACAAAGTCATAAAAGCACAAGCTCAACGCATCCGTTTTCTCTGCACGTTTTGGTCTCCTTTTATTTAGGAAGATAACTATTCAACATTTGTCTTATTATCTGGTATGATTCCTCCATAATTCCATTCATGTCCTCCAAGTCTTGGATTTTGACAGCATTATTTTATACCATTCGTCCATTTCATCATCTCTCTACTATTTGTAACATGTGTCAAGAGTACATGCGTGGTGACTTTTTCATCACATGTCTCTCAGACTCGTTTTACTACATACACGGAACACTCGGTACCTCAGCGTGAAATTCCGGAATGTCTCGAGAGTGATGAAATTCGACGTGGTAGCTAGATATCACAAGACAATTCAAACGGTGAAATCCGTTTCGTCATCCGAGATCTAGAAAATTTCGGATTTTTACCGAAATTACGATTTTGCCCTTTTTTAGAAAATTGGAATTTTCTCGGGTCTTACAACAATTTTTTTTATTTTATTCATGACATGTATTAGAAGCAATGCTTTGAAAACTGGATCAGTCGGTCCGACCGTCGACTGACAACCAAATCGGTCTGGTTTAATGCAAAAAAACCGTTTGTTAATTGAACCGGGTGAGAACCGCTCGAACTGGTAATCGAATCGGTGAACCAGCCGGTTCTTAGTTGACTGAGCGGTTCGTTCCCACTTTTATTTTTGTTGTTGTTTTAAGTTAAAACAATGTCATTTTGCTTAAGGCTAGAACTTTATGCATGGACATTTTTTTTTATAAGTATTTTTATGCATGAACTTATTAATATGAAAAACTCTTAATGTTGACATTTCATATTTTAAGTAACCATGTAAGCACTATGGTTAACATTTCTATTATAAATGATGTTAATAATTCCTTGTCATTGATACTTTATTACTTATTAGAATAGTAAAGTTATGATAAATATTATATTGATTTACATTATGGAAATTAACTTCTATATATTGTATTAAAATATGATACCTTATGATTTGTACAGGTAAAACTTTATAAAAATGTTTAAGAAATAGAAGAGATGCTATCAACAATTTTAGAAAAATTTACCAATTTTATAATTATTTTTAATTTTAGTAATATATAAATTATCTATTTATGACATCAGGTTAAATACCAATCGACAATGGTTAGTGAACCAATAACTTTTCCGGTTCAGTCTCCGATTCCCTTTTTAAAACATTGATTAGAAGTATCATTATTTAATGAAGGCAATTCTACATAGAATGATACTTATTTGAAGTGTCATTATCATAAATTTACATTTATTTATTTTTATATTTATTTTTTAAAATTTAATAATTTATTTTAAGATAATAAAACATAATTTTTTTACTGAAAAACATAATAATTTTAAGAATATAAAATAAAATATTGATAAAATAAATTGTTAACATAACATTTAATAATGTAATACTTAAATAAATAAAAATAAATAGTATATTTTTTTACATCTATTCAGTTTTTTTAGAGATACATCTATTAACTTTAGTTATATACCCTAAATGTAATAAATTTTTAGAACTTAAATCTTAATAATAAAACATTTTTAAAAGTTTTAAAATAAATAGTTTAAAACATATAAAAAATTTTAAAATAAAAAAATATAAGGATATTAAAATACTTTAAAATATTTTTAAAAATATTTATCTTGATGTTACCTACCTTAATAATATTAAAAATATGATTTAATATGTATTTTTGTTTACCTTATCAATTGTTTTAAGTATTTACAAATTTTTGTATCCCCACCAACACAAGCCAAAATTCATGTGGTCCTAACATTAAAAGTTCAATGTTAGTTTTGTCGGTGTTTAAGTTTGATTCGATTGATAGATATATTTTATATTGTTTTAACATGTATGAGTCCAAATTTTTATTTAAGAAAAAAAGATGAGTTGTGTACAAGAAGATATATAACTCGCTCAACATTAGAAAAATGGCTAGGCACTAAGGAGAGAAGAGTCCTAGTTCAGAGTCTAAGTGAGACAATTTATTATATTATAATTAAAATATTTAATTCTCAAAAAACAGTTTTTAAAAATATGATGTATTTATATTTATATTTTGAAAAAAATCGATAAGTTTGCACTAGACAGTGGCTGTATATGACGGTTGTGCTAAAGTTTCCATGAAATTTGATCGTTTGCTGTATTTTATCTCTAAACCCAAACTACACGTTTCTGCTGCTTGCTTCCTATTCCTATGATCTTGTTTACATATATATATATATATATATATATATATATATATATTTAAAAACCAGACTTGCAGGTCCGATCAATAGGACCGTGAATCGGCATCAAAACTGTTCCGGTTCAAAGGTTAAAATCGTTTTTCTTTGAACCGGTGGTTGAATCAATCGAATTGGTAGTTGAACCGATCAAACCCGTGGTTGAATCGGTCAAACCAACGGTTGAATCGATCAAACAGACGATTGAACCGGTTGAATCGGTCAAATCTATTTATAATTATTATTTTTTTAATAATATATTAATTATCTATTTATAACATCACTGATTCAACCACGATTCGATCATTGATTCAACCAATGAACCGTGAACGATAACTTTTCCGTTTTAGTTATCAATCCGATTTTTAAAACATTATTTATATATATAACCATAGGGAAATTTTATCGTGTCCTATAACCCCTACATGGCTATTTGATATTAGGGTGTCACATCATCAATGTGAAGACTAAATAATTTTAGCTTCACACCAGCATATTGGGTTATGTGAAAGCTAGGAACAAATTAAGTCAAGGGAGTATTAGTAGGTTTAGGGGGAGTATTATAAAATTAAATACTTTTATACTTTGACATTCTTTGAATTCTATAACAAATCTTGGCAGCTATCAAAACAGAAAGTTTTTCCCCATTCCTATTTTGTTTCTCTTACCATATCTGTAAGTTCATTGGCATCGTCTAAGGCTTCGTCATCAACTCTGTTGCCAGAGGCTTCTTCGTCGGCTCCATCATCGAACAAGGAGAAACTGTTTTCGGACCAAGTAAGCAAATTTATTTTCTTTTATTTTTTTCCCTTTTTCCCTTGCCTTTTTGTTTTTCATTTAGGTAACACAATGAAACTATGTATGGGTTTGGAGTTCTATTTTTTTAATTTTGTGTAAAAAACTTTTTTGGTTTTGAAAAACTATATGTTATTTATAGTTTTATTCTTCTTCTTTTTAATTGGTAGACTAACAGTTGTTCCTTGACTCCGGTTCCAAAGTGGGGTTTTTATAAGAGATAACGAGGACGTGCAACAATAGAGAATTAGTCAATAAATGGGAGAGAGACCACGTTCTTAGTGGAAGATAAATTGTTAGCTTTTAGTCGCTCATTGTTATTTTATTAATTGAATGTCTTCATTTAGGATCATTTTAGTGAGTGAGGTCTCATTATTTTTATTATGTTTAAACTTTGGATATTTATTGGAGTCGGAAGAAGAGTTTGATAAAGTTGATTAAGGTTTTATCTTGCTAATAGATAATATTAAGGTTTATCTTCTTTGAAATAGATTAATATATCATTGGTATCAATAAACGATGTAATAACAATCAAGGCGCATTGAAGAGATTTGAGTTAAGTTCAAGGAACTCCAATGCGATTCATATAAACTTGCAAAGATACTTGCAAAGATCAATGAACACCACGATCTCTTGAAGCTCGCAGTTTCAACCGAAAAGGAACAAGTTAATAACCATAAGCCAGTTTCCTACAAAGTCATAGTCGCAAGGTCTGAGAGAGAAAGTCATTATAATTTTGAAAGATGGAAATCCAATCATTTGCTTTCATCAGAAAACTCGAATTTTCTTGAGTCTATGGGGATGATCTAAAGGTTTGGTGCACTAGAGTCAAGCAATTTTTCAACTATCAAGTCATCCTAAATTCTCAAAAGGTTCCCTTAAATTCTTTTCACCTAGAAGCTGAAACTAAAAAATGGTGGCAATGGCTGAAGTATGCATATAAAGCAGAAGACAAAGAAGACCAAGAAAAGTTCTTTAACTTCAACCTTGAGGACAAGGTTCCTCTGAAGAGGAGGGCAATGACAAGAGATAACGAAGACGTGTTATTAGAGAGAGAATTAGTCAATATAATATATCACACACTTTCTTAGTGGAAGATAAATTGTTAGTTTTTTTAGTCCACTACTTATTATTTTTTATTTTATTTATTTTATTAATTAGATACGGCCTTTTAGTATCATTTAATCAATGGATCATTATTTTAATTTGTATTTTTAAACTCTTAATGTTATCAAGTCGGAAGAGAGGAGTTTAATAAAAGCTAGTAAGGTTCTTATCCTCACTAAAAATAGAAACAATATTAAGAAGCTCTATCTAGCCCTGAAATACTTATCCTATCAGTTTTTTTTTTTTCTGAAATAATTTCATGAAATCCGTATTTTGAAAAGTAGAAGGTGATCCCTTCTATGGATACATTTGTTTATGAAAAACCTCTATTTTTTATTTATTTGTTAACTCTTCCGGTTGTTGTCTCTTTCTTGATTTCTACGAGCACATGCCATGTGTTTGATGAATTGCCTAACTAAGAAAATTATGGGGTCTCATTTGAATGTTTTGCCTGAGAATGTTTTTTGTTATTGGAATTGTATATAGCAGTTCGGAATGTTACTGGGTGCCACAGCGCTGAGTTTTTTTTCAATATCATTTTGCCCATCCGAGAAGATGGTTAAAAGGTTTCATGACATCCATGAATCCTTTGTGGTATTATAATTTATATGCGGATAAGGTATCTAATAAACACAAAAGGTTGCAAGAATCATAGCACCATAAGGACAGACGGATACAAATCTTAGACCCTAGCAATTCATATTATAGACACCTAGCAAGAATATTGATAAAAATCTGTAAGAACTAGAATAAAGAATAAAAACAAAATCTAGGCTTAAGTTGACTTTGATGGGATAAACACAAACAATGCACAACCAGAATTTTATCCCCTCTTATGAGAACCTAATAGGAACCAATCAAAAGGGCAACGACAATTTACCCGAATCAACAAGTATATGAACACCATCAGTTTTAGCGTGGAAAACCTTCTCAATGTGAAAAGTAAAACCATGGGACCCTTAGGTCACTTAACACCTCCACTAATATAATTAATGGGTTGCCACACTTTCTCTGATAAAACTAAAGTACACATCAATCATATCTCAAGACAATCAATCTCGCAAATGCAACAAACTTTCATAAAACAAATGGAGAGCTCACAAATCGGAATCACCGCTCTTATTACAAAAACACTAACGCTCAACTCCAACCCAATTTCCACCTTGAACAAAGATCACCGAGTTAAGAACATGCTCAATGCAAAAAACAACTCAATCGCACTACCTAAATGACCTCGATTGAGCTGATGTGGAAAACTCACCAAAAATAAGCACCCGCTCTTGACGGGAAGGATCGATCATCCGAACCCACCCGACCTGTTCCTTCAGATTGACGACCAATGAGTCATGAACCTCTTTCTCCGTACCCCAGTCGATCGACCAATGCATTAAAGCGATCGCACCTTTGATGAAATCTAAGCAATGAAGAGAAAAACATAGATTTTCTCTCTTCTTCTCTTTTTCTCTCAAAATCCGGTGGTTCTCTCGTTTTCTCTCACTCTCTTGGTGGTTGCACTCTCTAAAAAAAGGTTTCTTCTTCCTTTTTATATAAAGGCCTATGAGGCCTTAAACTTTGGGCTCTTAAGTTAGGCCTTCCACATGAGGAAAAGACCAAAAAATCTCATATTTTTCGATTATGTGGAGGGACTCACCATCTCGGCAATCAAACAACAAACTCCAAGCTTCTCCCTTGGTAGTGACTTCATTAACATATCCGAGCCATTGTGATCGGTATGTATCTTCTCAATTTCAAACAAGTTGTCATTGAGAGCATCTCTCATCCAATGATACCACATCAATGTGTTTCTTGGATTCAAGATGAAAAGTAGAATTCTTACTAAGGTGAATGGCGCCTTTGGTTATCGCAATATACCACATAGCGTTGCTACTTAAACCATAGCTTCTTCATGAATCGCTTCATCCACAACAACTCTTTACATGCTTCCTGTTGCTGTAATATACTTTGCCTCTGTTGTAGAAAGTGCAACACATTTATGTAATCTTGATTGCTAAGACACGCGACTTCCCGAGACAACCATCAAATAGTCCGGCTGAGACTTCATTGTCCATCCCCGCCATGTCCGAATCATACAACAAGTATTGGTTTCCACTCCAAAAGGAGTTTCACCAGCGCCGCAAATATCTCCAATCCACTCTGGACGCCTCCCAACGACAAGCCTATCGGATTAGATAGAAAATGGCTAACAACACCAATGCATAAGCTATGCCTGGTCTAGTACATACCATGGCATACATCAAACTTCCTACTACTGAGGCATACGAAACTCTTCTCATGTCTTCCTTCTCCTTATCTGTAGAAGGGTTCTATGTTGTCGCTAGCTTGTGCTGACTAGCTGTGAGGAGAACCAACCACCTTAGCTGCCTACGTTAATATTTCTAGCACCTTTTCAATATATTGCTCTTGTGACAAATATAGCTTCTTGAGTGCTCTATCTCGCTCAATTCTAATGCCAGGAATTTTCTGTGCTAGCCCCAAATCCTTCATGGCAAAAGATTTGCTTAACTACTTCTTCAACCTATCAATTCTTGAAACATTTCTGCCAACAATCAAGATACCATCAACATAGAGCAACAATAAAATAAATCATCATCAGAGAATTTATGCACAAATACACAATGGTCAGAAGTAGTTTTTCGATAGCCTTGCTCCCCTATAACTAATTCAAACTTCTTATACCACTGCCTCGTTGATTGTATCAAGCCATAAAGACTTTTCTTCAGCTTACACACATAATCCTCTTTTCCTTTTACTATGAAACCCTCTGGTTGTTCCATATAATTTTTTTTATCTAAATCACCATGGCAAAATGCAGTCTTAACATCCATATGCTCAATCTCCAAATCAAGACTTACTACCAAGCCCAAAATTACACGAATAGACGACATCTTAACAACAAGAAAAAAAAAATCATTAAAGTCAATACCTTTCTTTTGTAACGTGGCTGTGAAGTGTGTTCTTCTTGCTTCACTCTGTAAACCCACTTGTTCTTCAAAGCTCTTTTTCCTTTTGGCAACTTGACAAGTTCAAAAGAATGATTCCCATGCAATTACTTCATCTCATCTTGCATAGCATCAACCCACTTCATCTTATTTTCATTTTCCATGGCTTCCTCATAACTTTCAGGTTCTCCCCCGTCAATTAGTAATACATAATTATCAACAGAATACCATGTGGAAGGATGTCGGTCTCTGGTAGACCTCCTGAGTGGAATACCTGATGGAGCATCTGCTATTGGTGACTGCTCATGAACATCATCATCCATCTCGACCTGTGTGGGAGTTTCAACATCACCCATGACATGTTCATCATTATGTGCTTCATTTCAACCTGTATAGGAAGATCTGTCAAAGGAACTGGATCCAAGTCAATCAGATCATCACTATACTGAGACTCTATTGTATTAGTCTTCTCAATGTCCTATATGGTATGATCTTCCATAAAGACAGCATCTCGGCTTCTTACAAGTTTTTTCTACATCGGATCATAAAACCTCGTAAATCCAAGCTCATTCTCAATTATAAGCCAATAAATACACAAGGTTCAGCTCTTAAAGTAATAAGTTTAAACCTCTCATCTTAGGAAATATGCATAAAATCTCATATCCAGTTGACAAGATCTCGGGTATAGTGATGCTGTACCGATGTGATATGTTCTCAACAATATAAAGCCATTTCAACCTATAGGAAGATCCACAAAGTGAACTGGATTCGGTGCCTAATCAGATTACTACTATATTGAGATTCCGCCGTATTAGTCTTCTCAATGTCCTATATGGTATGATCTTTCCATAAAAGACAAAGATCTCGGCTTCTTACAAGTTTTTTTTCTACATCGAATCATAAACCTCAGAATTCAAAGCCTCATTTTGACCAGCCACAAATATACAAGGTCTCGTTTCCTTAGCATCAAGTTTAGACCTCTTATCTTCGGGAACAAGTGCATAAAATCCTTACATCCAAAGATACAAGATCATAAGAGATTTCATTATTTGGCCTCAAATTTATTCGAAACATCAAATTCTAAAGGAACCTATGTGGTGCAAGATTGAGAACATGTACAATGCGATTCAAAGCCTCACCCTAAAAAGGGATCTCAAGTAACTGGGATCGTAAAGTAAAGATCTTACCCTTTACCAAGAAGGTCTTGTTCATTCTCTTAGTCGACCCATTCAACTGAAGAGTCTTGGGAGGTGTCTTTTGATGTTGAATACCATGTTGTCAACAATACTCATCAAAAGGACTAGAATATCCCACCCCTCACTGATGTCATCCGAATGAATTTCAATTTTTCACCAAATTGTTCTCAATAGGAGGCGAAACTGTTTAAACACATCTAACACTTGGTCTTTTGTTTTCAAGGTATAATCCAAAATCTTTCTTGAATGATCACCTATAAAAGTCACAAAATATAGAGATCCACCAAGTGTTTTTGTTTTCATAGGATCACACACATCGTATCACACTAAATCAAGCATTACATGGCTTCCCTCAGATGGCGATGTATGTCTTCAATGCAAACTCTCAACCGGCTTCCTACTAAACAATGAGCATACATCTCAAAGATCCCTTCTTCAAACTAGAAAGAAGATTCTTCTTAGGGGCTAATAATCACTAAACCCTTCACCATGTGATCGAGTTTGTTATGCCAGAGCTCAAATGTGCTATCATCATCCATCGCATTGATACCCGAATGAACTACCCTTGCCTGCATTAAATACAATGAGAAACACTTATTTCCTTTTGCTACCACTATAGAACCTTTATTGAGCTTCCACCTAATTAATGCTGAATTGTAAGCTGCGTAACCCTTAATCATCAAGCTTCCCTATGGAGATTAAAATTCCTATAATATCCCAATGTGTTTAATATTTCTAAAAATGACAAAGATCATTGCTGGTCTCCAAACAAGACATCTCCTATACCACACGGGGCTTTAGCTGACATCATTACCCATCCTTAACACTCCAAATCACCGGATGTGCAGACAAAGGGAAATCTTTTAGGTGTAGCATGATCGAGGCACCATTGCCAATCACCCACCGGTCTCTTTGATAAGCAAAGTTAACAACATTACTAATATGAAACAATAAGGAAATTCCAGCAGGTAGTGGCAACTTGTTCATCTTCACCACCATTGTCATTCTCTCTTCTCTCAGACTTTCCCTTGTTTCATATCTTTTTTTAATTAGCGACAATACTTCCTTATATGTGCTTTCAAGTGGCACTAGTGACACTCAACATTGGCAAACTTGTTAGTCTTGCTTTTGCTTCTATCTCTGTTCTTCGGATCTCTACTCTTACTCCTCCCCCTCATTTTAGTAACTAGGACATTTGATTGTGAAGAAGAACCCTGTGACTTTCTTCTCATTTCTTCATTCAGAACACAACTCATAACCAAATCCATAGTCATAGAACCATCCGAGGCTAAGTTAGACAAAGAAGTTCTAAATGTTTCCCATGAGTCTGACAATGTACAAAGAAGCCACAACCCTTGCACCTCTTCCTCAAACTTGATATTCATTCCAGCCAACTGATTAATAATACCTTGGAATTTATTCAAGTGATATGTCATAGGAGTTCCATCTTGATACTTCAAACTAATCATCTTCCTGATTAGAAACAATTTATTGTCACTAGTCTTTCTAGCATATAACCTGCTCTCGAGCTTGTTCATAGACTCTACATGTTTCTTTTCACTAACATGATTGGAGAAACATTTACATCAGTTTCATTTTCTCGCTTTTTTTACAAACATAGGTAAAATAATAATCCTTCACATACACAGTCTTCCATCTTTCCTTTCCAAACATGATAATTGGAAACCATTCCAAAGCATCACCTTACTTGTACAAGCTTTCCATTGCCCTACACAAGGCACAATTATCTCAAACCAACGCCAGATGTCACTTTGACATCAACACAACAATGCACAACTAGAATTTTATCCCTCTCAGAGGAACCTAATATGAAACCAATCAAAGGGGCAACGACAATTTACTCAAATCAACAATAATATGAACACTATCGCGCGTGGAAATCTTTCTATGAATGTGAGAAGCAAAACCACGACCCTTAGGCCACTTAACACTCCACTAATATAACAATGGGTTACAAAATTCCTCTTAGATAAAATAAAGGCATACATAAATCATATCTCAAGACAACACCCAAAAATGCAACAAAACCAAGAACAAATTAGAGATCTCTCACCTTAACGGAATCATTGTTCCCCGACACAAAAGTTACCGTTCAACTCCAACCCTGTAATCTCCACTAATCAGAATGAAGATCAATGATTTAAGAACGTGTCACCCAAAAACAACCTGTTAACACATACCATAACTACCCTCAATTGGAGTTGACAGAGACAAAAACTCGGGCCGGGTAGAAAACTCAAATTACAACAGGCGACCGTCTTTAATCTAAGGACGACCGTATAACTCCAAAACCGATCTCGACTGGTCATATTAAAGACAAACAGTCACCTAACCTCTCCTCCCAAATTTAAGGTTGATCATCAATATTAAGAGAGAGTAATCCATCATCTCTGATGAGATCTAGGCAAGGAAGAGAAAACTCAGATTTTCTCTTCTTCTCTTTCAAAAACCCGGTGGCTCTCCTTTCTTTCCTCACTCTCTGGTGGCTGCACTCTAAAAAGTGTTTCCTTTGAGGTAAAGGCGCAGACGCCTTTAAACTTTGATTTCGCTAAGCCTTCCACACATGAGGAAAAGCCTGCACAAACTTGTGTGGTCTATTTTATGTTAAACTTAGCTGTGCAAGCTAAGGAGGACTTTAAATACATAATAGCATCAGGTCTACTTAAGAAATTTAGTCTTACTATGCTCTACCAACCAAATAATAATAATAATAATAATAAGTTAGACCATAAGTACCTTCATTTCAAGTCTGAGAGGCTGCAAACAATGTAAAGATATCAAACGATAAAGACACTAAGTTAGATCATGCACCAAGAAAATTTCAAAACTTTCAAACCAGTAATCTACTCTAAAACTCGACTGTTTAATGTGTTTAGGAGAGAAATTCATAACTGCCGCAGCACTCCTTTGTTAGGTTGCTGAGAAAATCCCAGCCTATAGAAAGTAGTCCTTGATAAGTTTCTCTCTGAAATATCACTCATATTGAAGAAGTGGGCACTGTAGACTAGCTTGTCTTTTAAAACTGAAATAATGTTTTAAAATTGTTAAATGTATAATTTTTATTTTTAAAGTTTATAAATAGAAATTATTTATTTTTGATAGGCATTTTCTTTTTATTGACAGTTTACATATTATTATACATAATACATATAAAAAAGCAAAGAGAAGCTCCCAAAAACAGATATTTTTATAATTGAATATACCATGAAATCCGCTAAACCACGGTCGGAAACGGGTCGACTCAACCTAAACGGGTTGAACCCATTAGTGCCGAGGCCCAAAAATGTATCGCCAACTTTGACCCATTTTATTTGGGCCTAATTTTGTGAGCTCTAGCTGTCTCATGTAGTCGCAGCCAAAATAGGGCTACAAACATTCAAAATTAAAAATAATAATAATTAAGAATTTATAAATTTAATATTTTATAAAATAAATTTTCTTTTAAATACTTATAGTTTATTCCCTTATATTCTTAAAAGATTATATAAAATAAATTATGCCTGAAGTTATATTTTATATATCTTTATTTTATTTTATATTATTTTTTCATGCTATTATTATTTTATTTTATTAAAAATAATTATTAATAACTATTATTTTCTATAAACAACTATTTTCTATTTTTTCGTTCGAAAAACTATTGTTTTTAACACTTAAAAAAAATATTATATAATTATTTAAATAAATTCTAGAATAAAAATATGCTAAAATGTTAAAATGCCTAACTCCTAAAATTTTTAATGCAAGTCATGCCTGTCAAGTTAGCTAATAGGCTATGGCTTTATTCAGGCTACATATTCCCAAATCAAATTTCTCAAACATTAGGCCAAAGTGGGCCTAACGATACTTCCACCCTCGCCTCCCATGCCCCAACAAACCCTTTAACCATCGGGAATGTTTTATTAACGCGAGGCTTCATCATACTAAATGATCGTTATCATTTTTTAAATCGGGGTGACTGGAATGTTGGTCATAACGTTCTATTTAGATTTGAATCAAATGGAAGGAGTATTTAATTTATATGCGATGCCCGTTTGAAAATGTGACTTCAAATACATAATGGAGTCCCATTTGCAAATAATTTTAGATAAATAAAATAAATATATAAATTTTTCAGGAATAATTGGAAACTGTTTGAATCTAAAACCAGATTATACTTTTTTATAATATATTATCAATGTCCTAAATACTTTACTACAAATATATCTTTTGAAGAATGAAAATTTTATTTTAGTTATGTTCCAAGAAAAAAAATATATAATTCGTAGGATTATTTTTGTCTAAACCAGATGAGTACTTTTTTTATAATATATTTTTTAATAATGTCCTAAATACTTCTGAAATATATCTTTTTTGAAGAATGAAAATTTTATTTTAGTTATGTTTCTTCAGAAAAAAAATATATAATTCGTGGTTATTTTTGTCTTGGTGTTTTTGAGGGAATTTATGCTATGATTTTGTGGACTCTTGATGCACTATTTCACATAAATTGAAGGAAATTTTGGCCCTGAAATGCATCATCCCTGGACCCTTGATTTTCAAGTACTCCTTTTTTTGTTTAAAATTAACTAAGACGGATTCTTGTTGATTTGTTTGCATACTAAACATGTGAGAAAGTACGTACATTGAGTGACTTAGTGGATTTTTGTTGCATAATTTTCATATAGGATTCAAAGAAGTTATGCACTCTCTTTTATGTGTCAAATTAAGATCAATGCTATGCGAATGCACTAAATCAACTATTGATTCTTGTGGTCGGACTTCATCTGAAAATATCTCCTACTTTCTTCTTCATTTGGTAACATTGTGGTGGCTTATAATAAATTACCTCATCTTATTTCCTAGTGAAAATGAAAACCTATTTTGGAATAACCTTAAAACAAGTTTATTACGAAAAAAGGTTTTTAACACGTCTATATGAAACTTCAGAATGATTTGTTAGTCAAGTTTTGCCATTTAAAATATATCCTGATGGGGTTTGAAATAATGGCCTTTGCGGGGCTCAAGAAACCTGAGCTAAGCGTCGAGGATTAAAGCGGGCCCAATACTAGCGACAGGCCCTTAATGGTATCCCCAATCTGATTCGAAACAAGGGCTGACTCGCCCCTTTAAAGACTAGTAGCAGGGAATCCGTGATAGAGGGAAAACACACAATCTCCTCAATCGGGAGAAAGTAGGTATTTCCTAATTATTGCCCATCAATTATCCCTTATTAATCGGTTTATGATAAGGAAAGAAAATCTCACGCAATGGGAGAATATCGTATTATCTCGACAAGGAAGATATTATTACGTGTCATCACCCGACTATAAATTTATCATGATCATCATTATAAATGCCGGAGCCATCCCATCGGTGAAGATGCGCAAACAAGCGCGCAAAACTTCATTTCCTAAGCGATTCGATCTTCTCTTCCACGGAAAGAGACGACTTAGGCATCGGAGAGAGGCAAAGGGCGAGCCCGCCGATCGTTTTGTTTCTCGTTTTGCATAGGGCGGAACATCCGAGAGAAGCAGCCCGGTCGGCCCGATCAATTCTAGCGCGCTCGGTGATTAGGTTGAAAAAGCATCATCAGTTTAGCGCCGTCTGTGAGATTGATAGCTCCTTTACAAATGGCGATCTCGGTGGCGTGGTATCCACTCGGAACCTGGCGGGAATACGTCAATCCTCGAGGATCTGAGAGCCGTAATGACGTAGATAAGCAGGCCTCCCACGAACTACACGAAGCTACCGACGATGCGGATGAGATGGAGGCGCTTTGCCTCTCCAACCAACGTATGCTGAGAGAGTTGGAACAGCTGCTGGTATTCTGACGCCCCGAGGCGGCAGGCCAGAAATTTGAAACCCCCCTCTGCTAGGAAGCGGCAACACCTCGACCCTCCTCGGGAAGCGGATGGAGAAGGAGAAACTAGCCAACTAGGGACGTAGTCCTTACAAACCTCCGGAGAGAATAACTGTGAGGAAGGCATGAAAGGGACAACGAGTAAATGGACCCATACCTATCATGATCGGCGGGGAAACGAGGGGAGGCGGCCGTGGGAGCGGTTGAGGGCATTCGTGAAGAGCTCGGCCGCTATGAAGGAAGCGGTGGGTGAGCTCCAATCTCTGCTGGACCTTACAGTGCAATGGCCCGAATCCGTTTACGACCGGGGTCTTTGCACTTCCCTTTCCAGCCAAGGTCGGAGATACGTAGTCGACGTTCGGCCAGACGAGAACCCCATTGATCACCTTAATACGTGCGAGAACCGGATGGGTTGCGCGGATATCGGAGCCACAATGCGATCTGAGCCTTGACTATCCTTATTAAAGGGCCCGGCATTGGCTGGTTTAATAGACTCCGTAGTCTTAGTCTCATCATTCCTGAGATCTCTCCACATGCATTCGTCTCCCACTTTGCTCGAAGCAGGACGTACGGGAAGCAGTTATCACCTTCGACCATAAAGGAGAGCTCGCGAGGAGAGCCTAAAGGTTATGTTCGAGGAGATTCGACGGAATCTTTTAAAGTGGATATTTAAAGTGAAATAATCGCCATCAACGCTCATTGCATGGTGGGGTCTGTCGAAAGACCTAATGTTCTCTATCTCGAGAACCCCAGGCAAGCATGGCCCCGAGTCCTAGCCAGCAGAGAAATCTCTCCAATGACGTGGTGGCCTTTATGGCGAAGAGCTCTTATAAGGAAAGCGAGGCGATAAAATGGGAGCGAAGCCCGAGCGACGAGCGAGGGGCGGATCCCCTAAGGAGGAGCGGAGAAAACCGAGGAGCGGTCCCAAAAGGCGAGCGTCGGGGGATCGCACAGGACCTCGATCGGTATGAAGGTATTCACCCAGCGATACGCCCTTGACGGCAATGTGGGTCTCATTGAAGTACAACATGAAATGTTTCTGAGATGGCCATCCTAGATGAGGTTAGACCTAGCTAAAAGAGATGATACCAGATACTGTGAGTTCCACAAGGGTCACGGACAGAAACGAGATAGGCGCATCCGACTAAGAAAGAAAATTGAATACACGATCCGGCGTGGGCATCTCGGTAGTTATGTGGTCTGAAGGCGGGAACAAGTCTAACCACCACCACCTGTTCGGTGACCCGATTCGACGCTCCAGTCGCCTTTGGGAGAAATCCATGTGATCTCAGGAGGGTTTGGGGAGGTGGAGAGTCCTTTTCGGCCGAGAGGCTACTTGTGCGACATTAGATTGAAACCTTGAAGTCGGCCAGTATCCAAACTTCCAGTTTAGTCTGCGTAACCTTTTAGACGTTGACATGGAAGGCTGCTAGCATCCCCGTGACGACCCACTTGTGATAAAAGCCATCAAAGCCAATAAAATGATCCACAAGGTCCTTGTCGACAACGGAAGCTTAGTCGACATCATCTTCGCATCAGCTTTCGACAAAATGGACATTGGAAGGGAGAAGCTAGAGCCAGTCAACGCTTGGTGCCCATCGTGGGTCAAGAGGGTCTTAGCGCCTAGGAGCCCAGTAGCTCAGTTTGCAGAGCTTAACAGCTCAGGAGGGTCTTAGAGCCCTAGTAGCTCAGTTCACAAAGCTTCATAACTCAAGAGGGTCTTAGCGCCCAAGAGCCCAGTAGCTCAGTTTGCAGAGCTTAATAGCTCATGAGGGTCTCAGCGCTCAAGAGCCCAATAGCTCGATTTCTGAGCTTAACGTCGAAGGCCTCGGCCCGGGAGCCCGGTAGCTCGATTCGCGAGCTTAACATCTCGGGAGGGTCATAGCGCCTAAGACCCGGTAGCTCGGTCTGAATACTTGACTCAGGAGGTCTCGGCGCCGGAGCCGGTAAGCTTCGGTCTGCGAAGCTTAACAACTCGAGAGATCTTGTGGCTTGAAGCCCTGATAGCTCGGTTGCAAAGCAACGACTCAGGAAGACATGCGTGGCGGGACCAGCGAAGCTCAAAATCGACAAAGGAAAGAGGCGGTAAATTAATCGATGAATCTTGGTATATCCGTAGGGTGGGTCAGAAAATCTAGTTCTCAGTTGCCGGATTTTGAAAAAAAAAAAAAAAAAAAGCCCTAGGCAGCTGGCGTCGGGCCGTTTTGTGGAGTAGAAGAGTCAAGGCGAGCCCTAGCGGGCGGAGTAGAGCTGGCCCACGAGGAGGAGCAGGATCGTCGGGCACGGGAGCACGATCAGGGGCCCTTAAAAACACCTAGGCGCCCTCATCAACCTCAGCCTCGGAAGCAAATCCTCTAACCTCCTCTAAACAGAAGAATTTGGGATCGTCTTCCAGCTCAGGGTCTGGAGGAGAGGTGCAGAGCTGATCTTTGGAAGACCAGGCCACGAAGGCCTGTGGGTGCAGGCCTCGTCTTTAAGAAACATAAAACATTTGCCCCCGCCTCTCCGACTGGCAGAGGCCTCACTACCTGAGTCATAAACACCTTGAGGGCTCATAAGTCAGCGATTCGCGGGGTGCCGCCTCTAAGCCTCTTGGCGGGCTGGTTTCAATGTTGCCATCTTTGGCCCACAAGTCACTGCATGGTGGCCTCTGGCTCTCTTTTGGCCCGACTCCGGCTCATCTTAGAGGCCGACCTTAGCGTCCTTTCGAACCTCCTTTTCTTTATCCTCGGCCAGCCTAACCTTGAAGCCGTGGCTACAGTGGACCTATCGCCACGGGCTCCTGTTAGATCACCATCTGGCAGAAGATAGGCCTCTGGAGGTGGGACGTAACTGTTGTGAACTTTGCCACCACCCCGGCGAGCCCTCGTAAGGGTGGCTCCTGAGCCTTTCGCATAGAAGTAGCCACTTGCCAAAAAAAAAAAAAAAACAAACAAAAGTCAGCTAACAGAACTGAAACAATGAAAAAATTAATGAAAGCACTTGGATATCTGACGGTTCCACGAAACAAAGAGCGAGCCTCCTCGACGGACAAGGCCTTCACCTTCTTGGTTGATCGTGAGATGGAGAAACTTGACCAGCGACCCGAGCTCAGCGTAAGGCAGAGAGTCCTCACTCCCTACAACCTCAAAATAATCATGGCCCTTTCCTGTCGTCATTTTTCACGCTCCTCACCGCATTTGCTAGCACCTCTAGGCGGGCTGGCTCCGTGTAGGCTTCACGATAAGGGGTTCCGAAACAGAAGGTGAGAAGGACTTGGAGACAGGAGGCTTCATGACGGAAAAAAGAGAATATCTCGGGGAAAGAAGCGAGGCGGGCCTCGCACCGCTTGATGCGGATATCCATTTGATGAGCTGAGAATAGGCATGGGCGCCGGCGACTTCCAGCTATAGTCACGGGGTGAGATCGGGCCGAGCACTGAAGACCACAAGACCTGAGCAATATTAGAAATATCCGCAACCTTTGAGCGGACAAACTAAAGCGAGAAGGAGAGCTCCGTGGGTTCACTGGGGTAGTCGGACGGCGGAACACCAGTTATTATTATCATTGAAAGATTATACTCCCAATGTGACCACTAACAAAGAAATAACGTTCCTTCGGTACTTATGCGAGAAGATGGAAGGTCGAAATAATCGACACTTGGCATTGGAGTAGCTTGGAGATATAAAAGAAAGCCTTGATGAGCCTCCTTCCTTTGAAAAAGTCTAAGAGTAGGGCTATCTTTGGGAGCGCCCGAGTTCTCATCTAAAAGCGACTAACGACCCACGGGAACACGAAGTTGGGGAAGGCGAGGAAGACGGACATTGAAATGCTAGAACCCTTTTTATAAAAAGTGCGAAGGAAGCGGAGGCCATTCTCAAACGCCACCTAAAAAAAAAAGCACGCCATCTTGGGCACTTGGACGGCGTGGGTGGTCGGCCACGTCGGGAGCACCAAACTGGTCGAAGCGGGGGCCCATACCCGGGGCATAAGGATCTCACCATATAAGGTTGACCATTTGGGGCCCACCCCGGCCACCGACATGCCATGTAATCACCATTGTCGGATTTGCTAGGATATCAAATTTCATTAATTTTCCCTTGCCCTTGCTCAGGGAAGGACTCCCCGAGGGCAACATTGAACCTGCAATGGCTATTGGAGCTACGGCATCGGTCAGCCTTGAACTAGGCGCCTCGGTGGATTCTCCCTATCGCAAAGCAGAGCGACCAGAGACCCATGGAGATACCTGAGGTGAAGAAAGAGGAGAAAATCTTGGAACCCTCGCGGGGCAGCCTTGGAAGCCTCATAGGCTTGACCAGAAGACAAAGGAGAAGAAAGACGTGCAAGTCCGAAACAAGGCGGGGACTGCCCCAGCGAGATATCGGGGACCATCAAGCCCAGATCCACGAGCGATAGTTGGACAAAATTCGGAAAAGGCTGGCTTGGGGCGGGAAAGTTTAAGAACGGGGAACCAAGTGCAAGCGATTAGGATGGCATTTTAAGGAAGCTAAAACCTGCCGCGAAATAAACGCGAAAATCGAACCCATCATTATTACAAGACATTGGATGGCAGTAACCACAATCAAACCGCTACGAGTAGCCGGCGTGGGTATCACGCGATCAGCGATCACGACCCTTGCCTCGCTCGCTGGTCGTGGAGATTATGCCAGTGGGGTTGAAATAATGGCGGCAATTGAGCAAATGACGATCAGATTAGCGGACCGATGCTGATGACCTTGTGGTATCCCCGAATGCCGGGGGCGAAAGCAGGGGCCCCGAGTGCTACTGGGCTAATGGCAAGAATTCGTATTAAGGAAAACACCAATCTCCATGTCGAAGTAAGATATTTTACAAATTGTTGCCCATCAATTATCGCCTTTATTGGTTTATGATAAGGAAAGAAAAATCTCACCCGATGGGAGAGAATATCGTGCTATCTCGACAAGGAAAGATACTATTTTTGTGTCATCATCCGGCTGAGGAAAGTTTATCAGTCATCCATTATAAAATATAGTATCCATCAGAATTGAAGATCATAATGACGCATAAACTGATACAAGATTGATCTTCTTTGAAAAGCGGCTTAGGCATCGGATAGCGTGGCGAGCCCACATGATCCTTTTTGTTCTGATTTTCAGAGGACGGATATCCAGGCTTGGACCGACCAGTAATTCTAGCCGCTCCACCTTGGAGTTCGGTTGAAAAACATCATATCTTTTGCCTTTGTTTTAATTCTCTTGCTTATTTATGTAACACCCAGAAAAATACCCTGGTTTTGGGCAATGTTTAAGTATATTAAAGCAAAATAAGGAATTTTTCGGAAAATAAAGCAGGAGACCAATTATGTAAAGCCAGGGTAAATATCTAATTTACCACTTGAGGACCTCGTGGTCATAAAAGGGAAAGACTAGGGGTTAATATGTAAATGCTTAAAAATGAAATGCAAATAGAAGGAATTATGGGCTTAAAGACAATTAGAGGACTTAAAACCAAAATGGGTTTTTCTTGTCTTGGCGAAACATAGGCTTAACTCAAAACATGGATAAGAGCTTGGTCTCTCATTTGAGGAGACAGCATAAAGAGAAGAAGAGAAGAGGAAAAGAGAGAGAAGAGGAAGAGGAAGAAGAAGAAGAGAAAGAGAGGAAGAAGGAGAAGAGAGAAGTTAAATGAGGCAAAGTGGAACTATGACTGTAGTATGGATTCTAGTAAGATTTAGTATGGATCTTTGGTTTTATAGTTGTGACACTTTGGAAACCTAGGGTTTGTTAAGTTTCATCATAACCAAAGATGTGAAATTAGGGTTGAGTAAAACTCTAAAATGGCACAAGAAAAGTATGGAATCCTCCCTTTGAGGGATGGATTCATGGGTTTAATTGTAAATAAATGAGTTAGGGTTTAGAACAAACCTAATTAACCTTCCCATGTTTGGTTTGTGTGCTGGGTCATAACCCATTTATAGATTTGTTTGGCAGGAGGTGCAGTGGGTTTTTGGGTAAAGATAAATATTGAAAGATGATTTGGGTAAAATAGAAATTACAAGATGAATGCAGTTCCACAAACACCGTTTCAAGATGAATTGGGAGTGGTTTTGATGTGTATATGGAGTATTGAGTTGAAATTGGGTAGCAATATATGAAAAAAGGGAAGAAAAACCCACATGCAGGGCAAAATTAGAAATTATCTTAAGTGCACGGTCGGTGTCTGCAGATACGGAGCATAATTACGCTTTACATTTTTTGACTAGTGTTGTGTGTTTAGCCATAACATGTTTCTTGCTCAAGATTAGTGATTTCGTGGCTAATTAAACTAGACCAGGAGGGCGAAAATCAAATAGGAATCGTCAAATTCGACTCTAAGTTTCCCCGAGAGAATTGCTCAAAGTGGGGGTATGTGTAGACGATTCTGCGTGGTTTGATCCTTAAGTGCGTCAGTTGTTTAGAACACAACAGTTTGAGCGTCAGGTTGGGTGATTCAGTTGGAGAAGAACCCTTAGCATAACAAAGGGTGCAAAGAACAGAGGTATCAAATAGCTAGATTCAAGACTTGCTGAAATAGTATTACAAAACTATCCTGATGTAATACAGAGGTAAATTGACTAGTTGGCATGAAAATGCCATAACTTTGGTTGGATGATCCGATTGGAATAATTCCAATTTCTAAGTAAGTAGATTCAGGAGGGCCAAAAATACATGAATATGATATGAATATGGATTATATGATGTAAGAATATGATAGACATACCTGATGAATAGATAGAACATGCTAGAATAAATGATAGAGGAAATGCGTAAATACTAAGAACGATGAGAGAAGTAAAAGATGACAAAGCAAATAATGAGTACAGAGTATGAATGATAGGTGCATATATGAATATGAATGAGTAAGCATACATGATAGGAATATAGAAAGTACAAGAATAGCTAAATCATGATAGAGCATTATAAAGGATATGATGCATAAATGATATAAAGGGATATGAATAGATAAAGATATATATGAATATATGAATACAAGAGTGCATAGATGCATTTAAGCTGATATATGATAGACAAAACTAAATGATATAGAAAAGATATGAATATATGTATTATAGAGATATATGAGAGCTAGTAATATGAAACTACATATATAAAAACGAATACAGTAAAATAATGATAGTATATATTGCGTAAGCAATTATGATACTTGATAGTTATTAAATGCTTTATGAGATATGTACGAAAGCGTAATAAAGTTGATTGTCTTCTTAGAACTGGTAGAGGGATAGATAGAGGCATGCCTATAGGGAAGATACGATTCTTCACGGCGAATCGTAGACCGAATCTCATTTGGTTGGTCGAGTGACATAGATCCGTTTAGATCTGTGTGGTGGCCCCAGAAAGTCATTTCACGTAGTATGGCATAGTCATTTATCTCGTACAGTGGTAATCACGATCAGTGTTATAGACCAGGATATCCTTTATTTCGTACGGTGATGAGTACCTTCGGATACATACGGATAAGAGATCATTGTCTCAATGGTGATAGTACCTTTGGGTACATATAGTTATTTCGTGTCGGCTCCTAAGGTATTATGAGCATGAACATAAAGAAAAGAAAAGTATATGTACAAGAAATGTAAAAGTATGTGATGCTTGATGTGAGAGCATAACTTAGCTGTATGCGATGAAAGTATAAATGATTCTGATAACAAGAAGTAAAGTACAATATGACGAGTATATAAGAAAGTACATAGTACATGAGCATAAATATCACAGCATATAAGAAAGTACAGTATAGAAATAGTATGAAACGATTACATGAATACGGTATATGGAAAGTACAAAGTATAGTACATGAAAAGGATATGAACAAGTAAAGTATAAAAAGTAGAGATACAAAGAAAGGTATACTTTCAATATAGTATAGCAAAGCATTGGCTTTAAGTCGACACATGAAGTATAGTATGGGCGTGTAGCCCTTTACATGAAATAAGACATGATAAAAACATAGTCTAAGAAATGATATAAGTAATAATTACACCAAATGCATATGTATAAACATGACGATCGCCATTGGTGGTTGTCCATGCTTATGTTACTAAAGCGTAAAACAGCATGGGTGTTCAATCAGTGTAGATGCGAAGAGGCTAGAGGACGGGGCATCGCATCGGCGAGACGAGGCCATCTGGAGATAGGTGCTCCTGTGTTTATATGATCTACGATGTTTTGTAGTAGATATGTATATGTATAAGATGTAAACTCCAGTGAAGGAGTATGATTATATTTTGTATTAAAAAAACTTTGCTACAAAATATATTCAATAGAAAATGTACATGTATAAGTAAATGGGACTCAGTATATGTGTATAGATTGTGATGGACACCACTCCGGTGGTAGTTCTTTTGTATATGTAAAATGATTTTGTTATTACAGAAATTGTTTGTATACTACAGGTACAAGTACAACTCTGAGAAAGAACAGGTCAATAAGAGTCCCAGTATATAGTATAGATAGTATCGCGCCCCGGACTTCAGTTCGGATCCGCTAATCGGGTCGGATCGGGATCCGGCGGGCGTGACAATTTATATAATTATATTTTAAATTTATATAAAACTTGGTGAAAATTATTAAATATGCTAAAAGAAACTACTTTGGTTTCAACTAGTTTTCTTACCAAAATCAGCTTCAATTTTACTAGAGTCGTACTTTTCAACCATTATTTTGGTCCGCATGTGTTCAGGTTCCCATTTGCATTTTGTTTGATGCTTTTGAGTGCTTTTCTTTGCTGTTTTCCTTTAATTCATCCTTGTATTTTATTTATTTCTCTTCTCTTCTCTTGCTTCAGCCCGTAATTTGTTGCTTATATATTTTGAGGCTATTAATAAATTAGTTGATGATAGTTATTTGTTGGATAGCAGAGCGACAATTTCGTTTACCTTTTCTACGTATAATGGATCATACTTGGATGTTAAAAGATAGGAGATCAAAGGATTATGTGGATGGGTTGAAAGCTTTATTGCATTTGCAATACAACACTCCATAAACAAAATTTTCATTAAATGTCCATGTATTAAGTGTGGAAATATGGTATCACATATTGATAAAAAATAATTAGAGAACATTTGTTTTCTATGGAATCGATAAGAGTTACCAGCAATGGTATTGGCATGGAGACCCAGTGGATCATCAACTAATACGATGAACCGTCATAATAGATTTTTATTTAGCAATGTGGATAGTACAATAGAAATGGTTCAACTTAAACCTTTTTTCGATGCTGATAAGGGTTCTTGTCCAGACACTAAGAAGTCTACTACTGGTTTTTGTGTCTTCCTCGGTGATTCCGCTCATTTAAGTGGAAGGCGAGAAAGCGATCACCATCTCTGCTCATCTGACGAAGCTGAATATTCTTTTATAGACTCTGCATCCAAACAAGTTAATTTGGATATGTCAGCTTCTTGTTGACTTTTGTATACCAAGTATCATCCTGTATTATTGTTTAAGTGACAACTGGTACACTACACATGCCATCGATCCGGGTTTTCCATGCGTGTACTAAGCGTGAGATTGATTGTCATTTGTTCGGGACAAGATATACGGTAGTCAAGTGATGCCTATCTGAGACTCAACATCAATTACTGGTTGATCATTTTATCAAGCCTCTGTAGCTCCTCTCTTATTTCCTTTCTCTCGAGATGTACGCGAAGGCATTCATAGCACATTTTAAGGGGGAGTATTAGGGTTGCAATATTGTTTTAGCTTGTAAAATAGTTAGTTAAGGTTTAAGTGACATGTATTGCTTTCATTGGTTGAATGGTTATTATTTCAGCTATTTATTTAGCTGCTTGTAAGTAATAATCAATACAGAGAATCCATTTCTCTCAATTTTTTAAGCTTCTTGCTGCGGTATGATATGGGTTTAAGTGTGGGTGGATTTATAGTCCCTAAATTACAAGTTGGTTCGATATCTCATCATCAAAATTTGTTGTAGGAGAAAGTCGAGGAGTTTGAAATATGAAAATTTTGATCGATATATCGTGTGTCGGTGAAGGTTGACAGATATATCCCGAATATCTGGAATTTCGATAACTAATGTCGGTCGACTTTAGTCGAGCCCACATAATGAGTTTGTTTAGAGTTTGAACTTACCCAAAACTATATAGATGTAGCTCTCTTTCCATCAGGCTAAGTTAACCTTAAATATATAAAGTGCAAATATTTTATATATTGTCTTTATTATTTATGAATTTTTTTTATTAAATTTATAAATATTTTTAACCATTTATAATAACTAAATATAAATATATAAATATATAAAAAGTATTGTATTATATTTTACGTTATTATTACAATTACCAAATTTTAAAAATTAACTCTTGAATAAAATATTTTATATAAATCATATATTAATAATTTATATTTTAAATGTGATTAAATATCTTTTAATAAAAATACATTTATTTTTTAATAAACAAATATAAATATAGTAAAAGAATATAAAAAAAATAAAAATCAAATCTCATTGATATTCCCATTCTCTATGCTTTCAAAATAATTTTGATATGTACCTTAAATATATTTTTAATTTTCAATAATTTTTAATTACCAATATTTATGTAAAAATATCCACCGATATATTCGATATATCCTCGATATATCTGTAAAATCCAAGTATCGATATATTTGTGAAACCGAGAAACTGATATCTTCATCATTGGAGAAAGTTAATCCAAATAAAAAAAATCAAAGGGAATATGTGTTAATTTGGAAGACTAACTGTAGGACTAGCGTCCCCGAGTTACAAGTTGGTCCGATATCTCACCATTAGAAATTGTTGGAGAAAGTTAGTCCGGAAGGAAAAATCTGAGGGAATGTGTGTTAATTGGGATAAACGTCAAGTCTGCGCCGTCTGATCGGTCGGATACGATGTCATTAGTGGGACCACCGTCGCCAAAATCATTGGTTTCGGGTTATGGTTCCGGATGAGTAAATCATGTTGGCGGCAGATTTATTACGTTGATAAGTGTAAGTGTGAACTCGGATCTGGGCCAGATAGGTCAAATGTATCATGGGTTCGAGTTGTAAAATGTAAGTGATGGATGTATTGCATAATTAGATGTGATATAAGATGATAAATCGAATTCAGCGTTCAGTTCGTTCCGTAAGGGTGGGAGGGGGATGAAGTGAGGGAGGGCCTGGGTGTGTTTTGTGTGATCTATCCATCTTTAGTATTTAAATAATTGGATCTTGGGTGCAATTCGATTGTTCTGCAGTGATGTGCCAAATCAGCAAGTCTCTCACCTGGAGTTCTCTGTCGTCAACTCTCTCAGTATAGTGATCAGTCAATTTCTGACGATGACTCCATCTAAATGTTTGCATTAGATGAATTGAACTTTCTATTTGGGTTTTGATTGTAAATCATATCCTAACTTAATTTAACTAATAAATATTATGCCTTATAATATTGTATATATTATTTGTATAATATTATATTATTGTGTATATTACCTTTGTGTTAGGCAAATTAGCAGAAATAGTAAAGCGAAAATTTAAAGTGAAGAAATTAAACTTTGAAGATTTAGGTCGCAACTTGACAAAGCTAGGGCAAACACATGTCTCAGGTTTATCCTCTATGTGAGGTCAACCACGGGATGCAGTTATGGCCCCTTTTTTGTTTAAAACCACAACATTCCTTTATCATTTTTCTAAGGCTAGTAAAGACCATCTAAAGAATCAGTATCTCTCACCCAGAACACTTTGAACCTAAGTATGGAAGTATTGGCCAAAACAATAAAAGTCAATGTTATTTAACCTAATTTGAAAGAACCACAACATGTAAATGCTACCTCGAGGCAGAAGTAAGGACCATCTAAAGAGCCACGTACGTCACTAAGCCTTTGGATCTAAGCATGTGAAATTATTGGCGAAGACAATAACATCCCGTGTTATGCGACTGAATTTTGAAAATAAAGGGCCATAAATACACTACCCGTGACTTTTAGTACAAGAGACCAGTATCTTAACCCCACCACCAAACTAGCTTCCTTCCTCTTCAAAGGAAGGAGGCTTAGCAACATCTCTTGAGTTGTCATCCTCAAGAGGTGTGTTTGATAGGGAAAGTGAAAGAAAGAAGAGAGAAAGAAGAGAGAGAAAATAAAAGCAAAGCTAAAAAAACAATTTATTTACAAAAGCGATAAAGAAAATAACACAAATCACCAAACTTGTATTCACCTTATCCACACTCCTTTTATTACAAAACATGAGGGTATTTATAAGCTTGTACTCTCAAGGTATGAAACTACCAAAAACCTAATAGCTTGAAATTTCAAGTTGAGGACAATTGGGTAATAAACCAAGTTTGGAAGGCGGTTTGCATTAATTGAGAGGATGACAAGGCACGCAAATTTCGCTAAAGGTGAGAATTTCGCTAGTGCGAATTTGGCAAGGGTTAGCGGGTGGCAATAAACGAAATTGGCAAGAGCTTTAGCGAATTTGGCAATGTTGAAATTTCGCCCCCAGCTAGCGAAATTTCGCTAAGCCTAGCGAGTGTCGGTGAAAGCGAATTTCGCAAATGCCGCGGTGGGTTGGCTAGCGAATTTCACAATTTGTCTTTGAGATTGCGAGAGCAGGTTTGCGAGTTGGTTGCGAAAGTCGCTAAGATTGCGGGTGATTAAATTCAGCTTGCATTCTTTGTTCTTCTTGCTTCCCGATCCTATCTTCAATGCATCTCATTTCCTTCACACCTTGCCTTTGTTTTTACATCGATTTTTGGGCTTGTTGATGGCTGAGACTAAACTTCCAACCTCATGATCGATCATTTGCATTGAGGTTGAAGTCCAAATGTGTATAAAAGTCTACAAAACAACCAAAAACACCCTCAAGTTGGTATAAGTGTTACTAAGGTAACATGAACACTTCAATTGGGATATATGACATGATTAATGATCAAAAGTACTCAAAACCTATACAATATAGGGTTCAAATTGCACTTTTGAGCACTAATCACACCCCCAACAGAAGCGTTGAGTCACCTTGTGCAAAATAAGAATTGAGATGCATGTGGTGATTTTCAAAAAGGTTGTGTTTCAAAAAAGGTTATTAATATATACAAACTAACATTACTTTAAAGTGAACAATTGAAATCAACATTTGAAAACCTATATACAAGAGAATAAAATCCATAGAAACGATTTTAGAACAATACTTGTTTCATGATTTTCAACTTGGATTTCCACCTAAGTCCCCAATGGTTAATTTTGTATCTAGATTGAGTCAATAAAATGCAAAATTTGTTTCCCCCCCCAACCTAGCATTGACATGGCCTTAAACTGTTGAACAATTAAGATAGGGCTGGTTACACTACTCTTGCTTGCTCCCGTGTTTTACTAAGGGACCTTGGCGAAAACCTCCAGTGGTTGATCTTGGTTATAAACATTTTCACCTGGAGTTTGAAAATCAACCCTTTGGTAAACAAGCGGATTCGACCCAGGCTCCTGTGTTTATAAAAGTTTTATAAACTTTTTAAAGCAATGGTTGAACCGGACTCCCGATGTTTATAAAAGTTTTATAAACTTTTAAGCGAAAGTAAGCAAGAGGTCTATGAAAAGTTTATAAACTTTTTAAAGCAAAAATAAAGCAAGCAAGCAAGGGTTTATGAAAAGTTTTAGAAACTTTTAAAGCAAAGCAAAAGCGAAGCAAACAGAAAAACCAAGTATGAAAAGTTTTGGAAACTTTTAAGCGAGCAAGCAAGGTTTACGGAAAATGTCTTGTAAAAGATAGTATTGATTTGGAGATATTTTCAGAAAAAGCGAACATTTTATAAAGCATACACTCCAGGCTTTCGTTTAGCTCATTATTTTGTTGTTTTAAAACTATTTTCCAGAAATACCGAGGCACGTTGGATGTTGGAGCATATTAGGATTCTCACGACTTTTGTATCGATCTTTGTATTAAATAACTTATGTGGAAATACTTTGGAATTTATGCAGTTGAGCATATGTATGTACATAGTTTGTATTGTGAAAATGTGATGAGCACGAGGACTCTTTACGAAAAGAGTGTGTTGGTTACCATATTTTTGAAAAGTGAAAATGTATATACAGGTTTTGGGATATGTTCTGTATGCAGCTGTTATCTGCCGAAATTTTATAAAATTACAAGTTTAGAAAAGAAAAATTTTTATCTGGGGTTTCGACAAGCAACCGACCGCTTCATGATTCTCTAGTCGTTTGGAAGTATGTTTGGGGTTCACCAATGGGGTTGTGCGGCACACACACCGCTAGTAAGGAGTGGGGAGTGACATTAGGATGCGTGTAGCTTTAATCATGGTCAAATCACGTTAGGAACACTTCCACTTTAAATTCTACATCCTGATGATTTTATTAGGTGTGCTTTCAAAGTCCTACATTGGTTAGAGATAGGGAGGATTTGAGTTAATAAGTATGAATAATATCTCAATTGGTATGAGGTCTTTTGGGTAGAGCCCAAAAATAAAATCATGAGGGATAAGGTTCAAAGTGAATAATATCATACTAATATGAAGAGAGATGAATCCATAAGATTCCTTATAGATTTTACATGAATTTGTAGAATTTGAAATAGAAAATTTCAAAGGGAGCAATTTTGGTCAAT
Source organism: Tetrastigma voinierianum (assembly GCA_016808115.1). Classification (NCBI taxonomy): domain Eukaryota; kingdom Viridiplantae; phylum Streptophyta; class Magnoliopsida; order Vitales; family Vitaceae; genus Tetrastigma; species Tetrastigma voinierianum. Next base: position 145,109 of record JAEQBH010003181.1, on the reverse strand, counting down.
AATAAAAATGATATCCATTTTATCCAAAAGCAATTGATGAATGACTAGAAAATATTGAAGACAAAAAGTGGGGGTAAATGAATGAGAATTTCATTACAAGTTTGCATTTAGTAGTAATAGATAATATATTGTCAAGCATCTTGAAATTATAGTTGACAAAAGAAATTTGGGATATTTGACAAACTTATGTAAACCAATTGTACAACGAAATCTTCTAGAAAAGAAAAAATTTTACTCTTTGAATGTTGGAATCTACCTTGAATATTGAATCCATCAACACGTTGAGAACTTTTTTCTCTGAACTATTAGCTATAAAGAAAAACATATATGAGAAGATATATGTTGTAATTCTACTATAAGCCAACTTGATTCATTTTCCCACTTTAATTTCAATATCATATTAGGGTTAGGAAAAATTCAATCTCGAGTTAGGGACAAAAGAGCTATGTAATACCCCTAATTTTCTAACAAACAAAAGAAAAGAAAGAAGGGTTGTTTTGCAATTTTTAAAAGATGAAGGGGCTTTGGGGAAAATGTGGAATTTGTCTTAATATAAAAAAGGCTCTCCAACTCATATGACACATTCTTCATTTCATTTTTCTAGAGAGAGAAAAAGAGGAAGAGAAAGTGAGAGAAAGGAATTAGGGTTTCAAAAGTTGGGAGATTTCAAGCCTTAAGAACTTCAATCCTTAGTAATTATTTATTTTCCCCTTTGATTTTTTTGGTAGTTAGGGTTTTTAAAAGTCTAGATTTGAAAGCTTAGGGTTTTCTAAAACTTTAGATTTGAAACCCTATAAATGATTGAAATGCATAGAAGCAAGAATCTTGGTTTGGGTTTTTAAAAGTCTAGATTTGAAAGCTTAGGGTTTTCTAAAACTTTAGATTTGAAACCTTATAAATGATTGAAATGCATAGAAGCAAGAATCTTGGTTTGGGTTTGATGTTTGATAAATTTGGGTGAGTTTTCAAATTCTTAGAATCTTAGATTTGAAAACTTAGGTTTTCCTAAACTTTTAAATAAGAAACCCTAGAAATGTAAGAAATACATGGTATTGATAAATTTGTTTAGGAATAGGTATTGATGTGTTTTGGTGATTCTTAGGCTACCAAGTTTTAGATTTGAAACCCTAAAGGATTCCCTACAATTTACAAAGAACCATTTTTTCATAAGAGATTTGGGGATTTCAACCAAAAATCATGTTTTATGGTAAAATCCCTAAATTTGGGGATTTAAGGAATTGATAGATTTGGAAAATTAGTGATGTTAAGGATTTTGGGAAAAGACCCTAATTTATTTGAAATTCTCAAGCTAAAGAGCCTTTGAGATTTTAAGTTTAAATATTTTGGATTCCTAGAAAAGAAAAATGGGAGATATAAAACCTATGAGTGCGAAGAAAATATTATTTTTATCTAATAGGATATTATTCATATTGTTTAGGTGATTTATGACTCTTTTGAGGTTTTTTGGTTTTGCTAATATCTTGGAATATCAGGTAACGAAGATTAATGTAGTTTTTCCTATATAAACAAAATATCTTGCTATTATATGTAATTATGAGTTTTGGAAATTTCTATTTATTTAAATCATTTGCATGGATCAAATACATGTTTTGTATGGAAAATAGATTTGAGAATGTTTATGATAGAGATTGAAATTTATGAAGAGTCTGTTTATATTTTATGAAATTGGAAACATGAAAGAAATATTTGACTTTGTTTTATACGGCCCTGTCAATGGGTTATAATAGTTGATAAATATGGCCCTAGTCAATGGGTATAAACTTGACAAATATGGCCCTGATTAATGGGTATAAACTTGACAAATACAGCCCCAGTCAATGAGTCATAGTAATTGAAAAATATGGCCCTGTCAATGGGTTATAATAATTGACAAATATGGCCCCCGTCAATGGGTTATAATAATTGAAAAATATGGCCCCGTCAATGGGTTATAATAATTGACAAATATGACCTCGGTCAATGGGTTATAATAGTTGACAATACGGCCCTGGTTAATGGGTTATAATAGTTGACAAAATGACCATTTTCAACGGGTTAGAATAGTTGACATTCCATTTGAAACAAATATGTTTTGAGAACCAAGTGCATAAGCGTTTTGAAATTACCCATGTCAATGAGTTAGAATAGTTGACATTCTATTTGAAACAAATATATTTTGATAACCAAGTGCATAAGCGTTTTGAAATGGCCCTTGTTAATGGGTTAGAATAGTTGACATTTTATTTGAAACAAATATGTTTTGAGAACCTAGTGTGTAAGTATTTTGGAAGAGCCCTTGTCAACAGGTTAGAATAGTTGACATTCAATGTGAAACAAGTATATTTTGAGAACACTACAAGAAAAATGATTTTCGTTGATAGTTTTTCACAGTCTAGATAGGGCATATCTATCAAGGTAAGTCAGTTTTCATATATGTTATCTATGCAAGTGTCAAGAAAAGTTTAAAAGTAACTTTGTAATGGCGTCAGAGAGGGTGTCGCGATGCGATGTAACCAAAATCAAGGGCACATAAATTGATTGAACCTGGAATTTTGTCATAGAACAAGGGTAAAGTTTTAATTTGCCAAAAAGGAGATGAAAGTCATAAAATGAGAAGAGTGTATGCCATTTTTTAGAAATAACAAAAGTTGATTGGCAAATATTTAAGGGATTGAGGACCTATTTGTAATTTAAGGAAACTTGAGACTATATAAAGGAGATGAGACAAACAAATTTCATTTTGGTCTCATTTTTGGCTAGGGCTTCACGGTTGGAGGAGAAAAGGGAGAAGAAGAGAGGAAGAAGAGGAAGAAGAGGAAGAAGAAGAAGGAGAAGAACCAAGGTATGTTTTTTTGTATGGAATCAAGTGTATTTTGATGTCTAGGGTTATTGGTGTGATTGCTAGGGTTTTTCTATGGAGATTGGTTTGTTCCAAACCTAGGGTTTTGGTTGAGAGATCATCCTAACCCTAGATTTGTTGAAGCTATGTGGATAAAACCCTAGTTGGTATGAGAAGAGCATGGAATCCATCATATTTTTATGGTTTTGTATGGATTGGTGGACCTTGGTATAAATTCTTGGGATTTTTACCTAGGGTTTGGTTATAAGAAGTTCTAAACCACCAATACAAGTGTGGTGGAGTTGTTTTGGGTAAATTCCATGTTCTGGGTAAAATAGACTTCTAGGGGAATAAGTTAGCGGAAGGAAGTGCATGCAAATTGTAACCCCAAAGTGCCCAGAAATTTTTCAAAGTGGAGCTATGTGCAGATTTTGTTACACCCCTTAAAATTGAAAATCTAAATGTAAAAATACAATAACGAGTTTTGGTGATCTAAATTGGGTGATCAAGTGAATAAAACCATAGTGAGCAAAACATAGCCTCATTTCAGGTTGAATAATCAGGATAACGATGAGTGATTCGATGAGCTAACCAATTGGGCATAAAAAAAAAATGTTGTAGCATGTTATGTGGTTGAGGCCTTAGAAGGAATTTTAAATTGAAAATTTACAGAATGTCGTGGATATATAAAGGACTGATTTGGAGAGTTTCATAATTTTGAAGACTGTTTGGATAATTTTGGGTAATAAAGTCCGCCGTATTGTTGGAAAAAGGTTTGCCAAAATGAGTGGTTTCTTTTTTTTTGTTAGGGGCTTTTTAGTGCTCAAGGGTAAATTGTTAATTTGGCTTTATGTGAATGTTGTGTGACCCTAAAGTGACTTGCGTGTGAAGTACGTTAAGTTTTACGCTATACACAGGAGATTAATGTTTTCGCCATATTCTTTTGAGTGTGTAGGCTAAAAGCAAAAGTACAGAAAAGTTATTGGGTCGTGCTCAAGTTTTGGTAAACAAAAAGGTGAGTGTTCTAAACCTATTTTTCAAATACTAGTGTATTATTATAAACTGTTTTACACTGGTATTTAATGGTTTTGATTGTAAACCATATTTTAAAGCAAGCAATGAGTTTAGCAAGTAAGCAATGAGTTTTTAAGCAAACAATGGTTTTGATTTAAACCATATGTGAAAAGCAAACAAGTAATGGTTTTGATGTATTCAACCATACTTTTAAAAAGCAAGCAAGCAATGGTTTTGAGTTGTAAAACCATATTTCAAAGAGCAAGCAAGCAAGCAAGCAAAGTATATTTAGGCTAATCCTAGTTTTAAGCAAGCATGCGGTCGGAAGGTATTCGATGCGTCTTGCGGTGGTGGTAGGACATCATTTCATGCATTTTAGATTTGCACAGTCGGCAAAACTTAGTTTCATGCACATCATGGCATTTAAAGGAGACCGTGGCACGTACTAGAGTATATAGGGTTAGCGCTAGCTAGATTATGGTGACGTAGACCAGGTCATTCTATATTTATGGGAAAGGAAGTGAGCCAAGGCCCTTCCACCTAGGTAATGTGGACCCAGTTCCTTCCACCGGCACAGTTGAAGCCCAGGCTCCCGTGTTTTACTAGGGGACAGAAAGCAAGAAAGGCCTCAAGTGGTTGATCTTGATTTATAAACATTTTTCACACAGTTTTGAAAATGAACCACTGGTAAACAAACGGTTGAGCCTAGGCTCTGAAAAGTTTTATAAACTTTTAAAGCAAGCGGTTGAGCCCAGGACTCAGTATTTATGAAAGTTTTATATAAACTTTTAAAAATAATGATTGTTGACTCCCATGTTTATAAAAGTTTATTAACTTTTAAAGCAAGCTGGTTGTTGACTCAGTGTTTATAAAAGTTTTAGAAAATTTTAAAAAGCAAAGCAAAGCAAAGCAAGCAAGCAAAAGTATGAAAAATTTTAGAAACTTTTAAAGCGAGGCCAACTGAGTTTTACGGAAAATGTCTTGTAAAAGAGAGTTTTACAGTTTGGAGATATTTTTCGAAAAAGCAAACATTTTATAAAGCATACACACTCGAGCTCGTTTAGCTCATTATTTTGTTGTTTTAAAAACTATTTTTCAGTACAATCCTTATTTGAATATTGGAAGCGATTAAGTTCTCTGAATTTGTATTAGTGTTGTATTAAATAACTTATGTAAGGAAATACTTTGGAATTTGTACAGTTGAGCATATGTATGTACATAGTTTTGTATTGTGAAAATGTGATGAGCCTGAGGCTCTTTGAAAGAATGTGTTGGTTGCCATATTTTGAAAAGTGTAAATTTGTATATACGAGGTTTTGGGATATGTCTGTATCTGGTACAGACCTCTTTGTCGAAATTTTATAAAATCACAAGTTTAGAAAAGAAAAAATTTTATACGGGTTTTCAACAAGCAATACGGCTTCGCTTCACAGGATTCTCTAGTTGTTGGAAGTAATTTTGAGGTTTGTGGGGTGTAGCTTTTACTACCCGTAGTAGGGGGTGGGGGTGTGACAAACTTGACATATACATATGTTAAGGTTATCTCTATTTTTATATTAGTATTTAATTCCGCATATGTTAAGATTGTTTGATTTGATTTCAAGGTTATCTTGTTTTTCTATCAAGTTTACTCAAACAAATGTCAAGGTTTAGTATAAAATGTGTCATGACCATTTCCTCATATGTCATAGTTTTTCAGTATATATGTAAAGGTTTTATTTTATTTATATTATAATTGTCTCATATATGTGAAGGTTTAAATCATATTTAATAAAATCATTTTTACAAAATTGGCAATCTTGACACTTCAATCTATTTTATCAATGGCACCTTTAGAAGTGTCATCCTAAGACATTTTCTATCAAAAATAATATTTATCTTTTCTAATTAAACTAATGAACTTCTTGAACAATTAAATAAAAAATAAGCCCCAAAAGTTAAATCAAATTTGACAAATTAAAATATCATCAAATATTGATATACAATAACCAATATTAAATAATTAATATAACTATTTTAATACAATAATTATATTTAAATATGTTAACTATGTCAAAATATTTCAAAAATATCTAACTCCTACAAAAGAATATTTATTAGTGGAACAACTACTATGATTTACATTCTTCAAAAACATAGTTCTACCTCCTAATGTCTTTATTAATGTAACTTTCTTGATTTTCGGCATCATCTTCTCTAATTGATGACTTCTCTTCTTTTACCAAACCATTTTCCTTTACAACCTGTAAAGAAATATAGGAAGAATAGAGAACCTCTAAATTATGCATGCAATAACCAATAAACACAATTTAAACTATAACTTTCAAAACATGAAGGAGAAAAACACTAGAACCAATATAAAAAAAATGTAGACAAAAATAAATAGGTGTTATATAGAAAAATAAAAGAGCAAATCACCTGAAAATAAGGGGATATATATATATATATATATATATACCTTCTTTAATATGTGAGCTCCAATAATTGGTAGTAGTGAGAAATCAACTTCTGATGTATGAGTTTATGTACAATTAATGGTTCCTTATCAAGCTTCCTTTTTGGAGGTGTTCGAGTACTTGTGTACCTACATGAAGAATGCAGTCAACAAATCATGCATCATGACATAAAGCCCTCAAAACATAATTCTTGGATGATTCTTTCACAACAAAAAAATTATAGACATAGGCACTGGGAAAGCTTTTGATAAGAAACCAAAGTTAAGCATTGTCACAAGGATAAGAGGGATTACGAGGTATATTCAAACAAATAAGGCAACCTATATATATATCTTATAATATCATGTCATGAAGAATCAACTCAACACTTGTGTTAGATCTGCAAAGCAAGGCATTCATCAAGATTTTGTTCAAAATAAATCATAGGAACATAAATCGACCATTCTGAAAAATTCAGTTGTCTATTATAGCATATATACAAGAACTTTTAAGATTCTATGTCTAACTCTATTCCCATTCTGAAATAAAGTACAATTGACAAAACCAAATATCTACCTTCTTACTTATAGGTTCTCTCTTGAACAAATCCTCACGTCTAGAACAAGAAAATGAAGAAATTCCTCTATTTTTATGCATGATATCTTCAATTTATGCTTTTCCTTTCGCTTTTGACATGGCTGACACTAATCCGGGAATAAAAAATAACAAATATATGGAAACATAAAAGAATTCAAATGCCTACATTGAGTATAAATGAATTCATCATATTCACTGTATGAAGTGGAAAAAAAAATCTGGAAGAACACAAAGTTGACGCTAGACTCTGGAGAGGAATAAAATGACGAGATCATAAATAACCATAAAAGCAAGTACTGCTGCTCCAAGATATCTATGTCACACTTGTTGAAAAGCTTAATGAGCATCAATTGTTTAACACCCAGGAATCTCCCCCCCCCCCCCCCCTCCACAGGCAAAACATCATCTATCCTTTCTTCATATTCAACTTCCTTGGAAAATTTTAGAGAGCTCAACTGCTCTGCACAAAAAAGCTTGAACAATCTTAAAATTTTGATTAGTTTGATATCAAGTCCTTTACACATTCTGAATGATCTCATCACTAAAAAATACATTGGCGTAAAATTATTGTTGTTTACCTTACATGCTTTCATGGTCATTCTCTAACTTTATTTCTTAGAAGAGATCTTCTATGCTCATCTTGAAACACTTAAAAGGATTAAACAGGAAAAAAACAAAAATGATGATTACTCTAGTTCATAATTTAGCGCATGTTATTTTCTTTTTCTCAAATTAGAAAAGGAAAGAGTAAAATAAATAAAATTTGAACTTAAAATTTATTAAATTATCAATTATTTTGAAATTAATAGATTTTATAGGAACGAGAAACAAAGAAAATAATTAAAAAAATGTAATGCATTTTCCCATTTAATTGATTTCAAAGATAAGAAGAAAAATAGTAAGAATTTTTATATTTTTAAAGTAAGAAAATTGGATGATTGTGGTAAAAAAGAATTAAATGTAGGCTTTTATCTATATTCTCGGATTCCCTTGCCTTCATGCTTTCTTCTATAAATAGAATATGAAATAGAATAAAGTTTTTGAGAATTTATACAATTTTGGAGTAAGAAAATTTGATTATTATGGTGAAGAAAATATATAAATATTCAACATAGATTTTTATTTAAAATTCTCTTTCTTAATCTTCAAGAATTTGGGCTAGAAGAGTTATAGACATGTTATTGCGTATGAGAAACATGATCATTTAATCAGTGTATGGAATAAAATAAAATGCAATTCGAAGTGAATGACATAACCAAGATCTAAGAGAAAAGATGTTTGAATCTTACCAGTTAGCGAAAGAGCCCAAGTCAAGCAAAGCATTGGGGATATAACCTATTAAGTTGTTGAAACTAAAATTTTTACAAAAGTAAATTAAGAGAAGAATATGAGAGAGAAAAAAGAGAAAAAATAAATGATGAATATGAAAAAATTTGAAGGTCAAATGTGCATCAGAACTTAACAATCTTTGCTAACTTTGGAATTCCCCAATGTAAGATGGACTTCTTCCAGTGATTAATGCATTCGTCAGAACTCTAAGGAAAAATATGGATTTGTTTAAGCAATTAATAGACATGAGAGATTTAGAAAACAAAAAGGAATTATAAATTAAAGTTTAAAAATGAATGAAGGATGATCATACAAGTCAGTTAAGTTTGTAAAACCCGTGAAAAATGGTAAAACAGTAATTTGCCAGAATAGTCCTGGAGGAAAAAGCTAGGATTTTTCTGAATCTCAGATGACAAAATATATTTCACCGTTGGAATCGTCTCACCAAATATAGGTACCCAGTCGAATTTCGTTGGATTCTAAGACATCCGGAATTTCACGTATTACGAGGCAACGGGTGTTGGGCGACACATGGCGAGCCATGTGGGTGACACATGGAGAACCATGTGGGTGACAGATGGAAAGCAATGAGAGTGACACATGGCAAAGGCCTATGCATGTAGGACACATGGCAAGCCATGTGTGTGACACATGGCAAGCCATGTGTCAACATGCATGGCACATTTGAAGGCTATATATGGAGAGTTTGTTCGTACAGCGGGGAGGGCAGAAAGGGAAAGGAAGGGAAAAGAGAGAAGGGAGGAAAGGAACAAGAAAGGGGAGGAAAGAAGAGAAAAAGGAAAGAAGAAAGAGAAAGAAAAAGGAAAAAGAAAGAAAGGAAGAGAGGAAAGGAAGAGGAGGAAAAGGAAGGAGTGTTGCGCAATGAGCATACTCGGACGACAAAAGAACCAGCTGCGCTACAGAGGGAGGTTTCACCGGAGCTAGGTTATTATGCTGGGGCCACGTAATGGCCTAACGGTTTCGCCCCATTTCAGGGCGAATTTAAGATGTGTGTGGTTTGGTTTTTGTGTGACGGTCAAAGACCTGTTTCACGGGGTTTCGGGACTGTCTGAGATCGAACTATTTGTTCCGAGACGGCAATATCCCGAGCATAATGGCAAACGGGGGTGTGCCCAAATTTCGTACACATCCTTGCGAATCGGCCGAGTCAACTTTGAATGACAATAACTTTCTCGTTCAAACTTCGATTTGTGTGTTCTTGGACTCTACGGAAAGCTCATTGAGTCTAGAATTTAATAAGATAAAGTGCTTAGCCAAAACATGGGCTGAAAATTAGGCTGGGTCACGGATAGTTGAGGAATGGCTCGTTCTGGTTTTCGGAACTTCTGTTTTTAGAATCGGTTTGTATATGAAATGCTTGGGGCTGCGTATGGCCTGAGCAAGGAATTACGTGTTAAATGTTTTGTGTGGTATTGACACAAGCTGAACTTTCTGCACGAAGTCCAAATTATTTCCGAGGCCAAGTTTGGCCGGATTTATGGCTTGGAATGGCTAATGTGTGTTATTGCTGTAAATTGAATAACATGCTGAATGTGTGAAATTATGTGATAAAATGGAAATAATTATATGTATTAAATATAATTTATCCATTACACTTGACATGTAGTGTAATAGATATGTTGCATGTGACACGTAACGTACATATAGGCATAAAATGGCATATGCATTGATTTTATGCACGAGACATCACGTTGAGTCGGGTGTGAGTGCATGGTTGGGGTCGACACTTTGTTTGGTGTTCGATAGTGGGCTCGATATTTTGGACTACATCCAATGGAGTCTCACTGGTGCATTTCAACTTTTTGAATAACGGTTATCGGAGGTGTGTTTTGAATAAAGCGTTTATTAGAGCATGTCCTTGTTTAGACCAGCTTGATTTATTTGGTGTCCAATGCTTTTGAAATAAAGCGGGTTATTGGAGCCTGTCCTTTGTTTTTGAATAAAGCAGTTTATCGAGTGTCAATTTTTGAATAAAACTTTTTATCGAAAAACATCCTTGTTTTTGAATAAAATAGTTTATCGGAGATTGTCCAATGCTTTTGAAATAGAGCGGGTTATCGGAGACTGTCCACTGTTTTTGAATAAAACAGAATGTTGTATAGGGTCTTGACGTCTGCAGTGAGAACCGGAAATCGGCGGCCCTAGATGCATAACACCTGATCTTGGGTAAGGAAATAAGTAGGCATTGGGGGTTATCGATGTGTCTAATTACAAAACAAAAAGCTTTTGTTTTTTGGAAAAAGAATCAAGGCGGGACGCCCTTAACGATTTCACACTGGCATACTCTATAGGTATGAAAGTCGATGAGGACTTGGGGATTTGAGTCATAAAGGGGCATCACGCATTCATGACATGTAGACATTCGAAGTGCGGCCAGTATAGGTACTTGAATGCGTGTGATTGTATGTATTAGCATTGCATGTTGCTCTTAGGTGGGGAGTAGCCTTGGTAGGAGATATATCTACTAGGCTTTGCTCACCCCATTGTGATACCACCCTTTCAGGTACACGAGAAGATAGCGCTCCTTCGGTAGGTAGTGCGAAAGGCCAAATTGGCCTTAAGAGTATTTTTTGTAAAATATATTAGAGCAATCTAGTTTTAATATATTTTTGCATGTAAAAGTGTAAAGGTTGTACATCAAACTCTTGTAAAAATATTATAAAATTTGTATATTTATAGAAAAATATCTGAGAAGCGACCACGAATATTCCACGGGTTGACTAACTATCAACCGGACCCTTAGATTTTGGAGTGTCACAGCATGAAATCTGAGTAAACAGACCCCCGGGTTTTGGGGCGTCACAAAGTTCTTCAGATTCTTAATGAAATCAAGAGATAAGCTAAAATTGAATAAATCACTTATTCACCGACATAGTTATTTATGAATAAATCCCTAATGAAACAAGTGGTTTATTTTTCCTAAAATTATGGATATATATATATATATATATATATAATAAGTAAGAAGAGACAATATATTTATAAAAGAGCCTAAAAAATACAAGGACTTAATCAAGTCCTAAACAAACCAAAGCCACTAAAAAGAAAGCTAGAAAAACAAAAGAATTAACACCCATCCAAAATAGAGACTGCATTACACCACCAGAACACCCCCATAAGCTCTAGCTGTCCAAAAAAACTATGAAGCAAGCCCTATCTCATTGGGAACTTATCTAGATGTATAGATAAGGATATATAAAACCAAGTAAAAATTAATTCTGAAAAATGATTATGAAGGGGTGGAAAACTCACAGAGAGCTTGAATAGTCAAGTTCCATATAATAACTATTTCCATACCATGCATATAATTTTTTCTTTAAAAAAAGAAAATCTAAAATGATACCCTACATGCACTTGTACTTTTGTTCTCAAATTTTTTCTTTCAGCCAAACATGGCTAGGACATTCCAATTTGGTTCAGGATGTCAAGAATCCTTAAGCAGATTCAGGACACAATTCTATACATGAACCAGAAAACAAGAATTGTGTTTCCAATTCCTATCTCGTTCTAGAGAGCTACAATGCATTTTGACCTACTAAAGTGCACAAATGTACCCTAAATATATATACAAATATATACTATAACTCTAGATATTTCTATAGGCAATAATTGATTATATTTTCTGGAAAAATTAAAATAAATAAGATTGAAGTCCACAACTTCTTATTCACTGGTACAAGAATATCTTAAGTGAGCATTAGAAGTATATTCAAAATGGCCTCCACACATATGCCACTCCTAAATTTCCTTTTAGATTGAAAGATAGGATTGAACCTATGTCATCTGCTCCAAAGGAATCATTAGAGTTCAATCCATTTATTTAGCACATTTAAGAATGGTAAACATGAAGAATTAAACCCAAGTTTTGGTATTAAGACAATTTAATACGAGGCACACCTCTTGATACCGCAACACAAGTAAGTAGTCCAATTTAATATAGTTTGTAGGAGCATTCTTGGTTGGCAATGAAGAATCATGTGGATGAACTACATGTGCTCAATGTTGAAAAACGGGTATTCAAATAGAGTAAAATAACTTGATGAAGTTTCAATTTTGAAACATGCAATGTATACAAAGCGATGCAGGTTATGCGAGAAGGAAAGTTTTACACGGAAAAGATAAAGTGTAACAGATAACAGTTATAGATATATGCAATACTAACCCGATTGCAGAACAGGTGCTGTGATAGAACTTTAGGTAGATCAAGGCTAGTGTTTGACACTATGTCCTTAAGGCAATTCGCTATCCGCCCTCCCACACTCTTGGTGCTTATGGAATCTGAGGCGCTTGCCTCCTAAGATACAATGATCTTCACGGATAAGTAATTACTCCGTCTATGCATCCCGATGGAACCAAACTATGTTGTGTACTCTCCAAAGCACTGCCTTAAATGCCGAAAATTAATGCACTAAAGGTTGCCTTAGTGCAATGTTTTCTGAATGAAAATGACTGAAATTCCTTTGCTGTATGAAGAATGACAATGAACCTGAGTATTTATAGACCTCTTGGTGACTTTCCGAACAGTCACCATCCTAAGAGACATAACTCAAAACGAAAAGACACAACTAAAAATGAAAGTTGTAGACACCTTTGATAATTAATTCAATTTTCTCCAAAAAGATAGGACTTCGCTAAATCACCCACACACTGTGCAGGAGCGGCTCGTCGGGTCATGAGCGAGACGGGCGGGTGGTCTTGTGTATGTGTGGTTAAAGCGTAGGCATGTAGGTCTTGGCTCCTCCTTGGCTGTGGTACCCCTTGGGGCCCAACCCATAGAGTAGCCTATATATGTCCATGTTGAGTCTCTTCCTTAACCAATGTGGGATTGGTGTTACAACCCACATTGCACTTCCTTTATTTCCACATTCACAAGAGGGTCACTTGGGAGCCTATTTCTCATTCATTTCTTACTCGATTTGAGCAAATGGATATATTACATTATTCTCCTCACGGAGTAGAATATGAATCCACGAAATATTGTTCAAAATAACAACTGGGTCCCACTTTAATTTAGGCTCAAAGTCAACCAACAACTCAGTTTTTACACTTAAAAAACTGTTTTGGTCCAACAATCCCCCACATGAATGGAAAATTGGATGTTAGTATGCGAATGATAATGCTGACACACTATAGAGAGTACATCTTTGGAAAGATTGTGCATTGAGATAGGTAGCTTTTGGCCTTGAACCTTCCCTAGTGAAAGCCCATCTGCCTTATCGGCTAAATAGTGAGCGTGATGTCTTGAACTATTAAATTTGTTTGATAAATAGATCAAATGAGCTTCACCTGCAGATCTCTTTCTAACCGCAGATTGGTTCTCATGATTGTGTTCATTTATTCTGAACAACTCTGGTTTCATGGAGTGCTTTAGAGAATTCGGCCTTTATAAATTCTCACGAAGCGGCCCCTTCACATTCATATAGGTGACTCTGATAGGAATATCTGCAATATCCCTTGGATTTTCCAAGATATAAATCATTAAAAGCATAAGCTTACCTAATAATCTCTGCGAGGCAACACTAGTTTATCATAGAATAGGTAGGAAGATTATCTCCTTAGTGCTTCTTTTGAATCACGCATAATTCGGTTGTCCCTTTGAACCTAGGTCTTGGGATCTCCAGTCAACTAGGTTGGGTTGCCATTAAGGTGATTCTTTTGTCGTAGGGTTTAATCCCATTTCGCTCGATGTGCAATTTACTTGCTCTCTTGTCAAACCTTTGGTAAGCGGGTCCACTAGATTATCCTTTGACTTTATATAATCAATAGAAATAATCCCATTTGAGAGCAATTGCCTAACGGTATTATGTCTACGATGTATATGTCTAGACTTACCGTTATACATGTCATTTTGTGCCTTACCAATTGCAGATTGGCTATCACAATGTATACAAATTGCTGGCACAGGTTTAGGTCATATTGGATATCCTTTAGAAATTGACGAAGCCACTCTGCTTCCTCTCCCGCTTTATCTAAAGCAATAAATTCATATTCCATTGTGGATCTGGAAATACACGTTTGCTTTGAGGATTTCAAGATACGATTTGCTCCATGAAGTGAAACATAACCGCATAGATTTTGTATCCTTCATATCAGATATCCAATTTGCATCACTATACCCTTCTGAATGCTTGTTGGATATCTTATATACTTGCAACCCATAATTATGGGTATATCTTGGGTATCTAAGAACCACGATAATTGCCTTCGATAATTACACTCTGGGATTACTTGTATACTTACTCGGTTTACTAACGGGTATGCTATATCAGTCTAGTGCGAGTTCATGACGCCACATTAGACTTCCAGTAATCTGAGAATATTCGATTATGTATGCTTTGACGATATTTTTAAGGCAAGTAAAAATTTATATCAAAAGCCCAGTGTTACTTGATGTTGCTTTCATCCTTGTTGAACTTGTCAAGTAATTTCTCAATATAATGTGATTGAGATAATATAAGTCCACCAGATGTTCTAGAAATTTTAATTCCTAGTATAACATCTGCAACACCCAAATCCTTCATGTTAAATTTACTAGACAACATCTTCTTGGTAGTTGTAATAATATAATTATTACTACCCAAAATAAGCATATCATCCACGTATAGGCAAGCGATAGCGTATCATTATTTGTGTCTTTAACGAACACATTTATCACATTCATTAATTGTGAAACCATTTGACATCATTACCTTGTCAAATTTCTCATGTCGTTGTTTTGGTGCTTGCTTTAAACCGTAAGCGTTTAACAAAGTCTACATACTTTCTTCTCTTGTCTGAAATAAACCCTTCGGGTTGATCCATATATTTCCTCATTTAAGTCACCATTTAGGAAAAATTTGTTTTCACATCCATTTGATTGTATCTCAAGATTATGCAATGTTGCAATAGCTATGAACTGCGAATAGATGTTATTCGTGTGGGGAGAGTATGTATCAAAGTAATCAGAACCTTCTTTTTGTTTATAGCCTTTTGCTACAAGTCTAGCCTTGTACTTATCAATTGATCCATCAGTTTTCATTTTCCTCTTGAAAATCCATTTACACCCCAATGGTTTACTCCCTGGAGGAAGATCAACCAACTCCCAAGTGTGATTTTGCATGATTGATTCAATTTCACTATTTACAGTTTCTTTCCACATGGGTGCTTTAGGAGTGGACATTGCTTCATTGAAGCTTTGAGGCTCATTTTCTAACAAATATGTTAGAAAATCTGGACCAAAGGACTTGAAAGTCCTTACCCTTTTACTGCGTCTAAGTGCCTCTTCACTTTCATCATTTATAGACTCATGGTCTATATCCTTGTCCCTTGAGTATCATGAGTTCTTTTAAGAGAACTCCCATCACATGCATTTTTACTAGGAAATATATTTTTAAAGAATGATGCATTTCTTGACTCAATTATGGTATTGACATGTATATCAGATTTATGCACTAGAAAATGATATGCACTACTGTTTATTGCATAACCAATAAATATACAATTAATAGTCTTAGGTCCTATTTTAATCCTTTTGGGAATAGGAACCATCACCTTAGCCAAACACCCCCACACTTTTAAATATTTGTAGGAAGGACTTGACCTTTCCATAATGAATAAGGGGTTTTGTCTAACTTCTTATTAGGGTAATTTATTTAAAATATAATTTCTTTGAAAGCAAAGAAAAGCTTCCCCATACGTTTTGAGGTAATCACGAACTAATCAACGCAGCATTCATTATCTCTTTCAATGTTATTTTCACGTTGGCTTAATTAGTTTCTATTTGAGGTGTATAAGGAAGCAGAAGTTGGTGAATAATCCCATGTTCTTGATAGAATCGATCGAACTGTGCGTCATATTCACCACCTCGATCACTTCTTATTGCCTTAATCTTTCTACCAAGTTGATTCTCAACCTCATTCTTATAATGCATAAATTTTTCTAATGCTTCATCTTTACTCCTTAGCAAATATACATAGCAATATTTTGTGCAATCATTAATAAAAGTCACAAAGTATTTATTTCCTCCTCTAGTTTAAACATATTTCAAATCACATGTATCACTATGAATTAACTCTAGGTTCAGTACTTCTTTCAATATTTTCAAATGATGCTCTAGTTAATTTTGATTCAACACATGTCTCACATTTATGATTTGCATCAATATTAAATTTAAGCTGACAATTCTAAGTTCATTAATTTACGCAAAGTATCGGAGTAACATGTCCTAATCTGAGTGCCATATATTAGAGGGACTCAAGTATATAAGTAGAAGATGTGTTCTTATTATTAAAATAAGATATAATAGTCATTACATTCATCTTAAAGAGCCCATTGCTCATATATCCCTTGCCTACATAAATCCCACTCTTAGTGAGTACAAATTTGTCTGACTCGAAAATCAACCTAAAACCCTTCTTACTCAACAATGATCTAGACACAAGATTCTTTCGAATTTCTAGAGCATGCAAGACATCATTGAGAGTAAGCTCTTTCCCGGAAGTCATCTTCAATATAACCTTTCCTTTGCCTTCAACTTTGGAAGTGGAGGAATTTCCCATAAAGAGTTGTTCTCCATCATTAATTGCTTCATATGAAGAGAACATCTTCTTATCTGAACATATGTGTCTAGTGGCCTCGGTGTCCACCCACAATTCCTTGGTATTTCCCACCAAGTTGACTTCGGATACTACAATAGAAAAACTTATGTCATAAGAATTTTCAGAAAGTTTTTCCACCTCGGTTATATTGGCTTGGGCAATCTTCCTCTTGTGGTTCACTTGTGCTTTACGGTTTCGACAATCCTTTGCACGATGTCCCGGTTTATTGCACACAAAGAAATTGCCTTTGAATTTATTGGAATCACCACCCTTGGCCCCTTGTTGGCCAACATACTTCCTTTTCTTGTTGGTTTTATGTCTCTTTTCAATCACATGTGCCTTTAACTCCATGGAGTGATTGCCTAATTTATTTTTGGAGACTCTATTGTCCTTCTCTATCCTCAATCTCACGATCAAGTCTTTAAGCTTCATTTCTTTGCATTTGTGTTTCAAATAATTTTTGAAGTCCTTCGATTTAGCGATGAATTTCTGATAATTGCGACCCTTGAAAAGATTCACTAAGCACCATCCCTTCGGCATGAATTTCATGTAGGATCACTTGAAGATCTTGAACTTGACTTATGATAGTCTTGGAATCCACTATTTTATAATCTAGGAATCTGCCCACAACAAATTTCTTCATTTCGGCATCCTCAGTCTTGTATTTTATATCCAAGAATTCCCATATCTCTCTAGCCATCTTGATTGGACTATACACATTATATAATGTGTTATCGATCCATTGAGGATATAGTTTTTTCATAGAAAATCAGAGTGCTTTCATGCATCCACCGCGACAACAGCAGCGATCGGCCTCATTCTTACTCTGAAGCGGGAGCATCCTCGTGGAAGAAACTTTGTGAGATTCAACGTAGTGAGATAGAACAACATTTAAATTTGCCATCTCTTGAAATCATTCAGTTGAACTTTCGGGTTTCTCCCCATGAGACACATGAGTAGGAATAGGCACCCGCAGACCTGACATGATTTGTAGCGGCCCAGTACGAGTAATATCATTTGCATCCATTTATGATAAACAAAGATTACAAACTATTTAAACAATAGAAACCAGTAAGTTATAAAACCAGAAATAGACTAAAGTTCTTTGTTTTGAGATTCACTACTTTAGCAGCTTTTTGTATAGTTTTATCAAAAGTCAGCATTTAGTGTAGCAGTTTGAATTAAAACATAAACAAGGTCAACTTTAAATCGAAACCCCGGAACCCTGACAAGTGATTAAACTAAGTAAATATAATCTTGAATGTTAGAAAAGGGTATTCAAATAGAGTAAAATAGCATTGAAGTTTCGGTTTTTTGAAACATGCAATGTATACAAAACAGTAACAGTTGTACAGAAGGGAAATTTTTACACATAAAAGATAAAGTGTAACAGATAACAGTTACTAATATATGCAAACTAGATACTAACCCGATTATAGAACAGGAACTGTGATAGAACTTTAGGTAGATCAAGGCTAGTGTTTGACACTATGTCCTTATCTGATTTGCCCCACTCTTGGTGCTTGGAATCTGGGCGTACCTCCCAGGATACAATGATCTTCACACAGATAGAAATAGCACTCTGATCTATCTTTCCAGTGAACCAAACTATGTTGTGTACTCTCCGAAGCACTACCTTAAATGCTGAAAATTAATGCACTAAAGGTTGCCTTAGTGCACTGCTTTCTGAATGAAAATGACTGAAATTCTTTTGTTGTATGAAGAATGACAATGAACCTGAGTATTTATAGACCTCTTGGTGACTTTCCAGATAGTCACCATCCTAAGAGACACAACTCAAAATGAAAAGGCACAACTTAAAATGAAAGCTGTAGACACCTTTGGTAGTTGTTCTTCATGAACAAACACAATTAAATTAATTAATTTCGATTGGGTTAAGGAATTCACGCCTATTAATTAATTCAATTTTCTCCAAAAAGATAGGGCTTTGCTAAATCACACCTGTGCCGTGCACAGGCCAGGCGGGCCGAGTCACGGCGTGGCGGGCCAGTGGGGCACGCGCGTGTGTGGTTGAACCATAGGCATGTAGGTGCTCGCTCCGCTCATAAAACTGTGGTACCCCTTGGGGCCCAACCCATAGAGAAAACCTTAGCCTATATATGTCCATGTTGAGTCTCTTCCTGATTAGTACCCAAAAAGTGCTATTTTGAGCCCTATTCGAGATAGGTTTTGAGTGCTTTTTGCGCACTAATCATACAGTCGCTAATTGAGGTGTTTAGGTCCTGCCAATGTCACTTATGCCATTTCGAGGTTATTTTTTGGTTATTTTGCGAGTTTTTTGTATGCAATGGCCATTTGATATCGAGATAATGCTGAACCATGAGTGAAACCATTTTCAGCCATCAAACATATCAAAATTCGGTGAAGAAATGAAAGGCAAAGTGATGAAGGAAAGTCTTTCAGCGTGAAACGACAATTCGGAAATTTCGCTATGATTGCGAAATTTCATTTGGGATTCTGCGAAGAATTCATGTCATAGCGAAAATTTAGCAATCCTAAGCGAGAGTGAGAAACTAAGCAGGCTAGGGAATTTCGAATTTAAATTTGTGAAAATTGAGAAATTTAAACTAGGCTAGTGAGTTCGAGGAAATTTAAATGGAGCTGCAAATTTAAATTTAAGCTAAACTATGAGAATTTATGCTAGCGAAAATCAACTGTGCCTAGCGAAATTCTTCGGTTTAAGCTATCTCTGAAAATATTTAAGCTAGGCTAGCGAGAATTTTGCTAACTTAAGCGAATTCAGCGTGCATAGCGAAAATTTGTGATTTCGCTATCTCTGTCTAATTTCAGCTAGGCTAGCGAAATTTCGCTAAACTAGCGAGTACTACGCTACCTAGCGAAAATTTTCTACATAATTCCTTGCTTACTGTTAAATTTTGTGTAATTAATGTGACGACCCTAGTTTTGGTGTATTACCTCCTTGTCCCTTGGATTAGCCAATATTTTAGGTTTTCTTGTAGTTTCACACATTGGGTGGTCTATATAAACCTCCATGGTTTTGTAACCCAAAGGAATTTTTGGGAAGCAATCTTTTGGCAACTTTTCATTTTATGTAAATATCTCATGACTTTCGGTTTAGGGTTTGCTTTTCTCTCTTATATATACTTCTTTTATTTTTACATTTCATGAAACAACTCCTCTTGGGGATGACAGCTTCGAAGATGCTTGGCTAAACATATAGCTTTGAAGAGGGTTGCTAGCTTTTTCAGTTTTGGGGTTCTTTGCGGGTTGTCTTCATGTTTTGAATGCTAGTCGCGTATGTATGGCTCCTGACTTTCCAAAGTAGGGTTTAATATCATTTAATGTCATTACTTTGGCCAATACTTACCATGCTTTAAGTGCGGTGTATACTTATTGTTAGATGCCTTGTTATTCTTTGATAGCCTTTACGAGCCACTTGAAATGAGGTTGAGTGCTAGGGTTTTAAAAGCGAAAGAGTTTGTGAATGCATGTCGCTGTGTTGTTGACTCCCAATAGGAGGGTTTTCTAGGGTTAGGTTTTCCTAGTTAATCAAAGATCAGGTTATGGCTTGGACTATAGGTTGCTTGCCATGATGCGAGGGATAAAACCAGGGACACTTGTTACCCCATGTTGTCAAACTAGTGACCTAAACCTTCAAAGTTACCTTTTCACACTTCACTTTCGGTTTTACAATTGTCGACATCCAAACTGACTTCCCTTTGTTTTGAAAGCAAATCCAAAAATCCAAATTAAAAGCCTCACCATTTTCAACACTGATGCCGTCATTCCTAGGATGAAAACCCATCCCCATGTTAGGCCACCAGACCGTATCTTGCGGTAGCTTGACTACGGCGTGGGAGGAACATATGAAAAATTTTGTTGATTAAAGCTCACCTGCAGAGTGGCCTGCGAATCAAATAGCGTAGATTCTTGGGGATGAGTACCAAACTATGAATGATAAGTTGGGTGTACTTGTAATCATCATTACAAGTGAAGGTGACCTTACAATCACTTTGTATCCCGATTCTTTATGCTTGCAAAGTTTCATCGCTTTGCGATACTTCACCAGCATTTTTTGTTTTTTTATATACGGTCGAGTTTTATTTTAGCTAACCCTAACCGCTGCAAAGTTTGTTTATTGCTCTTTGTTGTCTCACGATATTGTGTAGCAGTGTTTATGCACCCGGTGGGAAAGAGACATCGGGTAGATTGCAAGAATTAGGCACCAATTGAACAAGGCGGAGTGAAATCGGTGTGCTGATAGACCAAATGGATCCTACACGAGGAGCAGCGGTGGCCAGTACCTAGTAATCGGCGGCTATGGAATCGATGAGGGACCATACACCCTCACAGAGTTAGTGCCCTTCTGCATCATACCTCCTATTTGAAGATGTAGCGGTGAGGCCACTGCCCCAGTACCCTACTCCCATATCATGGTATGGAAAATGAAAATCCATACACATATAAGGGATTTTGAAGAAGTTTGCACAACCTTTAAGGAAGGTATGATGGAGCGTGGATTTGCTAAAGTGAGAAAGCATTTCCATTAACCTAAGGACAAGGCCAAGATTTGGCTTAATTCAGGAGCACAAAACCATAAGAAATTGAAATTTGGCTGCGAGGCCAATTCTTGAAGAAGTAGCCGGTGCCTGAAGACCAACAATTTGAAGAGACAAATTTACACCTTTGCAGCTCATGATGGTGAGAGGTTCTACCAGTGTTGGGAGAGATTTATGGAGACAATCAGTGCATGCCCACACCATGGGTTTGATACATGGATGTTGGTAAACCATTTTTATGATGGTATGTCCCCACCCATGAAACAATTGCTGGAAACAATGTGTGGGGGTAACTTTTTAAGCAAACACCCAGATGAGGCCATGGACTTTTTGAACTATGTAGCCGAAACCTCTAAGGCATGGGATGAACCGAGTCCAAGGGATGCAGAGAGATTAAGGCCTTCGAACCATCAGAGGGGAGGTATGTATGCACTTCGGAAGATCTGGAAGGTAAAAGAAAAGCGACCCAGCTTTAACTTCGAAGATTGGACCCAGTGGAAATGAGAAATCAGCATGAAATGCAAGCAGTGAATGAGTTATCTGCGCCCCAACCTTCTTGTTTTAATTGTCAGTCAAATAGTCACCTTGGGGAGCACTGTTAAGAGCATGCCTATGTCCTGAATCAGAATAGACTACCCATAAATGCTCCATATGGCAACTCCTATGACCTTAATTCGAGAAACCATCCAAACCAACCATGGAAGCAAAAACCCCCTGCATATGTCCCTCCGGGGAGCCTGTGTGGTTTGGCTCCTCTTGACCACGACAATGATCGCCTCCACTTTCTTCTCTATTGAAACGACGATCCACGAATTTAAGTAAAGTGGTAGGCACATTTAATAGAAACGAGAAGATGTTGAATGTTCAAACTAATCAGAAGATTGAAATAGTCGGCTCACTCCAGGCGGACGGTATGCGCTCACGAGATAAAATTTCTCGACCTTGCGGCGCGGGGGTTCGGAAAAGGGAGGGTTCCTCCAGGTCCACAACAACTTATCGGAGGGAGTGCATGGAAATGGTTTGACCCCGATGATCCAAATGTAGAATTGATGGAAGCGAGCGGTGGTGACTCTAGAAATTAGTAGGGCGAGTCCGGCGATCCCGACTCTAATCGAGTTAGCTCCCACGGTGACCCACCCTTGAAGAACAGCCGACTAGGGAAGAGGAGAAGATTAGAGTACCCCCTCCATTCCCACAGGCTCTCCGAAAAAAGAAAAGTTCCGTTAACCAAACGGAAATACTAGATGTTTTAAGGCAAGTAAAGGTTAACATTCCTCTCCTTGACATGATCAAATGAGTCCCCTTTATCGCAAAATTTATGAAGGACATACCTTTGTAAAAAAGAGGTCTCAATGTGAACAAAAGGCCTTTTTAGTACGACGGGTGAGTGCCATCATTGAATGCAAGACTCCAGTGAAATATAAAGATCCGAGTGTCAACCGATATCGGTTAATATTAGAGCATTAGTGTGGAGAAAGCATTATTAGACTTGGGACCCCAGCGTGAACACAAGCTGCTTAGTATTCCATGTGGCTGGCTGGGTTTGGGAGAGCTGGAAACCCACTTCCATCACCTTTATCACTAGCCGATCGTCTATTAAGATACGAAGGGGACCAGTGAGGATGTATTAATACAAGTGAATGATTTTACTACCGATGGGCTTTGTCGTACTTGACACAGAGCCGGTTGCAGTGGGAGCCAATCATGTGCCCATCATATTAGGGAGGCCATTCTTGGCTACTTTGAATGCCATAATAAACTGCTGGAATGGGGTTATGCAACTCACATTTGGGAATATGACCTTAGAACTCAATATTTTTCATTTGAGTAAAAGGCATATGCACTCGGAGGAAGATGACTGTGAAGAGGTCTGTATAATAGATGCAATTTTGGAAGAATAGGCTAATGAACAGCAAGTGCAAGATTTATTAACCCCAGAGTTATCTAAGTGCCTAGGAGAGCAACAAGAATCCTAAGGCATGAGTTTAGTGCAAAAGTGTTGGAGGAGAAGAATGGAAATCCTGCCTCTACATTGTGGGTGGCAGACGAGGAACCACGCGGCCCTAGGCTCAAACCCCTCCCAGTTGAGTTGAAGTATGCATTCCTGGAAGAAAATGAGCGATTCTTAATTGTGGTTTCATCTGGTGACCACTTCACAAGAGGCGACACAGTGAGCCTCCTCAAAAGAAAGACAATGACATTGGGGTGGAAAATTTCTGATCTAAAAGGCATCGACCAATAATCTTACTTTTCATCACATTTACTGGAAGAAGAGTCCACGAGTGGTGCGACCAGTGAGTTGAATCCCCATTTGCGGGAAGTAGTTAGTGATTGAAGTCTGAAATTGCTCAATGGGTATCATTACCCCATTTTTCGATAGCAATTGGGTAAGCCCACCAGTGGTGCCCAGTCGGGGTGACAACTGTAAGAAATGAAAAGGGGGAGGAATTGTCTACCCGACTTACTACTGGTTGGAGAGTGTGCATAGATTATAGAAGGCTCAATGAAGTAACTAGAAAAGATCACTTCCCGTTACCATTCATCGACCAGCTCCTTGAGAGGGTTTAAAGGGACACCCGTTCTCTTGCTTTTGGATGGGTATTCAGGGTATTTCGAGATAGAAATTGCAGAGGACCAGGAAAAGACCACTTTCACTTGTCCATTTGGCACATATGCTTATAGGAGGATGCCTTTTGGTCTTTGCAACGCCCCAGCCACATTTCAGAGGTGTATGCTTAGTATGTTCAACGATATGGTGGAGCGCATAATGGAGGTGTACATGGATGACATCACGGTATATGGAGGCGATTTTGAAGAATGTCTGACTAATCTGGAAGCCATTTTGCAGAGGTGCATAGAGAAGAATGCGGTGCTCAAGCTGGGAAGTGCCATTTTATGGTTAACCAATGAATTATCTTGGGGCACATTATTTCGGGGAATAGAAGTTGACAAGGCAAAAGTGAACTTATTTCCCAAGCTGCCATCCCAGAATGTAAAGACGATTAGAGCCAAATTCAGCAGTCATCTGAGCTACGGGAGATTCATTAAGGACTTCTCCCAAAATTGCTAAAGCCTGTATGCAAACTCTTAGAGAAAGATGCGATTTGTTTGGGAAAATGAATGCCGGGAGAGAGCTTTGAAGAGTGAAATCCATTTGACAAGCGCTGATTGTGCGAGCACCTGGTGGCCGATTACCATTTGAAGTGATGTGTGATGCAAGTGATCTTGCAATCGGAGTAGTACTTGGCCAAAGAGAGGATAGAAAACCTCATGTAGTCTACTATGTAAGCAAAACCTTGAATGAAGCACAGAGGAACTATACTACTACAGAGAAGGAATTATTGGTACTGTATATGCTTTAGACAAGTTTCGAGCTTATTTGGTCGGGTCAGATATAGTCATTTTTACGGACCATTCCGCTTTGAAATATCTCCTGACCAAACAAAATGCCAAAGCAAGGCTTATCCGATGGGTTCTTCTACTTCAGTTTAACGCAAATTAAAGGCAAGGGGGTAGAGAATGTGGTAGGATCATGTCTCAGGAGTTAACAATAGCCCATGACACTCATAGCCCACTGTCGATGATGAATTTCTGAAGAATCCCTAATGGCAATTTGGAAAAAGCTCCCACTGGTATGCTCCATTGCCAATTTCCTGTCACAGGAGAAATCGGTGATGGAAGAACGGGATAGGAGAGTATTTCTTTGCTAGATCCGTTGCTATTATTAGGAAGAGCCGCTTCTTGTTGAATCTTGTGCGGATCAAATGTCGGGAAGTGTGCCGGAGGAAGCGACGAGGGTCACGAGCCTTTGCCATGAGAGCGCGTGGCGGTCATTTTTGCTTTCGAGCGACAATGAGGTCTTTGCGATGCAGTTTCTACAGCCTTCCTTATTCAAGGAAGCACACTAAATGTGCCGTGTGTGCGATAGATGCCAAATACTCGGGAAATTGTCTCGCCGTCATATGATGCTATTGAACCCAATTTTAGTAGTCGAACTTTTTGATGTTTGGGGCATCGATTTCATGGGACCCTTCCCCACATCCTATGGTCACACGTACATATTGGTAGGAGTGGACTATGTGTCCAAATGGGTTGAAGCAATCCCCAGCAAGACCAATGACCACAGGGTGGTACTTAAATTCTTGAAAGCCAACATATTTTCCAGGTTCGGAGTACCGAAAGCCATTATTAGCGATGGGGGTTCACATTTTTGTAACAAACCATTTGAAAACCTCATGGCTAAATGGTGTGTATAAAGTGGCCGCCTTACCATCCTCCAAGCGAGTGGTCAGGTAGAACTTGCGACATAGAGATTAAGACCATTCTAATGAGGTGGTAAGCACCTGTGAGGAAGATTGGTCCTGGCCCCCTTGATTTCTTGTGGGCACCTGTCACGACTTCGAGACAATCTGGGAATGTCCTTATCGGTTGAGTACATGGTAAGGCATGTCACCTTCCGATTGGAGTCAGTACAAGGCATGGTGGGCGATCAAGAAGCTAAACATGGACCTAAGTAGGGCCGGAGTCAAGAGGTTCCTTGATCTCAATGAGTTGGAAGAAATACGGAATAATGCCTACTTGAATTCGAAGATTGCAAAGAAAAATCAAAAAAGATGGCATGATGAGTAATCATGGGGAAGAATTTGGCAGGGAGACCCGAGTTCTTTTATGCGACTCCCGAGCTCCATCTATTTAGGGCAAGCTCAAGTCACGATGGATAGGTCCATTCATTTGTCAACGAGTACCCTGATGGCCCCAGTGAATCTAATCAATCCAGGATAATAACGGGGTGTTCAAAGTCAATGGACCGGTGAAACCCTATGTAGTGCGTAGGCCATCGGGAGGAAATCATTGCTTCGGACCCTCCACCGATTTTCTGATCCATAAGTCTAAGGGTGGCTCTTTGCTTGGTTTCGAGAGTCACTTGTTCTCTTTGTTTAGTTTTGATTAAAATTCTTTTTTTTTTTGTTTTTGTTCAAAATTTGTGGTAACGTCTAGCGTTTGAGCATTTGATTTCACTTTATGTTGACAAGCTATGATGCTGTAACAAATGAAAATGCCCACTTTTCGGCCATATTTGAAGAATGCAGTTCTATCCCTTAGTTTTTGCATTTTCATGACAAGCCAGTTAAAGGTAATTTTTATGATCTACATGTCCTGGTTGTTCAAATTTTGTTTTCCTTTACTTTTGCATATCATTTTTTGTGCCCCACTTCGTGTATCCAATTTTTGCTTTAATTGGACAATTGAATTGCTTTAATTGGACAATTGAATTGCTTTAATTGGACAATTGAATTGCCTTTATTTGAAAAATTGAAACCTTGCATGTTACCTTAATGCTAGAACAATTCCATGTTTGAAGAAATTTTTGGTCAGTTGAAGTTCCATCATGCTCAACCTTGAACATTCCACCTTTAGCTAATTCCACACTGCACATCAGATTGTACCAATAGGTTGTGAAATTGTATGCCTCTTTTCGCCTTGCAAAGCCGGCCTTAGGTATGTTGGCAACCTAGGATAGGTTTGTGTTACCCACATTTGAAGACCAATGTAGTCTTCGGAAAAGAAAGAAAAAGCAAAAGAAAAGAAAGAAGAAAAGAAAAATAAAGTCGTGACACTTTGCCTTGAAACCCAGGAGCACGATTAAGGGTACATATAGCAAAAGCGCTGAAGCAGATGCCACTAAACCTTAATTGGTTGGGAGTCATCGACTTAGTGTTCGTTACACGGGTGCATGGGTGGAGTTTAACGTGTTGTAGGTGCTTAATTCTCGAAGTCCTACAGAGTCCGGGGTGAAGCCTGTAGAGTTTGTGGTCAAGTGATTCTTTTGGCTTGATGCCCTAAACCTTAATTGGTTGGGAGTCATCGGTGGACCCCTGTTACATGGACTTTGGTGAAGTCGAGTTTTGAGCATTGCACCCTACAAAGTAATCAATAAAAGAAAGAAGAGTGTAGCTTTCCTATCACAGGTTGTTCAGTAAGCAGGCCATGCCCGTTAGCTGGAGTTGGGGAGGGAATAATTTTGCACTTTATTGGCTCGTGGTTATATTAAGAACCATTAGATCTTTAATGAGTCGGGTTATTACCATGGATCGGATGTTGACCTAAAATTGTTCTTATGGTTTTTTGTTCTCTCATCTTGGGTTTTCAAACTTGGTATCAATTCTTCATTTTAAAGGTAATACTGTACTACCTTTTGAACCATAAACTTTTTGAGAAAATCCACTTGCATGCATGCCTTTATTATTTTGCATTGCTAAGGGACCTTAGCGTTTCGGTTGGGGGTGTGAGTTAGTACCCAAAGTGCTATTTTGAGGCCCTATTCGAGGATAGGTTTTGAGGTGCTTTGCGCACTAATCATACCAATTAAGCCAATTGAGGTGTTTAGGTCTATAGTATCACTTATGCCATTTCGAGGTTATTTTGGTTATTTTGCGAGGTTTGTCACAGTGGCCATTTGATATCGAGATATGTGCTGAACCATGAAGATTGAAACCATTTTTTGACCATCAAACATATCAAAATTCGGTGAAGAAATGAGGCAAAGTGATGAAGGAAGAATGCGACAAGCGGTGAAACGACAATTCGGAAATTTACGCTGTGATTACGAAAATTTATTTGGGATTGCGAAAAATTCAGCGACCATGGCGAAAATTTAGCAATCCTAGCGAAAGTGAGAAAGGCCCCCGCTAGGCTAAGCGAAATTTACGCTATATAGCGAAAATCAACGTACCCTAGCGAAATTCTTCGATTTAAGCTATCTACAGAAATATTTCGCTAAATTTAGATAAATTTATTTAGCTAAGCGAAATTCATAATCTTGTCATGAAAAAATTGTGATTTCGCTGTCTCACGCAATTTATTTAGGCTAGTGAAATTCGCTACTAAGCGAGTCTCGCTCTGTTAAATTTTATTATGGTGTGGCTTGACCACATAGTTTTGGTGTATTACCTCCTTGTCCCTTGTGATAGCCAATATTTTAGGTTTCTTGTAGTTTCACACATTGGGTGAATTATAAACCCCGTGGTTTGTAACTGAAAAGAAAGGAATTTTTGGGAAGCAATCTTTTGGCAACTTTTCATTTTATGTAAATATCTCCCGCAGCTTTCAGTTTAGGGTTTGCTTTTCTCTCTTCTCTCTCCTCTTTCTTTTATTTTCTAGGCTTCTAAACACTCCTCTTGAGGATGACAACTCAAGAGATGCTTGGCTAAGCCTTATAGCTTTGAAGAGGAGGGTTGCTAGCTTGGTTTTGGGGTTCTTTGCGGAGTAGTCTTCATCTTTTGAATGCTCACAGTGCGTATTTATGGCTCCCAGCTTTCCAAACTAGGGTTTAATATCATTTAATGTCATTACTTTGGCCAATACTTACCATGCTTTAGGGTACAATGTATACTTATTGGTAGATGCCTTTA
The DNA here is from genome assembly GCA_016808115.1 of Tetrastigma voinierianum. NCBI lineage: Eukaryota > Viridiplantae > Streptophyta > Magnoliopsida > Vitales > Vitaceae > Tetrastigma > Tetrastigma voinierianum. Next base: position 116,345 of record JAEQBH010003181.1, on the reverse strand, counting down.
CATTATTCTTTAGATGGCCTTTACGAGCCTTGAAATGAGGGTTGGAGTGCTAGGGTTTTTAAAGCGAAGAGTGGCGAATGCATGTCGCCTGTGTTGACTCAAATAGGAGGGTTTCTAGGGTTAGGTTTTCTAGTTAATCAAAGATCCGGTTATGGCTTGGACTATAGGTTGCTTGCCATGATGCGGATAAAACCAGGGACACTTGTTACCCCAGTATTTGTCAAGCTAGTGACTGAAACCTTAAAGTGCCTTTTCACACTTCACTTTCGGTTTTTACAATTAATCAGCATCCAAACAACTTCTTTGTTTTGAAACAAATCAAAAATCAAATTAAAAGCCTCACCATTTTCAACAACGATGCAAATCATTCCTAGGATGAAAACCCATCCGTGTTCGGTATACTGGCGCTATCTTTGCGGTAGCTTGACTACGGCAGTAGGAGGAACATAGGAAACAAATTTTGTTGATTCCGCTCACCCTACCGTGGCACGAATCACTTCCTTAACTAATATGGGATTAGTGTCACAACCCACATTACACTTCCTTTATAACATTCACAAGAGGGTCACTTAGGAGCCTATTTTCTCATTCATATCTTACTCGATTTGAGCAAATGAATATATTACATTATTCTCCTCACGGATTAGAATATGAATCCACGAAATATTGTTCAAAATAACAACCAGGTCCCACTTTAATTTAGGCTCAAAGTCAACCAACAACTCAGTTTTTACACTTAAAAAACTGTTTTGGTGCAACCTTTCGTTTGATTTTTAGGCGAGAGGCTCGGATAGACCTATGTACTTTATTTTACCCTATTCAACTAGTTTCTTCAGTTCTCCCATCTTAAGAACATGGGAATGACATAATTACGACAAGCATATAAAAATGAAGATTATTTAGAAAAGAAAAAAAAAGAAAAAAAAAAAAGAAAAAAGGAAAAAAAGGCATGTGCTGAAAACATGGATATTTATATAAAAATAAATCAAAAAATCCACAAGATAATCATCATAAAATACTATAGCCTTTTGTTATAGTAATCAAACCAAGTTGCAAACCTAAGTATCCCTTAACACAAAATCTTTTGTTGTTTGTTGTCGAGAGGATGATGATGGGATTAGAAATAATAATGGTTGAGTAATTTTGCATTTCAATAAGGAAATTTGACTCAAATTTGTACACAAAGTGATAAATGTGACAATTTTGAGAAGCAATTCAAGTTAAAATATTTATTGAAAGCGGAGTTCTGCGAATAGCTAATGGTAACAGCGATTATATGCATTACTTTGAAATAGTGATGCATGTTCCAATAGAAAACTCTAACCCTCTAGACTAATAGCATAGTCGTCTCTAGAACTATCTTTCAAGTACTTGGTGTTAGCACCTATCAAGTTATCATGTAGGTTTGCCCAAAACAAGATGAATCATAGGTCTCATGACTCCATGTCTCTAACATCTTGGATGAACAAAGAGATAAGATAAGTGGTGAAGATTTGAACAGTGGTTCCTTCATCCAAAAGATCCTTGAAAAAATGGAAGATATAGAGAAGTTCCTATTGGAACAACCCAATTTGCAATATCAGGGTTTTGTCGGTAAGTATAGAGTTACATAAACAAAGTGTTGGTTCAACACCTAAAGATAGAAAGTTATTTTTAGTCACCATGCTTGCTCCAAACACGATGTAAAGATGTCCACAGACTAAATCTTGCATTTGAAATCTAAGTGGAATATCCACGGAGTTATGAGATAAGTGTTTGATACGATGACATGAGGCCCGAGATGTGAAATAAAAACAATACTCAGATTGTAGACTAATCAAAATTTTCAAACAGTGTTTAAAATTTTTCCATTAGAAATAGACATCGAGAGTTGGAAAGGAAAGGTCTCATAATTTGAAGACATAGCTGATAAGAACTGAGATGGAAAAATTGTACTCACGATCACAGAAAATATTGAATGTATTGCTTGTGTACAAAAACAAGATGAACATTAAAAAAAGAATAAAAAAAAAAAACCTAGACATTTTGCAAGGCTTATGACAAACAATAACCAGTCATTGGCGCTAAAGGGCTTATGGATCCACATCCTGAAAATAGAGATTGTAAAAGAAAAGGAAATATTAGAATATATTTAGTTCCTAGAAAATGCTAGGGGAAGAAATTTGAAAGAAAATGGAAGGAACAAAAAGATAAGGAAATAAATATAAGATTTTTCTCTTGTTTGGTCATTCATGGAATTTTAAGGAAAAAATCTATTTTATATTTTTCTCTTTTCACAATTTTAACTCTCTTATTTCATATTTGTACACATTCTAACCAACCATATATATATATATATATATTTTATGGAGTAAAAAGATAATTTAGACATAGCTTTCTCAAAAATGGGGACACCACAAGTAAAGAATTAGGTATAGCAAATATGCTCAATCCAAGTCAAGATACAAATCCTAATTGCTTGTTCATCTAAAGATGTAATGCCTAAGAAAAGAATGTGAATCGAGAGGTGCAATGAATTGTATCTTCTATAACTCCATATGATAACATATGCTAGATTGGTATAAGAAAAAAGTCCATGCCATCAACTAAAGACTAAAAACTACCACATCAAGCAATATAATTCTAAAATTATGTTTTTCAGACGTTTTAACTTACATCCTTATGGGAAATTGATTCGTGCCACGGTAGGGTGATTTGGAATCAACAATATTTGTATCATAGTTCCTCTTGCTGAGTGATCGACTCACTGCTGACATAGCGATCTAGGGTGAACACGGGGATGGGTTTTCATCCTATGAATGATTTGCATTAGTGTTTGAAAATTGGTGAGGCTTTAGTTTGGATTTTTGGATTTGGTTAAAAACAGGGGAGGTTGTATGTTCACTGACTGACTGAAATGGTTAAAGTGAAGTGTAAAACGGTAACCTTGAAGGCTTGGGTCACTAGCTTGATAACATGGGGCTATTGAAGTGTCCTCGGGTTATTTCCTCGCATTATGGCAAGTGACATATAGTCAAAGCCAAAACCGGATCTTTGTTTAGCTATAAAACTAACCTAGAACCACTCTATTTGGTCGACACAGAGTACTAAGCATTCAAAGTCCCATTCGGTTTTAAAACCTAGCACTCAACCTCATTTCAATGGCTCAAGTAAATGGCATCTAAAGGGATATCGGTGCATCTAGCATTAAGTATGCCTTGAACTCTAAAAGCATAGCAGTATTGACCAAGGAACAACATTAAATGGCATTAAACCTAGTTTGAAGGTATGGAACCATAAATACGTGCACTGTGTATCATTTAAAACAAGAGGACAACTGCGGTAGCTGAAAACCAAGCTAGCAACCCTCATCTTCAAGAGTGTGAGGCTTAGCTAAGCATCCCTTGAGTTGTCATCCCTCGAGGGTGTTTGGCGGTAGAAAAATGAAAAGAAAGAAGAGAGAGAAGAGAGCAAAATGAAACCACTAAAATGAAAATTCTTGGGAATTTTATAAAATGAAAAGTCTTTGCCAAATTTATTAGGGTTACAAGATTATGAGGGTTTATATAGTCCACCCAAAAGTGTGAAAATACAAGAATGCCTAAAATATTGGCTTACAAAAGGGACAAGGTGGTAATACACCAAAACGTAGTCGTTTGGCATTAATTACACAAATCACCAGGCGACCATTTTTATTTATGGAGGAGAATTTAGCTAGCCTAGCGAAATTCTACGAATAGCGGGGTGGAAAATTTAAATTTATCCATGATAATTTCTCTAGCTAGCGGGAAATTTGTGTGAGGATAGTGAAATTGGTTGTTCGCTAGCCACGGTGATTTTACTGGCTAGCGGCTTCGCTAATAAGCGAATTTCCCGAATTTCGCTGGGATTGCGAGGAATTTCGCTATGGATTTGCGAAAATTTTTCGCCGTCAATGAGGTACCATGTCGTGGCGAAATTTCACAGGTGCTACGCATCTGTTTTGCACCTTTGCATTCTACTGCATTCTTTGTTCATCACTTTGTCTTCATTTCTTCATTGAATCTTTATATTTCATCACCTCGGCTCGATGAAATCATCGGGAATCTCGCATTAACCGACAATCTGGTAAGCTTCTTGTTTGAAGTCCTCAAAAACCTGTCAAATTAACCAAAACAATCTCGAAATGGCATTAGTGGAACCAAGAGTGGACACCCGCACATCAATTGGCTTAATTGATATGATTAGTGCGCAAAAAGCACCCAAAACCTATCCTGAATAGGGTTCAAAATTGCACTTTTTGGGCACTAATCAGAAATTGAGTTTTAAACCATTTAAGCTAGGTCAGAGTTATAGTCAAGAGTAAAGAATCTAATCAATGTAATTCAATAACCATATGCAACTTGAATTATAAACCATAGTACAAAAGTTAGAGCCTACTTGTTGCTTACAAAGTAGGCCTAGACTGGTATTTAAAAATTTGGACACAAAATTTTCCCTATAAAATCAAGTTATGGAACATATAATCAGGTCTCAAGATTTTGCTTCAACATTAAGAAGTCTATGTTTCAATCTAGTTACGAGATCTCCTTAGTAAGCCTTTGTTAAAGACCAAATAGTATATACAAATTTATGACACTACTACTAAGGACTATTACCTAATCCCAGACAGAGCGCTAAAACTTATTCGAGACCGAACTATATGATGTGATCAGTTTATGCCAATCTTCTGGTACTGCCACACAAGAACTTTTTAGTCCATGGCAACAATGCCAAAAACTTATCAAGACCATTTTTCATATGTATGAAAAGATGGAATTGTTCTTTTTTTTTTTAAATGACTCATAAAATTTGTGTGTGTGGTTTCGATCACTGCAAGTGCACAGGTCATACAAGTAATAAAAGTGGATATTTAAGTCCAGATATCGTTGCCACGAGGAAAAATGATAAATCAAAAGACTAACTACCCCAACTACTCAAGATCATTACTATTTGAACACCACTATTATGATGATAAGAGGACTAAAAATATAGTCCTAGGCTTACATCCTTTATATTCAAAAGTAAAGTTTAATAAAATTTGGGGTTGAGAATTCACTGAGTGAGACAAACTGGACATGGATCAATTAGTAATAATCACTTTCTGCATCTTTTCGATTCAAAGCTCAACCATAAATTGGAAAACTGAGTTTGTCAAAGATGCAAGGTAGTATAGTTTGGATTTCTCCCTCAACCATACTTTTCACTGATTAAATGTTCATATGCATTTCTGAGACATGATTGTAATCAGATACTTTTAATATATAACCCACTTTCTAAGATTTAAGTATTTTTCATTTTTCAGTACTTCATACTCATATCTTAGGACTAAAGAATTTTTGCCCCCATAGACAAAATCTTGCAAGCCTTCTCCAATTTGATTGACACCTCATCCTACACTTCTGATGAAAATTTCCATCTCCTTGATTAAATCTCAACTAACGCGTGATCATAATCAATTCAGCAGAAAGAGGAGAGACCTCTGAGTGATTAAACAGATACTTCATTCAATCTTCCTCAACTTATAAGTAAGTTGGTGATCTATCTGAGTAATCCTTGAAGTTCATTGGTTATAGTATTGATCTGCCATACCTGAACTACTCTACACTCTCGGGGATTCTCCATCTCCGGTGTCACTCGGAGAAGGCCTCTTAGAAATCAAAAGTGAGATCACGGTACCTTGCATTGGGTACCTGATACTATGCGAGAACAAATAGAGGCCTCATGATACGATCAAATAGGTGAGAATTCTAATTAAAGCTTTCTTCCACCTTGTAAACAAAATGAAAAGCTATCATTGATAACCCATTTCAGTGAAGCAACTTTTCAAAACTAGTTTACTCATATCAGTGACTAACTGATTAGGAAAATTCACTAAAATCATAAACGAACTAAAATAAATGAACTCCAGAAACTTTCCAACATCCATTTAAATAAAACAGTAAATGAAAAGAAGAATTTATAAATAAATACCAGCTATTGCACTTAATTACAATACCCAAATCGAGGAAAATTAAAAGGAAAACTATAAAAATAAAACTATACTAAAAGCTAAAAAAATTATACTAAAATGGAAAATAAAAGAAAAAATAAAAATAAAAATATCTGAGAGTCTTGATACCCGAGAAATCATGGAGCTTAGAAAGCTGCACACATTGCCCTAAAAGTGTGTATTTATAGGCTTTCCAACAGGCCTCACTTCATTAATTGCATTGTGGATCCCCAATTTGGTCTCTTTGTCTCGACATAGAAAGTTCTGTCATGACAAAGCTTTCAGTCTTTGTCGCTGCCTTTATCGTAGCTTCTTGTTTTTCTGTCGCGACCTGTTCTCTGGGCTTGTTGTTGGATTGTGTTGCGACATACTTTGATGATGTTGTGACATAAATTGATTTTAACAGTCATGTTCTTATCGTGACAGGAATGCCTTGTGTCATGACAACAAACCTGTTTGCACCCAGCTTCTCATGTCCTTGTCCTTCTGGAGTTTGTCGCGACATAATTTTCACGCCATGACAAACATTCTACGCACATCGGCTGTTAACGTGAGTTTTCTACTGTCGTGGCGAGTTTCTTTGAGTCCTTAGCAATTTCTATCGCGATAGGAAACTCCTTGGTCGCGACAGACTTTTCTTTCATGCTTCTTGTGGCTTGGTGAGCTGTTTGTCGCGACATAGAATTATATGTTACGAAACAATTTCCTTGGCCATTCTCAATTCTTCTACAATTTCTGTCGTGACCTAATTTTTTTCTGTTGCGATAGAATTTTATCATTCCATAGATTTTATTGTCGTGACAGAAAAATTCTTTGTCGCGACATAGATTTTTCCTTCAACTCTTGATTATGTCATAGCAGAATTTCTTTATCGCCATTAACTTCTTGTGTTGCTCTTGCTTCTTGTCGCGACAAATTCACCTCATTCATGTTTTGTTGTTCGCAATAGAAATAATCTTTGTCACAAACGAGTTTTGTTGCTCTTGGTTGTAATTTTGAATGTTATGTCATAATGAAATTTTCTTTATTCGCGTGAAATTTCTCATGAGCTGGGCAGTGGTGAAAACTTTGTCGCAACATAAAATCACTTGTCTTAGCTAACTTGTGTTGTATTCTTAGCATTTTATGTCGTGACAAAGCAACGGATTGTCGCGACTGTTTTCTTCAATAATGTCGCGACAAAAAAACTCTTTGTCGCGACATAAATTTCTCTTTTGCCATTGAGTTATGTCTGAACTTTGTTGTGCGACATTTAGTTGCTGGCTACGACATAGTTCTTTTGGCCTGCTTGAATTTTGTGTCGCGACAAACAAAAATTATGTCACGACATAGACTACTGCATTTTCCACCTTTTTCGCTTCTTTTCTGCTTGTTTTCTCTCTTTTTTCAAATAACACCTGCAAAACATAAAGTGGGTGAATATTCCATAATTTGGCATACAAACAGATCTAAAATTGTGAAAAACATGCCAGAAAAATGGATTAAAAATAGACGAGTTTAAGACTCATCAGTCTTCCCTTGAGGAAAAGAAGATTCACAAAGAAAATAGAGTTTTTTACATCATTGAGACTCCAAAGACCATTAACATTAGCACTATATTGAGCATTTCTAAAAAAAATTGAAGAAGGGCGAAAAAAAAGTAAAAAAAAAAAATGAAGATCGTGATTATAGATCGGTTCTCGTTTCTACATAAACTACATTACACCTTACAAAATAAAATAAAATTTTGATCATGAATTTCTTTACGCATTGTAAAGAAAAAAGATACGTGATCATAGAATGCTTTATGGAATAAAAGTCTGAAAGGAAGAACCAAAGCAACAACGATCAGATTTTCAAATAAGCGAAATCTATTATTTATGACAACATCATAGATCAAATCTAGATAAATATTCTCTAAGTAGCAAAATTCAAAAATAAAACAAAATAAATCCAAATAAATACATAGATCCAGCTTTTCTACACATTGTGATCAATTCCACAGCAAGAAACAACGCCATGATCTTTACTAAATCCTATCAAACCGCTCGCGCTCAATATCCACTTCATCTAAATGCACTTATTCTTCTGTCCAAATTAATTGGAAGCTAAAAAGAACAAAAACTCCAAATGAAACCAAAATGGACCAATCCACTAGAATCATCCACTAAGAATTGGTTTGAGCTCCACAAATGCATCACCATCAACCAATCAAGGTTCAATTAAAATAGAATAAAACATTCTTTGGGTTGGAATAAGAGAAAATAAACCTTTCCCTTGTTATATATTAACCCTTGAAGAAACTAATAAAGTTATCCCCATGATTTGCACATCAAAGAACTGTGCAATGAAAAGGAGCAAACACTTACAAGTTATCTCAACTAAGAGAAGAAGCCATCTTCATGCCTTTTCTAAAGGGAGGATTCAATATCTGAAGCATAGGCTACCACACATCTTCTACAACATAGTGACATGTGAGTCCTTAGAAAAATTAAGTACTTACCCACATTCCAAAAAGACTCAACCAAGTTAAAATCTCCCAAATCAATAGCTTATTTACCTAGATTCATCATCTATCATGCTTAAAATTTCCCTGACAAGTTTGGATGTTGCTTTTAGGGCATTTCTCCGTTTCAAATTTGAATAAAAAATGAAACAAAAACAAATATGCTTAAAACATGGATTGTTGAACTTACCACTGTTAGGGTTTGAACATAGTTGTATTTGCCTCGGCTATGGGCGATACTTGACCCATACCCGAATAAAAAAATTGGTAGAATGATAGATCAGATCAATGAAAGGGGTATTTTGTTGTCCAAGAATTTAAAAAAAAAAAAGAAAAAAAAAGGGGACTGAATAGTAGTTTTTCGATTTTGTTGAAAAGAGAGGGTTGTTGTTGGAGAAAGAAAGATAAAGAGTAGAAAGAGAAAGTTGTAAGAGTTGAGAGCGAAGAGATAAGGAGATGGGGAAAGAGAGATGGAGGAAAGAGTAGGGTTTTAGAGAGAAGGACGGAGAAAGAAAGGGTGAGGTAATAGGTTTCTCAGGGGATGGGAAAAGGGGGATGTTTTAAAAAGCATTTAAAAAATATATTTATCTTTAAAGTTAATTTATTCAAACAAAATGAAATTAATAAAAAATTTCAATGGTTTCATTTAAAACATATTTTATAAAAAAAATTTATATGTATATTTTTAAGTATGATTTATGGTTGCTGTTAAAAAAAAGTAAGAATTACGCTTTGTAAAATAATAGATTTTCCGATACCTTTCATTAATAGAAGTTCTAAATATATACAGAGTAATTGAGAGTCTAATTTAGTAAACATGTTAATGGTAAGGCTAAAATTAATTTCTTATTACGATTACGTAAAGTTAATTAAGTGGTAAGGCTAAAATTAAGCTCAACATTACAATTACATTCAAATATAGAATTAATAATGAGAACATGATTTGAGGCTAGACATGTGCCCTTATACGCCCCCTTGAAGATTGAGCTTCCATCGCGAGACCAATCTTGTTACGTATGGTCAGTCTGTTGTCTTGACAATGCTTTATTAACAAATCAACTATTTGGTCTTGAGAGTATGCACATGATTTAGCTTGGAGGCTTCAGCATGCACTAAGTCATGCACAAAGTGAAGGTCGATTTGAATATGTTTCATGCGCGAATAATTGGTAGGTTAAAGCCGAGATGTGTGGCTCGGGGTTATCCTGAAAGCGGTGGGGAGATTCTGTGACTAGAAATGCTAGTTCCTTGAGAAGAGTGGACAACCACATTGTCTCGGAAGCTGCATTGGCTAGGGCCCAGTATTCAGCCTCTGTTGTGGATCGTGCAACAACTCGTTGTTTCTTTGAGCTCCAAGAAATGGGATTAGAGCCCAAAAAACTGATATAGGCAGAGGTTGACGTGTGGTCATCCACATTTCAGCCAATCGACAGCCGGAGTATGTTTGTAATGTCGAGGCTAGCTTTGTGGATCGAATGCCATGAAAAATGGTTTGCTTTAAGTAGCGGAGAAGCCTTTTTGTTGTTGTCCAGTGATTTGTAGTTGGCTTGTGCATAAGGCGAAGGTTGTTATTGCGGAAATGAGATGTCGGGACGTGTCAAGGAAGGTATTGAAGGCGAAGCCAGTGTTGCGAAACTTCGGGTTGTCCACAGCAACGGTGCCATCAACCAATTGGAAGAGTTGAGTTGTAGAGAGAGGGGTTGAGACATCTTTAGCACCACTCATGCTGTGTTAGCTAAAGGTCACGAGGAACATATTTATGTTATGAGGGAGAAATAACCCGGCCAATTAGGAGTGCTTCAATCCCCAAGAAGAAATGAAGAGAACCCATATCCTTGAGAGAACATATCACCCGGATGCTTAATAATATTGACCACGAGAATTGAATTATTTCCGGTAATAACAAGATCATCAACATAAACCAGAAAATAACAATGATTGGAGCCTTGACTGTAAATGAAGAGGGAGGTTGGCCTTGGGCGTGAAAACCCGGTGAAGAATGGCATTTTTAGTGTTGTGTACCAAGCAGTGGAGCTTGTTTAAGCCCCGTCATCGCCTTTTTAACTTTGCGAGCATGGTTAGGTTTGGACAAGTCCTTGAACCCTGAGGGTTGTGCCATAAAAACAGTCTTAGTTAATGCACCATTTAGAAAGGCATTGTTGACATCCATTTGCCTCAAATCCCACCCTTTCATGACAACAATAGATAATACAATTCTAATAGTTGCTGGTTTGACCACAGGGCTAAAGGTTTCTTTGTAATCAATACCAGGGCGTTGATCATAACCCTTAGCAACTAGACGGGCTTTGAATGTCACGGATCCATCGACGCCTTTTTACTCGGAAGACCCGCTACATTACGGGTGTCACGGTTTGAGGTAGGTAAAACTACGTCCCCAAGTCCCATGCTTCATTAGAGTAGTGAGCTCGATGGACATGGCCTGCATGATGGTTGAAAAATGGCTTGGCTCCACCTTTGGTTGGCTCGATGGTTTTGGGAAGGGATGTTTGGACCCAGCCTGTCTGGATCTATTTGGGTTTGAAGATTTGGTTCATTGATCTTGTGGTCATGTTATGAGTGCGTTGGGGAGGAGTATCGGTTTGGGGAGGGTTTGTGAAATCCGAAGATGGAGGAGAAAAATCTAGACCGAGATGGGTATCTAGAGTAGGAATAGGAGAGTGGGATGGAAGATTTAAGGGAGAAGCAGTCCTAGTATCATCTAAAGGAGGATTCGGATGAGATGGGGGGTGATTTATAACGGGCAAGGAATCATGAGTAAAAAGACTAGAGGGTTCGAAAGTACACGAGGAGGCGCGACAATGGTGAGTGAACCTTCCGAAGGTTGCAATAATCTTTGGTGCACGGGCGCGTGTGTGACAGCTAGCGGCCCAGTGAGCGCAGAAGGAAAGAAATGGGGAGTGCGGAGGTTTAGGTCGGCGCAGAAGACCGTGTTGGGGAAGGCTGGATTGATCTTGGGTTTCATCAGCGGCACGTGCGGGAGAAGAGAAATTTTTTTGTTTGAGGTTGAGACATGCGCCTTTTGAGTAGGTGAATAGCCGAGAAAAATATAGGCTTTGGATTTGGGCTGCATTTTATTTGAGTTATAGGGCCGTGTGAGAGGATAACAAATGCATCCAAATTTTTTTAATTTCAAATAATTTGGTGTTTGACCAAAAAGGACTTCAAAAGGTGATTTTCCTTGAAGAAGAGGTGTGGGCTGTCTGTTTATGAGGTAGGAAGCTGTTTAAAAGGCATGAGGCCAATAAGAGAGAAATCAAGATGGGCATCTTGAAGGAGTGTAAGGCTGTTTTCGAGATAGTAGCGCGTTCGAGAGACACCATTTTGTTGCGGTGTGTGAGAACAATAGTGTAGTGCGCGTTATGCCATGAAGTAGGAATATGATTTTAAAGCATCAAACTCACCACTAGGTAGCCGGATATAATGTTTTGATTGATTTTGACGGGTTTCAACGAGCCGTTTGAAATGTGGAAAATTTTTAGAAACACAGTTTAGTGACCATTGGATAAAACCATATATATTTTGTATAATGATCAACAAAAATAAGGTAATAACGATCCATCAGTCCCGGTATAAGCAGCATGACCCCACACATCAATGTAAATAAGTTCAGTAGCTCATGACTTTGGGAGACTATTGACCGCGAAAGGGTTGTTGATGAAGCTCTTCAAAATGAGATGACATAGTGAAGACAAAGTTTTGATCGATGAAATAGGAAGAAAAATTTTAACAAGATGATGAACAATTTTAATAGAAGGATGCCGAAGGCAAACATGTATCATGATAGAGAAGTCCCAGATTCATGCACATTAGCAACCTTTTTTCGTACTACTATTGATTCGGAAGGTGTGATACCATTGTTACATGCTCCTTTTTAAGTAAAATCGCCCAGAGATCTTGTCCTTCACAAGAAAATAAAAGATGAAATTCAACAAAGACATTATTTGTTTGGTGAGATGATGACGGAAATTAAATTTTGCAAAGGTTTAGAACCTGAGAGTATCACGCAATGTAAAAGTTACGATGAGAGTGCAAAGCCAAAGAACCAATATGTGAGACTGCAGAGCACGAGCCATCACGAGAATTACTTTGTCGGAGTTCCATCATATTGAATGAGATAGATAAATTGAAAGAATCACGATTGATATTATGAGAAAGCGACTGAATCGTGCTCTGAATTTTATCCCTTCCGACAGATCTGCGGTAGCACAATTGATTAAAACATTATGAGAATGGAATTGAGGACGGGACTTGGAAATGTGTCAAGCGATCTGAGTTGGCATTTGGGCTGAAATGCCGATTAAAATAATTGGGCCTCCAGTGTTATTGGAGGCGGCGACCATCACGTTGGGGCTCCGTTAAATTTTCTGCCAAGTTGGAACCTAGAGGCCTGAGCTGAGAATCATGTTCTTGAAGGTTGTTGGCTCCCCTTGAGTGCGAATGCTTCGTCTTCGTGAAGTTGGCAGAAACAACCAGTTGCTATGTTGCGGCTTCCAAGCGCCTCAGATACATCATGTCGACGGAAGGTCGTGTAACTCCTCGAGGCCCGATGACGATTCTCGGGCTTGAATAAACGGCTGCGATCTCGAAAATCTGGACCTAAGCCATTCAACACATAAAGAGTTGGGAGTCATCATCCGAAATTGGATGGTGATCAATAATGGATATTTCATCGGCCAAGGCCTTTCTGACATGGGTATTATCATGGTGATCGAGGTTCCCTTATTTGGATGGTAGTTCCTCCCATTTGGCGCATAGCTTGAGTTTGGGATCTGCTAGCATATAAATTTTTTAGCTTTGTCCGGCGTCATGAGAGTCTGTCTGTGTAGCAATAAGTGGGGTGATGGAGGGAGATGTAGATGCTAAAATGGCTTTTCAGGGATAAGTTTATCTGCGAGCAGAGTGGAGTGCTTGCACGGCTCATCGGACGGTACCGTGAAGGGACACGAAGGGTGCCTTGGATATAGTCGAGTAAATTGTAACCAATGAGGAGTGCTTCGAATTGAGCATGCCATTAAGGAAAGGTGGTGGGAGTTAACTTTTCATTGATTTGGGCAGTGATGTTGAGTGCAATGAGTTAACTTTTCATTGATTTGGGCAGTGATGTTGAGTGCAATGAGTGATTTATTTGCTACGGAAGGAGGTTGGGTGTGGAGATTAAAGTTTGGATTTTGATCGGAGGAGGAAGACATGGCAGGGACTTGGATCGGTGACTCGTTAGAGATCTATGGCTCTGATACCATGTAAAATAATATATTTTCCGATACCTTTCATTGATAGAAGTTCTAAATATATACAAAGTGATTGAGAGTCTAATTTAGTAAACATGTTAATGGTAAGGCTAAAATTAAGCTACTGTTACAATTACATAAAGTTGGTCAACGGTAAGGTTAAAATTAAGCTACTGTTACAATTATGAGTTAGTCCAGCGGTAAGGCTAAATTAAGCTACTTTGTTACAATTACATTCAAATATAGAATTAATGTGAGAACATGATTTGAGAAATTTAGACATATTGCTTCCCTTATACGCTTACTTAAAAATATTAAATATTAAAATAAACAAATAATAAATAAAATATTAAATTTAGTCGGGAACAACCACAGAAAATTCCGACATTGAGTCTTAAAATTTTGAGACTAATGCCATGGCTCATTACGGCCCCAAAAACCTCATCTTAAATTTGAATGGCTCTTAGATAAGAATAAAAGCAAGTAGGAGAAAAGCCCCTACCTCACGGGTTTGGCGAAAACCGGATTCTCACTTGCTCAAAGTTCGTCACGCAGAAGAACTTTATCTCTTTCTTCGATGAAAACCGACGGTCTGATCTCCGTAAAATCTAGAGAGAATGAGGAGTTTCTCACTCATCTTCTCTTCTTCTCTCTTTTCTTTTCTTTCTTTTTTTCTTTTTTCCTCCAGTTTCCCTCTCTCCACCGGATTTGCTCCAACATACTCAAGTGGGAAGTCTCCTCCTTGCCACATGTCACTTCCCCATTTGCCTTATTTTCTCTCACCTTATCCTCTTATCCAATTACTTGGATTTCCCTCCTCTAAGGGCTTATTTTGTAGTCATCCCCCTTGGGCTCTCTCTTTGTTTGTGCCTCTCCATTTGACACATGGCTCAAATGAGACATTTAACCAAGTGTCATGTGTCACTTGCTACACGGTGCCTAAACGTGAAGTCGATCTCTAGAGATTCAATGAGAGTCAAACAATGCGCTAGATTTCACGAGACAATTCCAACGGTGAAGTTCGTTTCGTCATCCGGGATCTAAAATTTTTTCAGGTTTTCAACTAAAATTACCGTTTTACCATTTTCAGAAAAATTGAATTTTTCCCGGGTTTTACATTCTTCCCCCATTAAAAGAATTTCGTCCCGAAATTCCACACACATACACATCGAATCACATGCATATAAACTAGTCATTTAATCACCAAACGACTAAACCATGCACCTTCATCCTTAAACAAGAAGGATAGGTGGCCCGCATCGTGTCCTCCTGTTCCCATGTTGCCTCCTCCACTCCTCGGTGTTTCCACAACACCTTCACTAGCCTCACGGTCTTGCGTGGAAAAACCTGATCCCGGTAATCCGTGATACACATCGGTCCCTCCTCGAAGGTCCCATCCGTATCAACAATAATCTCTCCCCAATCCACTACATGAGCTGGATCGCGATGCTCACTTCAGACATAGAGATGTGAACACCTCTTGAACACACAGAAAAACTTCGGTGGTACCGTAACCGATACTCAACTATTCCCACCCTCCAGCGAAATATCTTCGAGAAGGGTTGATATACCTCGGTGCTAGCTTCCCCGGCTTGCTGAACCTGACCACTCCTGTCTTAGGCATCACCTTTAAGAAGACGTGATCACCCACCTCAAACTCTAGAGGTCGACGCCGTCTGTCGGCATAACCCTTCTGCCGTCTCTAAACCGTAAGGAGACGCTTCCGTATCAAATCCACTTTCTTAGAGGTGTCTCTAATCAAATCCGGACCAGTGATGGACCTCTCTCTCATCTCTGTCGAACAAATTGGAGATCGACATGGCCTCCCATACAAAGCCTCATATGGTGCCATTTGTATACTCGCCTGATAACTGTTGTTGTAGGTGAATTCCACTAAGGGTAAGTGCTCCTCCGAGCTACCCTTATGATCTAGGACACATGCGTAGCGTGTCCTCAGCTGTGTAGTCTCTCATTACGACCATCTTTGTTTGTGGATGTGACGGTGCTCATCATCCATTTGTGTCCCATGGCCCATACGGAAACTCTTCCAAAGATTAATGTAAGTAAACCTAGGATCCCTGTCTAATACTATGGACATTAGTACTCCATGTAGCTGGACAATCTCTCGAATATACAATCGACAGAATTCCTCTAATCTGAAGGTCATCCGCACTGCTAGAAAATGTGCCGACTTAATGAGCTGGTCCACTATTACTTATACTGCATCACGCCTCCATGGTGTTCGTGGCAAATGGGTCACAAAATCCATCGTGATATGCTCCCACTTCCACTCTGCTACCTCCAATGGCTGGAGTAGCCCCGCTGGCCTCTGGTGCTCAACCTTTACTTGTTGACATGTGAGACATCTTCGAACAAAATCTGCAACGTATTGGTTCATCACCGCTCGATGTCTGATGATGAAGATCAGGTACATCTTAATTGCCACTGGATGCACGACAAATCAAGAGCAATGGAACTCCACAACGAGGATCTCCTCTCTCATATCTGTCAGGCGGGAACCCTGACCCATCCCACTATCACAGAAAGTACCATGCGTGTGGATGGCCCGGCCTTCGTCACTCGTGCTGACGTGCCGGTCACGATGGACACTATCTCGTCTTGCCCTTGGGACTCGATCACTCTGCTCGGTGGGGAGGCGTAGCCATTAAGCTCCCGACATACCTTGAGCTTGATCATTTATCTTGTAGTCAAGCGCCGCGATCGAGCATCTGCCACTCCTGGGAAGCTACACCAACTAATACCCCCCGTGACTTCCGACTTAGTGCATCAGCTACCACATTTGCCTTACCAAGATGGTAATGCAAAGTGAAATCATAATCCTCTAAAAACTCCATCCACTTGTGTTGCCTCATGTTGAGGTCGCGCTGTGTGAAGATATACTTCTGGCTCTTATGCTTTGAAAATACTTCAAACTGCTCACCATAAAAATAGTGACGCCATATCTTTAAGGCAAAGACAATGACCGCCAACTCCATGTCATGTATGGGGTAATTCTGCTCATGATTCTTCAACTGCCGTGAACTATAAGCTACTACCCTCGAGGCGCATCAAAACATATCGATTCGTCCTTGAGGGCATCCACCTGGTGATATATACCTCTTGTCACTTTTCGGGACTATTAGAATAGAAGGCATGTAGCCTCCTTTTCAATTCTGGAATGCCCTCTCACCTGATCGTTCTCGAACTTTGACCTCCTTAAGGTCAAATCTAGTCACGGGTGCCACTAGGTAGGGAGAAATCCTCAATGAATCTCCTATAGTACCCGCCCGATCCTGGCTAGCATTATCTTAAAGTGACTTGACCTCTCGACTCATAACAACCTCAACCTTCTCGAGGGTCTCTTGACCTTGCACACCTGAAGTCGACACTACGTGCCCCCGAATCTCACCTCGATGGCAAAACTTCTGCGAACTTGGCGTCTGGCTTGATGTTCTGCGGGGGCACGGAGAACAATCCTCAAGTGATCCTCAAGCTCCTCCTTAGACTTGGAGTAGATCAAAATTTCATCCACAAAGACCATGACAAACTGATCTAAGTAGGGTTGGAACACCCTATGCATGAGATCCATGAATGCCGTAGGAGCATTCGTCAAACCGAATGGCATCACTGTGAACTCGAAATGCCCATACTGTGTCCTAAATGTTGTCTTACGGATATCAGGCTTCCTAACTCTCAACCAATGATAACTGAGTATGAAGGTCTTGGAGTAGACTCGCGCCCTTCTCAACTGATCAAACAAATCATCAATCCTCGGTAATGGATACCGATTCTTGATCGTAACCCTGTTCAACTATCGGTAGTCAATGCACAGTCGAAGGGTCTTGTCCTTCTTCTTTGCAAACAGAACCGGAGTGCCCCATGGTGAAGTGCTTGATCTAATGAAACCCTTATCCAACAATTCCAGTACATAGACCTTGAGTTCCTACAACTCAATCGATGCCATCCTATATGGAGTCATAGAAATAGGCGACGTGCCAAGGTGTAACTCAATACATAAGTCTATATCCCTCTACGGAGGTAATCCCGGTAGCTCATCAGGAAAAACATCCTCATACTTGCAAACTACCCAGGCTGATCGAGTCTGTCCCGCTTTCGTCCTCACAGGGTAGGTTGCTATGACCCATCAACTACCCGTGCCATCTGGAGTCGTACACGGTCTAGGGTAAAACATCATGCTTGTCCCCCTGAAATGTAACACAAATACCGTCACATGTTTAGTTGCGTAACTCTCCCTCGCGTTCGATCAATGGCGACCGGTGTGCGTCAGCCGATCCATCCGAAAGGATGACATCAAACTCCTGACATGTCGCGGCCACCAGCGGGTCCACGGTGAGTAGAATCTTGAGATCCTGTAACCACTAACCAGGTATATCATATCCACACTCACCCTAGTTCCTAGGGAGCTTATCTAACGACTTTCCAAGGTCTCAACCTCCCAAGAAAGCCCCGATTCTCTCACACATGATGCAGTGATAAATGAATACGATGCACGAAATCGAAACGATATCCTTGCCCGTAGGCGAGAGGAAGCGAAACATACTGTATAGGTGACCCCTAATCCGTAGCTCATTCGATTGGTACAACTACGTAGAATGCGCCCTAAGTCCCTAAGTCCGGCACATGAGCCTTTATCCTACACCTCGACCGACCGTACTCGGCCTCTGCGGCTTGCTTGTGACATGGTAGGCCTATGCGCTTTGAGAAGTGTCTTGGTCCCTCGGCCCCGTGCGGGTAGAAGGAACATACTACGTCTATGCACGTCTCACCGATGACTGGGACTGAGGTGTCTCATAGCCCTGGGATCCCTGCCTCCGAGGGAAATCCCGCTTCATATGTCCAGGCTGATGGCAATGGAAACATGTCATCGGTCCTAACTAGCTAGGAGCCCTGATATGGCCTTGGCCCTAATAGTTGCGGCCCTGTCCTTGGAACCCTCATGAACTAGAAGCCTTCAACTTCTTTCCCGAACTATAAGAAGACTGGCCCTCCTTCCTCTTGTCACTAGCACCCGCATCTCGGATGCTCCGTGCATCATCTATCTCTTTCTCTATGTCCATAGTCGTCCTAACCATAGAATCCATGTCTTATAGGAGGAATCTGATCTTGGATATGGACAACTTCAGACCATCCTCAAACTTCCTCACCTTAGCCATGTTTGTGGCCACATAATCATCAGCAAAACGGGCTAACTGTGAATTTAGCCACGTATTCCATCATTGTCATACTTCCTTGCTTCAACTTAAGGAACTCCCGGGCCTTTGCATGTCTAGCAGTCGCCAGAAAATATTTGCTCATGAAAAGCTCATGGAACTCTACCCAAGTCATTGCCTCTTAGTCCCTCGAGGTCTTGATCCAATCCCACCATACTTGGGATTCACCCTCTAGCTAGAAAGCCGCTAGTATAATCTTTGTCGCATCGGAGGTGATTTCCATAGCCTCCAATATCTTTTCAACCTGTCGGAACCAATGGTTAGCCACCATCGGATCCCCTCCTCCCGTGAATGTCGGAGGATGATGTGCCTTAAACCTTTGGAGGTTATTTGACCCTCCCTGTCCCCCAGCTGCACTAGCCTATGCAATATTGGTAAACGCAGTGCCCATAGCCTCCATAAAGGCCTGTTGATAAAAAACGAGTGATGGTTGGCTATCACCCTGTGGACGACCTCTACGTCCTCGTCCTCGACTTGCCATCTACACATGTCAAATGGAAATAGGATTATCAAATTTCTATCTCAGTCTAACTAGTAGTGCACAAGCCAACCACTAATAGACTTTATTGTCATGAACTACACCGTTCATCCCTTTTTCCTTAGTGGTGCAAAATGTCAAACACTAATACAATTCAATTCAATTCCCGAACTATCATGTTCAGTTTGTTTTTAACCCCTAAGGTTATGTTTTCTAACCCTAGTGTTCCATATACAATCTAACATGTATAATATTCACACAAATCATCACACATCACACACATTAATTCATCAAAATGCACAATGAATGCATAATCTAGACCCTTGCCCATCGAGTCCTAGGTATTTGTATACCCAAGCTCTAACACCAAGCTGTGATGCTTGTACCAAACATTGAGTTCCAGGTAATTCGTATACCTTAGCTTTGAAACTTAGCTGAGACGAGCTAGTATCAAGACCATACTTATGGATATCCACACCCGAGTTCCCTAAGTAATCGTTTACTTAAGCTTTGATACCAATTTTGTGATGCTGAAGAGATCGGGGGTCCTTTTTTTTTGGCTATTGGACAAGTCTGTTGTGACAGAGAATCCTCTATCGCAACAGAACTCCCTATGTGTCCGTCGTGCGTGTGGTCGCGCGAGCTAGGCATCGATCGTGAGCGTGGTCGCACTCGTTGGGCGTCTGCCGTGCGCGGTCGAGTGTGCTGAGCGCTAGCCGTGCACGCTGTAGAGTGCGTTGGGCGCCAACCACGCGCACGGTCGCGCACGTTGGGCACCGGCTGTGTGCGTTATCCTCCCCCGTCGTGGCAAGCTTTGTTGCGACCAAAATTCCTTTTCGCGATAGATATTCTCCCCCACCCTGGTCAAACTATGTCACGAGATCAAACCCTGTTGCGACCTAAGAGCCACCTGCAGCCTGTGGACCATGTCAGGACATAGAGGACCTTGTCACGACATAGAGCTGGAAGGCTCTATCCCGACCCAGAATTCCTTGTTGCGACCCAAAATGCCCTGCTCGGACCAACTCTTGTCACGACACTACACTCATTGTCACGACAGGAACCCATAAATCTCTATCATGACAAAGAATTCTCTGTCACGAGAGAAAACTGAAAATGGGCAGTAGCCCACTTTGGCTTTCTACACCTCCAATTCTTTTTTTATTTTTTTTCTAAACACCCTAATTTCAACATCTGATAACCTTTTTGTCTAAAAGCAACATGAAACACAGGAAAACTTACCAAAACTACATTAATCATACAAATTGAGTTTAATTACAACTCTATTTTTTTTACATATACAGAACGGGGTTTTGTACCCAAATTTTACAAAATACAGAACAAAGCCAAATCTGGCCTTTTCTTCACAACTAAGGTCTTCGATGTGTTTCATCCCCCGGTGTACCTCACGTGTACGAAAATATTATCCGAGGTAAAGGCAATTCTTATTAAATGAATTCTCTCTGAAAATTTACTCACTTAAGATTACACGTGCGATAGCAAACACACACATTCAAGCTAGTATGCACATTCCTGCCAGATATCTACATCTGCATGCCCCATGCCTCAAGTCCTCACCGACTCTCTCACACATGCACTTGCCATGTATAAAAAATTGTTTTCAAAACAAAAGATTTTTGTTTCCGAAAACTCATTGGACAATCTCCGATATCAAAATTTATTGGTTAACCCTCCGATATAATTTAGTGGACATACTTCGAAAAATATTTTTGTGGACAACCCTCCGATATAATTTAGTGGACATACTCCAACAAATAGTTTTGTTGGACAACCCTCCGATTAAATTTAGTGGACATACTCCGACAAATATTTTGATTGGCAACTCTCCGATATAATTTATTCCAAAAACCATGTCATACACTCACACCTAATACTCTACGGTGTCCCCGTGCATATGAAATGTGGAATGCCATTTAATGAATAATTATATTTTCTACATATAATTTACATCCATCATAAATTTCATGCTAATATATCAAATAAGCATATATCAACATAAATTCACACAACCAACATGTTATTCAATTTTTAGCAATAACACATACAAACAACACACATGGACCAATAACAGTCCGAAAAATTAGTCCACACAATTGCCCTAAAACGATCCTGGGGGTGATTAATTTACATCCGAAAAATAGTGAAATTTAGTCTGACGTAAAAATGGTCCCGAAATTCAGTTTCGGACTGTCCGAAAACAGTCCCAAAATTTAGTCTCGGGGTACATCGAAAGCGACCCTCGAAAATTCTAGTATTCGAGTCCACAGAAATTTTGGGGATAAGCTGCCACGATATTCTGGCCCCATAAACCCCCATGCCATTGTTCGTGCCACGGTAGGCTGAACTAAAATCAACAAAATTTACTATACACACAAGTTCCTACTACTCCGTAGTCAAACTCTTTACTGATATAGTGGTCTAGGGTCGAACACGGGGATGAGTTTTCATCCTAAAAATGGTTTGCATAAGTGCACGAAGGTAAGGCTTTCTATTTGGAATTTTTGGATTTATGTTTAAAAAACAGTGGGAATGGTTTAGAAAACGAAATTGTAAAAACTGAAAGTTAAAGGTGAAAAAGTTAACTTTGAAGAATTAGGTCACCAACTTGGTAAGTTAGGGCAAACAAGTGTCCTCGGGTTTTATCCTCGCGTTATGACATGCAACCTATAGTCCATGGCATAGCAGGATCTATCAATTTAACTAGCAGAGCCTCACCCATGAAACAACTCCTATTTGAGTCGATCTGGTATGCAGTTATGGCCCCCTTTTAGTTTAAAACCACAACAATTTAATATCATCTTAGGCTCGTAAGACCATCTAAGACAACGGAGTCCTAAAGCATGGAAATATTAGCTGATCAATAACATTAAATGCTATGCAACCCTAATTTGAGAAACCTAACATATAAATATCATTTTAGAGGCTCGTAAAGACCATCTAAAGAATCACAGTACCTCTCTCACTGAATATGCACTGGATTCTAAAGCATGGAGAGTATTGGCCAAATTAATGATATTCAATGTTATGCAACCATGTTTTGAAAATACAAGAACCATAAATACACTACCTTGGCACCCAGTCTGAAGAACTCAACATGCATATGCCCCACCCAGCAAACTAGCTTCCTTCCTCTTCAAAGGAGGCAGCCTTGAAGCACATCTCTTGAGTTGTCATCCTCCCGAGAGGTATGTTTAGCCGGCCAGGAAAGGAGAGAAAGAAGAGAGAAGAGAGAAAAGAAAACAAAACCTAAAATAAAAGACTTTATTTACAAAAATAAAAACTTAAAATATCTTCTCTACGAGATAATTGCTCTCAATTATTTATGGAGTTACAAAACAAGAGGGGCTTATATAGGCCTCCTCAAGGTATGAAAATACCAAAAAACTTTATAAGGAATTGTAAGTTATGGAACCGATTAAGTAATACACCAAGTTTGGAGCGGTTTGGCGTGAGTACAAAGCATGACGAGGCATCAATTTATTTAGGGTGAGAATTTCGCTAACTAAGCGAAATCAACGAACTAAGCGGCTCAAAAGAATTCGCTAAGGTGAGCAGTTTCGCTAGCTAGCGAAATTCGCTAAGCTAAGCGAAATTACACAATGACCGAAATCAATTATTTTCGCTAAGGAACGGTGCTATTGAAATTTGGAATGTCTAGCCGAATTTTGTGTTTCGCAGGTTGCGAGAGAATTTCGCTAAGGTTCGAAAATTTAGCAATCTTAGCTAAAATTTTCATAAGCTTTAAGAAAATTCTACATCGTTGATCGCTGCTTGCTTTTCATCACGCTAAACGCATCACATTTTCTTCATTTTGCCTTGGTTTTCTCATTGATTCTTGGGAATTTGGTTGATGGTGAGACTTAAATTCAAACTTCATGATTCATCATTTATTTCGAGATTGGACTCCAATGCGCAAGCACGCAAAACAACCAAAAATACCCTCTAAAAAGCATAAGTGCTACTAAGAAGACTAGAACACTACAATTGGTATAAATGACATGATTAATGCGCAAAAATCACTCAAAACCTATCTAATATAGGGTTCAAAATTGCACTTTTTGGGCATTAATCAGCCATTTGAATGGCTCTTAAACCAAGAATAAAACCGAGTAGGAGAAAAACCCCTACCTCACGGAGTTTGGTGAAAAATCCAGATTCTCATACCCACACGAAGCTCTCGTCACGTAGAAGAACTTTGTCTCTTGCTCCGACGAAAACAGACGATCCGATCTCCATAAAATCTAAAGAGAATGAGAAGTTTCTCACTCCTCTTCTCTTCTTCTCTCTTTTCTTTTCTTTCTTTTTTTTTTTTCCTCCAATTTCCCTCTCTCCACTAGATTTGCTCCAACATGCTCAAGTGGGATGTCTCCTCCTTGCCACATATCACTTCCCCATTTGCCTTATTTTCTCTCACCTTATCCTCTTATCCAATTACTTGGATTTCCCTCCTCTAAGGAGCTTGACACATGGCCATCCCTTAGACTTTCTATCTTTGTTTGACTAACCTCTCCATTTGACACATGGCTCCAAATGAGCCATTTAACCAAGTGCCGTATGTCGCTTCTTGCGCAAATGCCTCAGCGTGAAATTAGGCCATCTCGGAATTCAACAAAATTCTACTGGGTAACTAGATTTCACAAGAAGATTCCAACAGTGAAGTCCATTACATCATCAGATATCTAGAAAATTTTTACGTTTTCAACTAAAATTATCATTTTACCATTTTTCAGAAAATTGAATTTTTCCCTAGTTTTACTCCGTGTACGACTCTAGGTGGCACGAGCAGTTAATGGGTTGGCTAGCAAGCCTTACCCTGGAGGACGAGGTGAAACAGGATTTGGGTCTACCTCGGGTGGTTTGTGAGTATGAGGATGTCTTTTCAGATGAACTACCGGGATTACCTCCACATAGGGATGGACTTTTTCATTGAGTTACACCCTAGTATGTTGCCCCATTTCTATGACTCTTCATAGGATGGCACCGATTGAGTTGCAGGAACTCAAGGTCCAACTGCAAGAATTGTTGGACAGGGGTTTTATTAGACCGAGCACTTCACCTTAGGGCGCTCCGGTTCTGTTTGCTAAGAAGAAGGATAAAACTCTTTGATTGTGCATTGACTACCGATAGTTGAACAAGGTTATGATCAAGAATTGGTATCCTTTACCGAGGATTGATGATTTGTTTGATCAGCTAAGAGGGGCGCAGGTGTATTCTAAGATAGATCTCCACACCGGATACCACTAGTTGAGAGTTAAGGAGGCTGACATCCTTAAGATAGCGTTTAGGACGTGGTACGGGCATTTCGAGTTCACAGTGATGCCTTTCAGATTAACGAATGCGCTAGCAGCATTCATGGATCTCATGCATAGGGTATTCCAACCCTATCTGGATCAGTTTGTCGTAGTCTTTGTTGATGACATTTTGATATACTTCAAGTCTGAGGAGGAGTATGAGGATCATTTGAGGGTCGCCCTTCAGGTTTGGAGAGACCATCAATTGTATGCCAAGTTCAGCAAATGTGAATTTTGGCTTACTAAGGTGAAATTCTTGGGACTTGTAGTGTTAGCTTCTGGTGTATCAGTGGACCTGTAGAAGGTTGAGGCAGTTATAAGTTAAGAATTTGAAGTCGGTGTTGAGATACGCGGTTTCTTCGAGCGCGGGTGTGCACGAGATTCATTGAGGACTTCTCCCGGGTCATTGCACCACGTGTGAGATTGATCGGAATGAGGCCAATTCCCGGTGGGAATGACTGTGTGAAAAGGCTTCCAGGAATTGAAAGGCTTACTGCGGCTCCTATTTTGATAGTCCGGAAGAATGGAGTCTGTGATGCATTGTGATGCCTCGAAGATGGACTGTGTAACACCCCAAAATGCACCCTAGTTGTTTTTAAATATAATTAGGGTATATTGTAAGTGCATTTAGAAAATTTTCGCAAATTATTATTTTGCTAAGTGAGAAAATTTCGAAACCTAGAACTTGTATAAGACATATGGACAAATTTGTAATTGGTCAAAATGGGACATAGAAGTCATAAGATAAGAAGACTATGGGTTAAAATGGAAATAACATAATTTGATTTGTAAATAAGGAGAGATGAGGACCTAAGTGCAAATAAAAGGAAACTTTACTATAAAAAGGGGTGAAGACCAAATTTGGTCTCATTTTTTGCTAGAACAAACCGTGAAGAGGAAGAGAGGAGAAGAAGAAGAGGAAGAGGAAGAAGAAGAAGAAGAGGAAAGAGAGAGAAGGGAGGAGCGAAGGTAAAGAGAACTTTGTATGATTTTGTATGGAAACTATGATTTTGTATGGAAAAGTTATGGGTATTAGCTTGTCCCAAACCTAGGGTTTAATTAGGAATTAATCCTAACCCTAGATTTGTTGAAGTTGGGTTTGAAAAACCCTAGTTTGCTCAAGATAAATATGGAATCCTTCCTATTTCTATGGATTTGTATGGATTGTTAGGGTTTTGTATAGATTTGTGAACTTTTGTATGGATTCTTGGATCCTTTGTTTAGGGTTTGGTTTATAAGAGTTCTAAACCACCATTCTGAGTGTTTTACAGAGAGAGGTTTTGGGTGGATTCTATGGTGGGTTTTGATGTAGGATTCAATTGAGGAGATGTATTTAAAGAAAAGTGAGGTAAAAATGGCAAAATATGCCATTTTTGGGCGATTCACAGGCGAATGCCGTGCAAAGCGGGGGTGGTACGGTACCGCCTTATCTGAAGGCAAAATGGTACGGTACCATGACAAAGTGCTCTGATACCACTCAGGAGCGAGTTGGTACGGTGTGATCCAGAAATTAGTGCTGGTGCCTTTGCTTCCTGCTGACCACTGATTTTTGTATTCTTACATTGTTAAGCTCAAATTCGTACACCGAGGGTGTAGGAGCCCTAATAAATTATTAACAGGGTTTGAAATAAGAATGAAACTAAGTGAAAAACGCACTGTACCTCGCCGCCTCGAAAATGTAATGCCCCTATTATAAGATAGTAAGTTCCTGAACACATATAATTGTAGGAATGCCTAAGACCATATATTAAATGACACTACACTTCTGTTATGACGTGGGCAAGCACGTCTCGTCCCGAATACATCGGCACTCTGGCGATCTTCTGACACTTATTCGTGGGCAGGCACGTTACGTCGATATTCGGCACTCACGCTGGTGCTCGACCGCCGTTGCGTGGGCGGGCACGTTACGTCGGTCGCCCGGCGCCTACTAGTGCTCACGACACTTCTGTAATGTGGCGAGGGCCGCGTTCATTCGGTGCTTGGCACTCTGCTGTGCTCACGGCGCTTCAATGCGCAATGCAGCCGGTACTTATTGTGTTGTGTCTACTCATTCCTTATTCTTGGTCTAGATGATTCAATGATTTATATGATAAGAGTCTGAATAACGAATAAGATTAAAGTAATGGACATCGTTATGCTCTGAATGTACCTACGGGTACCTCTGTATAAGTATAAGTTTTGTAGTACCTATGGGTGCTTCTGTACAAGTATAAGTCTGCTAAAAGTATAAGTATAAGTATAAACTCTATAATTCCTACGGGAGATCTAAACAAGCACAGTAGGTTCCACGCTCTGATTATGTAAATGTAAATGTACAGTTTTTGTATATGTATATGTAAATGGGACTCATGACTATATGTATATGACACTGTAAACATCACTGTGGTGGTAGTTTTATTTTGTTTTTTTTTTTTGTATACGATATTTGGATACAGTTATAAGACTTGGGATCACCAATGTCTAAAAAAGCGATTAAAGAGTCAGTCACGGTGTCTCGCGCCTCCCCATCGCTCCCGCCTTGGTAGGGCCGGGAAGGGGCATGAAGCCGGTAGGATGCGTTTTGATGCAGTCCGAGAGGGTAGTAGCTTATGGTTCTCAACAATTAAAGAATCATGAGTGGAATTACCCCACGCATGACATGGAGTTGGAGGCCATAGTCTTCGCCTTGAATATTTGGTGCCACTACCTATAGTAGCGAGTTCGAGTGTTTCGGACCACAAAGTCTGAAGTATATATGCACAATGGGACCTCGACGAGGCAACACGGATGGATTGAGTATCTAGAGGATTATGACTTCACTTTGCATTACCATCTGGTAAGGCCGATGTGATGGCGACCTGCAGCTCGGTGTTGAAAGTCCGGGTACTAGCTGGTAGTTTCGGGAGTAGCGGATGCTCGAGGTTGTAGGACGGTTGAGGCATGGTACGAAGATCCAAACCGAGGGGTGTCTTAGGGGTTTAGGGGCCCTTCCCTCTTGGTGAGTGATTGAGTCCCGGGGCAGGACATAGAATGAGGTGTCCCATAAATTCCCACAGGGCCGAGGTATGGACAGGTTTGGTGATGAAGGCTAGGCCGTTAATCTGGATAAGCGGAGTCTTGATGCGCCAAGGGGGATGAGTTTGTGGTTCCCCAGCTAACGGTGAGATAGGAGATCCTCGGGAGTTCCATTTCTCGTTTTGCGAGTACATCCAGTGTACGAAGATGTACCAAGATCTTAGGTAAGCTAGTATCTTGGAGTGGGATGAAGAGACACGTTAGGGACTTTGTTGTGATGTCTCATGTCGACAAGTAAGGTTGAGCTTGGAGGCTAGTAGGGCTACTCTATGTAAGAATTTAGTAGTGGAAGTGGGAACATATCATGATGGATTTTATGACTCACTTGCCGCGACATCCATGTGAAGCATAATACGATTGTGGGTGATGAGTGGACCAGTTCTTTAATTGACACATTTTTGGTCGTGCGGATGACCTTCACCTATAGAATTCTGGGTTATACATTGGTGCCGAATTACATGGAGTGTCAGTCTCTATAAATTATCGGACCCAGGTCTAGGTTACAGCTCACTTTTTTGAAGAGTTTCCAAGAGCCATGGGAATCTGATTAATGATGAGCCTTTACTTTTCATCCCACCCAGGGCCAGACGGCTAGTTAAGAGAGGACTATACGAGGTTTTAGGGGACGTATTTGCGAGCATGTATCTGGATCTTAAGGGTAGCTGGGAGGAGCATTTGCCCTTGGTAGAGGTCGCTTACAACAACAGTTATCATGAGAACATATAGATGGCACCCTATGGGGCTTTATATGGGAGGCCTTGTTGATCTTTGATTTGTTGGACGGAGGTGGGAGAGAGATCCATCACATGTCCGGATTTGATTAGAGACACCTTTGAGAAGGTGGTTTGTCTGACGTCTTCTCACGGCAGAGCCGGCGGAAGAGCTTCTGTGGAGCAAACGACGTCAGCCTCACAGGTTTGGGGCGGTGATCCACATCTTCTTGAAGGTGATGCCTAAGAGAGGAGTGGTCAAGTACGGCAAGCGGGGAAAGTTATCGTCGAGATACATCGGGCCCTTCAAGATACTTGAGATGGTGGGTACAGTTGCGTATCGATTGGCATTACCGCCGAGTTTATTAAGTGTCCACGAGGTATTCCAAATCTCCATGCTCCAGAAGTACACTCCAGATCCAACTCATGTAGTGGATTGGGGCGAGTTGGTTATTGATGCGGATGAGACCTTCGAGGAGGGACTATTGCGTATTATAGATAGCTGAGAGTAGGTTTTACGAAGCAAGACTGTGAGGTTGGTAAAGGTGTTATGGCAGCACCAAGGAAGGGTGAAGCAACATGGGAACGAGGACACAATGCGTGTCACATATCATTTCCTATTTGAGGATGAAGGTACGTTGTTTAGTAATTTGGAAATTAAATGACTGTTGCATATGCATGTGATTGTATGTATATGTGCGTAAATTTCGATGATGAAATTTTTTAGGAGATGAGAATGTAAAACCCGAGAAAAATTCAATTTTAAAAGCGAAAAAAAAGAAATAGCGGTAATTTACGCTATAGCCTGAGTGGAAAAATTTGGAAATTCCACCCCAGACCTCCCGGGTGTGAAACGGACCTCTGATAAATTACGTCTCATGGGTTTAGTTGCCACGCGAGTGCGTCAAATTCTGAGGTGATCGAAATTTCACGTAATTCAAGGTGAGACGGGGTAAATGACATGACAACGTGTGGCACGGGGCCACATGGCATCATGGCTTAAAATAGGGACATGTGGCAAATTTCACATGGTGAGACCATATGTGGTCTTGAAAAGATCAAGTGAGGGGTGGATAAGGACGGATGAAAGATTAATGAGTGGTTTAAGTGTCATAGATGACACTTGTCACCAAATGGCAAAACAAAAAGGGGACACATGGGAGCCATGTGTCACACCCCTAAAGAAAGATCAAGTGGCGGATAGGACGGAGGAAGGAAAGATACAGAAAGAAGGGGGAAGAGGAAAGGAAAAAGGGGAAGGAAGTCCAGTTTTCCTCTTTGGTATTCAGTGTTCGGTTTATCGAGTTTGACGGTTAAGCGGTGGACTACGCTCGAAGGTAGGGTTCTCTCCTACTTTGGTTAGTCATTGTCTAAGGGTCATTCGATGGTCATGGGGTGTAGCCCTAATGGTAGGGCTGATTCAAAAACAGTTGTGATCAAACTGTTGGTGAATTACAAACCAGTTTCTATGTCCTTTCTGTTCTCAGAACTGCAATTTTGAAGCAGGTTGTACTGGCTGGAAAATACAAGGTTGAGTATGATGATTTTGTAGTGTGTCAGTGCTAGACATGGGCCCGACATGCTAAATATATAATATCTCCTCTTGTGCAGGTCACAATTCATGAAGATCTAGTTTTGTGTTGTTGCCTGATTGGTGACATACAGAATGTATAATCCATGGATATATCTTTGGCCCGATGTATTTACATGGGTTGTATTATGGATATAAATTGTATGTTGTAGATATGGTTATCCATGATCATAAATGTTGCATGGCATTCTGCATTGCATATGCACGGGGACATTGCGTGAAACAGGTGTGAGTGCATGACATGAAAGAACACTGTGTTTGGTGTTTAAATGGTGGGCTTTGAAAAGGGCGGCGTCCCCAGAGTCGCCTCAGTTTGAGAATTATATGTCGGGTAGTAGCGAAGGGATAGACATCCCCTCGGGTGAAAGGCACATATTCTTAGTCGAACATATGCATCCAGCGGTGAGAATGCAATGAAATTAATCGAAAGGTGTCACGGCCGGCTGCGGTGAAATCCGGAGGATTGGTATATTATATAAAGTACATGTTTTTGAATCGTTGAGAGTTGCTCGGAAGGACTGATCTTGCATCATTGTTTGGATGAGATGCTTTCTTGGCGTGATGAGTGATCGGTGAATTTCGGGACATTGGCATGACATGTGAGCATTCATGTAGAAATGCATATGTTGTTGCTCAATGTGTTTGTAATGATTTAATCATGGCATTGCATGTGCACTTAGGTGGGGTAGCCGCTTGTCTGAGAATTCCTCTTGGGCGTACTCACCCGTCGTGGGAAAATATTTTAGTCTTGGAGTACACGGGAGGTGGAACTCATCCCGAGACTCAATAGTAAAGAAGGCGGATTATGGCTTGATACGTATTTGTAAAATTCTGGACAATTATCTAGTTTTTTATTATGTAAAAGAGAAGAGTTGTAATAAAACTCATTTGGTGTTTATCTGAGGTTTGTGAGTTTTCCCGGACTTTTTATCTTGCCTTTATTATCTTTGAGGCCATTATGACAACTTATAGTGTCTTGGGAGGAAGTTAGAGGTGCAGGAAATGCCAGAAAGGCTATTGCAAGTTTGGGTAAGTTTTAGGTCACAACAGGGGTTTCATGGTCGTGACAGATTTTCTGGTCGTGTGTCGCGACAAGTTCCCTGTGTCGCGACATGGTTCTCAGACTGTAGGTAGTTGTTTGGTCGCGACATAGTATTTTCATATCGCGGCGATTACTTTGTTTCTGCATGCATTGTGTGTCACGACGGGGGACTATGTCCGCGACTTGAGTGGCCCACGACAAGAGGTTAGGTGTTCCACCCTTTGTGTTGCAACAGGTTTGGTCTTGGCAGAGATTTCTTTGTCGTGACAAAGTTTGATCAAGACCAAGAGTTTTTATGTCGCGACAAAATATTTTTATGTTGCGACAGAGTTGGCCAAGGTGAAGAGAACTTATGTCGCGATAGAGTATTTTTGTGTCGCGACAGAGTTTGGCCTTGGATGGGGTTTTTATGTCGCGACAAAGTATTATTACGTCGCGACAGAGCTTGACCTAGATAGGGGATTTTAAGTCGCGACAAAGTATTTTCTTGTCGTGACCGAGTTTAGGGCAAAGGCCAAGAAAGTTTACGTCGCGACAGAGAATTTGATATCGCGACAGAGTTGCCTAAGCTTGTGTCGCAATAGGGTGAACCCTCCGTCGTGACAGAAAGTTCTAGGACATGGGGTTTTCCATGTTGCGACATAGCACTCTATGTCGCGACAGTAGAGCAAGGCATTGCGTCGCAACCAGGCTGTGTGCGCGCAATAGAGACGCTTTGTCGTGACAGTATGGTGTTGTGTTGTGTCGCGATAGAGAAGGCCATGCGCGCGTGACATACCAAGCCGGGCGCGCATGAACGCGACAAACCAGGCCGGGCGCCCACAACAAGGCTGGGCGCGCACTATAGAGGTATTCTGTCACGACAGAGAAATCTCTGTTGTGACAAACTTCTTACAATGGTCAAAAAAAAAAAAAAAAAAAAGGTGACCCCTTGGGATTGGGCGTCCCACACCTTCTCACATCCTAATGCGGTTGAGTCGGTACCCTACTTGATTATGACGATGATGGTTGAAAGGCAATAAATAGCTATCAGTACCTAACACTTTGTATATTACATTGTAGTACCCTATTCTTACAAAGTTTCAAACCTGAATCCCCTATAGGCCATTCACTCCCCTTTACGTGTGTGTATATATATATTTAATTACTTAATTTTTTTTATAATGAATAAAATATATATTTATTATTTTAGTGGATGCTTGATTGAGTTGATTGAGGGAGCTATAGTCGATTCGCCCACAATCATTTTTTATAGGTTGTTTAGTAAAGACTCTTAATCAACTACTGATAGTTGATTAAGGTTAAACGACTCGTCATACAAAAAAGTTACTGATATTAGCTTATTATGATCTTTCTTATTAAAATATCCAAAATTCTTTTTTGTATAATTCTCTCCTTCACATAAAAGAATGTTATCTATTTTAATTAGAACTCTTCACATTGGCTCATCTTCTATATAAATCTTTATAATTTCATATATATAAATCATACATATACCCACTAATTTTGTGTATTTGAAATCAGGGTGCCTCGTTGACAACTTCGTCAGCACAAGATACTTGTGTCTCATATTATGAGACCCATACATGAGTAAAAATGGCCACTTTGGCCCATACAACAATACTCATAAAAAATACATCAACTATTTTACAATAGTTCAGAGTTATTACATTACTCTTAACCAAAACATATATCAAAATTTAAAGTTTTAATACATGTTATACAAAATGGATACCAAAGCCAATAATCCTGGGCTTTCTTCTGTAACGGCCTCTAGTGAACGTCATCCTCTTTCTACACTCCCTGTTCTAAATAACGATCCTCTCGACAATAACAATGCTCAAGAAAGAAGCAATTTCCATGACCGGTTACTCCCACCCGTCACACAATGCAACGACAACCAATCACACTCAAGCAAATATACATGATCCTACTTCAATCTCTACATGCCAAATCCCATGTCCGAAACCTCACCGACTTCACACATGTCTAAGCCAAATGCTAAAATACGCTTAAAAAAGGTTTTTGTTCTTGAAAACTTACTACCGAATTTCAAAATATGCTGGATTAACCTCTCGAGGTGAATTCTGTCGGTACCTCCGAAATGTTTCATGGGTCCGCTCCGAGATGAACTGGACAACTTCAAGGCAATTCTTGAAAATCTTCCTCAAATTTTCACAACCATTTATTTTCATTGGTAACACCACAACCACATCCAGGTGCTCATGAAAGGCATTATAATGTAAGCATTTATACAAGAGGTTGCACAACAAATTTCAATTACACTAGTATTGGTCTATAATCGCAGAATATGTAAATGATCCGCCATGGCTTAATGTTAATGAAGATCATTTTGAAATCACTGACAATCACAAAATCACACAACATAACACGTGAATGGGGCTGAAACCCCAGGCTCCTGCGACCACGGCCAATAGGGATTTTCCATTCGGCTCAAAGATTTCAGACCTAAAACACTACTTATCCAAGCCTCAACAAACTTTCATCCATTAAATGACTCTTTATCAAAGAATAAAACCAAGTAAGAAAAGATCTCTACTCTTTGGAGTTGTCCGAATTCACAAACCGTGTCCACACGGATTCTCTTGCAACAGATCGACTTGTTCTTGGCACTCGACGAACCACTGTCCGAAAGCCTGAATTCTAGAGAGAAGTCACTATTTCTCTCTCTAAAACTGGTTTGGTCCCTCACTGCTCGTTTTTTTTTTCAAATTGGAGAAGAAGAAGAAGACTATTCTTCTTTTGTCTTATTCACTTATTCTTTTCACTTAATTCTCATTGTGTCTTTTTTAGTTTGATTTTGACACATGGCTTGACCCAAGCCATTCATCTCCCATCCTCTCACTAATTATGCAACATGTCACATGGGTACATGTAGCAAGTGACTTTGTTACATCACATGTCTTTCATTAGTACACATAATCCACCGACACTTGGCTCCTAAAAATGTGAAAATTTCGACTCATCTCGAAATTGATAGATTTTGCGAGACGATTCCAACGGTGAAGTCCGTCATATCCAAGATCAGAAAATTTTAGATTTTGACCGAATTACCATTTTATTATTTTTCGTAAAATTAGATTTTCTCAAAGTTTTACAATTTTTATAATTTATAGAGTAATGTAGTATATATATATATATATATATATATATATATATATATATATATATATATATATTATGCATCTTCTTATACCTCTTCATCTCCATCTTGTCTATGTAGATAAATTAACCTCCAATCAACTATTATCATCGGCTACAAATTGAACCAAACAAACTATTGATTATCTTTTTTATAAATATTTTTTAAAGAATCAAAGATATCTCCTAATGTCTTTGCTTGATTCACGCATGATTTGGAGATCACTGGCCCCATCCCCACCCCTTGACTTATAGAAATCGGTGGGTCAAAGTCTCCTTTCTAAAATGAAAGGTGTCTCTCATGGATTTTTTTTAGAAATGGGATACTTTTTATTTAATTTATAAAATAATAATTTTAATGAAAAAATATCTAATTTGTAGCTTTGGGATATTAAAAGAATTTTTTTTGAAAGAAAATATTTTTAGGAGCATTTTTTGATATATTCTACTTTGTATAGAAAAAACATTAACAATGTAATGAAATTTCATATTCACTTTTTTTTTAATACAATTTAGTTTTAAGGTAGTAAATTGTGTGGACCCTTCATATCCCCTTTGTCCGTTTAAAAAGATGACTTGACCTAGACTTGAGTTGAAAGAACCATTTTAATATGAATGACTTATTATACATGAAAACTATTTTAAAAATATATTTATAATTATTAAAAATATATATGGATCTACATATATTTTTATTTTACAAAATATTAAAGAATAATTTTCCATAACTATTTTATAAAAAACTACCTTCCAAAATTATTTTAAGAAACAATTATCAAATTTGATGTAAAATTTCCTATATCAATAATAGCCTTTCATTCTCTATTGACCTAATCCCATTGGGGGGTTCAAGACATTGTTTCCAAGACCTCACCGGTGAGTCCGTGAGATACGTTAGTATAATGAGGCCAAAACCATGAAGATACTTGGTGCAAGGTTTGATTCAAGCATTTGAAAATTAGATTTTTTTTTTCTTTTTTTGACATCATTATTAGTTTAATTTATGTAGCATAAAATCTAAAAAAAAGGGTCACAGGTTCAGTATTGCAACGAGGCTCAAGTATATATATACATGTCCAAAGCACCAGAATGTGCATAAGCTAACCATGGATCTAATCATGGCAAGAAAAAACTCTTTTCTCTGGTTTGTCCTTCTCGGTCTAATCTACAGTCTGGTCGGTACAGCAGTTGCGGAGGATGACGGTCGAAAGGCAATAAATACTCATCTCTCTTTTGTTTATTTTTATGCATGATTGCAGAAAAATTAGGATCAATTTTGTGTTGAAAATGGTGCTAATTAATAAATTGGATCTGCATGGATGCAGGAGTATATTGTGTACATGGGTGCTAAGCCTCCCGGAGATTTCTCAGCATATGATGCTCACACCAACATACTGCAAGAGATCTTTGGCAGGTTTATTTATTTTCTCTCTCTCTCTCTCTCTCTTATTTCGTAGTGCCTTAGTTTTAAAATGAACGCTTCGGCCAAGGCATATCCACTTCCTGTTTGCCGCACTTTACTCTAATATACTCCTTGAAAGGGTGTGCTCCGTATATTTTAATTTCCTTTCTAAACACAAGGTGTTTGTTTTTTCGGCTTATTTTTGTATAACTTATTTGTTAACTTTGTAACATTTCTTTTGAGCAAAAAGTCAAAAATATTTCAATTTTTTCTATTGAAAAGTCATATTTAGACAGGAAAATATTTTAAAATCTTACAAAATCCATACTGAATATTTTAAAATATTTTTAAAACACTCAAAAATTTAATTTTGGTTTCATCAACTATTATTTTTAAAATTATTAATTTAATATATTATATTTTATTTATATAAATAAATAAATAAAATAATTATTTTTTTGTAAAATGATAATAATAATAATTATTATTTATCATAATAATTTACTATTTTTAATTTTTTTCAAATATGTTAATATATTATACAATTTTTTTTATCATAATAATAATAATTGTGATTTGGATGAAAGACTTTGAAAAACTCTCATTTTTTTAGAAATGTAACCTTATTACTTGACCTCATTTGACAAAAATACCCTCGTTATTTTCTTGTAAAAATAGCCCTTTCTTTTTTAAAATATTTGTAAATATATGAAATGACAAAAGAAATTTTTGTCCATTGTGAGTCATTCTTCAAGAAAAAATATGGAAATGATTAGCTTTATAAATTTTGAGTTATTTGAGGAATTTTAACCAAATATTTATATTCTTTAGAAACCAAAAGTTATATCATTATTACACAAACAAACAATAAATTATTTTTTTTTAACATAATAGATGCTTGATTTTAAGCATATAAAAACAAACACCTTAATACTTAATAAAAATATAATATTAAAAACAAATGATTTAATACTTAATACTACTATTACGCCTATTGAACATTAAACTAACAAAAGTTCTATTCAGTTCTTACTATTCTTAGTTGTCTTGTACTTCTTCAATTTTCTTTTTAAACACTTAGTATTGCTGTTCATATATTTTTTTATAACACGTATAACACTTTTGCGGTTCTCAAAAATTATTCTTGTTATCTTAATTTAGTATTTTTTGTATTCTCCAAGTTTTTCTAAACAAAAAGAAAATGTAATCAAATACGTTCTCGGTGTTTTCCATGTTCTCATTGTTTTGCATAACAAAAAATAGTAATAAAATATTGTAACCAAACAGGCCTTATAGTCTTAAGTTTTTAATTATATATTGAAACTTTTTATAATTCATTTATTTTTTAATTGGATGTTTTTTAAATGTTAGAAATATTAAAATTTTCTTAATTCAATTAGATTTTGAATCATTAATTTGATAAAATAATGTGCATCCAAAGGGTCAGATTTCCTCTCCAATTCTGTATGCTTTGTGTTGTGTCTTAAGTCTAAGTCCTAGGGACTCTTTGTTGCTAGGTACACATTACGCCTCCATGCCTCTAGTACAAATACGATAACTAATATTTCCCATGAATTTTCTTCATCGCAGTAAGGCATCAACTTTTCTAGTTCACAGCTACGAAAGGAGTTTTAATGGATTTGTAGCGAAGCTAACGCAGGAGGAAATGCAACAAATGAAGGGTGGGTGGAAGTCATCTTTCTGCAATTGATTGAATATTTTGGGTAGTGGCTCGGCCATATATGCTATATATGGCTAACAAATAAGCTATAACGTTGGGGTTTCACGAAGGATGATTTGATTAAATCTCCTTTTTTGAAAATCCAATTTTGGAAATTTGACTTTTTATTAAATTTTTACTTGATTTTGATGAAAATATCTTTATTATTTTCTTGTAAAAATAACCTTTTTCTTTAAAAAGAGAATAAAAATATATGAAATAGAGAATTATATTTTTATCTAAAATAAGTTATTTTTCCAAAAAAGCATAGAAAATATTATATTCACAAATTTATGATTATTTAATGCCTTTTAACTAAAGATTTGTTTCAGGAATGGATGAGGTGGTCACAATTTTCCCGAATGAAAAAAAACACCTCCTCACAACAAGGTCGTGGGATTACGTAGGGTTTCCCCAGCAAGTTAAAAGAACAAGTGTTGAAAGCGACGTTATCATAGGAGTGCTTGACAGTGGAATATGGCCCGAGTCTGACAGCTTCAATGATAAAGGATTTGGTCCACCACCAAGCAAATGGATGGGGAGTTGTCAAGGCTTCTCCAATTTTACTTGCAACAAGTAAGTCAAAATGAAATTATATTATGTGTTAAAGTGAAAATTGGGAATAGACACAAGAAAATCAAAGAATGTACATATTTATGTGAAAACCTTGAATTAGGGAAAAATCAAAGTTAGAGAAAGAGAAATCCACTATCTCAAGTGTATATATGCTGGAAAATCTTAATAGACTTATCCCTCTCACATTGGTGGATATTATTAACTTTAGGTTTGAGGTTCTTTATGGTTTTTCATTTTTGGACTTCTTCCAAAAGGCATCAGTAAATTGAATATTGTCCAACCATGAATTAGAAAACTAAGGTTTAGAGAAAAAGAAATCAGTAACTATCTCAAATTAAACACACACACACACACATATATATATATAGGCAGTATATATATATATATATATATATATATATATATATATATATATATATATATATATATATATATATATATATATATATATATATGGCTTCAAAAACTAAAGAGCCTCACCCTAATAACATAAAATGATGGGCCACGAACCTTATTAAAATCTCTAAAATTCATGATGTTGCAATGTTAAACTGTTCTGATTAAGTCGAACAGATTTAGGGTCACACATCTTTATCATTACCAAGTTCTAAAAGTCGAAAGACTATATTTGTCTTTAACAAAAGTTGCAATTGTTGGTATTACAGTAAAATTATTGGAGCCAAGTACTATCGCAGCTTTGGACACTAAGAAGATTATGCTGTCGCCAAGAGATTCAAAGGGCCACGGAAATTACACACAGCATCCACTGCTGCTAAATTTGTTAATATGGCAAGTCTAATGGGTTATGCCTCAGGAACTGCTCGAGGAGGGGTTCCTTCTGCTCGGATAGCTGTGTATAAAATATGTTGGTCTGATGGATGCAACGATGCTGATATTCTTGCAGCATTTGATGATGCAATTGCTGATGGGGTTGATATTATCTCTCTTTCTGTCGGGGTAAGACTAGCAAGGACTATTTTGCAGATTCAATTGCAATTGGAGCTTTTCATGCTATGAAAAATGGGATATTAACATCAAATGCTGCTGGCAATGATGGACCTAACTTTTTTACCGTTAGAAATTTCTCGCCTTGGTCTCTTTCCGTGGCGGCTACCACCATAGACAGGAAGTTCGTTACCAAGGCGCAGCTAGGAGGAAGTAACGTTTATGAAGTGAGTGACATTCATGCATGGCAGTTTCTTTGCATAAATCTTAAATTATATATAACAATGACACAAAAAAATTTCATTTATTAAAAGTGCTATGAAACCCTCTGTGTAGGGAGTTTCAATAAACACATTTGAGCATAATGACATGTATCCGCTGATTTATGGCGGAGATGCCCCGAATACCGCAGGAGGTTTTACTAGCCGGGAATCTAGGTATATGTTTGTTACTTAAAAGAATGAAAAATATATATAACTAATGTAAAATGATTTATTTTTCTTCTGGAAATTATGATTTTTAAAGAATGCATTATGTAGATAACCAGAAATAATTGACTGTTCAAATGCAGTGGCCCGGCTTCCTTCAAAGTCAGCTGAACCCAGAATTAGTTAAGGGAAAAATTGTCTTCTGTAATCGCGAAACTAGTGGGGAAGGTGCCCTCTTGGCTGGTGCCGTTGGGACTCTGATGGCAGATACACGCCCCCAAGATTCCAGCCGCAGTTACCCTTTGCCTGCATCTCGCCTTAGTTCACAAGATGGTAACAATATTTACAACTACATCAGCTCAACAAGGTATATATTTTCCATGACCTACTGTCTAACCTTCCACCCTTGGATACCATGTTAAATTACGAGAATTCTCCTAATTAGAAGTTCAAGTTTATTGGATTAGGGTTCAATTTGAGTATTATAATTCTTAACACTGCCTCTAGTTTAAATTTTATATTAATTCTTCACTGCTTTTGACTCTAATACCATGTTAAACTATTAATTTGCTTAAGGTCAGTTTGGAACCTTTTGAAAAATACTAAAAAAAAGAAAATTGTGAGGAAAATCAAAGAAATAAAATTATAAGAAAAATAAAAATAGGTTTAAAAAATTTTATTTATTTATATTTATTCAAACTCATTTTATTATTTGTTTCTCTCTAAAAATTTTAAAATATATAAAGTTGTAAGGAATTTTGATTATATTTGGATTTTTTTTTAATATTTTGTAGGGTAAAATCAAACATGAAAAAAATTATTTTCCTTAATATTTTGTTTTCTTTTCTTAATACTTTCGGGATTAAGAGTCTAAAAGTTCAAACTTATCATATTTGGATTCAATATAAGTATTTAACATTGATTATATTTAAACAGTAACGCAACTGCATCAATATTAAAGAGTACTGAAGTGAATGACACGACCGCCCCATATGTAGCATCCTTCTCATCAAGGGGTCCAAACCCAGCTACACCCGACATTCTCAAGGTAACCTATATCCTATTATCCTCTATTCCCTTCTCCTTTATTTTGTAGCATTTCATCTCTGAATCATGTAAACCCAAGTTAGCATTTTCATATCTGATTCTAGGGTTCTAATTTTGTTTCTTTATTCTTATTATTATATTATATTGAATATATCGATCTGATTTGAGAAAAGATAATGGTTTTGTTACTCTCTATTGTGAACAATAACACATGTCATAAACAAAACTCTTAGACGTTTGACATTCATAATGGCTTTGTCATCTTGCAACATATGTAGCCTGATATAGCAGCCCCGGGAGTTCACATCCTAGCGGCTTGGCCACCGATTTCTCCGGTTTCTGGAGTAAAAGGTGATAGTAGATCAGTGCTATACAATATAATATCCGGCACGTCGATGGCTTGCCCACATGCCACTGGGGCAGCTGCCTACATCAAGTCATTTCACCCCACCTGGTCTCCCGGTGCTATTAAGTCTGCTCTTATGACTACCGGTAATGTGTAGTACTCTAATTATATTCTATTCTTCAAAACTACGAAACGTGTTGATGATTAATGATAAATAAAAAATAACAAATGAAAATATTTAAAAGACATCAAATAACATTAAATATGTGAATATAATATTTTCAATGTTTCTTTTTGGAAAAACTATTTTTACAAGAAAATAAGGATATTTTTATCAAAATTATGCCAAAAATAGGTGAAGGGTCGGATTTCAAAATTTTGATTTTCAAAAGTTCATTTAATCAAATCACTTAAAACAAATGCCTCTCCTTTTTGTGTTTGTAGCTACTCCAATGAGTGCTGAAAAAAACCCAGAAGCCGAATTGGCATATGGTGCAGGCAACATAAATCCTACAAAGTCTGTAGACCCTGGTTTGGTATATGATGCTGATGAGACTGACTACATAAAATTTTTGTGTGGAGAAGGCTATAGTTCCGGCGCTCTACAGCGCATCACCGGGGAAAATGTCGTCTGTTCTGCAGCTACAAGTGGAACCGCCGGGAATCTAAATTACCCTTCCTTTACTCTTATCAGCAGGGACATGAAATCTATCATTGGCATGTTAAATAGGACGGCGACCAACGTTGGATCATCGGAGTCTACATATAAAGCAACTGTTTCAGGTGCTCCAGAAGGTCTCGCAATTCAAGTTGTACCAGACACTTTATCATTCACATCGCTCGGGCAGAAGCCGTCTTTTGTGTTGCAGGTTGAAGGTAGCGTAGAAGAAAGCATAGTCTCTGCTTCTTTGGTGTGGAATGATGGTGTACATCAAGTGAGGTCCCCAATTGTTGTACTTGTCCTCGCATGAATTAACCAGAATCATGGTGTTCTTGCGTACTATCTATTAAAATAAAAGGCTATCATGTTAAATGAGCCCAATTAAAGTAATCCGATAAGTGTTAGGGTTGCCATATTGTTTTAGCTTGTTAAATAGTTAGTTAAGGGGTTTAAAATGCCGTGTATTGCTTTCTTGGTTAGTTGGACGGTTATTATTTCAACTATTTATTTATTTAGATGTTTATAAGTACAATCAACAGAGAATCCATTTCTCTCAATTCTTCCGCTTGCTCTGTTCTGATATGGTATCAGAGCTTCTCTGCATCGCTCTTCGATCACGAATATCCATTGATTGCTTCAAAGCTTCTCCATCTTCATCTCTGTTAGATTCGTTTGTTTTCTTCTACTCTGTTCAGTCATGGATCTTACATCGAAATCAAGCCGTGTGACTGATTATTCCAAGTCTTCTCTTGATGATCTCCTGAGTCTGTTCTTCATCCATCACTCCGCTGATCCTTGAGTTGTTCTGGTCTCACGGCTTCTCACCGGAGAGAACTATACCTCTTGGAGCAGGGTAGTGAAGATCTCACTTTTCGTGAAGAACAAATTCGGCTTCGTGGATGGTTCAATTTCAAGACCTGAAGGTAATGATCTTGAATTCGTTTGAATCTTGGAATAGAATAATATGGTCATCATGGATTTTCAACTCTGCTACGAAGGAGATATCTGCGAATGAACGTGATATATGTTGAATCCACTCATGAGATGTGGACTGTCTTGAGAGATTGATTCCAACAGAAAAATGGCCATAGGATTTTTGAACTTAAAAGAGATTTAGTTAATTTGGCACAAGAACAATTATCAATCGGTTGTTACTTCACTAAACTTAAGGCTATGTGGAAAGAACTTAACAATTACCAAACCAGTTTTGTAACTCTTGAAGTGCTCATGTGGTGGAGTCAAGGAGATGCTTGCTTTTCATCAGATGGAGAGTACACCATGTGTTTGCTCATGGGTCTGAATGTAACTTTTTCTCAAATCAAAGGACAAATACTGCTACTCGACTCATTACCTCCCATCAATAGAGTGTTTGCTTTTCTTTCACAAGAACACCAACGTAAAAGTGCTACCTCTCAAAATACAAGAGGAGCATTCAGTTACCTGGCGTTATGATGTGTGTCTTATTGGTCTGGAATTTAACTCTTAAGGATGTCTTATTTGTTCCGGAGTTCAAGTTAATTTACTTTCTGTTATCACCCTCTTACGCACTGATTTTCCAGTTAGTTTCTGAGCCGATCATTTCATAATTCAGGACCTGAACCAGTAGCTGACGATTGGCAAGGGTATATTGGTTACTGCCTTGTACGTGCTTGATGTTGATACACCACCTTCCTCCTCGGCACTTGTCAATGCTGTCTCAGCTTCAACTTGGCTTAACAGATTGGGTC
The DNA here is from genome assembly GCA_016808115.1 of Tetrastigma voinierianum. NCBI lineage: Eukaryota > Viridiplantae > Streptophyta > Magnoliopsida > Vitales > Vitaceae > Tetrastigma > Tetrastigma voinierianum. The sequence goes on along the minus strand of JAEQBH010003181.1, from coordinate 73,188 downwards.
ATGCCTCTTTCAAGCGTCTGAATAGTTTGCATTCTCAACTTCGTTTTGATTCCCATTGTTCAATGAAATCTCAGCCTTGTTACATATGTCTGCTGTTTAAACAGAGACGTTTATCCTTTGCTTCTAATAATAATATGTCAGCTTGTATATTTGACTTATGGTTCTTCATATAATGGTTTTTGCTACTTTCTGACTTTGGTGGATGATTACTCATGCTTTACATGGGGTTATCTTCTCAAAAATAAATTTGACGTGCATGCTATTTTTCCAAGGTTCCTTGCTTTGGTGAAAACACAGTTTCAGCTTCGTGTTAAAGCTTTTCGTACATATAATGCACCTGAATTAGAGTTTGGATCTCTATTTAGCTCCTTGGGTGTCCTTCATCAGTTTTCTTGTGTTGAACGGCCTCAACAAAATTTTGTGGTAGAGCGCAAACATCAACATTAATTACTCAATGTAGCTAGAGCTCTTTATTTCCAATCCCAAGCCCCTATATATGTATTTTTCTTGGCTATCCTCCAGGCATTAAGGGATATTGCCTTTATAACATCTATACATGTTAGAACAAGACAAACTGGCTATATTCTACTTGTTGATCGCTTAACCCGGTGTCTTCAATGCTTCAAGGATGATCCAATTACCAGAACTTGAACTAGAAATCCATAGTACGAACACCCCTCTAAACTCTTATCAACAATTTGTCTAAAGGATGAAGATAATGATAACTCAGAGATGACAAATATTGCTAATGTTTTTCATCAAAAGAATCAAACCCAAATTTCAATACATAAACCCTATTTATAGGTTTCTGTTTGGTTCCATTTCAGAGAAGAGTCATAACCCTTCTCAGGGTTGTCTCTGTTTGAGATGGGTCATGGGTTAGGCTTGCCCCATGGGCGACCCAACCCATAATCCAACATCTCCCACTCGCCCATCATGAGCTTGACCTCTATTTTAATCATCATCCAACCATCCCAAGAGTTTAATTCTTACAGGTGAACGAACCGGCACGACCTCGGAAGCACACCGGGATGGTGGAGCTCTAATACAAACTGAACTTAGCTATATAGGGAGACATCAACCTCTCAAAGGTAAAGATAGTGCGATTTACCCTGCATCTTTAATACACACGATCAAGTATTATTCAATCCCTCAAGAATCCATACTTTGATCTCTCTTATAATTACTCGGTATTCTAAATTATTTTCAACTCTATCAAGTGAAATAATTTCGGTTGGTGAATACAAGTAACTGGTGTACAAGCAAAGAATACTCTTTCTTATGCCCTCATACACCGATCCGAAGTTAATCCCGCTTCTAGAAATGTTTAAGTCGACCATTCCATGACTATGTGATACATCTTAAGATAGCTACCATTAATTCATCACATCAAGATATAGCTCAAAGTCAGAAGGGTAAAGATAGATGAAATCCATATGTAGGATTTTGGACTCACAACGGGCATAAGGACTAGCCTCTTTCTTCTTCCTAATCGGGTCGCCTAGCATGAGGAATGTATGCTACGCGGAGCATCTAATTTATGCAGCGACTATATGTATGCCTCATTTAAAAATTGTAAGATAAATAACACCATATGAGTCTTAGCCTGTCGCGATAAGGCTAAACTCGAAACTTTTTTGTTTCCACATTCCATGATGTTAAACAAACAAGTTTCACACTGGGCCTTTAAGCAATGTAATTCCATGAATGGTAGTGTGATGCCCCAAAACCCGGGGGTCCCGTTGACCCACGAAAACATGTGAATATTGGGTGTCCCGATATTACACCCATACATCTCATGTGTTGAGACTCATTCCTGCTCATTTAATTCATAAATATCTGAGGAATTACCTTATACGGTCAGTAAGAGTCTAATCACGACACTTTCTACATATGGTATAAAAATATACATCTATTAGAACGAGTGTGTTACAATATACGAAAACGAGGATATGTGTTAAAACTACTCGATCCTCATACATATACAAAACATCAAGTCGAAGGCCATAATCCCGGCCCAGCTTCAAGATCCGGCCTGGGGCGCCATACACTGCGTGTGTCATATACGAAAGGGGGTTCCCGACGGGTGAGCTAACGCGCTGATAGAGCGAAACCTACGGGGGCTGCTCCCCGCGTATTGGAGGTTACATGCAAATGATAGTGTCACGGTCACCTGTGAACATTCGAATGGGACTATGTATCGGGTTTGGAATCTGGCTATATGAGACAAAACTACACATGGCCCGCCGTAAGAACTGCTCGAAACCATTCCCTAATAATAATGTGCCACTAGGTAATGAATCCTGAGTCAGCCCCCGACTCATACCACACACACACACCCGTGATTCGTGCGTGATCTGGCATTTCTAAAACCAATTTTTGTTTAATTAATTTAAACCATTTTAACGAAATCGATGCAAGCTTTATTCAAAAGCATATTGGATAGTCTCGAATCGTGGCTTTAATTGAAAACATTGGGCGGTCTAAGAATAAGCAGCTTTATTTTAAAAGCATTGGATAAAATCTCAGATAAGCGAAACTTTATTAAAGCATTGGGCGATCTTCGATAATAGCTTTACTTGAAAGCATTGGGCGATCTTAGATAAATATACGACTCTCTTGGGCGTTGTCCATTTCAGAAACGCACCATCGACACCATATCACGGTGTTAATTTACAACGATACTGCTGGCAATGATCTTTGGTAGCAGTTGTACAGTACAAATGTGCTTATTACTTCATACCATACCACATTCAAGATGACTCACGCGGATAACATATACGAGTACACCATCTTGTGTACCGTGAGCGGTATGTAGTACCTGACGGGTTCATATGTTTGAGTAATATCATTACTCGCGTTGGTATGCTGCATTCACATTCATATTGATACATCACCGCGACATGTATCTCCACTTGGTTAACGATTAATCAATTTAATGACCTGACTCTCACACCCAGTGAGGCGTAGTATATGGGTCCCCTGACTTGCAAGGCGATGCGAAACGAGTCCATATTCAAACCAAACACATAATACGGTCGATTATTTGGAACCTACGCCCAGAACATCATGTCATCTTAACGAGATGGTAATTTAGCTCGCGATTCCATGATGACTTTAGATTGACCTCATACCATCCGCGATTGATTAGAGATTAACCAGGAAAGTCCATAAAATTGCCCCAGTTAAAGCCGATACAAGCGGGGAGAATAGTGTTGGAAACACTGTTTTTAAATAGGGCTACTCGGTTTAGGCCGGCCGGGCTGTCGAGCATGGCTCGCTTTGAATGTCGTTTACGGTCGAAAGTCGGATTTTGGATAGACTATTCGAGGAGATCTTTCTCTCTAAAAGTCTATTTACCAGGGACTTCAGAATAACTGGTCAAGTGGTATTGGCTGAGTTGTAATACAGAGTAAGTCTTGCCAGTTCGGAAAATCTTGCGGATAACTACACTCGGTTCAGGTAGGCGAGCGTACGAGCGTGCATTTCACGTTTTTGAATGCATTTCGAGTCAAAGGGTTGGAATTTGGATAGACTACGGACATATGTTCTCATATGCGTCTAGTTTGCAAAAATTGGAATCGATGATTAGGGATGGGTTCTTATATTGAAACAAAACGCAGTTGAAGGAAAAGCGAGGACGTCACGCTAAAACACGACATTACCACATACCAAAATCTCCTCGGATTGAGGGTCACAACCATACTGACCGTGCCTTATGCGGCCCCGGCGAAAAGGAATAAACGAATGGGAGGGAATCCATAACTCGCGTAAGCTTTGTTGGGATCAAAATTCATGATATTGATATACAGCAAATGGGGTTTTGACTCACCTCCTTTTCCCTTCTTCGCTGCCTTTTAACTGCCGATTTTGGGTTCACCCCATACTTCACTTAAATTCGTGAGCTGAGAAGCTTTGCCAATTCCTTGTCCTCTCTTCTCTCTGAGTTCACCAATTGTTCTAGCACTTTCCTCTCTTGGTTTGATCCGTTCTCCTCTCTCTCATTCAAACTCTATGAAACCGCATTCTCCCCTGTGATTAAGGCGCTTCAGCATTGTTGATCATGTGTCTCCCATGTGCCTGAACACACACCACTCACATAAATGAGCTCTGAGAGTGTTCACTTGACTCGATGGTCGGTGGGAGGTGCCTGCAGCTTACATTGATCGCTTTCGTTTCCATCTGAAATAATTGAAAAATCTCTTGTCTGCTCTCTCATAATTCGGCCTTGATTTAATAGTTCAACTAGATTTCTTGAGATGATTCCAACAACGCGATCCGTTTCATCATCCGAGATCTAGAGAAAATCCGGTCTCTTGTTTGGACTATCCCAAAAAAATTACCGGCCTCTTGTCCGGGTTTCACATTCTCACCCCCTTAAAAGAATTTTGTCCCGAAATTCCCGCATACATACACATAATCAAACACATGCATATGCAACAGTCATTTAAAACATCGATGGCCCAGAAAGCAGCAGTATTTCCTCGCCCCGAGCAAGCAGGGATGGTTGGCCCGAATAGTGTCATCACGCTCCCATGTCGCCTCCTCAACTCCTTGGTGCTGCCACAACACCTTCACAAGTCTCACAGTCTTGCCACGCAAAACTTGCTCTCGGCTATCCATGATACGCACTGGTCCCTCCTCGAAGGTCCCATCTTCATCCACAATAAGCTCGCCACGATCCCGTATGGTCGGATTTGGGTATACGGGCATGAGGCGGCGTGAAATACCTCATGAACACGCGCACTTGGAAAAACTCGGCGATGCTAGCGGAGTATGCGGCCGCGCCCACCCTCTCGAGTACGAAGGTCCGATGTGCGACGCTTGACTTCCCTGCAGCTGGGACAGTGCTCTTCTCTCTAAGGCATCACTGCGAAGACATGATCGCCACCTCTCGGGAAGACTACCAGAGGTTGTTATGTATGTCGGTAGTAACTCTTTTCTTAGGCTAAGAGGCGGTGGGGCCTTAAAAGTGTCCAGTCCACCTTCTCAGGGGTGTCTGAGATCAAATCAAGACCTTAGTGGAGGGTCTCTTCCCAACCTCTGTCACAACAATCGGAGATCTGTGGCCTCACCAAGTATAATGCCTCGTAGAGGCGCCATGCGAATACTCGCACGATAGCTGTTGTTGTAAGGCAAACTCTACCAGGGCATCATCTCCAGGCTACCGCCGAGATCGAGGCGCGCATGATCGTGGCATGTCTCTAAAATTTGAATAGTTGGCTTTGGCCGACCCGTGTGCGAGGATGAAGCGGTACTCATTATTTCTTGTGTCCCGTGGCCTTTTGGAAACTCTTCTAAAGCGGCGTAAGCCCAGGGACGTCAGATAATATGAGCTAGCACTCCATGTAGACGAATTATTTCTGTTATCTCTGACTGAAGAATTCTCGGGTGGTGGTAACGCTAATTGGAAAATGTCTTGACTTAGTGAGTCGAGTCCTGTTGGCAACCACAAAGTGGCCAAAGTGTCTCACGCGATGTGTGGCAAGTGGTGCAGAGAGTCCCGCAAATGGCGTGCTCTGCTTCGCTGTGTTATCTGTCATTTTGCGGGTAGCCACTGTTGTCTCTGGTCTTTCGACGCAAAGCGGCGTGAGACAGACCACGTGTGGGACAAACGAATGGTGTGACGATCCAGAGCGTGCCTCTTCGTCGCTTTAGTATCTTGGCGACCCTAGATGCGTGATACATCTTCGTGCCACACGATTTGACCAACGAGGAAATGGTGGAACTCCACAGGATCTCGCCATGCCGGCACCAACTTCAGGGAGACACGATTCAGTCCACGAAGCCGAAGGCCTATCTGACCCAGATTGGCGACCTCTCGTTTTCATTGCCGCTAACGCGCGGTCACGGTGGACAATAACTGCGTGCCGTCCTAAGCTGACAATAACTTTGCCGTGGTGCAAAGGCGTAGCCACGGACTCGACATACCGAGGCGGATCCGCGTTGTGTTGTGGCCAATTCCGCCCCGTGTCGATCATGTGAAACTGGAACGCTGTTTTAACGTGGTACTCCACGTTGTGGTGTTGCATGTTTGCGTTGCCGCGGATGAATGCAGTGGGATAAATAATCTCGACTTTTTAACCGCCCAGCGGCACCTCATTAAAGTTCTCAGTAGTGGAAGGCATCTTTTTGTTACTCTTTGGATGAAAGTTCTGCCCCTTGGAACACCCTTCCTTCTGATAATGGCGCACTTCCAGAGCCTTCCAGTAGGCAAGTGGCGCCAAACTCACGCGTATCAGTGTGTAAAGATGTGCGCTCTGTGATTCTTCCCATTGCGAACCGCTGGCTTTGACTTTCCGGAGCGCCAGAACACATCCCGATCCAGATCATTGAAGCATCCTGACCTTTGTGTACCTGTCCCGCTGGGACTATCAGAATGGAGCGATAGCCTCTCCCAAATTCTGGAACTCACTCATGATGTGACCTTGAAGCCTGGGGTTGATTGACCCTTAGCTCATGGAGCCATGTGTTCATTAGTGCTTCTATTGTGCCACCAGATGAGTGTCTCTCTACTGGGGGCTGAACCATATCTTAAAATGACCGGCTCCGGGCTGTACATCCATCTCTAGTAACCAACTATATTACAATAGTTTCAAGGTTAACTACATGATTAGTGCCCAAAGTGCTATTTTGATCCCTTTATTCAAGATAGGTTTTGAGTGCTTTTTGCTCAATCATATCGATAAACTCAGTTGGTGTGAAGTAGGTCATGATCTCACTAATTATTGAGTTTGTTTTGGGTGTTCTGAGGTTTCGGTGCCCTCGGCCAGTGGTTGAATTTTGATAATCAAGATATGTCTTAAGTCTTTGAGGATTCACGGTGTTTTGACCAAATGTGCAGTGGATGTAGAAGAAGGATCGGTGTGGCGGGACGAGAGAAATCGAGTTTTCGCTATGATTCTGCCGAAAATTTTGTGTTTTGGAATTCTTGATGCCGTGACCAGTTTGATATATTACTGTCCCTTATATGAAAGCGATATTGCAGGCGTACATTTGTATTTTTCACTTTGGGTTGGGCCATATCAGCCCCATCTTTGTAATACTAAAACGACTTTTTAAAATTGATCTGGTTTTCATGAAACTTAGGTACAGGTTCTTTTTACTCTCTTATCTCTCCTCTTTCTTTCATTTCATTTTGAACATATGAGGATGACAACTCAAGGATGTATTAAACCTCATAGCTTTTGAGGAGGGTTGTAAAATAGTTTAAATTTATTGAGTTGTCATCTTGCTTTGAATATTCTGGTCTGACATTTATGGTTCCCAAACTTTCCAATCTAGGGTTTAATGCCATTTAATATCTTTCCTTGGTCGATACTTGTCATGCTTTAGGTTTCGAAGGGCATTCTTGAAAGTGTTGATGACGTCCTTCAGTCATTTACGAGCCATTGAAATGAGGATTCTATTAGGGTTTTCATGAATGAATGAGACTTTGTCTTAGTACTTGGTTTGACTCGAAAATAGGAGTGGTTAGGGTTAGGTTTATAGCTAAACAATCCAGGTTTATTTTATTATAGGTCATTTTCACAATGGGGAAATAGCAGGGACATTTTAATAGCCGTGTTAGTACATTGTGACCAAGCCTTGATGTTTTCATTTCACACTTCACTTTAAACCATTCTGAGTCGACCAGGCCAGAACAGCAACAGACCTCGGCTGTTTTTGTAAGTCAGAAAGTCAGGCTAAAGCCTCATGTTTCGAACACTAATACCGTCATTCATTGGGATGAAAGCGCCGTCCGACCACAGGCGGCTATCTTTGCGGTGGTTTGACTACGGTGGGAGGAACGCAGAAACAAATATTGTTGATTAGCTCACCTGCGTGCCTGCCGAATCAAATGGCGTGGATTCTGCCGGGGATGGTGCGGAAAACTTCGTTTGATGAATCGATGTGTTCTTAATCCCATTACAAGTGTTGGTATTCGATCCTTTTTGAATTAAGGTATTAAGAGTATGAGTTTTCTTCATGGCGATTCACCTTAACGTTCATACGTGGTTTTTATCTAACACTAACCTTTTTGCAAAGTTTGCTTGTGTTCTTTGTTGTGTCTAATTTTGTGTAACAGTGTTATCAGACAACTGGGACCAGAAGGGACATCCAATTGGGCGCAAAAGAGTGAGTGCACAGTTGAGCAGAAGGCTGTGTGAGATGGGGACACACAGGTGACCAGTGGATCCTCTACGAGGAACAGGAGTCGATAAACACCCCTATGAATCCAATGGCTGTGTCTACGAGGTCGATGAAGAAGAGACACATCGCCCTCTCACAGAGTGAGTGCTCCTTCCTGTCATACCTCTGCTTTGGGGATATGTGGCGTTGAAAGGACCCTACTAGTGCCCACAACTTCCCATTTCATGGGTATGGAGAAAATGAAAAATCCATATTCACACGTAAAGAGGTTTTGAGGAGGTGCCATAACTTTTAGGAGGAATAGCAGACATGGAGTTGCTCAGTGAGGCATTCAGTTGACCCTCGAGACCAAACGAAATGAAACCAAACTCACGGCCAGGAAACGATTCGTAGATCTTCAAGCTGAATTTTTGAAGAAATTCTTGATTGCCACAGACCAGGTTTGAAGGCGGATCTACTTACTGAAACATGTGATGAAGTGCGATGCTAGGAGATTCTGGTCATCGATGCTTGTCCACATCATGGTTTCGACACTGGATGTTAGTGAATCGTTTCTATAATGGTATGTCCCCTATACATGAAGCAAGCTACTTGCAGAAACCATGTGTGATTTTTAAGTAAAAATCCAGATTAAGTACATGGATTTCTTGAGTTATGTGAATTTGAAACTTCAAGGGATGGGATGAGCAGGCAGGGAGAGGTGGAAAATGAGGCCCTCTCATTACACACACGAAAGGGAGGAATTTTTGCGCTTTGGAGGACATGATAAGCGAAAATCTCAGCGAAGTAGCTAGGAAGGTGGAGTTGCAGAAGGAAAGGAGGCTCCGTGAAGCGGTGGTGACCATTCGTGTGACTCACTTATAAGATCGGGCGGGTCAAGCGGAGTTGAACAATCAGGATGCTCTGATATAAGTGACCTTATTGAGCATAGGATGTCGAGTGATTGTTTTTATAGCTTATTAACACTTATATTCATATAAATATTTATGATCCTTTGTGACCCAATTCACATGGCATTGGTTACAATATCAATGAAACTAAAAATGATAGGTATAAACATCATAACATTTTTACATTAGTTTACAAAATTTCATATCAAAATAAGACCTAGGTCTTCTTGGTGTTTTATGTGTGTGACCTTTATTTCAGCGATGTGGATTGTCTGTCCTGTTTTTCCTCTTACGTACTACATGGATTGAACACGGGTATAAAGCTTTGCATTAAGTGGAATATGACTTCTGTAAGAGTCACTACACTTCATACCAATGCATATATACATATAATAATGCAGATTCTTGTCATTTCTCATATATATATTTATCAACCAGGTTTCATTTCTTATTATCTTAGGATACTTTTCATGAAATCTTGTACTGTGCATTCTGGCTGTATCTGTCAATACATAGCGGTCTTGTAGCTTTATATTCTCTTCATTTCCTTTACATATACGTCATTTCTTTTATGTTTCATGCGCATAAACCTTAGGGTGGATACGGGAATCTTGCATAATCCGTGAGGGACCCAGAAGGTCTTATATTCAACGCTAATATGAAATAATAGTGATCCATGAGGGCCAGAAGTAGAAACATTTGTAAAATATTATGCCGAAGAATTGTCATCACTATTAAGAGGCGTTTGACCCTGTTCATGAGGCTGGGAGGCGGCCGTAGCCTCATACTCACCACAGAGGCCACATCAATCTTGTAGGGTGATTGACTATTCCATGAGGGCGGATGTGGTGACTTCGGAGCCACTGGTCAAGCAGGATATAATCTGTTGACTTGCGGTCCCAGATTAGAATCTCATGATATCTTTCTGGGCATATTTCTTCCTAATAGGCATGCCCATCTATTATCCCTCTACCGGCGGGTTCTAAGCGAGAGAAATCAACGTGTATTTATGCACCGATTATATATCTCGTATTCGAATAATTATTGTCATTCGGTAATCATATGTGATACTCTATAAAATGCAATCATTTATTCATATCTTTCGTTTTTCATATCTCATTACATCATAAATAACTATGCTTACCATGTGTATGTACGCGAGTTATTGTAAAATTCATATCAGGCATTCCCTAATCTGATAAGTATGTTTACACATACGCCTACTGTTTTCCCATGTTTCTGGGTCATATAGGTTCCAATCTTATCAAGCTTCCTTCTAATCTATTGATGGATTCTTGACTCAATGGGCTTTCCCAGAGTCCGAAGAACACGATGAATTTGGCTTGAGGAGTTGCATGACCTTAGAAGTTGGGATCATGCCTTGATCGATCTTGACGAGGCGGCCGGCCTGACGAGACAGCTGAGCTGTCGTACTCAACTCCTAACACCTCGGTCTGACATCAGCCCTCCTGGGCATATGGTTATTCTTGATAATGAACTCACGGTCCGAGACACTAATCGGAGTTCAAGCGAGAGGGTTATGGTGCCCAGTTGGTCATCTGTGTTGATCTTGACAGTGACGAGCCTTGTTTAATGAGTCGCGTTTAATGATCTTGTTGGCCAGTTTGATGTGAGTCACGTTTGATGTGAAGTCTTGTTGTGAGTCTTGTTTAATGACAGTCTTGTTTGATGGTTGCCACGTGATCTTGTTTGATGTGATCACGCATTTGTGGCCAGTCTCTTTAATTTGATGGCCAATCTTGTTTGATGACAGAGTTAATTTGTGATCTTTTGTTTGATGGCGATCACTTGTTTGATGATGGCGAATCACTGACGGCGATGAGTCTCTTGTTTGATGGCGAGTGGCCCAGCGAAATCTTGTTTGATGAGGACGTTTGGCGACTTCCTCCACCCGTTCCAATTTGTTTAGGAAAAGAAGGCCATGGCAATTTGAGAGTAGGAGCAAGAAATTAAAAAACCCTAACATCAAGTTCTGCATTGATGTGGCTACAATTCCTGAAGGACTCACTTCCATATTCCCTTTAATTCCTGACCACAAAACTCAGTTCTGGTCAGATCACGCATATGATCGAAATGATAGGGGAATTTTACGGTTCAACTTCGCGACTAGACCGCTTTGAACCCATATTTGGAAGACCTTAAAGCTCTTAACTCAACCCTACAAGAAATGAGTTTAGGAGTTCCCAAACCCAAACCATACACAAGATAGAGAGTTCTTAACCATGTATCTAAACCTTATAGTCCAAAACTATACTCAAATTCCATACAACCCAAGACATGTATCCATACTCAAATTTAGTAGTTCCATACTTTTCTATACCAAATCATAGTTTCATACTTTTCTATACCAAATCATAGTTCCATATCTGTAATCTTCTTCTTCTTCTTCTTCTTTATTGTTTCTTTTTATTTATATCTTCTCTCTTATTAAGTGTTTGTCACTGCCAAGGGACCAGAAATGAGAATCATTCTTTTAGTGCTTTATAACTCCTTGATCTTATCCAGCTTTATTTTTGCTTTGGTCACTCCAGCTCTTATAATATTTGCAAATCAGTTTATAATATTTTTTTATTTTAGCCTCAAATCTTCTTTATTATTTTAATTTAACTTATACTTTTCTATTTTGGTACATCAACATTTTATTCAGAATTATTAATATACCTTTCACGTTTATTATACCGAAACATGTTATCATGTTAGGGTGTGGTGGAGTGTTGACTCTCCCCCTTGAGAAAATAATTTCGTCCCCTCGAGATTTCGCACGATTCAAGGTTAGGATCTTTGTGCTCTCGTAGTTGGCAAAGCCCTGGCGGCTGGCTACCTACGTGAAGGTGTTGCCCGGAGAACTTCACTAATGGTACTTGTTTGTTCATGTTTGTTTCCTCCTAGTTACCAGGAATAGTGTTTTGAAACCCTCGTCATATGACAAATGTACTTAGCCCTTTGTATCTCTTTTGCTTTGGTAGTGAGTATGTGGGTGACCTCTGTCGAGCGGGTATCTCAGAAGCATCGACACATGAAGCATGGTGTATCAATTTGGCGGCTCGTGGGAGTGCCAGCTAAATGCTCCTGAGGGCCCGATACGTTACAAAATCTCATATGGCCTATGAACCTTGGACTGACTGCCTTCTGACCAGGCCTAAGAATTTTCCTCCATGGTGATAACTTTAAAGACTTTGTCTCCGCATTATATTCAATATCTCTCTCCTCTTTAGGTTGGCACCGACTTGCATACATCCTTTAGCGCGCTTTAACCTCTGTAGAATAACTTGTACTTTCTCTTACGTATCTTTTACTATGTTACACGGACCTCTATCAGTTTATGCTCATTCGATTACGTCCAACACACGGGGAGTTAAGATTTTATTATACAAAGCTTCATATGGTGCCATACCAATGCTTGAGTGAAAACTATTGAAATATGGCGTTAATCAGTGGAATATCACCCGTCAAACTTCGAAAATTCCATGACGACCTCGAAGCATATCTTGAGAGCACTTGAATCAATCTCTCTGATTGTCCATCGTTTCGCGTTGAATCAGGTACTAAAATTCAGCTTAATTACACAAAAACATTTTATGGTATTCGAGAACCTTGATGTAAATCGCGGATCTCTTTGTCGTTGATGAATGACGAGCCGCACGCGTGCGATGCTGCAAATTTCATCACGGTTCTTCTTCAATGACTAAGTGATCAGAAACGCAGAATAGTAATTCATTTTGTGAGCACTAAATGGGTGGAGCTTTGTGAGACTCTATCTACAATCACCCAGAGACGAGTCATGTTTGTGACATGTTGAGGGAAAATGACCCCAGTCCATGAGTACCAACGTTATCCGGCTGTTTCCAGAGGTGGAGGGGTTTAACAAACACATTGGCATGATGTGCTTCAGCAGTGACTTAAACACAGTGTCGACATGGGACATATTAAGGTGCATCTCTTTTCATTCCTTTCCATGATAAGTGTTCCAAGGTCACAATTTGTCGTTCCATCAGGGGTTCTTGTTGAAATCTACAGTGTTGTAGCCCTCAAATAACAGCTTTTCTTTGGCTCTTTATCATCCTTACACATGATACAAACACATCTGAACTTCGACTTCTTTCTCTACAAACACTTTCGGGGTCTTGCTCTCGCCATCTGCAACAGGCATGGCTTTTTACGTAACCTTCACCAATTTTCTGCTTGTAGCGTATAAATCGTTTAGCTTAAAGCGGGTTTGGGCCCCCAATTAGTAACATAATCAATCATCTCTGTCTCAGATCACTTTGTCTGTATTGGCGTTTATACTGTTGTCTTTTGTTAAAAGCGTGTTACTATGTATTAGCCTTTCGGATGATGAATGTGATCTGGATCTCATGATCATTTGTCTTTCACAACCACCTCGTGTCTGCAGATTTAACTCTTTGATTAGCGAGTACTTGAGATCTTATGATTGGATTAACAAATTCTACACTTTTCCCATTGTAAGTGGTATTATTATGCTTCGAAACGAACCTTTAACGCATTAACTCTAGGTCCTTGGTGGGTTGTTTTTGTTCATGTTTCGGCGTCTGGGCGCGCAAACCTACTTTCTATGCCGTGCCAGCAGCATCCTAAACCGATGCGAGCAAATCATATAAGATGTGCTCTTTCTGAGTGGAACAGTAATCGATCTTTGGGTTCTTGGTATCCTTTTCATTGTTCAAAACTATTCGACACGTTTGTACATTCATCAGAGCTTCATTGCTGGAAGGATGAAAACTTGGTGGCGGGGATGCTGTTGAAAGCTCTCATGACATGTTGTGTGGCACAGAGGTAGGCAGAGAAACTTCTATAGCCTCGGTTACATTTTGAGGTGATTCCAATTCTGGCAAAAACATCTGTGGATCAGCTCTCTCTTGCCCTCACGGACACAATGTGGCCTAAGAGATGGGACACTTCAGCTTTGGCGAAAATAAACTGTGGAAAGCAGCATATCTATTTGTACTTCTCTTAAGTCTCAAAGACTATTACAGGATCTTTTGTTCATGATTCACATTGCATCTTCCAGAATACATAGGATCTCTAGTATTAAAAAACCACTGACAGTTGCCCAGATGCAGATCCACCAGATTGGAAAACTACTATTAAAGTCAAAATCCATAGATCATTATGGGGTGGCTCAAATTGATGTGAATAGCATGAAGTGAAAGCTTATTAATGACCATGGGTTTAATCTGATCTTGACACATCTATTCCTTTACCCTCAGTGATGTTACCTTTTACAGTCAATGGAGGTCTATCTTTGAAAAGACACAGTAACAACGATCCAAAGATCTTCCAATTCTGGCGATGTTTGTTTTCCACATCACCTTAATGATCTTGAATCGAAGTAATTGCATTGATGAAGTGCTACCATCATTTCTTTAAATAAGCAGATTTTCCCAGGGAGACACACCTTCAAGTTGTCAAATCCTTTATCTAGGGTTCTTGATTGAGCTCACTTGCTCTTCGGCTGGACGGGACTGCTCCACATCTGTGGTGCCACCGGCATGAGGGACTGACTGTGCGAATTTCTATGGCTGAGTCACCTCTATATGCAGAATACACGGTAGCTCTTACGGGGAATACGTAAAATTCCCACACTCTTGGGATCTTTTACGCATGACGGTACTCTCTGTGGAGTCGGTATGCCGAAACCCAAAATGTCTCACATCCTTTCCTCATAATTATACAGCTTGTGTATAGTGGAATGACATTAGACATTATGATCCATGCCTTGTACTATTACCTCGATTAGTTGGAGCATCTTGGCCTTCACGTATGCATCACGATCATTGGCTCAAGGTGGCCAGACAGCTTGATCCATTCTGAGCAGTCCGTCGAAATTCGGAATGGTAAGGTTATCAAACATCAGATGAAATCTACTGACTTGTATAACAAATAGAACCCAATTTCACATATATGTTGTTCACCTCAGTTGTTTGCCCCAATGGGGACTAGTTACACATGCATGTCATATCTTTGTTTCTCCATTCTTTGGTACTTTGGTAAAATACATCTGTACACATATGAATGATGAATCAAGGGATCTGTTCGCATCATCTACCCATATGTCATCTCATGTTGTGCCATTTATAACATCAGGCATTCGATCCTCGAGCCTTCATGGCATGTCTTTCTCTGATAAGTCTCTTCCTTGCATGAACTGGGATGATCTTGCTGACGCTTCATGCCTCCTCATTCTCCATCTTTGAGATGCTGAATCACTCTGACCACTACCGTCCTGAGTGGGAGGATGGTGCGCGGATACTCTACCACTTTACTTGTTGACCATTATCCTGCTCTCAGGACTTGTGCACTCAAATGGGGCTTGCAGAAAGCACCTCTGTGAGTATCATATGAGCCTCAGGAAATGCCTTTTTTTTTTTGGCGATGAGGGCGTGGGGTACATCCTATATCCATTTGACTTCTCTATCTTGGCCTCGTGTTACATTGGACCTTTGCCTTGCCTACGAAGCGGGTGTATAATGTTTGGTACAGATTCTCACTCTTTTTCAGGAGGATTGAAACTGCCTCAACTTCTTCCTTTTGAAATCTTTCCTTTTTCTTTGCTTTCGTTTCAGTCTCTCTTTCGTTGCATTGGACATTTTGATAAAATCCATGTTTGGGAGAGAGAATAGTAGTGCAGTACCTCTGGGTGGATCATACGGTCCATCTCAACAGTTGCTACTGTAGAAATGCTACAATTGGGACCAGATCCGGTCTGCATATTTACTAAGATGGCTAAATTCTCTTTTTCATATTAAATGCAAATAAACTCTTCTTCAAATTTGAGGCCCATTCCTTGGAATCCTATGTCACCGTTTGATATTCACTTTGTCTAAACTCTTGAATAAGAATTTAGTCATGGGTTTGGAATCAACCGGACTTTGTACTACTTTGTAGCTAATTGAAGGAGCGCACATATCACTACAATTCAGGAGGGTTGTCTGACTTACCTCTTCGATACCACCTTTTCTAACTTTTAACCAAGATTGACTCTGACTCTTTGCATACTCGATATGGATTCTCTGTAGTGTCTTCTTCTTAGTAATAAGTGGGCTTTGGAGGCGATTGATGTCTAAGGCAGGAGGGCATGTCTTGCCGATATTCTGTACTACAGAAACATAGCTAAGTCATTGGGTACAGTACTACGAAGGTTGGTGACCAACACCAACAGCCTGCCGGGTTAACACTCGCGGCGAAGCTTCTTCGGGACGATCCATATAAACAGGGACTTATCCAATGGGCCACATACTCAAAACTTAGAGCACCTATCGCCTTATATTCCTATTAAAATTCATTCTCAGTCTAACCACAAACTTAGCACGCCAATCTGACTCACAAATCTCACTATGTAACTTGCTTTCTAAGATCAAACCCAGATTGGGAGATCACTCTCCTCAGTCTAATACCTGCCTGCTTAACTGGCATAGATGTAAATGGGGATCACTTTTTATATATTGCACATGTTATAATGTTAAACACGGAAATTAACATATTACATTGCTGGCAGGTTACAGAAATAATGAAGCTCCGATGGAAATGTTGACATCTGTAAATTTTATTGTTGCAAATTTCATATCTAGCTAAAGGTCTTCCGTTGACTTTATTGTTATTATTTATTTCTTGATGATGGATTGTCTGTCCTCTTTGTTTTCCTCTTTTATTTTTGGATTGAACACAGGTGCTAAAAAGCTTTTTAAGCTTAGTGGGAGATATGACTTCTATTAAGAGTCCTTTACACTTCTTAAAATGCATATAACACATTATATTAGTCCCAGTTAACGTCATTCTCATATATCTCATGTAATCATAACGGTTTCATTTCTTTATTATCCTTCCCGGATACTTTTCATGATCTTATTACTTTTACTTCTTGTTCTTTATATTGTATGCTATCGTCACATGCGATTATATATACCATATTCTCTTCATTTCATTTTTTCGTCGTTTTCTTTGTGTTTCATGCTGTATAAACCTTAAGGTGAATAGAATGCTCTGTCCATGAGGTGAAGGTCTTGCATTCTTTATGTGGCTTGAGTGATCCATGCAATGAGGCCTTGTTGTAAAATATTATGCAGAGAGATTATCATCAACAGTGGGAGGCAGGTGACTGTCCGTGAGGGGCGGGCGTAGCGCTATGTGTATTATCTTGAAGGGTAGTAAATCCCGTCAGAGCGGTGGGCCCACATTCCATGGACTGGGAGCGATGTATGGTGACCCTTTACAGACCACACGATCAACAGGATCATCATTGAAACCCACGAGATTCGATTCGAATATCTTGATATCTTTGCATATTTGATAACTACTAATAGGCGTACATATCCCCTCACCAGGGTTCCTATTGGGGTGATCTTATTATATTTGTAACATTATATATCTCATATTCACGAATAATTATTGTCATTGGTGTCATATGTGATATATAAAATACAATCATTGTTCATATCTTTTCATTTTTCATATCTATTTGCATTATCATCATGTAGCACCATGCGCGCCAGGTTATTTACTGGGGTGATTATATGGAAGACATTCCCATGCAGCTAACTATGTTTTACATGCGCACCACTCATTTCCCATTGTTTAAGAACTAATATGGAGTTCCCAGTCTGCATCGGCTTTGTCTATTGATAGGATTCATGAGCTGTGGGGCTTTCCATGAAGGTCTCCAGAGGCTGCCACAATCGGAGGTTAGCAGAGGGAGTTATGACTTGAAGTTGGAGTTCCATCGCGGGCCAGTCCAGACGAGAGGCGGCTACAGATGAGACAGAGCTATTTGTCTGTGGAAAACAACCAGCACACCTCAGATGCAGGCGCGTCTGTGTATTATCCTCTCAGGCATGATTATAATTGCCAAACTCAATGGAAGCCACTTGGGTCGAGAACACAATGGGTTCAAGCGAAGGAAGGAGTTATGACCTTAGAAGTTGGAGTCATGCGCGAAGTCGATCTTAATGATGACGAAACCTTGTTGACGAAATGCTGTTTTGACGACGAGTAATCTTGACGCGAAGCGTCGCGCGACGACCAGTACTATTTGATGCGGCGATGTTTTGTTTGTTGGCGATGCGTTTGGCGATCTGACGATGGCGAGTCTTATTTGGCGGAAGTGCTGACAGCGTTCTTTATTTGATGTGAGTTCATTTGGCGAAGTCGCTGTTTTGACGATGATCGCATTTGTGGCCGATCTTTGTTTTGTCAATGAAGTCTTGTTGTTGGCGGCGTCACTGACTGGTAGCGGATTTGTTTGTGATGCTTGTTTGATATTGATCTGCTGTTTGATGGCCAAATATTATTTGACGCCGTCTTGTTTGATGATAAGCAGAGAAATCTTTGTTTGACGAAATCTTTGTTTGATAAACCGAGTTACGAATTAAGCCGAAATCGCTGTTGGCAAACAGTCTTGTTTGATGGCAAATCATTGTTTCAGACGATCTTGTTTTGATGGCGATCTCTTGTTTGGCGACTCTCACCATTTGTGTTAGATAATGATCATAGCAGTGAGTCTGATAAATTAAGCGGCATCGAGTTCATTGTGATGTAGCTCTGATTTCACATAAGGACTCACTTCCGAGATTCCCTTTAATTCTGACCTAAAAACTGGTTTCTAAGATCGGATGTTTGCGTATGATGATCGACAATAAAATTTGAACTCTGTGGCACTGCTTTGGGCCCTACCGAGAGAGAGCACATGTTTGGGCGTGCAAAGTGCCTTAACTGAACCTACGAGAAGCGGAGTTTGAGAGTTCACGAGCCAGAGCCTTTGCAAGATGAGGGTTGCAACTATATATCTAACCTTATAGTCAAAAGCGCCGCCATTCATACAATATTAGGACATGTATCGGTACTGGAATTCCCCAGTAGTTCATGCTTTTCTATATACCAGTCATAAGTTCTTACTTTATCTGATCACTTTGTTTACACACGTGATCTTGGCATTTGCCTTGCCATTATTATTTGTATATTTATATATATTTCTCTCTTGATAAGATGTTTTTGCTCTCCTTTCTCAGGATAGAATGGGATATTTCTTTTGATTCTTGTCCTTAATGATCTTATCCCTTTTATTTTACTTTGGTCCTCCCAAACAACATAATATTTGCAAATCAATTTATAATATTTTCTGTTGCCTCAAATCTTCTATTCCTTTTAATTTAACACTTCTTTGTTCTACTTTGTTTTTTATCTTTATTTTATTAAGATTAATACCTTCAGGTTTTGTTATACCGAAACATATTACTCAGCGATGGGGTGCTGATTTAGTCTGAAAACAACGAGCCCGACCCCGACAGTCAGGTTAATCGACCCTCACATTAATCGGAGAACATCATCAAATGCCAATCAGGTGAAGGATTTGATGTTCGAAATTTTGCAAATGTTGTAAGTTGATGCCAAATACAAGCCCGATACCCATGTGTTCTCTGGTCATGAGTGGAGAAAAGATGCTTCAACCTCTCTGCAGAGCCTAATCCCTACTATGTGCTCCGGGATTTTCCAAACCATGGAGTTTGGTTCTCGTCAAACCACAGCCCACCGCCAGTCCACTTCTCAGTTAGACAAGCCATCTTGAATTTGAAAATGAATTGGTAGGAAATTTTGTGGAAGGAAGAGCAAGGGGGATCAATGCCTGATTGGCGCGGTGATGCAGAAGTACGCGGAACAAGAATAGATGGGCTTGAGGAGAGTATCTAAATGAGAGGTGACCTTTGGTGTTAGTCGCGAGATGATGATATTGCGAGTGGGGAGAGAGGAAGGTTCCTTCCTGAGCTGTTTTGCCCGATCGAAAGGGTTGATGAGAGATGGGTTCTGTGACAATTCAAGGATGGATGAAGTGAATCCATAATCACTAAATTGGAAGAATTCAAAACGACCAGTGCCCATGTTTGCTGAAGAAACATCTTTGGGAAAGGAGCTTTGGCACAGAGGGTGTGAATCAAAGCGATTTGGACAGATGGCTCTTATGTAGCCACCACCTCCATTTCAGGCACTAAAAGTGGGAAGAGGCATCGTGACGGGCATCACCAGAGTCACAAAGTTGAAGAAGTTGACCTTACCTCTTTGGACATACTTCGACAAGGTCCACCACTTTATCTAAAGTTTTGAATCTTTGTACAGTCAAAGGTTGGGCAGACAAAGGAAGAGAAAACTACCTCGGCAGAACGAGTCGTTGCCATGTCAGGCAGGGCCCCAGATCAATATAAGGATCCGGATCCACGATTTAGTGTGAAAACATTAGGAGGGACACGCAAGATAAGGCATTGCTGAATTGGGATTGGGTATTTAACTCTTGCTGTACCAGGTGTGGCAGTTAGGTTTGGGGAGGGAAATAAAATACCAAGCATCACACTTTGTGTGGCTGATATATCGGTGAGAAAAGAGTTCTGAGAATTGTGTTGAGGATGTGTTGGTGAGATTAGACCAATTCTACCCAGATGACTTTGTAGTGCCAAATCTTGAACCCGATATGGTGGGCCAGATCTCAGCCAATGTGATTATCGGAGAGCAGTTCGGCGCGGCCAGACACAGTGTCATTCTTGAGAAATGGGTCATGCAGCTCACGTTTGGCAGCATGACATTGGAGCTGAATATTTTTCATGAGTCTTGAAAGCTGGAGTTGGTAGAAATGAAAATCAGGGACGACGTGGGGAGTGTGCTGGTTGACCAATGGGGAAGCCAAGTATGGAGAATTGCAGAATTTTATTAACCGAGATGAAAAACGATTGTTTGGGTTTCCATAATTAATCATCAGGAAGCGGTTGTTAGTAAAAATCACACCTGAGAAGAATCAGCAAAGGATGACGTGAAGGCAGTAGCAGAAGCCTTCTTTAGAGGATTCTTAAGGAGCTCTCTCCTTGATGACCCAGTGAATGATTGATGAGTGGAACTGAGTTTGTTATCAGTGAGACCAAATTGCAGCTCGACTTTGTTGGAAAGTCAATTCATTTGGTGATTTTATTTTAGTAACTTTCGTTTTTTGATAATTTCTAAAAGTTTATGACTTTCATACAGGGGCCTGGATTAAATTTTATTTCTATTTTTAGGATTTCGTTAAAAATAATAATTAATTTTATTTTTTTTGTTTATATTTTGCCTAAATCAAATTCTTGTTTCTTCTAATTGTTTTTTCGCAGGTCAAGCAGACTGCCATTATACTTAAATGTGCCTTAGAGGTTTTCTACGTTTACCGGGGCTTTATAAAAGGAGAAGGGAGGGACCATTCACCTTCACTTCATCTTTCTTCCCTTGCCCCACCTGAGCCACTGCACTCGGGAGCCACAACTTGTCCTGAGCCACCGTTGCCGTCGCACGCGTGCCCGAGCCATTCCCGCCGCCCAAGGCCCCTGTCTCCTTTAGCCACTCGGGCCTCCAGTCCCGCACCTCGCTCCCGAAGATCAGCTGATCTCTTGTCTCGTCCCTGAGCCTCCCTGCTCATGCCCTTGCCTATGCCGCTCGTGCCTTGGTTTATCCCTGGTCGTCTCTCTAGCCTGCCCTAGAGCCGCACTACGCCGTGCCTTTGCCTCCCGTTCCCTCGTCTGAGCCCCGGCCCCAAAGGAAATGCCTGCAGGGCCCCATTGTCGTTCGAGTCCTACGCGCATCGCCCCGCCCTACCCCCGTGTCCTTCGCACTGCATAATGGTCCGCACTCGAGTAGTCCCGCTGAGCCCCGAGTCAGCTCTAGCACTCCAGCAGAGGAGCAGCCCGAAGTTCCACTCGGCAGCCTGAGCGGGCCCCCAGGAGCCCTCAGTGGGTCTGGGGAGGTATCGCACTGTAATGGGGACTTCGGCACCTTCCCCAATGCCTCAGCGACGATCCAGGAGGGCCCGGCCCTCCAAGCGGGCCCGTACATCAGGACCGGAGGAGTCATCGTCATCCAGGCCTCAGCCGTCACAGTCCTCGTCAGTCGCAGAGGCGAGTTCATCGCCCATCTTTCACCTTCTTCGAGGATCAGACGACCTCTTTTCAGTGGGACCCCGATTCCTGGAACTTCACCCACAAAGATTTCATGGAGAGGTCGTGGGATACGACGTGTCGCACACGACCTACCAATTCCTGCCTGGACTCCATGAGACTGACACGATTACTCCTTGGTCGTCGTACATGACACCGAGGCGCCTCTACTCATCCCCCGGTGGTGCTCTCTCAGCTCTACCACTCTATGACTTTCCTGGGAGCTGAAATCACTGAGCTCCGATTACCATCGATGATCTCCCAGATACCCGAGCAAATGGACATATCACCGCCTTAGTTTCATGCAATCGCAAAGGTGCCAATTCTGTGAGGTTACTCTGGATTGGCCTCAAATGACATAGAGGGAGATGGTCCGCATTCCGCCCGTGACACTACAACAGACCTCGTACCTTCCAGAGGCATCTCTCACCAGATGCTTCTCATCGGACACCGCTCCGACCAAACCCTCTTCCCGCGCTACAAAGACTACGCACGTAGGGGAGCCATACCGAGGCTCCACTCGTATCCCGAGGGACTCCGGTCTCGGCCCCTTGAGTTGGTGATGACCTCCTCGAAGTACATTTTGAAGATAAGGTCCACCGCAAGGGCCTGGCTCAAGGAGAGTCTACCCTTGTTGATGCCACGACCGGGCCGAGCCAGTCCCTGAGCACTCGCTTTCCAAAGGAGCCCCAGACGAGGGAGGACGATGCCCTCAAAGTCCCGGCTCTGTTGAGAGAGCCATGGTGATGCCTATTTCTTTTCTCCTCCAGCAGCGGGACTAGGAGGAGGTACCGGACGAGGAGGCGTGAGACCCCAGAGGGAGAGATGATCCCGTCAGAGGCATGGAGAGCCCAGCAGCGTGATTTATCTCCTCCATCTCCTCCTTCACATCCATCAGCCATAGCCCCTGCTGACACCCCCAGCCCATCATATACAGCGCAGCATTCTCCGGAGCATGTTCATGTCACTTAGAGGGAGCCAGTGTGTTATGGATGCCGGCCTGCTCATCGGGGCCACTGTATCGTGCATCGATGGATCGGTGGTCGCCCTAGCCGACCACTTGGGGCATCACATACCATGTCTCTCATAGATCACAGAGCCCTGGCTTCCCAAGATGTTCCCGCCCATCGAGATGAGCCGACAAGAGCGGCAAGAGTCTTCCTTAGACATGTCGCTTCACAACAGCAAAGAATGCATCCACCACCATCGCGAGAGTGAGGTGGTCACACTCCTATCTCTAAACTTTCCAACTCCTATGACACGCCTATACATTGGCCGAGAAAAGTTAGAGTTCGGAGGTTCTCTTATTATGTTTGTACAGTTTTTTATTTTATCAACTGCTACTTATTTTGTATAGGATTCATGTATTAGCCAATAGTAGGCAAAGGATATTTTTGCATGTTTAGCCATATTAAGCATGTATTAGCCATTTGGTTATATCAAAAGTTTTTACAAGATGATGTATAGCTTACTTATATCTTGCAAAGTACTTTTGTGTCTTCACTTGGTATGTCTACTTTTGCCTATAATTGAACAATTGAATTGCCCTTTAGTTGGAGAATTGAAACCCTGTATGTTACCTTAATGATAGGACAATTCCATGCATGATTTAGTTTTTGGTCAATTGAAATTTCAGTTTTCAACTTGAACATTCCCCCTTTAGCTAATTCACACACTGCACACCAGATTGTACCATTAGGCTGTGAAATTATATACCTCCTTTCACTTTGCAAAGCCGGCCTTAGATCTGTTGATAACCCATAATAGGTTTGTGCTACCCATATATGAAGACCACGTCGTTTTCCAAAAAGGAAAAGAAAAAGAGCAAAAAGAAAAAGAAAAGAAGAAAAAGAAAAATAAAAGCTGTGACGCTTTGCCTTGAAACCCGAACACGGTCCGAGGGGTATAAGGGTGAAAGCCTCAAAGCCCGAAGCGCCCTAAAACCTGATCAATGTCGGGAGTCACTGATTAGTGTTCGGTTACACCCGTGACGGGTAGAGTTTAGCGTGTCGTATGTGCTTAATTCTCGGGGTCATTCGAGTCCGGGTGAAGCCCGCAGAGTTTGTAGGTCATGATCCTTTGGCTTGATGCCCTAAACCCACTGGTTGGGAGTCATCTGGACCTCGCTACACCCGACTTTGGTGAAGTCGATATTAGCATTGCACCCTACATAGCAATCAAGGAAGAAATAAGAGTGAATATCCCATTTAGGCTAGAATGCCAGCTTTTGGCGCCGCGGCGCAGCTAATGGGGGAGGAACAGCTTTGCATTTTATCGCTCAAGCCGGTTACCTTAGGAACAATTAGATTTTGCGGAAATTCAGGTTGGCCTTTCTAGAACCGATGTCTCTAAAACTCGTTTCATAATGGTTTTCGCTTCTTCATGCCGGTTTTCATACAGGTGTAACACCATGCTAAAGGTAAAGCTTAATCCGTACATACACTTTTTGGACCCCAAATACACTTTTTTGTAAAAGCACAAAGATGCATCCCATTTTTTGTTTTAGCATTGCTAAGGGGCTAGCAATGTGTCGGTCGGGGGTGGATTAGCGCCTCTCAAAGTGCTATTAGCTTTGACTCCTATTCAAAAGATAGGTTGAGTGCTTTTCTTTACAAAGACTAATCATATCAATTAAGCCAATTGATGTGTGCAGTCCACTTAGTCTCCACTAATTCTATTTCGAGTTTGTTTTGGGTACTCATCAGGTTTTAAGCAAGTGTCTCACCAATTAGTTCGATTTTGATGTCAAGATATGTGCCGAATGCTGAGGATTCACAGTGTTTTCAACCAGAAATGTGAAGTGGATGTGAAGAAAGAAGGATGCAAAGAGCACACGGCAGAGAAATCCCGTGATTTCTATGATTGCTAAAATTTGGAGGTCATAAAATTTTCGCAATCATAGCTAAAATTTCGCAATCCTGCTGAAATTGAGAATTTTCGCCAGGCTAAATGAATTTCATCGTGCCTGAATAAATTTTCTCCAGCCGCTATCTCAATAAAAATTTTCGCTAGGCCAGCTTAAATTTCATTTTCGCTTATTTCGTAGAATTTCGCTTAGCTAGCGAAATTCGCTTGTTTTTGATAAATTTTCGCTATGCTACATAAACCCGCATACGAAATTCCTCCCCGTGTTTTTGAATTTCGATGCCAAATCCACCACGCTTTGATATATTGCCACCTTGTCCCTTATGTAAGCCAATATTTTAGGCATTTTTGTATTTTCACACTTTGGGTTGGGTTATATAAACCCCAACATCTTTGTAACCCTAAGCAACTTTTCATTCACTACGCTTTCCCAGCCTTTCATTTTAGGTTCGCTTCTTCTCTCTCCTCTTTCTTTCATTTTCTCACGCTAAACACCCCTCGAGGATGACAACTCAAGGATGCTGGCTAAGCCTCAGCTGGAAGAGGAGGTGGCTAGCTTGGTTTTGGGGTCAAGTGGTGTGTTATCCTCTTGCTTTGAATGTTACAGTACAACATTTATGGTTCCCAACTTTTCCAATCTAGTAGTTTATCGCCATTTAATATCTTTCCTTGGTCAATACTTGTCATACTTTAGGTTTCGTGGCATTCTTAATTAGTTAGATGCACCGACATCCTTTGTAGATGTTATCATTTACGAGCCATTGAAATGAGGTTAAATGTCAGGTTTTAAACTCAATGGACTTTGAATGCTTAGTACTGTTTGACTCCAAATCAGAGTGGTCTTCTGTGGTTAGTTTTATAGCTAAACAAAGATCCGGCGTTTTGGCTTTGACTATAGGCTATTTTCCTAATGCGCAGGAAATAACCTCGAGGGACATTTTAATAGGCCCTTAAGGCATCAAGCTAGTGACCCAAGTTTCAATGTTACCATTTCACACTTCACTTAAACCATTGCGCCAACCGTTGAACAACCAACCTCCCCTCGCTTTTAAACAAACCAAAATCCAAACTAAAGCCTCACCACTTTTCAAACACTAATGCAAATCATTCCTGCGGATGAAAACCCATCCTCGTGTCTCGACCCTAGACCGCTTATACGGCAAAGAGTTTGACTTACGCGTGTGAGAGAAACATAGGAAACAAATATTGTTGATTCCGCTCACCCTACCTTGGCACGAATCACTACACTCTTATACAAACACGTTTCATACCTGTTTTACAAAAATACGTAATCAAAGCTACATGCCGGCTTTCTTCTCAAAAGCGGCCTCTATTGAGCGTCGTCTTCCTGAATACTCCCTGTACCTGAAAGGGGGATCCCACAACGGGGTGAGCAATGCCCAGTGATATTTTCTCCTGCCCGGGGTTACCCTCACCTAAGTGCTCATGCAATGGCACACCAAACATTCAAGTAAAACATACAAGTCCCTACTCAAATGCCTACATGTTATAGTTGAAAATGTGACTCACCCTTTCCCACTTCTCGAGCCCTCACTGACTCCATCACGCATGCCTAAGCCAAGTGTGAGAAAACATTGTTTTCAAAACAAAAGGTTTTTGTTCCTAAAAACATAATGCCAATTTTCCGATCAAAATTCTATTAGACAACCCTCCGAGGTGAATTGTTGGATAACTCTCCGAAACAGTCATGGGTCATCCTCCGAGATGAGCAGTTGGACAACTCTCCAAGGCAATTCTTCGGAAAATCTTCCCATTAAATTCATTTGACAACCATGTTTTTCATGTCATGCACTCATACCTACTAATCTAGGTTACCCTAGTGCATATGAAATGCAATATGCCATTTCCTCACACACCATATACACATGTTAATATATTTACCAAGCATGCTACATTAACGAAATTCACCAAGCAACATGTTATTCTATCCATATATAATAACACCCAAAATTAGCTCACAGGTTACAAACAATTCGTACCATCTTGGAATTGCCCAAAGAATCGTTACCAATAAATAGCACACAACAACACATATAAGTCACATGAACAAATTCAACCCATCGGCCCTGATCATTATGGATTTAATTTAGATTTCACCACGTTAAATCCCAATCTTTAACCGAATACACTCCAGCCATTCAAAGTTCGAACATTCTATCCATTAAAATGGTTTTAGCTAAGGAATAAAAACAAGTGTGAGAAGACCCCTACTCGAAGTTTGTTGAAACTCCACAATACCTGCACCACGCCAGAAGCTCTTGAAAAAGGGGATCATCTTTACTCTTATCTCGCCCTCGAATGTGACGAACTCCGATCACTGACAATCTGTAGAGAAGCAGACTTCTAAAATCCTCTCCTTCTTCCCTCTCTCCTCTCTGTTTGCTCTCCCTCTCCCAACCGGTTGGTCAAGCATGGGTCAAGAGAATTGTCTTCTCACTTGCCACATGTCCAATTCTCATTGGCTCTTAGGATTTCCTTATCCTCTCATCCACCTACCATGGATTTCCATCCACTCACAAGGTGCCATGTGTCTCCTATAGCCCCACACTTGAGCTCATGTTTGACTAGCTCTCCACTTGACACGTGTCTCATCTTGAGCCACTCAAAATGCGCTAAGTGTCCCTCACCACTTCTAGTGCCTCGAAAAGTGAAATTTCTAACGCCTCGAATCACCAAATCTCGATCAAGGTTAGATTTTGCGAGACGATCTTAACTGAAGTCCAAGCCACATCCGAGATCTAGAAAATTCCATATTTGACCAAATTACTGCTTTATTATTTTTCAAAATTAGAATTTTCTGTGGTTTTACAATAGCTTTATCATCCCACAAATTTCGACTCCTTTCTAGGTCAAAACCTAGTCATAGGTGCAACTAATCGGGAGAAATCCTCGATGAATCTCCTGTAGTATCTTGCTAATCCCAAGAAGCTACGGATCTTAAAGACGGACTTCGGCCTCTCCCAACTCATCATTGCTTCCACCTTCTCTAGGTCCACTGATACGCCTGAAGCCGATACCACGTGTCCCAGAAACCTCACTGGCCACCCAAAACTCACATTTGCCGAAGCCTGGCATACAACTGATACCTCACAAAGCAGCTGAGAACAACTCTCAATGATCCAAAATGCTCTCGTCGACTTAGGAGCAGATCAAGATGTCATCAACAAAGACTACAACAAACTGATCTAAATAGGGCTAAAACACTCTTTGCGTGAGATCCATGAATGCAGTTGGAGTATTCGTCAAACCAAACGGCATCATTATGAACTCGAAATTCCCATACAGCGTCCGAAACGTTGTCTTAGGGATATCCGCCCTTAACTCTCAACTGATGGTAACCGGTGAGGAGATCAATCTTCGAATACACCCGTGCCCCTCTCAACTGATCAAACAAATCATCAATCCTCGGCAGAGGATACCGACTCCTGATTGTAACCCTGTTCAATTGTCGGTAGTCAATGCACAGTCAAAGGGTCTTGTCCTTCTCTTGCAAACTAACCTGAGGCCCTAAGGTGAAGTGCCTTGGCCTAATAAAACCCCTACCCATGTTCCTCAATTAGACCTTGAGTTCCCGCAATCCCCATCGTGCCATTCTATGTGGTGTCATTGAAATGGGCGATGTACCAGGGTGTAACTCAATCACGAAGTCTACATCCCTCTGCGGAGGTAATCCTGGTAACTCATCCGGAAAGACTTCCTCGTACTCGCAAACCACCCGAGGTAGAGCCATATCCCTCGTTTCGCCAGTAACTCCCGGCCTTCGCATGCTCAGCGTGGCCGAAAGTGCTTCCCATGAACAGCTCTCGCGAAAATCAGCCCAAGGCCATAACCTCCAAATTCTAAAAGTCGCGGATCCAATCCCACCTTCAGATCTGGATCACCCTTAAGCCGGAATGAAGCCGCATCCGAAAGTAATATCGTGAGGTGATCTCCAGCTCGGACAGAATCCTTCAATTTGCAGGAACCAATGGTCGGCTATCATCGGGTCCCTCCGTGAACGCTGAGGATGATGTGCCTGAACTCGAGGTTACCGGGCACCTCCCTAACCCCTAGCTGCATTAGTCTGTGCAGAAGTGGCTATCACAACACCCATGGCCTCTATGAAGGTATGCTAGTAAAAAATAGGTGGCGGTCGACCATCGCACCGTGGGCGACCTCTACGCCCCCGTCCTCTACTTGCCATCTACACAAGTCAAATAGCAAACTTAGAATCATTTTCGTGTCCTACTGTTAGTGCACATGCCAACCAATAATAGACATATTAACCCGAACCATCCGTTTGTTTCCCGAACTCTTAAGCTTACGTTTCTCAACCCTAGTGTTCGCATTTCCCTGCATACATCTTACCATGTATACAATTCACGCAAATTGTAACACACAATCATGCACATACAATCAAAGCATACACAAGAAAACACAGCAAATGCATGTCGTGATCTAACTCGTCCCGTAGCCCTAGGGTAACCTCCCACGACCTTAATAAATAAACTACATCCGATATCACTTCCCGAGCACTAGGTAATTCTAACCCAAGCTCTGACACCAAGCTATACCAAGCGATGATGCTCTTATACCCAATGACCATGACCTAAGGCTCCCAGGTACTCATGTGTACCTATGCTCCGGCTACCGTCGCTGCCGGTATTAGATATCAAGCACCAGGTAATCATAACCAGGCACTATACTGCAACTGCATATCCTAGCCACATGCCTAGCACGCTATAGGTAATCGTATACCTTAGCATTGATACCAAGTTGTGACACCCCAAAACTCGGGGTCCCGCCGGTCTCATCGAATTCGCTAAACATATGAATATTAGTCATTCCGAGCACATACACATACGTCTCATGTGTCAGACCATTCCTCGCTTATTTAATACATAAGTATACATGAATTACCTTATATAGTCCGGTAAGAGTCCGGAAGCACAACACTCTCTACATATGGTACTGTAAGAGTACATCTATTAGAACCAATCATGTTCTCATTATAAAATTGTGATATGTATTAAAACTAGTCACAGCCCTCATGATGTATACAAAATGACTAAGTTAAGGCCATAGTCCAACCCGCTTCAAGATCCCGACCTCTCTATAGCTAAAAGGGGGGTCCCACGACGGAGTGAGCTAAAGCGCCCAGTAGAGAAAAAACCTACAAGGGCTACTCCCCACGTAGGTGCACATGTAAATGATCGTGTCACAGACACACAAACATTCCAAACAGGACTATGTATCTAGGTTTGGAATCTACATGCCATATATGAGACGACACTCTACATGCCCCATGTACCGAGCCTTTCCGGGCTCCATCCCCACAAACACTGCACAACCTAGTCAACTTTAATCGACTCATACCACACACACCCATGATTCTCGTGCGTGATGCAAACCATTTTCCAAAAATCTTTTGTTTTATTAATTTAAACCATTTAACAAATCTGATTAAACCACTTTATTCAAAAGCATCGATAGTTCCGAGTAAACCGCGACCAAAAGCATTTGACAGCCTCTCCGATAAACCGCTTATCAAGCATTGACAAGCTCCGATAACCGCGATTAAAAGCATTGGACAAGCTCTACAAACCGCTTTAATTCAAAAGTATCGATTGGGCTCCGATAAACCCTGCGACTCTCTTGGACGTTGTCCATTTCCCGAGCCCGCACCATCAACACCATACGCAGTGTTAATTTACAACCAATGCACCCACACCAATGAAATGCGATGCTTGCCATGTAGTTATGCAATGCAAATGTGCCATTGCACTTTATACCATGCCACATGCAAGATGACCTCCACATGGATAACATATACCGTACACCATCTCATGTACCATGAACGACTATGTCTAAATGCACACAGCAATTCATATGTTTAGTCTAATATCATTACTCATGCTATTATGCTAGCATTCCACACATTCATATTCAATGCATCACACAAGCATGCATCTCCACAGTTCCTAACTTCAATTAAGTAATTTAATGACACAACTCACACCAAGGCCAGACATACGGGCCTACAACCTACAAGACAAGGCCAAGACAAGTCCATATTCAAACAAACACATACAAATTCCACTTTGGAACACACACCAAAGACATCATGTCATCTCTTAACCAAGAGATGATAATTTAATCCACAATTCACAATGGCTTTAGATTCAAGCCTCATACCATCACAACTAGGTGTAGAGATTAACCCAGAAAGTCACAAAATTTATGAATCAAAACCAATACAAAAGCAAGGAGAATAGTGTTGGAAACACTGTTTTTAAATAGGGCTACTCGGTTTTCAAATAGAACCGTAAACTATCGAACAGAGCTCCCTTTGAATGCATATTTTTATCCAAAGGAGTCAGGATTTGATAGACCTATTTCATGAGATGTTCTCTGTCTAGTTGTTCAAAGAACTAGAATAACTCATCTGGATTTATGTTATACGCGACAATATGAACAAAGTCTCGGGGTCAAGGAAAATACCGGACAATCTCTACTCCGCCAAATAGAACCAGAATCGACCTGGACATAGCTCCAATTTTGAATGCATTTGAGTCAAAAGGAGTTGGAATTTGATATACTATATTTCAAGGACATATGTTCTCATGCGTTTAGTTTAATTATTAAACTTGAATCATTCACCTGATTGTTACACGTTATGGGCCAAAACACGGTGTATGGGGTTGAATAAAAACTCGGAAAGCATCTCACATAAAAACACAACATTACCCTATACAAAATTCTCCTCCATGAAATCATAACCACTAAACTAAATGTCATTTCCATGGCCCCAAGTATAGAATAAACTAAATAGGGAGAGATCCCTTACCTTTGTAGCTTGTGATCAAGTCCTCGATCCTTCAACCTTACAACAATGGAGGCTCTTGGCTCCTCCTCCTTTTCCTTCTCTTCATTTCTTTCTTCTTAAATTTGTCCCGGGGTCTCTTTCTCTTCCTCATCCACAGAATTGAGCTGCCCAAAAGTAATCCTCCTTTTCTCTCCCCAGTTCACCAATTATTCTAGCACTTCTCGTTTGATCCATCTTCCTCTCATTCCACTACTCAAGCCATTCCTGGTGCTGAATGAATGATGGTATTTGGTGAGCAGGTTCCCATGTCTAGACACACACCACTCACCTCTATGTAGCCTACAAAGGTGACACTTGCCCTCCAATGGTCCATAAGTCATGTGCCACATGGCACCCCGTGATTAGCCTGTTCTATCTCGAAATGCGTGAAAATCACCACTGGCACTCATGCGCTTGTCCGTTCAACCAATTCCTCGCGAGACGATTCCAACGACGCGATCCGTTTCATTATCCGAGATCTAGATAAAATCCGGCCTCTCGCCCTGACCATCCCAAAAATTAGTCATGGTCTTCTGAAAAATACTTTTTTTCCGGGCTCACATTCTCACCCCTTAAAGAATTTCTCACCCATACGGTATGAATTTACAACCTCAATGCTCTCACACCCATGAAATGCTAGATGTTTTCCGCGGGCCGTTATGCAATGCAAATGCCATTGCACTTTGGCAATGCCACATGCAAGATGACCTCTACATGGATAAATATATACCGCACACCATCTCGTGTACCATGAACGATCATGTCTAAATGCACACAAACAGCTCATATGTTTAGTCTAATATCATTACTCGCGTCAAGTATGCCAGCATTCCAATACATTCATATTCAATGCATCACACAAGCATGCATCTCCATAGTTCCTAACTTCAATTAATAAATTTAATGACACAACTTACACACCCAGGCTGAGTCATGATATATCAGTCCCACAACCCGCGTGGATACAGTGCTGTTATGTTCTTGATATTCAAGCAAACAATACAGCCAATCCCAATTATTTGGAACACACACCAAAGACATCATGTCATCTCTAACCAAGAGACGACAATTTAATCCACAATTCACAATGGCTTTAGATTCAAGCTCATACCATCAACTGGTGTAAAGATTTAAACTCAGAAGTCACAAAATTTATGAATTAAAACCGATACAAAAGCAAGGAGAATAGTGTTGGAAACACTGTTTTTAAACAGGGCTACTCGGTTTTCAAATAGAACTAGAAACTGTCAGAACAGAGCTCTCATTTGAATGTATTTCTTAGTCCAAAGGAGTCGGATTTTGGATAGACCTATTTCAAGGAGATATTTTCTCCTCTAAGTCTAGTTTACCCATCAACTAGAATAACTCAATTCGGATGAGTGATGACCAAGTTATGACCACAATAAAGTCTTGGGGTCGAAGGAAAATAGATCGACAACTCTACTCGCCAAAACAACCGTGAACTGCTCTAACATAACTCCACTTTGAATGCATTTATGAGTCGAAAGGAGGTTGAATTTGGATAGACTTATTTCAAAGACATATGTTCTCATATCGAAGGCTTAATTCTAAATTGGAATCATTCAATTTAGATGGTTATGGCCAAGTATACAAACACGCATGGGGTCGAAGGGAAAATCGACAACATCTCACATAAAATACAAGATTTACCCTATATACGTAAAAATCACCCCATTGAGGGTCACAACCATATTCAACCAAATGCCATTTCCATGGCCCCAAGCAAGAATAAAACCAACAGAGAGATCACTTACCTTTGTAGCTTGTGGGATCAAGTCCCCAATCTCTAACTCACAACAATGGAGGTTTTGGCTCCTCCTCATTTTCCTTCCTTCCTTTATTTCTTTCTTTCTCAATTTTCTGGTTCCTTCTTCTTCCTCAGTCCATGAACTGAGCTTGCCCAGCAGCAATCCTCCTCTTCTCTCCCCAGTTCACCAATTTTTCTAGCACTCCTCTCTTGGTTTGATTCATTCTCCTCTCATTCCATTACTCAAGCCATTCTCATGGTGCTAGACACATGGCATTTGGTGAGCCATGTGTCTCCCATGTCTAGACACATACCACTCACCTCCATGCAGCCTACAAAGGTGACACTTGACCTCCAATGGTCCACAAGTCAGGTGCCACATGGCACCCTCGATTGGTCTGTCTGGCCACGAAATGCGAAAACTCGACTGCCTCGACCAACGCGAAGCTATCCGTCTAACTAGATTTTGCGACGATTCCAACGAGGCGACCGGGCCACATCCGAGATCTAGAGAAAATCTGGCTCTCGCCTAGACTGCCTAAGCAAAATTACCGCTTTTGCCTCTTCTTCGAAAAATACTTTTTTTTTTCTGCTCTCACAGCAGGGAAAGCATTCATGTTGATTCAGAAGAATCTCTACTGATTACTCTATCAAGGCAACCTTCTATGATAATATGACCAAGGTCGCCCCACGCGCCCTCACCATCTAAATTAAGGTCTCATCTATACTCGCTCCTAAAGCTAGAAGCAATTACCGCATGCAGAGAGAGTCAATCAAGTCTATCGACGCATTCTTAACTTGAATTATGCTGTTTATTACTCCCAAACATATTCACAATAAAATTCTAGAAACAAGTGAACTATGTGAAATGCTCTTCATTTTATTATAAGAGGATCACAAGTGGTTTGAATAATATATACAATCTTATCACATCCTACATAAGCCTAGGGATCTTACATGCCTTGCAAATGCATCCTTAGTTATAGGTTTAGTAAATGGGTCTGCAACCATCTAGTTGGTAGGGATGTGTTTTAGAACCACTTCATTTTACGTGATCATTTCTCTGACAAAGTGATATCTAATCTGGATATGTTTAGTCTTTCCATGATATTTTGGATCCTTAGCATAAGCCAATGCAGCCATGCTATCACAATAAAGAGTCATTGGCTCAAAAGTTGTTTTAACAACCTCTAAGTCTTGTAAGAATCTTTTCAACCAAACCGCCTCTTGTATATCCGAAGAGCAGGCTACATATTCTGCTTCCATCATTGACAGTTATATTAAGAATGTTTCAAGAATTATGAAATTGCACAATTATTTAGCAAGAATGAGTATCCAAATGTTGATTTGTGCTGATCAGGATCGCCTCCACAGTCAGCATTCGTGTAAACAATCAATCGCAAATCCTTCCCTTGGTAGCGTAATACATAATCTACTGTCCCTATTAGATATCTCAAAATTCTCTTCACTGCCATCCAATGTTTTATACCTGGATTAGATTGAAATCTCCTTGCTAACCCAACAACATAGCATATGTCCAGATGTGTGCACATCATTGCATACATCAGACTTTTGACAACATTGGAGTAAGGTATTTTGGACATTTTTCCTTTTTCTTCAGGTGACTTGGGACACATATCAAGACTAAGGATCAAATTTCTTTCAACGGGTGTATCCATGGGCTTGCAATCATGCATATGGTAATGCTTTCAACATTTTCTTAATATACGTCTCTTGAGATTAACCCAAGAGTCGTTTTGAGTGATCACTGAGGATCTTAACACCAAGAACATAGTTAGCCTCTCCCATCTCTTTCATTTCAAAATTTGATGATAACCATTTTTTGGTCACATCTATCAATTTCTTATCATTTCCAACTATCCATATGTCATCGCCATATAAGGATCGAATTATGAAATAGTTATTTGAACGTTTAATATACACGCAATGATCCTCTTCCATGATTGTAAAACCATCTTCCAATATGGCTTGATGAAATTTGAGGTACCATTACCTTGAGACCTATTTAAGACCATAAATGGATCTCTTGAGCCAAGAAACTGCGGTTCCTGTCCTTGAGCTCTAAGCCTAAAGGCTTTGATCTGATATAGATTTCCTTATCGAGTTTCCATTTAGGAGCGCTTTAACGTAGTCCATTTGGTATAATTTTACTCATACTTGCTACTATAGATAGTAGAATGAGGCGACTGGGATGTGCAACCTGACCACAAAGTAGAATGTTTTTCATAGTCAATTCCCTCTTGTTATGTGAAGCCCTTAGCTACTAACCGAGCCTTATATCTGTCAATTGTCCTATCTGCCTTATGTTTAATATTGAGAACCCACTTGTTCCCAACAATCCTACGACTTGGCAGTAAATCAACCAATGTGACACCCCAAATCCGGGGTGTCCGTTGACTACCCGTCAACCTGTGGAAAATCTATACGTCTCGTATCACAAGACACATACCTGAGTAAAAATGACCACTTGGGCCCCTGCATCAATACTCATCAAACATGTACCCAACTATATTCCAATAGTCCAAGAGTTATTTTATTACTCTTAATATTAACAGATGTGATAAAATCTATAATTTAATACATATTATCCAAAAACATCAAAGCCACAACCCGACTTTCTTTAAATCGACTTAAATGAGCCGTCTTCAAAAATGCTCCCCGTAATTCGAAAAATATTCCATCGATGTGGTGAGCTATCGCCCAGTAGTGGAATCACCCTAAATGGGTTACTCCCCACCTAAGTGCATATGCAATACTCCAATTTAAACACACACTCAAGTAAATACGTGATCCTACTTGAATGTCTAAATGCCCATTCCCATGTCTCGAGTCCTCACCAACTCCCTCACACTTGCCTAAGCCATGTATGAGAAAATACCATTTTCAAAACAAAACTTGTTGTTCTTGAAAATATACTACCGAGATTTTGTAAAAATATGGGACTACCCTCCGAGGCGAATGTGTTGGAGAACTTCCCGAAACAATCATGGTCCTCATTCGAAATGATCTGTTGGACTGTCTCCCAACCCCATTCTCCGAAAAATCATCCTGTGAAATTCCTTTCGCAATCATGTTCATTTTTCAGAAAATTCATGTCATGCATGTTGGGTTACGGGCAGAATATCCAACTGGGTTTGAACATAAATGCAATGAATTTAAAATTTTATCCCTTAACCCACTAAGGATCTACATGCGTTTCTATAAAATCCAAAGGAGGTAAACTAAACTTACCTCTTGTAGATCAATTTGTCAAGCCTTCAAGAGTCTCCAGATCTTGGTTTATTCGATCTTCAAAGGTGTCGCTTCGAAGCGACCACCCTCTACAAGTATCCACATACTAACAAATAATGAACAATCTCATGGAATGCTGGGCCGTGTCATTTCAAAACGAAATTAAGGTCTCTCTGCTGCTGTTCTTAGAGTAAAAGATGACCACACGAAAAATATATATGTCTCACATATATATATATATATATATTTAAGTCTCCTAGGGTTATAGTCAAAAATGAATTTGATATTATTATATATTTAAAACTCTTTTAAATAATAACAATTTAAATTCAAATCCTTATCAGATAAGGAAACGAATTTATATTATTATATATTTAAAATTCTTTTTTAAATAATAAAAATTTAAATTCAAATCCTTATCAGAGAAGGAAACGAATTTATTTATATTAATATATATTTAAAACTCTTTAAATAATAACAATTTAAATTAAAGTCCTTATCGATAAGGAAACGAATTTATATTATTATATATTTAAAACTCTTTTAAATAATAAAAATTTAAATTCAAATCCTTATCGATAATGAACGAATTTATTTATATTAATATATATATTTAAACTCCTTTTAAAACCTTACGTATTATTTCCTTATCCAATAAGAAAATATAACAAATTAATTATTTGTTATAATTTTAAATCACGAATTTAAACTTTCAAATTAAATTCGAATTTAAATAACAACTAATTGTTATTTGTAATCAAAAATAATCTCATCATTTTAAATTACTACAAAGAGTGAAAACCATAATCAAGTATTGACTGCTCTTAATGCGACCATAGTTCAGACTAACACGATTACAAGAGGCCTAAATCACATTTGATCCTACTGTCATATATGGCATTCTGAAAGATATTACATTTATGGGTTAAATGAAAAGCTCATGATTCAAGACAACCTTAATATAGCTAATGACATAATCCTTTTGTCTCATGATATCTTGATAGAATAAAGCATGGGTAAAGTCAACCTTATATCGTTCTATCTTTGATTACTCGAAACCCAATAGGACTGACTTAAAACAAACATATTGATCTCCATCAATTCATTTGAGCACGGCCATGCATTTCTCGGCCTCTAATTTGTCGAGGGACCTGCAGATACCCTCTTATACAAGAGGGACAAATTCCATCTTAATCGCCATATCTCACTACATAATTCTTATTATGTTCAAGTATAACCTTTATAGTCATCCGATTAAAGACAATGTTTGATTATATCAAACACAATATTCTTATGTTGAGAACTATAGCGATCTCAGGTCAAAGGATTTGTCAGACACAACTATTAGAGATTAACTTATGACTTCTTTCATCCATGTAATAATCTCAAGATCTGCCTGTATCCGAATAGATTGAAATTCTCAACAAATAGATATAAATTTGATTTGTATCTCATACATATATTCATCCCATGAATATCAATCAACTTATACTAATCTTTAATTCATTGTTATTCTATAACAATAACCGATTAGGGACATTTAGGTTATTCACACATATTCAAGGACATTATATATAATAAACATGCAAATCATCATAATAATTAATTCTCATAAATAGTCAAAATACCATGTCCATACAATAGGCCTAGAGCACTATTACTAACAATCTCCCAGTTGCGCTAGGCCCATTCATCAATGTATCTAATACATATGAACCTAGCATGACGATCATGCTTTGCTTGTGGTAGAGGCTTAGTCAATGGATCGCAAATATTATCATTTGTTTGAATCCCAGATATCTTAACGCCACCTCTCTCAATGATTTCGAATGAGATGATAACGCCTAAGAATGTGTTTGGATCGCGATGTGATCTAGGTTCCTTGTTTAAGCAATAGCACCATTATTGTCACAATAAAACATCAACAGATTTGTAATGCTGGGGAATCACTTCAAGGTCGCAATGAACTTGATCCAAACCGCCTTTGTCGCATCGATGTCGCAATGTATTCAGCTTCTCAATAGAATCAGCAATGTGTTGCTTTGCTTTGAACTTTCCAGCCTAACTCGCACCACCATTTAAACAAACACATATCCGATCAAGGACGGAACATTCGCTGATTGGAAGCTACATCAGTAACCATTTACAAACTGTGATAATCTTCCAATCCGCATACACCAAGAACATATCTAGACCTTCTCGATACTCACTTCGACAAATTGCCTAGTGACTCTCACTGATCCGACCGTGTATCTTACTTGTTATGCTTAAAGCATAAGACAGATCTCGGTTTAGTGCACAACATGTATATGATAGATCCCACACGAGGCATAAGGAATCTTATCATCGCTTCCGCTCATCTTTAGTGTGTTAGACACCGAGATTTGCTAAGAGTAATACCATGAGACATGGGCAAGTATCTCTTCGAATCTTGCATAATCGAATCGTTTCAAGATTTCTGAATATGGGAAGCACTTTGACTTAGACCAATCACTCTAGATCTATCTCTATAGATCTTATCCCTAGGAT
Source organism: Tetrastigma voinierianum (assembly GCA_016808115.1). Taxonomy (NCBI): domain Eukaryota; kingdom Viridiplantae; phylum Streptophyta; class Magnoliopsida; order Vitales; family Vitaceae; genus Tetrastigma; species Tetrastigma voinierianum. The sequence continues at coordinate 33,909 of JAEQBH010003181.1, read as the reverse complement.
ATAGGCAGCTTCGCCTAAGTCTTTCATTGAGAAACACTTCCCTAACCAAGATTTGACATTCTGCAAGGTAGGGATATCATTCCCAATGAGTAAAATGTCATCAACATATAAGACCAAAAATACAATTGCGCTCCCACTAATTTTCTTATAAACACAAGGCTCATCTTCATTTTTGACAAATCCAAACCCTTTGACTGATTCATCAAAACGAAGATTCCAACTCCGAGAGGCCTGCTTCAAACCATAAATGGATCTTTGAAGCTTAGCTACTTTACCGTAAATTTTTAGGTTGTACAAACCTCGTGATGTGTCATGTGCACATCCTCAAGTAAGTTTCATTAAGAAACATGCTTAACATCCATTTGCCAAATCTCATAATCATGATATGCAAGAATGGCAATAAGAATTTCCGATAGACTTAAGTAATAGCTACAGGTGAAAAAGTTTCATCATAGTCTATACCATAAGTTTGTTTGAAACCTTTGCAACTAGCCTTGAGCTGAGAAGTATGCACTTTGGCCATCCATGTCGCTTTTCTTTTTAAAAACCATTTGCACCCAATGGTCTTTGCATCTTCGTGTGGGTCAATCAAGGTCCATACCTGATTATCATACATGGATTCACCCTCGTGACTCAGTAAGCCCTAACCATTTCTGTAAAGTCTAGATCCAACATAGCTCTTGATAGGTAGTGGTTCATTTTGATCCACTAACAATACATCATGGTTATCGTCACAAGAAACTATATCTCGGGCTCATGACGTATCCTATCGCATCTACGTGAAATTCTTTAGTGCGAGGTGTGTCAACAATTGTTTGTTGACTATGAGTATCCACAGCAGCTTAATGTTATCTTGTGGTTCTCGAACTTCTTCGAAGTTGTACCTGCATTCCCACCGGTTCCTTTAGAAATAAATTCCCTTCTAGAAAGACACCATTCATAACAAACACTTTGTTCTCTATGGATTGTAGAAGTAGTATCCCTTAGTCTCTTTAGGATACCCTGCACAAAAGACATTTATCGGGATTCGGGGCTCCAAATTTTATTTGTCCTGATCGTTTTACATAAGCTCACAATTCCTAAATCTTATGAAAGACAAATCGCCTTCGCGCCCACATCTCATATGGTGTCTTTTCAACCGCTTTGGATGGAACTCGATTTAGTGTGAACGCAGCTATTTCAAGTGCATAACCCAAAAGGTAAATGGAAGATCTATTGGACTCATCATAGATCGAACCATATCTAATAAAGTTTGATTCCTCATCTCAGACACACTATTCCATTGTGGTGTTCCAGGGGGAGTTAATTGTGAAATGATTCCACAAGTTCTAAGATGGTCATCAAATATTCGCCACCTCGATCAGATCGAAGTGCCTTGATTGTCTTGCCAAGTTGGTTTCAGACTTCATTTGAAAAGATTAAGATTTCTAAGAGATTCAGATTTATGTCCACCAAGCAGACATAACCATAGTCCGGGCCGGGGTCATCGCAAATGTAATGAAGTACTTGTAACCTCCCTAGCATCCAACTTAATGGTCCACATACATCCGTATGTATGAGATCCAATAATTCATTGGCCCTTTCACTCGGTGTCCAAGAAGGGATCCCGCTGGCCTAAATTTAAGCCAGACATTCACATGTATCATATGATTCAAAAAATCAAATGAATTTAAAGTCCAACTTGATTGAGTTTTGAGATTGCTTTCTCATTTATATGGCCAAGGCGACAATGCTAAAGATAGGTTGAATTTAAAATCATCGACTTAAATTTCTTAGTAGTTATGTTATAGACATGAGAATTGTTGATTTTGAAGGTTCATAACAGGTGCACCATCCTCGTAAATAGGCATTTGCATAGAACATGTCTTTATGAAAAATGGAGCAATTATTATTCTGAAGAATAAAAGAAAAACCATCATTATCCAAACAAGAAATCAAATAATATTCCTACAGGGCTGTAGGAAACATAATAGCAATTGTCCAAAACTAACAAAATCCCACTCAGGCAAAGAAAGTCTATAACTACCTACACTAAAGTGTGCCAACTTTTGCTCCATTGCCTACCGTGATCAACTTCGCCCTTCTTCAATTGTCTAGTCCTTCAGCCCTCGCACATTTGTACAAATGTGAGATCCACATCCAAGATCTAATACCTGTGGAACCAGAAGGAGAAAAATTAATCTATATAACATAAATACCGAAGAACTAGTCTCACCAATCTTCTTTTTCTTTCTTTTAGATCCTCTAACACAGCTTGTGCTTTCTCTTCCAATGACCAAAGTTCATTGCAAAGAAACAAACACCTCATTCGGGGCTTTAAATTGGTTCAGTTTTGGGCTTTAAGAGCATTGACTTTCCTTTGCCCTCGTCCCTTTCCCTTGCTCCTTGTTCTTGAAGCCCTTTCCCTTTGAACCATCGAACATACGCTTGGATTTAATATTCTCGTTTCACGGGTTTTAAGTATCAGATGTGCAACAGAGATACTTTGTCCATTTCATTCATGTTGAAGTAGTTCATGACAAATCAAGCATAACTAATGTGAAGTGAATTCAGGATCAAATCGCTACACCCGCTCAATGGAAATCCAAGCCTATCAAGGTCGCTCAATATAGCCCTTTCATTTTTAGAACATAAGCACTAACCGAAGCACTTCTCACTCATTTTGCAAGAATGCAAGGCCTTGGTAGTCTATTACCTTTCGCTTTTGCTTGAGCATTTTAACATTTCTTAAGACAAGATCATATCATAAGCTTCCATATTTTCCGTGATCCTTCTAAAGTTTAGAACTCATGGTAGCTAGCATCGCTACTTAAACATCACAGTCATTATGATGTCATAAGCATTCTTTCATTTTTAGGAACACTATTGGGCCGGTTCTTCAAAGAGAGGTCTTCATCCGTGCCATAAAGCTTCCTTTCTGTTTCGAGAACAATTTAAATTTCAAACCAAATAAGGAAGTTAGTCCCGCAAGTTTATCCTTCAAGGACTGATCGCAATGACATAGTAGGGAACTTGTTGTTGTTATTGTCACATCTACAATGAATGCAAAGTTCGATAAGTATTTTGATTATGAAAGACTCTCACTAAATTAACAACCCTCAAGAATAATCATATTAATCTAGTGAGCTAAGATCCATATTTTACTCAACTATAAGTCAACTTTGGCATGACACTTAAAATTAAGTTATTTAGGTAGGTAACTCTTACCAATTACATCTCATGCAACTCTTAGATATTTATGGGATTTTGACATCATATGTCCCGACATGTTTAAATCCCATCTAATGCCATTAGGGCCCAAAAACTGGTTGATAACCTTAATAAAGTTAAACCATTTTTAAACATAGCGGGTAGCACCATTACTCATCTTGTCTCACTAATGTAACCTAATGTACTTCTACTGGTAGAACCCACATTAAGGTGATAAAAGGTTTGACAAGTGCTTAAATATGGATGGCATGTTAACTTTAAATTTTATGAGATTCTTATCTATTCTTAATTTTTAATTAATAGATCTCATCATACATCTAAGATCACATACTCATGTAACATCATACATAGCATTCATACATGCATATAATAAACGTGTCACAGTATGGCCTTAATCTAGATTGATCTCTATAAGCCAATATGAAGATCAATAGTCATTCCTAGGTAGTAATAAGCAGCTCCATGATGTCGATTTGACCACCAACTTGTGCATAGACACCTAGCTCCTCCATCATCATGGTTGGATTGCATGACTTCAAATGGCTTGCATTGTCTCTTGTTTTATTACAACAATTAAATAAATACTACTAATAGTAAAATAAAATTACAATAAAACAAAAACGGCATGCAAGCCGTATTTAATAATTTGCACCATGTGAAGCAACACAACATGCAAAATATATCATGTTATCATATAGCATAAACAATTTGCATTAAAAGAAATAAATTATAATAGGCGTGTGTTTAAAACCAATTAACTATAAGGTGCTACGCTGAGTCAGTTACTGGTTTCATTAGTCGGGTTAGCGGATCTGGTCGAGGGGCCGCTCACAGGCTCGGGGCAAATACTCGAAAATTTTTCTTTCAAACATTGAGTTTCGTTTTCAAAATTAAATTTTATTGATCTCAACAACAATTCTGAATGTCGAAAGCCAAAATCCATATTGCAACAAAGATATTATGTAATCTCATTACACATAGGGCTTATTTTCGCACCAATTGCTAAACAATCATTGATAAATCGACTGATATATGAATTCAAATTCCATGTATTAACTGGATGGTTGACACATCCAGAATCATAAGAACATGCTATTAAACGCTGAATGGCAATATCCCATTCGATTCTTAATCATATTAATGAATCCTTTTAGGTTTCTGATTCAATCAATTAATACCTTTAACAAAACCTATTAACTATGTCGCTCGCAGACAAACCATAATATCACATATATATTCAAAATCCAATCCATGCCGTAATCATATACATCAGCATACGATCAAACATGGCATTATCGCTTTTTATGAAAACACAAGTGGCCTTCATACCAATCAAGGTTGGCCGGCGTAATAATATCCACCTGGGTTGGAACATAAATGCAAATGGAATTTAAAATTTTATCCCTTAACCCACCAAGGATCACATGCTTCTATAAAACCAAAGGAAGGGTAAACGAAACTACTTTCAGAGATCAATTCACAAGCCTTCAAAGTCCTGCCTTGGTTTAGTTCGATCTTCAAAGGTAAAGGTCTTCTCGAAAAGCACTTCACCCTCTACAAGTATCCACACACTAAATAAATAATGAATGAATTCCTTTTGAATGCTAGTTCGTGCTCGCTCTCTCAAAACGAAATTGTGGTCTCTCTGCTTTGGTCGTTTTAGAGTAAAAATATCTAATTACACGAAAAATATATATGTCTCACATATATATATATATTCTATGAGGTCCCTAGGTTTTAGCCAAAACTGACTGGATATTAATATATATTTTAAACTCTTTTTAAATATAATTAATGAATTAAAGTTCTTACTTGATAAGGAAATTGAATTCAGTATTATTATATATTTAAAATTCTTTTTTAAATAATAACAATTTAAATTCAAATCCTTAATTTATAAGGAACTAATTTATTTATATTAATATATATTTAAACTCTTTAAATAATAACAATTTAAATTCAAATCCTTATCGATAAGGAAACGAATTTATATTATTATATATTGAAAACTCTTTTAAATAACAATTTAACCAAATCCTTATCGATAATGAAACGAATTCTATTTATATTAATATATATTTAAAACTCATTTAAAAACTCCATGTGATTATTTCCTTATCTAATAAGAAAATATAACAAATTAATTATTTGTTATAATTTAAATCAATAATTTAAACTTTCTCAAATTAAATTCCTAAATTTAAATAACAACAACTAATTGTTAGCTGCAATTTAAAATAATCTCATCATTTTAAATTACTACAAAGAGTGAAAACCATAACCGTTATTATTCGTTTCAATGTGCGACCCCAGGTCTCAATTAACATTGACGTAAGAGTCTAAATCACATTTTGATCCTACAAGTCAGCAAGTGGCCTCTAGCAAGACATTATGACTACCTAAGCAAATGAAAAGCTCATGATCCGAGACACCTAATATAGATAATGACATAATCCTTTGTCTCATGATATCTTGATAGAATATATAAGGCAATGGACAAAGTCAACCTTATATCGCTCTATCTTTTGACACTAAAAACCCAATTAGATCGACTAAACAAATGACATTGATCTCCATCAATTCATTTGAGCACGTCATGCATTTCTCGGGCCTCAACAGGACCTGATATCTCTCTGGCAATAAGAGGGACAAATTCCATCTTAATCGCTCATATCTCACTACATAATTCTTATTATGTTCAAGTATAACCTTTATAGCCATCCGATTAAAGACAATGTTTGATTATATCAAAAACACAATATTCTTATGTTGAGAAACTATAGCGATCTTATAGGTCAAAGGATTTAATGATTGAGCAACTATTAGAGATTAACATATGACTTTGATCCATGTATTAATCTCAAGACGAGTCTATCCAATATTTGTTCTCAACAAATAGATATAAATTTGATTTGTATTCATACATATATTCATCCTAAGAATACTTAATCAAACTTTATACTAATCTTAATTCATTGTTATTCCCTTATAATAACCGATTAGGACATTTAGACACTAATAATATTATTCAAGAACATTATATATAATAAACATGCAATCATCATAATAATAAATTTCATAAATAATAGTCAAAATACTATGTCCATACACAGTTCTTAGAGCACTATTACTAACAATGCAGTCACACCTAATTTCTAGGTTACCTGGTGCATATGAAAGGCATTATGCCATTTTAATCATTTTTATACAAATATATCACTTACGCATATATTCTCAAATTTACATTCACACCACATGTAATTCAACAATATGGATCAACCAACACCCAAATTAGCTCACTTGAGCAAATCACAATTTCATCTCCAATGGCCCATACACACAATTATATTCCATATAATTGAACAAATCACAATTTCATCTCCAATGGCCTATACACACAATTATATTCCATATAATTGAGTAAATCACAATTTCATCTCCAATGGCCTATACACACAATTATATTCCATATAATTGTGACATCATGTTAACACATCGTTTATGTAATTAACTTATCTATTTCCACTCAACTCGCTTTCATTCATTTCCCAACCAATCTCATACACACCACACATGGACATTTTGGTCCAATCTGAAGCCAACCCGGACTGCTTTTTTAACCATCCTAAAATATAACAAGGCTGTCCGTAAGTAAAATTCTTACTCAATTAAACGCTTGCCTTCTGGTGGAACCGAATTCCATATCCATTTCCGGTCTCCTACTCACCAAAACACAATTTGTTTCACAAATTACAACACAAACACCCAGCAAAGCCCCTAAACTGGCTACTTGACCGGTCTAAAATGGGCCCTATAAATTCCAAGATTTCTTGCTTACATCCATTTCTATTCCAACATTTATCGAGTCATTGTGAGTTTACTTACTTGCATGTTAGTTAGTGTAATTTAAATCTTTATAGATTTTCAGCCATCCAAATAAAGCCTAGGTTAGATTAGAGCTCAGATTTAGTAACCCAATTCCTCGTGCACGCATACATATACTTCCATTTTTATTACTGAGAGACGCGTGCACTCTCAGGCATAGCGCATTATTTTATAGCACACAAAATCACCTAACAAGACCAAAGAGAGCTTCAGACATTGGGGTTCTTTCTTCATCATGAGCAATCATGAAGGCTTCCCTCAATCTCAAAGTGACGATGGGGATCTTCCTCGCCATTACTACGCCGAGGTTGAGATTTTTCATGATCTTCGCTTCATGTGAATAGAATCTATTAAATTATCGCTCCCACTAGCTTCCAAGGAGTTTGATTTTCTATATCGTCTTGGCCGTGTAAGTATCGAAATAATCATTCTTACATCTTCTCCAACCTCCGATCTTCCATTTACAGAAAGCTGAAGATCCCTACTCATCTCACCGTTCAAAGAAAGTCCTCTTCTAAGAATACGACATCTCGTGACTCAATTTCTGTTACACTTCCATTTATATCTTCCCGTAAGAAGACATATCCTTTGGAGTACTCTGAGTATCTTATGAAGATACACTTCTTCCCCCTAGGACCAAGCTTCCCATATTCATAAGAAATGTTATGAACATAACTTGCATTGTAAAACCTAGGAAAAAATTTAATTTTTCTTAAAAATGGCAAAAATAATAAAATTGCTAGAATAGTTCAGGTAAGCTGAGAAAATTCTCAGATCTCTGATGATGAAATCTGGATCACAACTTCTTCGATTTGTCTCACGAAACTAGCGACTAAGAAAAGTTTCGCTGAATTCCAACATTGTCGAATTTTCATGTTTTCTGCAGGAGTTGCCAATGACTTCGTGGATCTGATTTTTACGAGAATCTCTGGATAGAATAATTGAGTTAAGTTCATTTAAAATGAACTGAACTAAAAAGAAATAAATTGTTTCGGGACAGAATGAACCCGGACGGATCATGGACGCGTGGAGCGAAGTGGGCCCCGTGTCTAACTTAAACTTAAATGGGAAAAAAAAAGAAGGGGAAAATAGGAGAAAAATCACATTTTCTCCCATTTTTTTGGCAGTGGGCGTGAGTTAGAGAGAGAAATGAGAGAAACTCCTCCTTCTCTAGACGATCTATGGAGATTGAGTGGTCGGAATCTGTCGAGCCAAGATTTAAAGTTCATCTACTCGATGAGGGCTACGCATTGGTATTGACAACACGCAATTTCGTCGAAGATTTCATGTTTGGAGAAGAAAAGTTAGAGAGAGAAACTCTAACTTCTCTCTAAGATCTACGGAGCTCGGGTGGTCGTCTCGCATCAGGCCAATACTTAAAGTCGGAGTACTCAGCGAGGGCTACGTGTGGATACCGTAACCCGGTTTCGCCAAGTGCTCACACAAGAGGTCTCTAGAGTCGATGCTGAAGTTCAAGAAGTGTCCGCGAGACTTCCTTAGGTCATTGCTCATGCTTCAAGAGGTAGGGAACCTTCCTACTTGGGCTTATTTTCCATCTAGGAGTCTTTTTGGTCTTGGTTGAGCCTTAGGGACTGTTTGGATGGTGTTTAGAGAACCCGAACAACGCATTTTTCTGGGTTACTGTTCATACTAAGCCTCCAACTTTGGACGACCATAACTTTCTCGTCCGAACTCCGATTCACGTGTTCTTGGACTCTATGGAAAGCCCTTTGAGTCTAGAATCCATCCATATATAATTTAATTCAATTTGAACTCATATTAAGTCCGAAAAATATGAAAAATAGTAGGCCCCTGCTGGTTCAACAAGTGTCACTGCCTACACGCAGGCCCAACTTCGACAGCCATAACTTTCGCCCGAACTTCACTCAGAATGGACTCTAAGGAAAGCCCCTGAGCTCCAGAATCTGGCCATATGCCTGTGAATGGCATTTAGTGGCCACATATTTTCTGAAAATTTAATTGTAGCACCAAGTGTGCAAATTGCTCGGGTCATGATGATGTGTGTGGTCTAATACATCAAATCGTGTATGTTGGTCAAGTGATTATATGCATGTTGATATAATTATCCATGAGGCTTGGGGAATGTACATGTTTGTGTATGATTGAGCTACTGCATGGTTTGTTGTACACGGTGGACCTTGATATGTCGCTAAATTAGGCCAGAGGTTAAATTACGTCGTTACTCGAGTGGTAATGACTTACCATGTCAATGTATGCGTGTATCGGGAGCATATTGCACAGTAACAAAGTGGAATTAATTGGAATTATGTTCATTGGAGAATTCTTCCAATTGATGCATGGGGTTGAAATGAAGGAGAAAGGTACATATAGCACTCATATATATGTAACGCATGGTGATAGGCAATGGCATATTGCATTGCATTTATGCGCAAGTACATCGCATGAAATGGGTGTAAGTGCATGACATGGTTTCGGAGGGTTGACCAACAATTATTTATCGGAGTATGTCCACTAATATTTATTGGAGGGTTATCCACAGAATTATTTATCGGAGTATGTCCCCTAACATGGCTTTTGAACAAAGCTTTGCTTTATCGTGAGCATGTCCAATAAATTATACTCCGAGGGTCATTCACCAAATTCCCATCTGAAAGATGTCCAATAAATTATATCGTAGGTTGTCCACCAAATTTTATCGAGTACGCCTAATAAATTATACTCCGAGGGTCATTCACCAAATTTTACTTCCGAGTTTAATCCAATAAATTATATCGGTAGTCGGGCCCAATAAATCAGGATATCTGAGATTGTCTGAATGAGTTTTCAAAGCAAAAATCTTTTTGTTTTGAAATTTTTTTCATACATGGTATATCGTATGTCGGGAAGTCACAGGACTCGGGTACAAGGATCACAGGGAGCAAAGCATCTCATTCATGTCATGTAGATTCCATTCTTGTGGATCGACATAATCGTGATCGAATGTGCCGCGGGCATGACCATTGCATGTGCACTTAGGGCGAGCACCAGAGGATTTCACTCTACCTAGTATCAAGCCACTAGTCGTGGGACCCTCCTTTCGTATAACGGATGTACAGGAGATGTCACTACAGCCAATAATGAGAAGAAATGATTGTGGCTTTGATTTGTATTTTGTAAAAACATGTATTAGAATTTTTAATTTTGATATATGTTTTGTATAAGAGTGGTGTAAATTAAACTCTTATGGACTATGGTCCTATAGTCATGTGTTTATATGTTCGAAAGTAGCGATAAACGGGCCCATGTGGCCATTTTTATCATATGTGACCTCGGTGTGGTCGTTGCATAATATTGGGACAGGTTGCCATGTAATTGCACAGTTGTATTTCAGAGCTCCCGCACAAACGGCATTTCATTCGATTTTGGTTAAACTTGTGGTCCGGAAAAAGAGGACTCAATGGTATGGTGTCGGGTTACCAGACATCCACAAATCTTCGACTGTCGACTCCGGTCACAACTGACCCTGACTGGGGTGTCGCAACTTATATCAGCCAGGGTATACGAATACCTAGGGAGCTTGGGTTTGGGTGTCCGTAAGTTTGGTTATGTTATACCAAATTTTCATAAAGATAGTATGATAGCTGTACACAAATACCTAGGACTCAATGGGGCAATTCCAACTTAGATCATACATCTATCAGGCATTTGATGAATTAATTGTAGACGGTGATTGAATTATGTGAAATATATACTGATGAATCGTGTATGGAGCACTAGTAGTTAGAAAACATGTCCTTAGGGATTCTAAAACATGCTGAACATGAAAATTGAAATTGAATCAATCAGATTAGTGGTGATGAATCCAAGTTAGTTCATGATGATTCAAGTTCATTAGGTAGTGGCATGTTGCACCATTGGTTGATTGAAAAGGAAATTCAATTTGCTATTTGACATGCAGATGGAAATCGAGAAAGAGGACGTGAGATTCAAGTGGATCTGGCAACAACCAACTACCATCGGCCCTTGATCAACAAGCCTTCATGGAAACTATTAGTGTCGGCGACGGCCATTCCTTATGCAAGTGTGTGTTATTGCTGCCACCCATCGCACAAGCCAAAGGTTATTGGGAACCAAGGCTGGGCAACCTGCAGATCCGAGGCACACTTTCCTCCCGCCGAGGGAGTAGGGGAGGACCCAGAGGTGACAAAGTCATCACTCCCCCGACTAGCCTGCTGAAGGATGCGATGCTAATAAGAAGAGGAAGGAGAGCCAACCTTCTTCTAAATTTCCGTGAAGAGGTCGAAGACTTCATGTTCCTCACTCGACCTTAGGCACAAGGCCATGATCACCTGCAATAAGGCCAAGGTCAATCATCCGGCCAAAGCTGGAGACACTTCGAGCCCTAGCAAATAAAGTTAGAGAAAGGTGTTTCCAATACTCACGAACTTGGCATGCACTGGATCAAGCCCCAGAGGCATGGGACACCACAGTCCCAATCATCAGTGGGACTCGCACAGATGCAGTTCGTTCCTCCTTACCCCCGCATGGGCCAAGGGGACTGGGGCCAGCATCCCAAGGTGCTACACAAGCACCCTGAATCCACGTACGAGTCACACGGGCCAAGGCTCACAGCTCGAGACTTCTAAATTTAGATGGGGCGTATGATATGTTACCATTATCACACCGGACACAAGAGACGCAGATTGTCCTCGTATGCGTGATCCAAAGGGTACCGCAGCCGAGCTTGCCGACAACCTAGTATATGGTGTACGCTTACATTCTCACAAGAATATCGTTAAACTTAGATGCAACATATTCATGCTTATCATAAATCTAGTGCCGAGGCTCGGGATTAGAGGTGGAAACCTTCGAAAGGTAGTGTATATGAATTCTTCCCTAGGGACAAGGGTGAGTGTGGATCTGATATGTCTAGTTAGAGATCTCTAAGATTCTACTCACAGTGGACCTGAGGGTCATGGACATGTCAGAGTTCGTCGTCATCCTTGGGATGGACTAGTTGACAGGATACCAAGTCGTCATCGATCGTGAGCCGTAGGAGGGTTATCGCCACACATGTGACTCGCACTCGTTACGCTCGCAGGGATAAGCACGATGTTTTCCCATACCGTACTATCTCCGCATTAAGACCTGACGCCTCGATGGGTCACAACTGGAAATTTCACTCGGAGACGAGGCAAGATCAACTTAGGTCCGCTCGAGCAAGGTACCAAGACGAGGATGTTTTTCCGATGAAAGCACGGATTCATCCGCAGGGATGTGGACTTCAGACAGTTACACTCGGCACGTTGCTCCATCTCTATGACTCAAGATGATTTTCTGCACCACCGAAGCCAAGTAGAACTCAAGGTTCGATACGGGAGTTATCGATAGTGATTCACAGACCGAGCACTTCACTCACTGGGGGCGCCCGGCTTCGCTTATGTAAGAAGAAAGACAAGACCCTTCGACCGTGCATTGACTACCGATAGTTAAACAAGGTTACGATCAAGAATCAATATCAATTACCGAGGATTGATGACTTATTCGATCAGTTGAGGGGAGCGAGAGTTTACTCCAAGATAGACCTTCGCACTAAGCTACCATCAACCGAGGGTTAGGAGTGATATCCCTAAGACAGCTCGTGACGGGGTATACACTTTGAGTTCACAAGGATGCCCTTCTGATTCACAAATTCACTAGGCAAAGATTCCATGAATTTCATGCACGTGGTATTTCAACCCGCCTGACTCCGCTTGTCGTGGTCTTGTGGACGAAATTCTTGATCTACTCCTACCGAGGAGGAGCACAGACATTCGAGGGTCGTTTTGCATCTTTTGAGAGATCATCAGCTGTACACCAAGTCATGAAGTGCAAGTTTTAGCTTATCGAGGCGATTCTCGGGGCACGTGGTGTCGCCTTGGGGAGTGCCACGGACCCTTTGTGAAGGTCGAGGCCGTTATGAGTCGGGAGAGACCAAGTCGCCTTTCGAGATAATGAGTTTCGACTGCGGTGGCACATGAGGTTCATTGAGGATTTCTCTCCCACTAGCAACACTCTATGACGAGATCGAATTCAAAGGAGGTTAAGTTCCGAGGGAATGACCTGCAGAAGGCATTCCAGATCAAGAGGAGGGGGCTTACTTTAGCCTCTATTTTTTCGATAACCTTTAAAGGGGGACAGGTACGTTGTATCAGGATGTCAAGGCGGATCGACGCGCTTTGATGCACCAGTGAGAGCCAGAGCCTACTGGCTTCGCTACCAAGAATCCACGAGCAGACCATTCCCACACACGACATGGAATTGGCAGCCATACCCTTTCCTCAAGATTCGCGCCACTAATTATTATATGGCAAGCAAGGAAAGGTCACCGATGTATATTCAAGCCCTTCGAGATACTCGAGAGGTGGGCACAAGGCACTGGGCTGGGCTTTATCACGGCTTATCGTGTGTCTTGAGGTATTCCATGTCTCCATGCTCCGAAAGTACACTCCATATCCGACTATGGTGGATCGAGAGCTTACTGTTGATGCAGATGGGACCTTCTAGGAGGGACCTGTGCGTATATTAGATAGCCGAGATCAGGTTTTGCGACGCAAGACCGTCAGGCTAGTGAAAGTACTGTGGAAACATCGTGGAGTGGAAGAGGCAATGTGGGAGCACGAGGACATGATGCGCCACCTATCCCTTTGCTTAGGATGAAGGTGACAACTAGTCGCTTATAAATTAAATGACTAGTTATATGCATGACATACAGAACAGAAGATATTATGTAATCAGGTGTGCTATGTGTGTGAATTTTTGGGGACAAAATTCTTTAAGGGGGGGGAAGAATGTAAAACTCGGGAAAAATTTAATTTTTATGAAAATGGAAAATAATAAAATTGCTAGAATAAATTAGTGGAAGCCCTCGAAAATTCTCTAGATATCGATGAAGAAATGATCAAGGCTGCCGATCTGCCTCACAAATTTAGCACCAAGAAAAGTTTCATTAATTCCTACACTATTTTCCAATTTTCAACATGAATTTATCTGAGTATGTCCTGAACATGGCTTCGAACAAAGCCGTTTTATTCTGAGTATGTCCAATAAATTATATCAAGGGTCATTCCACCAAAATTATATCTCCGAGGGCTGGCTCACCCCAAATTTTATCTATGAGTATGTCCAATAAATTATATCTGAGGGTTTGCCCACCAAATTTTATCGAGTAAGTCCAATAAATTATATCGTGGAAGGTCCACCAATTTATTAAAGATGTCCAGAAATTACCTGAGGGTTGTCCACCAATTTTATCGTAGTGTGTCTAATAAATTTTGACATCTGAGATTGTCTAATGAGTTTTCAAACAAAAATCTTTTGTTTGAAAAATGAACTACATGGCATTGCATATCGAGAAGCCGATGAGGACTCGGGTATAGGGATCAAGAGGAGTAGGCATCTCATTCATGTCGCGGTAGATTCCATTCCCAGATCGAACATAATCGTGATTGAATGTGTCAGGGTAATGACCATTGCATGTGCACTTATGTGAGAAGCCCTCACACTCTCGGCATCGTCACCTAGTCGTGTGGACACCCTTTCAGTACAGGATGTGTAGGGAGATGGCACTCCACAGAGGCCGATAATGAGAAGAATACTCGATTTGCGGGCTTTGATTTATATTTTGTAAAACATGTATTAGAATTCTTAATTGATATATTTTGTATAAGCCGTGTATATTTAAATCCCATGACTATGGTCCTATAATCATGTGCTTATATACTGAGTATGGATAAATGTCTCTGGTGTGGCCATTTTTACTGTGATGTGAACTCCTGTGGTCATCAGATAATATCGGGGACAAGTTGCCATGTAATTGCACATGTTGTATTTTGTTTAGAGCTCCCCATACAAAGGAGACTCTGCCTGATTTTGGTTAAATCCTGGGTCCTGGGAAAAGAGGACTCAATGGTGTGGTGTCGGGTTACCAAACATCCACGAATCTTCCGCGGCCGACAGTTTGGTCGATGGACCCCTGGATTAAAAACATGACATCCCTGGTCGCATATCATTCAACCAGTTTCACCTTCCATAATTCATATCGAGTAGAAGTAACAAACTCGATGGAACTCTATTTAGAATGTAGTCGCACGACAAGGCATCTCCCCAAAAGGAGATAGTAACTTTGCTTGTGCCATCATCGACCTTACTTTCATATTCAAAGGGTCCTATTCCTTCTATCCTGACCATTTTGTTACTTGCAGGTAAGGAATGGTCAACTGTCTAGCTACACCCTTCTCATCATAATATGTTTTAAACAAATTAGATAGATATTCTATGTCTTTTTTTTATCTGGCCCAGAAGATTTTATTTTTGTGTTGAATTGATTCTCAACCAATGCACTATAACTTTTGAAGCAATCCATTGCTTCATATCCATGAGAGATGAATTAAACATGATCGAATCTAGTGAAATCATCTATAAAAGTGATGCAATATTGAGCTCCATGTCTTGCCCTTATATTCATTGGGCCACAAATGTCAAAGTGAATAAGCTCTAAAGGAAGAGTTACTCTCGCTTTCTCGAAAAGGAGTACCGCATTCCTAATCAAATATCAAGCCACATACAGGTAAATCTATCTTTTCGATAGGTCTTAAAAGACTAGCCTTAGCTAACATTTTTAGACAGTCCTGTCTTATGTGTCCCAGCCTAGCATGCCATTTAATATCATTCACAATAGAATTGCCATTTGAATTACCAATGAAAAAAACATATGTGCTTTTATTGATAGGAATTGTATCTAATACAATGAATCCATCTGATATAAATCCATATTCGTAAACTACATTGTCTAATAATACCTTAACACAATCTTGTTCAAATACAATTTTAAAACCAAGTTTAACCAATATTACTACAGACACAGATTCCGACAAACTTCCGGGGCATAGAGCACATCATGGAGATAAAGTGTGCGGCTCTTCCGCATTATCAATTTGCAGGTGCCAATTCCAAGAACGTCTGTTGATGTATTATTTCCCATGTAAAGGTTTCTACTTCCCTTTGGAATTAATTAACTACATACGCATTACTTACCCGTTACGTGGTCAGCTGGCTGCTAAGTCTATAGTCCAGAAAGGAATAGTCTCAGTTAGCATTAAGCAACTACTAACAAAAGCATCATGAATTGAATTTATTATATTTTACCTTGTGCTCACCCAATCACGAGCAAAGTGATACAGCTTCCTATAATCAAGCACCATGTTCTTATTATGTTTCCAAGATTCTCACACAGACTTGTTTCCGCTGTAATAGTCTTATTTCTTCCCTTCCTCGGGGTTTGAAACCATTCCTTTCCATTTCTTATGTCCAAATGTCTAAATTTCTTGATTCAATCATATAAGCCCGCTCTAGCAGTTTATCGCACAGAAGACAATCTTCTAAATTTCAAGATGTTGCATCGACATCATCAAAAGTTTTCATGTCACATTATAGGTAAGGTTTATCCCGAGATGCACCTAGAATTTGAAGAGAGCGAATCACAGTCAACTTTATCATTTATGGTGGCCAAGACTTCAAATTTCACTTTATCAGTGCTCTGACATGACATTCAAGTACTGCCTCATATTATGATTTGATTGTTTCTTGTAAGCATCAAATTTCAAAGTTAGCTGACGCAATCTAGTGGTTGAAGTACCACCACATTGTACTTTGACAACGTCCCAGATGTCCATGACTATGTGATTACTCTCAAAGAGAAACATTAGATCATTTTTTATGCTGCTCAGCATCAGAGTGCGAGCAACCCTATCCTTGCGCTTATAGGCCTTATATGCTTCCAATCTAGCCTATGTCATAATTTGTCCGATGCTCCTGCCAGCCATGGTCGTGGTGATTGTCTCCAAAGATGTCTTGTTCTTCTTAAGAGGTAACGTAATTTTATGATGCCAAACATCGTAATTTTTATCATTCACTTTGTCTCGGTAGTTAGCAACTATGCTCCAAGTAGTAGCCATTTCAACTAAAATAAAGGAAAAAAACACTAACTTAGCTCAACTCATGACCTAGTGACCCATTTCATGTCACAAAGTTCTAAATCAAACAATAAGAAACTAATTCTTGTAAGAGAAACAAAAAGTCATGATACAGATACTAATCAATCTCTCCAAATAAAACTAGTCAATGTTAAATTTAAAACTTCGTGCCAATGATCTTATCTAGAAAGAGACACTTATTTCCAATCCTGACATCCCACAAAGTAATAATAGAAAATCCATACACATATCTAAAGATAAAACTAAATGTATATTATTTCATGTGTACCAACAATTTGTGTCATATAAATATTCATACATATTTCAATAATGGAAAGAAGATAAAATATATCTATACTTGTATCTATGGCTTGCTAAACATTTGCTAATGTTCCTTTCTAAATCATTCATTTCTTTGGTGATATGCTTATTCTCTTCTAGAAAATTCCCTTTCCATCAATGTCCTAGACATTTTCTGCATCCATGGAAATGTATTCATTGATTTTCTAGATCGCCTAATACCTTGTATTCGGTGCTTCAATTCTCCCTTTAATTTAGGGACAATCTTCTTGTACTTTAACTTGCTTGACTGTTCTACAAGTGCCTTTGCTTCATTTTCCCATAAATCAAGTAGGGAGTCAAGCACTATCCACATTTATTGTTCTACCGACAACTCGTAATGCTCGTGGAAGGTTACATGAAAGTTGCATAACATATCATGCATAACACCAATGTGTTCTTCCAATGAATGATTTGAGTCTTTCTTGTATTGACTCATTCGCTCCAAAGCGATCATCATTTGTTCTCCCACTACATTTAAAAAGTGGAGAAATTTTTCAGTATTATAAGAGATTTTTGTCTCTATCTACAATTGCTATTACATACATGCTCCGATAACTAAGGAAATTTTAGTATTCTATTTCAACATGTCATAATCAC
This sequence comes from Tetrastigma voinierianum, assembly GCA_016808115.1. Classification (NCBI taxonomy): domain Eukaryota; kingdom Viridiplantae; phylum Streptophyta; class Magnoliopsida; order Vitales; family Vitaceae; genus Tetrastigma; species Tetrastigma voinierianum. The sequence continues at coordinate 15,901 of JAEQBH010003181.1, read as the reverse complement.
ATACTTAATAATACTTCAATATACATTTCTAATTTTTAAACAAAATCAAAACGACCTTCATGCTTTGAAAAGGTGTCTTATAGAATAGGAAATTTAAAATATATATATTTTAAATATTATGCCGAAACTGAGTCCGAATCGAGGTCAAACAGCCGATCAGTGTCTGGTTTATGATAGTCAAAGATGCTGGCCAAAGTCGCATTACTCAAGATGTGTTCAAGGTTTGCCACATCATCGTTTAACTGTCATGTCAGCATGGGAGGGTCAAAGAGGTGCCACATAAGCCGCTTTCGACCGCTACATCATCAAAAGGCATTTAAGGTAATGCCATGTGCATCCGGCCACAGCCATCCCCGCAATGCATCCATTCATTAAAGCCGATTGCACCGCCACCAGAGGCCTACGAAAAAAATTCAGAAATATCAATTTCGAGAAAACTTCAAAATCGTAATAAATCAACCGTAAATCTGAAAAAATCCAAAAAATAAAAATACTGGCTGGAAAGCTCTATCTAGATCTTTCCATCCATACCAAAATTAACCAAAACGGGCTTTAAGTATTCTTAAAAATCAATCTATGTTCGATTTTCCTTTGAAAAATACACATTTTATTTTCCAGAGAACATGAAGCACAAAGACAACCATAACTCGGCTCCGACATACTTCATCAGTTTAATACCGCTAGCAGAAGTAGATTCTACTCGTTGATCTGCTAACCTCGACGCTTTCACGCTTCGCTGATGATCCAATTACTTAACTTGAACTTAAATCCATAGTAATTTAACACCCTCTAATCTCTTATCAACAATTTGTTTAAAATACGAAGATGGTATTTAACCGTATATGACATAACACATAATGTTTTTCATCAAAAGAATCGAACCCAAAATTCAATAAAGAAACCTTTTTTATAGGTTTCTATTTGGTTCCATTTCAAAGAACAGTCATAACCCTTCTCAAGGTTGTCTCTGTTTGAGATGGGTTATGCGTCGGTTCAAGCCCCATGGGCGACCCAACCCATAATCCAACAATACCAAACATGTCATTGTCTCTTAGGATGTTGTGTTTCATGAGGATATTTTCCCTTTTCACACTGTAGTGGCTTCTATGGATTTTGTTGATCCTTTCCTTGATCTTACTTTGCTGGTCAACTCTTTTGATAACCTTTACGGGATATCTTGCGTGAAGAACTGCTCTAAATTCGATCCTACAAAGGAGCCTACCCAAAACTTGTTTCTTCTTCCCCATGTCATAAATTAAATGTTCCAATTCAAGATGTTGTTACACGTAAGTCAAATCCGCAGTAGCCAAGCCTCCATCTTACCTCCGTGACACTGGTCAGATTAATTTCAAGCAACCTCATTTCTTCTACCAAGTTCCCCATTCGCCTAAGGTGCTTTCTAAGCATGATGGCTTATCTCCATCATTTTGGCAGTTAATTTGTTAAGTTTCAGCTCACTATGAGCCTCCCGCTTTATCACTCGGGTTGTTCACCCCAGATGCAGAGATGCTGCGAATGTGGTCTCAACGCCTATGACATCCAACCACACTCGTCCATCATTCCTCTTCGGCTGGGAAACAATGAGTTGGGTGCAAATGGGTTTTTCAAGATTAAGTACAAATCTGATGGTACTATGGAACGCCATAAGGCGCGCCTTGTAGCCAAAGGTTATACTCAACAAGAAGGCCTTAACTACACTGAAATATTCTCGTCAGTAGCTAAACTAGTCACCATTAAAGTTCTTGGCTTTCGCTACCATTATCGCTGCATTCGCAAACAACTCGAGCCAACATCGCTTTAAATGGCAACTCATTTGTGAAGTTTATATGGATCTTCTCTTGGGCTATCATCAAGAAAAACATTCCAAACCTAAGGAGGAGAAGCTTGTTTGTCGCCTTCACAAGTCCATCTATGGCCTCAAACAAGCATCCCATCAATGATATTCTAAGTTCTCTCATGCCCTTATTCAATGTGGTTTTACTCAATCCAAGTCTGATTATTCCTTATTCACTAAGGGATCGAGTTCTTCTTTTTCTCTTTCTTATTATGTTTAACAGAAAGTAGTCTCATAGACTCAATATCACTACCTTTAATTCTCAAAGAGTTTCTTCACTCTCGTTCAAGTTGAAAGATCTTGGTAGCTTGCGCGGTTTCCTGGCCTTGTAGTTGGCTCGTTCATCTCAGGGCATTATTCTTTCCTAATGTCATTACACTTTGCGCTTTCAAGATATGAGCTATTTAGTCAGGAAACCCCTAAAATCGTGCCCTTGGGAAAAGCGGTAAACGGAAATTTCAGAAAACTGAATTTTTCTAGATTTTGGATGATGAAATGGACTTTCACCGTTGGAATCACTTCAGAAAATCTAGCTTACCACGCTCACTTCGCTCAATTCCGAGACACGAATTTCACGCTTAGCACCGAGAGTAAGACGACACTCGTATGTGATGAGTTGCTCACAGGGTGCCACGTGTCAAGTGATGAGTCAAACAAAAGCTTGGCGGACCATGAGACATGTGGCAACACATGTTCGGGGTGGAAATCCAGCGGAATGGATAAGGTGATAAGGGGGAAATCCAAGGAGCCACTAAGAGGGTGACATGTGGTAAGTGAGAGGACAATTCTCTTAACCCAACTTGACCCAAACCGGTTGGGGAGAAGGGAGAGAAGGAAAAAGGAGAAAGAGAGAGGGAAAAGAAGGAGAAAATTTTAGAGAGAGAGAGTCTACCTTATCTCTAGATTTTCCGACGATCGGACCGTCAAATCCCAAAGGCAAGAGGCAAAGTCGATCCCCACTACAAGGGTTACGTGATACCAGATCAGGAGTTTCACAACTTCCTGGAGGTGGGTGGTCTTCCTACTCCTGATATTCTTGTTTAAAAAGCCATGAAATGGTTTGGGAGTTGTGAGGCCAAAATTGCTTGCATCCCAAATCCCCAAAGAAATGGGACCAGTGTCGAGGCTTTGACCAAGGCCTCGACAAGACACGGCTTGATCTTAGTATCGTTGTGACAAACTTCAAACTGATTTGGCATGGACTGAAATAGTCCATGTGTTTTGCTTGCATGTTATTGCTGGATTACAACATGGATTGTGTGTGAAAAAATGATATGTTAATGCATGCTAATTGATGTGTTAACTCACTGCTCAATTATAATGGAATATACTATGTAAGAATCATTAGAATCAATATATGAATCGGGCATGACGTATTCATGTGCACCTGCTACATCGCGTCGAGTTGGGTGTGGGTGCACTGTGATGGTTGTTCACCATTTGGTGAGTGTGTGATGAGCTCATATTTTGACGACGTCCAACAATCACTCATGGCTCAAACATAGCTTAAATAATAATTAATGTGTGTCATGAGTAAGAAATGGGGCCGTTAGTCCCCCGCCTGAAAAGCGTGTAAGGTGTAAGAGACCCGCGACGTGAGCCTAAAGTTCTGTACTAGTGTGAGAGACCCGCGGTATTATCTAAAAAGTTCTGTACGGGTGTGAGAGACCTACGGTGTTATCCGAAAAGTTCTGTGTGGGTGTAAGAGACCCGTGGCGTGAGCCGAAAAGTTCTGTTGCCCAAAGAAAACACACAGTCATGGTTATCACTAGATTTCCCCGAGTCGGGTGATGTGGGCCTGGATTGACTCGGGATTAGCTACCCATTGGCACGTGCATCGGGTATCGTGAGCCAACAAAGGTCCAGATATGGTGTCATCGTATTACCACCGATGCTTCGTCACAAGACTCGCATGACATTCAGTGAGCCTGAGTGACTCCTGATATGGGCATGAAAACATCCTCATGAATGATACATAAATCATTCCATGTGTAGGCTAAAATTGTATGGAATGTGGATGTTGTCATGCCATCGCATGTACATTTTAGGTAAGTGAGTAAATTTCTCAGAGAAGAATCAATCCACGCGCATCGCTTCACCCGTCGTGGGAAAATAATTCCCTGTGTCCCTGAGGTACTCACCGTGTGAGGGACACATCCAAGGCCCTAGTGGATGAAGGAAGGCCAAATCCGGGCCTGTTTGTACTTTAGAATCTTGGGAAGAAAACTCACTATGTAATTGTGAATTAAATACAAATTGTAATTAAATCTGATTTTGTATAATATATGCACCTGGGTGAGTTTTTCGTGCTTCCTGAGTCCTCAGAGTAATGAGGCTGTTATGGTGGTTTTACAAGGTAGAACAAAAGGAATAGAAAAGAGGAATGCAAGTGACAAATACTGGCCACTCGCCTTATTCGCCCCAGTCACGACACCTAGAATTTGTCACAACAAGATGGGTTCCTACAAGGCTTCAGCCAAGACGGCCGAGAGTGCGCACCCGACATGGTTTCGATGCTCGCGCGGCATGGGCCACTTTCGGTCTCGCGACATAATTATTGATGTCGCGACATGGTTAGGATTTTATGGTGTCGCGACCCACTCTCGTGTCATGGCAATTCGGGGCAAAACAGGATGAAAGGGGGCGGTGTCCCGACTACGCTTTTGATGTCGCGATGGTTTTGTACGCGACATGGCTCGCCTCCTTCGGTCGCAACCTGAAATTTAGTCGCCACTGTGCTTGGAAAGGACGGCTTGCTTGTCGCGACACGGCCCGTGTCACGACCGGGACAGGTGGTCAGGTTGTCGCACGCATGCACGCCCCGCAGCGACAGGCGTACGACATACAATACACGACAACAAGTGCGCTGAGAGCACGACCGGATGCCAGTTGCACGCAAAATGTGCCTACGACCTAGACTTGGCGCGATCGACACCGCTTGGGTCATCGTTTCATGGACACTCGCTCATTCAAGAAATGAACATAATGGAAGCTGTCGTAATTTTCGCATGATACGTATGAGTCGAGCGCCAGTTGTTTTGAAACGGAAGTGAATACATTGAAATCATTGCAAATTGAGGTTTATGTTTTGGGTCGCAACATTAATTCAAAAGTGGCAACCAAGAGTGCTGGATGTGAAGAATAAAAAGTGGAAAAGAAAGTCAAAATAATGAAATTAAGGTCAAATAGAAATAGCTGAGGAAAGAACATTTTTTTGGCAGAACTCAATTTTCCTGTCATGACCTAAATTTTTAAAGTACGACATGAAATTTAGAAGTCGTACTGCATCAAGCCCGAGAGTAAAACCTCTAATTTTGGGCGTCCAAGAAGCAAAAAATAAAAGTCATCGACAATCATCGATTTAGTGGCTCCAATAGTTAATGTCTCACCTCAAGGCACCGTCGCGACATTAAACCCAGCCTATTCCAATTCAAATTTCGCAAATCGTAGTCAACCCAACCTTTCCGGGGCTCAAGATCCATCTTTTGGAATTTTGGAAACCCATCAACCGTAGAAGCTCCAAAGAAAAGGGTAAAAGGCTCCAATTTGTCGGGAATCTTAATTGCTAATGTTCTAATCACTCTCGAGAGCCTGTCCGGTGAACCAAATTTTGAAGCAGGAGCCGCAACCTTCTGAAAGAAGATATAGGATTTTAGATCAAGAAATAGAGAGTTTTTCTCGAACTTAAGGCGCTTTATTCAGAAGAAAGCATTGTACAATATTGAAATATTTTGATATTTGAATAAAATTTCTGTTGACTTACAAATTGATTGTTCATGATATCTGAATTGTGTTTCTGTGTTATTTTATTTTCTGTTTAGGAATCAAATAAATAATTATGTTCTTTCTCAAGAACAGAAATTAGTAAAGAATCAGGGCATGAATAATTAAAACTGGAAATTATGAGTATTTAATGCTTGCTTAATTCATTTTTAGTTTACAAAAATCGGAAAATTGGTTATCACGATGGAACAAAATACTTGCTAAAATACGGCAAACAAAGAATAAATACAAGTCTGAAGAAATAATACACTTAGGTCAACAAAACTTATGAAACTTTGACAGAATTAGGAACATCTTCTCGAGATTCGTGATTTGCAGTCCATAGTCCTAGAACTTGTTTGATTACTAATGAGGCGAAATCCTAGTGAAGACACCAACAAGAAATGATAGAGAGGCCATCCTTGCACTGAGCTTTCTAAGTTTACTCTCAAAATATGCTTGCATAATTTCTGGGGCCTTGATTCGAGCTAAATAAGCCTTATTTCTTCAATAAACAACAATTGAAAATCGAATTCCCTTCCTCGTAATAAACCTGCAGCAAAGATCAAAATTATCTAGCTCTGGGCCGTAAAAGTTTAGTATAAAGAAAGAAACAAGTTTTGGGGGAACAATATTTCCAAATTTTGACAATGAAGGAGTCAAGAAGTAAAGAAGGTATAGTGAAATAAGGAATAAGTTTTGTCTTGAGGCCTATTTCCCTTGAACAATTGCTCGTAGGGGTGTTTTAACACCTAGCACCCTAATGCCAACTGGTATGGGAGTTGCTAGCCCAAAGTTCTCTAAGAGTAATAGAAAGCCTAAGAAGACAAAACATTGCACTATTCCAAATCTTAGAAAAATAAAAGCAAAAGAGTTCAAGAACAAAGAATCCGTCTCGACCAAGTACATATGGAAATTGAAATTCCATAAAAGAATTCAAAAGATGAATCAAAGCAAGATTGATGAGAATCGAAAAGAACAAAGAAGAAAAAGGGTGAAAGTCGAGGCAACAATGTAGACAAGATGGAAACCAGTCACTTTACAACTTAAATTTTTCCGTTATCTACCCAATTACCTAAGCCCCAAAGATTACAAGCCCGAAAGACCTCATTGATTTCAAGGTTGAATTCTACCTACATTAGTGGAGATCACTATGAAAAACAAGCATATGGGACTTCGACAAATGCCTAAGAAAACTCCTAAGATTAACTAAATTCAACATGGAAGATGAAAAGGATTGATGACCGCACACACACACGTAACAAGACTTGTTAAATAAATCGCTTAAATACATTAGTTTATCAAGAAATTTCAGGATGTGGCGATACCATGCCTTGTTCTTTGCATTAAACCGAAATTTAAAATAATGCTGGTATCTCTTAGTTCCAAGCCTCAAAAGGTGGAATGGGAAAAAGACTGCGGGTACTTAATAAGAAAAATGTCCTTAAAATTTTCTAAGCTTAAATTGTTCGAGGACAAACAATTCTTTCTCTTCTCTATTGGGACAAGCAAAATTTTAAGTCAGGAATTTGATGAGTCCAAAACTCATTAGATTTTTAATCCATTTTTCTAAGTTTAATATGAAAATAAATGTCAATCGTCCGCTAAAAGTGATAATCGACTCAAATCTAATTTGTAGAAAATACAATAGAATTCAAATTTTAGCAAATAAGAAGAAATCACCACAAGAGGAACTGAGGTCACAACTGGAATTTGTCGCGACAGAAGTTCGGGTCAAAGAATTTCCAAGTCACGCATGTGAAGTTCAGCTTCAAAGAATTCCAAGTCACGACATCAACAAATTTGGCTTTCAAGAAGAAATCAACGTGAAATAAAGTGAGGTCGTGACTTGAAGAAGGAGGTTGCGACAAAGATGACGGCTTGATTTTAAAGGAACTAAATGAAGAGAAATTCATGTTGCGACATCATTTGATGTCGCTGACGCCAAAAGGAGGCATAAATGATGTCGCGACATAACTCGAGGTCGCCATACAAGGATCTCGTCTTTGAAGCCACAAGAGAGGCTCCGCAAGTAAAAGAAGCCACAACTAGTTTTTAATTAAAGGGAGCAATTGGTCGCGACATGCTATACAGTCGCGACATGAAAACAGGAATTGAAGTCTTAACAAGAAAAATGATGTTTGAGTCCACTGCTCGTGCCGCAACCTTAAGAAGAGTCGAAATGTAAGATACAGGTCGCGATATCACTTTGATGTCGCGACCTGGAAAATAGTTGGAAAGAAAGAAATCAATTGCAACGTGGAACTGAGGTAGCAACCTGAAGAAAAGAAATGGAAAGCAAAAGAGGTCGCGACATCACCATAATGTCGCGACATAACACTGAGGTCATGACATCAACATTGAAGGAACACTGAAGAGAAGATGTCGCGACATCACTTTGATGTCGCGACCACTGATAAGGGATTTTGCAAGACAACCGGGTTGGGTACGTAAAAGGAAGAGGTCGCGCGATCGATCATGAGCCATCAATAGGGCCCAATGTCGCGACATCAACTCGAGGTCGCTACATGTAAATGTTGAGTCGGGCTTTTCGATTTCCACTCCGAGCATTTTTGGGGATTCGGCCCAGATTCTTTTTTTTTTACAGTATAAATAGATAGCTTTCGAATAGTAAAGTAGTTTTCTCCTTCTTCACTACCCAACAAAGGGAAAAGAAGAGGAACTCAGTGTATATTTTAGAGTAGATTTTTATTTTTTTATTTTTTAGTTTTATTTTCTGGTTTTGAATCTGCGAACTGTGCAGAGACGAGTAGAGTCGGGATTGTTAAGTTGCGTTATTTTTCTTCAAGATATCGTCGAAATTTATGAAACTTGCATAAATTTCGAATTCATTTCTTTCGCATTTATCGTAATTACAAGGGGTCGAGATCGCACTCCATTTCCTCGACGGTAATGCAAGAATCAGAGCTGTACTCAATGGATTTGATTTACATTTATTACGCCTTCCCACATTTATGGAGAATTAATTGGGTCTGACTTACTAATCTGTCGCTTTGAATAGATAGTTCCCAATGGTAGTACCTAATAATTAGTCGAGGGAACAGATCTCTGCTCTGATATCCAGGATGCCCTCTGAGTGACACAGAGACGGAGATTCCTGAGAGCTGAGAGCATTCTTTTCTGGGTATGTTCGACTACCATTGACAAACTGCTGAGCTCTGAGAGTTCATTTTGATAAATCCCCCATTCGCTTCATAATCAAGCCCTGAGTGTATTTAATATAAATGATCGTGAGAGTTCACCTCAATCTAAGGTGTTCCAATCCCCGTGTTAGCTTAGATCCGACGTGAAAGGGATAAACCCATAGATCCGAGGTCGAGCCACTCACTACAGTAGAAATTCTCATGAGAATCCCCGAAGGTAAAGCAAAAGTTCTCGCGGTCAACAGAAATGGCGTGAAGTATCGAGAAAGAAAAATACCCGCATCTTCCAAGAGAATGTGGAATACTGTGTAGCCGGTTTGATCGGTCTTCGAGAGAAGCAAGGATATTAAATCATGGAAAAACTATAAAATCCAATTCCCCAATAATTATGAAATTGACAAAATTCAGATCCATACATAGAACAGAGCAAACGATTAGTGCCAATCGATCGTTCCATCAGATTTCATTTATGGTTTTCGCTTTCTCCCCTAACAAACTGATTCAATCCATTTTTTTTATATACAATTTATTTCAATATTCATTTGCTTAGTTTAATTTGAACATATTCACAGTATAGGATTTTTAATTTTTTCGCTTTTGATAAAACATTCATTATGAGTTTGAGTCCAAATAGTATGAAATTCTTAGTAGTCAGGGTAGTTGACTGCATTCTAGCTATCAACTGTGGGAATGATACATGGACTTACATTCAGATTTACTACTAGATGACGTGGCACTTTATGTAAAAGGCCACAGACCGAACCCCTTATTTTTAACTCGAACATTAAGAGAAATTTATTTTAGCAAGCAAACTTATCCAAAGTGACATGGGTATAAGAGAATTGTAAGGCTCTTGTAGCTATGTTAATTCGAGGGTTTTAGTCTATATAGAAAGTGCGAACAAGCACACATCACACCATCCCATTCCTTTCCATGAGTGTATTAAGCACATTGAGATTGATCATTTTGTTCACAAGACATACTATACAAATAAATTGGATGCCTATACTACACCTCAACATCAATTAGTTGATATTTTTACTCAAGCCTTCGCTCGACTCCTCTCTTATTTCCTTCTCTCCAAGATGTTGTGAAAGACACTGATAGCACCTGGTGGGAGCATTAGGCTGCGATATTGTTTTAGCATGTTAAATAGTTAGCTACGCTTAAGTGACATGTATCGCTTATCGCTGGACGTGATTATTATTTCAACTATTTATTTAGCTACTTGTAAGTAATAATCAATACAGAATCCATTTCTCTTAATTCTTCCGCTCGCTTCGTTATGATAATAAGGTTTTAAGTGTGGGTGGTTATAGTCCCCAAATTATGAGTTGGTCCGATATCTTATCATCAGAAATTGTGAGAGAAAAGTTAGGTTTGAAATATCGGAAATTTCGACCGATATTTCAAGGATATATCAGGCTCTGCGGAAGGTCGGAGATGATATATCCTATCGATAATCACAATGTAAATTTCAAGAACTAATATTCAATCAATCAGGATCAAACCCACAAAATGGGGTTTGCTCGGGGGTCTCGGGGACCGCCCAAAACCGTATAGATGCAACTCTCTTTCCACAAGCTGGATGCTTTTTTAATAAATTTATGAATATTTTAAACCATTTATAATAACAAAATATAAATATATAAATATATAAAAAGTATTGTATTATATTTTACGTTATTATTACAAATACCAAATTTTAAAAAATTAACTTGAATAAATATTTTGTATAACCATGTAGAAATAATTTATTTTTAAATGTGATTAAATATATTTTAATAAAATGAATTTAATTTTTGACAAAGAAAATATAAATATAGTAAAAGAATATAAAAAAAATCAAATCAAATCTCAGTGATATTCTCATTCCCTATGCTTTCAAAATAATTTTGATATGTAACTTAAATATATTTTTAATTTTGAATAAATTTTAATTACCGATATTTATGTAAAAATATCCACCGATGTATCCTCAATATATATGATATATAAGTAAAATCTAAGTATCGATATATCTGTGAAACTGATATCTTCATCATTGGAGAAAGTTAATCCGAATAAAAAACTCAAAGAGAATATGTGTTAATTTGGAAGACAAACTGTAGGACTAGCGTCCTTGAGTTACAAGTTGGTCCAATATCTCACCATCATAAATTGTCGGAGAAAGCAATCAGCGAAAATCTAAGGGAATATTATGTGTTAATTTGGAAGACTAAATGTAGGACTAGTGATTTATCTTTAATTATGGTCTAATCACGTTATGAACGCTTCCACTTTAAATTCTACATCCTGATGATTTTATTAAGTGTGCTTTCAAAGTCCCACATTGGTTAGAGATAGGGAGGATCTAAGTTAATAAGTATGAACAATATCTCAATTGGTAAGGAGGTCTTTTCGGGGTGTTTCCAAAAATAAAATTATGAGGATAAGGTTCAAAGGAATAATATTATACTAATATGAAGAGAGATTGAACTACATGATTCCTTATAGATTTTACATGAATTTGTAAAATTTGAAATAGAAAATTTTAAAGGGAGCAATTTTGGTTAATAATAAAAATGATAGCCATTTTGAAAAGGAAAATTGTCCAAAAGCAATTGATGAATGACTAGAAAATATTGAAGACAAAAAGTGGGGGTAAATGAATGAGAATTTCATTACAAGTTTTCATTTAGTAGTAACAGATAATATATTGTTAAGCATCTCGAAATTATAATACAAAAAAGAAATTCGGGATGGCTTATGGATGCTCCAAACTCCTAGTCCCGCTGACCAACCGTCAACTTGCGAAATACCTATGGGTATCACATATCTCGATACCACACTATCGCGCCTCATTCCATCGAGACTCATTTACGAGGCAAAAAGTAGCCCCACTTCGCCCTTTCAACCATATTCAAACATTACCCAAGACTATGTCACAATAGTCCTTAAGAGTTTATTACAACACTCTTAAAATCATATATTAACACAATTTTATTTTAAAAAATGAATATCAAGGCCACATGTCGGTCTTCTTCACAATTACGGCCTCATATGAGTGCCGGGCCCATCTGTTTGTCTTGCACTGAATTTTTTCCCATAAAGTGTGAGCCACACCCAGTAGAGAATACCTCCTACAAGGGCTACTCCCCACCTATGTGTACATGCAATATCCATTCACCATTTCACAATCACATTCCAACAAGAACATGCCAATTCTATATGGAGTCCTACATGCCATGCCATGCCATGAAATGAGACGCAACTCATCATGTACCATGCGCCCGAGTCCTCACCGACTCCCTCACACAACGCCTAAGCCCATGTGTGAAAAACCGTCATTCTAGATGACATCCAATGATCATTTTCAAAGAAAATTTCATTTGTTTATAAACCAAGAGCTTTTTGGATGATACATCACAATGATAATTTTATATTCAAAATCCATGCGCCTTTTTGTGGGTAGCAGATTTTTGGTGTCTCACCGCGGGCTCCATAAACCTGCATAATTTTACTACCCACCGTCGGGATTAAGGCTCGACCATAATCGTGGTTCTTTCACTCCTGCAGGGGGGATCTATCCCAACTTGCTGATACATGGCACATACTTTCCTTACCATTTCAATAAACTGTGAGACTCGTTGGACGTTGTCCCATTTAACCGAGCTCACCCAATTAACACTCAAACACGTTGTTGATTTACCAACCATGCATTCACACCCATTTAATGCGATGTCCCTATGCATATGCGATGCAATTATGCCATTGCAAGATTTGTACCACACACAACCTAAACGCAAAGTTCTTTCTTTCATATATGTTGAATGCTATATGGACAATTTTATCAAACATGCATATCACCAATGCATCCTGGGCAATTATATCAAACATGCATATAATTTCCCTACATTAACTCATTCATGTCAATGTATCACACAAGCATATATCAACATTTCATCAAACAAGCATGTCATGCCATGCAATTAGTACACTTTTTTGCTTATGATAAAAATTTCAGCAATGTTGTGACCACCAAATTCCATTTCCTGGCATGTGATCAGATTCTAGACTCAAAGATCTTTTCAAAGAGTCAAAGAACGCGTGAATTGGAGTTCGAACCAGAAAGATATGGTCGTCAGAAGTTGGAGTGCAACAAGGGCCACAATATTGTGCCAATCCACGCAATAGTGTGCCCGAGGGTTGCAGGAACATTTTGCCAACTCCCGTACACGCAAGTTTTTCGTACCAAATTACCCAAAGTAGCCCTTAGGACCGGCTTACAACTCCGGGCCTCAATTGAGATCAAAAGGGGCCATATTCCAATTAATACCACAAAACATGCCATAAACATGGCACAACGTGGTCCTAAAAGAAGACCAAAACAATAGCTCAAAGGAGAGAAATAAACCAAGGCAGAGAACCCTTACCTTCGAGCGCAACCTCATCGAATATACTTACTTTACTGTCCAATATGTTCCGATCGCTTCAACACCGCTTTCCTTTTCTCCATTTCCTCTCTTCTCCTTCTCTCTTTTCTTTTCCCTTTCTCTTCCTTTCTTTCCTCTTCCCATTTTTTTCCCTTCATTCTTCCTTCTTCTACTCCCTCCTTCTCTACTAACAACTCCCATTAATTATGGTTTATAGCATTCTCCATGTGCCATGCATGTTGACACATGCCATGCCATGTGTCACACACATGGCTTGCCACGTGTCCTACATGCATAGGCCTTTGTTAGCGTATCAGGACACATGGCTTCATTACGTGTCACCCACATGGTTCGTTATGTCACCCACATATTTCGCTGCGGCCCTCGACACCCGCTACCTCAAAAACGTGAAATTTCGACTATATCATACTCCAAACGAAATCGGGCCTTAAAGTGTCTCACACTTCATGTAGACGAACCTAACGATGAGGTCCTGCTTTCACATCCGAGATCTGAAACTTTCAGTTTTCAATCAGATCTTAAATGCAGTTCAACGTGGTTTCATTTCCATTATTTTTTTGGAAAAAGTTCAAATTATCTGGTTTACATATTTCGACAAACTTATGTGAAGCCAATTTGCATAACAAAATCTTCTCAGAAAAGAAAATTTTACACTCTTGAATGTTTGAATCTACCTCGAATAACAATCCATCAACACATCGAGAACTTTTTTCTTTGAACTATTAGCTATAAAGAAAACATACACAAGAAGGTATATGTTGTAATTCTACTATAATCAACTTGATTCATATTCATAAATGTAGTCGATGATGTCAGAGGACAAGCCTTCACACTAAAAGCAAAACAAAATTTATAAGGTCGTCTCAAGTCCTAATATCAAAGGCAAGAGCTCTTTCGATAAGGTGCATAAATGCCCCGACTTATCAGTCGTAAGTCCAATCAGCCCCGAGTTTTTTTCAACCTACTGTATGCCCCGGTGTTTAGTGTCTTAAATCTCATCCATGCCCCTACCATTACGAGCTTGCACAGATAGACAAACATGTGTTTAAATATCGTTGACACACGTGGAATGCCATGTAGCTATCTCTTTGTCTCTAACTTGAGATCGAATTTTTCCCAACCCTATTTTGGATAGCTCTTGTTGGGACCACTCATTTAACCCAAAATTGATATCATAATTGACCTAAATTCTCCCAAAATTGAGATTGAAATGAAAAAGGTTTCAATCTGAGAAACGAAATTTTCCTCTTTACCCGAATCGACATGGAATGTCATTTTTTTTCTTTCTCAACCCCTTTTTGGTTTATGAGAAAATCCAATGAAATAAAAGAAAAGAAACAAAACAAACAAAGATGTCTCTCAACTTGTGTTTGGTTTATGAGAAAATCCAAAGAAATAAAAGAAAAGAAAAAGAACAAAACAAAGATGTCATTTTGTTTTTCTCTCATCCTATGTTTGTTTATGAGAAAACCCAAAGAAAGAGCTCTGAATAGAGCTTTTCCTTTATTGGATTTAGTATCATATATATATATTTAATCTTTTCCTTTCCAACCTTTTCTCAGCATCCAAACAGAGCTCTAAAGTTTAAGCATAAAATTACTTTTCATAGGTTCTGGGTTTAAATTCCTTCTTGATCATTGTTTTGTGTGATTTTGCTTTTCTACTTTTCGAGATTTTAATGGGTTCCAGGTATGTGAAGAAGAAACCTCGAGGGAGCCATCGTGGAGGAAAGGATGAAGTTATAGTTTTCCCTTTAATTTTATCGATTGGTTTAGGTCAAAATTCAATCTCAAGTCAAGGACGAAAGATATGTAATAATTCCTAAATTTTCTAACAAACAAAAAGAAAAGAAAAAGAAGGGTTGTTTTGCACTTTGAACTATGAAGGGCTTGGGAAAATGTGGAATTTATCTTAATAGAAAAGGGCCTCCCACTCATATGATACATTCTTCATTTCCATTTTTCTAGAGATAACAGAGGAAGATAAAGGGAGATAAATGAGCTAGGTTTCAAGTCGAGATTTTTGCTCAAGAACTTCAAACCAAAGTAAGTATTTATTTTCCCTTTGCTTTTTTGGTGTTGTGGTTTTTAAAAGTCTAGATTTGAAATATTGTGGTTTTCTAAAACTTAGATTCAAACCCTATAAATGATTGAAATGCATGTAAGAATCTTGCTCAGGTTTGATGTTTGATATATTTGGGTGAGTTTTAACCTTAGAATCTTAGATTTGAAAACTTGGTTTCCTAAACTTTTAAATATGAAACCCTAGAAATGTAAGAAAGACATAGTATTGATAAATTCATAGGAATGGGTATTTGTTGTGTTTTGGTTATTCTTGGGCTACCAAGATTTAGATTTGAAACCCTAAAGGATTCCCTACAAGTTACAAAGAACCATTTGTTCATAAGAGATTTGGGGATTTTAACCAAAAATCGTGTTTGATGGAAAAATCCCTAATTTTGGGGATTTGGCAATCGGAGCAAATTTGGAAAATTGGTATGTTAAGGCTTTAGAAAAGATCATAATTTATTTGAAATTCTCAAGTTAAAGAGTCACATGAGATTTTAGGTTTAAATATTTCGATTCATAGAAAAGAAAAAATAGAGACATAAAACCTAAGGAGTGCGAATAAAAATTATTTTTATCTAATGGTGATGGTTCATATTATTAAGGTGATTTATGACTCTTCCGAGGCTTTGATTTTGC